>OZ026616.1:36462716-37195216 GCA_964020975.1 Hermodice carunculata
AGCACCTGTAGACAAGTTGTTAACAGGAAGCACAATAAATCTATGTTATTATTTTCCTATATTCGACTTCTCCGAAACTGTGTTTTATTCCCTTCACACTAGGTGCGATTGTAATAGGAACCGATATTTACTCTGTGTTTGAGAGTGAAGTATAATTTTCAAGAGTGAAATTCAAAAGTAGAAGCTCACTGCAGATCACATGACTTAAACATTGTTGCAAGTAAATTGTCATGCCTGAATGACTGACGTGAGGCATTGACATTTAGACAAAATCAGATGTGCACGAGCGATGTTTGATTATACCTCACACTTGACATAGAATAACTGCGACAAATGTTAACAAACACGGCACAACAGGTCGGTGTTGAAAGTAGAAATAGGTCATACTTTTTGCAAGGAATACCCAATTTAGCATAGAATCAACAAAATCTTACATGGCTGGAGAGTGATTTACTATTTTCTCCCATTCAGGATCGTTGTTGGTTTGGAAAATTATTTGTAACCTGCGGTCACTCGTGATTTTTCCAAACCAATAACTAGTGACGGCAGATCATGGATGATATTCCACACCAACAAGGATCCCTTGTGAGAGAAAATTAGTAAATGACTCTCAGCTATGTAAAATTCTCTATTTATTCAATTTTTTAGGGTGAATTATCATTTTTATAGTAAAATTCAAAGTAGTAATTCACTGTAGATCACATGACCTTGAGATTGTTACAAATGAATTATGACACCCCTGCATAATTGACATGATACATTTAGATAAAATCCAATATGCGCGAGCGTTGTTTGATTATACAACACGGTGAGTTGTAATAACTGTGAGGAACATAAACAAATACGATAGACTAGGTCGGCGTTGAAAGTATTTTTAAGTTTTTTTTTGCGATGAACACCAAATTAAACATAGAATAAACAAAAGCTTACATGTCTTGAGAGTGAGTTACTATTTTTCTTCCCTCGGGATTGTTAATGGTGTGGAAAATCACTCATAACATGTGGCCAGTCGTGATTTTCCCCACCAACAACGATCTCTCGTGCGAGAAAAATACTACCTGACTCTCACCCATGTAAGATGCTCTATTTATTCTATGTTCGAGAGTGAGCAATAATTTTGCAGATTAAAATTCAAAAATAATTACTCACTGTAGAGCACATTCATTCTTCATTTTCTCTGTGTTTAATTCCCTTCACACTTGGTCAGATTGTACCTGAAATTGATATTTATTCACTACATGGTGCTACTGGCATTTCTTCGTGTTAAACGAAATATAAAAGTTGGAATTCAATTGATAAGAGCATGCATATGCTCTGAATTGTCATCATACAGATAGCACCAAATCAGCAATTTACGCTTATATCTCAATAATGATTGATTTTAGGCTTTTTTGTTACAAGTAGAAACGAACGGGAAAGAGTACACAGGGGGATTTTTTCATGTTAATCTTGACCCTTTCATGAACTTGAAAGATCGAACTGACATATTGGCGTGTAACTTAGTAACAATGCACCTTGTCAGTTGAGACATTTTGGCTTTGATATTGTTGGCAGTGATTAGCTCAAAGACAAGTGACCTTCACACTATTCCAAAGGTGACTGGCCTCTTCAGCTGTGCTAAGGATTTTCACGCAGGCTTCATGTTTTACTATGATCCTCTGGAACTCAGGTGGGCTGGGTTCCATGCTGTTGTCCTCAACCAATGCATGACATCTTTGACATCATATTAATTCTACTGGTTATCATCAACTCTTCTCTTATTTTGCTCTAAACATGGCTGAATGACAGGTCAGGAGAACCAAAATGTGAAAGACTTACCATGTCTCTTTTTTGTCTTCCATTTTCAGAGGGTAGGCCCTCATGTATTGAAGAAACTAATTTCTGTAGTCAATGAAGAATACTTCAAGGATCGACAGGACAAGTTTAAGGCAACCAGTTGCCTCTTTGGCGTGACTTTCTGCCTCATGTCAGGAGAATAATCTGTTTCTTAACTTTAGTATTGGAAGATGAATGTTGATGTTTTGGTAGCTCTTGAATGACTTTGCGGTAACTGTTGGCTTGACTGCTGAAATAGTACTGTCGTCAGCATGATTATGGAGAAATGTAGTGGGTATGCAATGATAAATTTCACTAACAGATATGATAAGGATACTAAGGGACGTGTTTAGTATGGGTAGCGAGTTACTGACTTTGCGATCTTTGATACCAATGAAGGTGCAGGAACCCAGCCCCCATTAAAATGTTTGTTTTCAATCGTTTTAATTTACCAACGTTAAAGGAATGCAGTATTCACCATCAGATATAAGCGAAAGTGTTGCACATAGCTATCATCCATCCTTATATTTTTTTTCAAATGCTAAATACCATACGCTTGGATTTCTAGGGGTTTGACTCTCATGGCTCATTAATATTTTGCGATTTGAGTCAAGGTCACATTACCTTCTGGACAAAGTTTTTTAGTTGAATTTGATATAGTCCCTACTGTTCAGATTTGTTATACCAATTTCCTAGAAAGGCTGATTTTTAGATTTTCCACTTTTCATTTATGCCTGTAGCCCAACAAAAATTATGTGTGCGCTCTGAGTATATGATGTTGCTGTGCTAACCAAAACTAACGCATTCGTATTCATAAAAAATGTCATGAATATACAATTTGGCGACAGTGACGTCCGTGGTAAGGCTGTTTAAGTACATTGCCACTGATAATACCTTGGGCGGTTGCGTGTTGTGGACAATGAAATTTCAAGGTCAAATATGATGTCAACGATCAGAAATCAAGGTTATTTGAGACCTTAACCATTTTAAATGAAAGTAAGCTTTAAATGAGTTTCATACAGGTAACAATTGTGGCTTACATGATTTAATCACATATATATCCAGCTGTGGGCTTGTTTGCATGATAGGCAAGCAAACCATGATTTTTTTTCTCATCAGAGGGCACTCAAATTAAAACAGATTTATAAATGTATGTATGTATGTATGTATGTATGTATGTGTATATATATATATATATATATATATATATATATATATATATATATATATATATATATATATATCAATCAACCTAATATCTTTGCTGACAAAAACAGATATGTGTTCGACCGAGTGACATCTATTAATTTAGATTAAGTGCAACCTTCAGCAAAGTTGTAATCTATGCGTAATTGCTTCTTTCACATATTAACTGATCAGCATGAACAACACCGGTCCGACAATATGGTCGTTTGCCAGACTCATATCAGCCACATTACAATATCTTTCGATTGAAGTTTTGTGCTCATATATATATATATATATATATATATATATATATATATATATATATATATATATATATATATATATATATATATATATATATGTGTGTGTGTGTGTGTGTGTGTGTGTGTGTGTGTGTGTTTCCGTCCAATTCGCTGCCAAGCAAATGCAGTAATTTTGCTGTGCCATTTCAATGTATAGTACTCTCTAATGCGTGAGTACATGTGCACTTATACGCAACATTAGTACAAACATACATTTGCCTCACTCCTAGCTCATTTCTGATAACCTTGTGAGTACTAGAGCTGTGGTGCGTTAACAAGCATTCAAGTATTAGGAAACCACCAGGTACCCCCAGCACCCAAAGAAAAAACGTAAAATAAACGAAAGATTAAAATAAGTCTGACTATGAAGACCACAGTAGAAGGAGAAATAACTACCTGTTTCAAAAGACAATTTTGAAGTATTTTTAGATTTGTTAATAGAATATTCTGTTTTGATATGGACGTGATTTGCGGCAGAACTAGTGGTATAAGGTTTTGTTTTGTTTGTTTGTTTGTTTGTTTGTTTGCTTTCTTTCTTTTTTCTTTTTTCTTTTTTTTTTTCTTTGTGGTTTATCAATGATATTTCCTGAGGTGCAATATCGTTTGTTGACATCTATTTTTAATCAAGTTTACCGGGCTACATGTCAAATCTGGACTACATACTTAAATACAATTATCATAACATTACCTAAATTATAACTTTCCACATTTGTTCTTATTGATGAATTGATAAAAGCATATGTTATTATTCAAACATAAGACCGAATATCATTAGAATGTAAAAGTTGCATACAATACAGATTTTTTTTTCATTCGAATCCAAATGGCAGGGGCGGGGAAAGAGAGAGAGAGGAGTATATTTTTTATATATTCGTCCAGAAAAGACTGATTGTGCACTTGTATTCAGGTAAAAAGTATCCGTGTGCCGGAATTGGATTACCTGCGTGCATGACTGAGCAAGCTTTAATCGCTTGAACAATGAGCTCTCTGCACGTTAATCCACATAATAGTGCTGCCGAAAGCATTTTAATTTTCAATAAGTTTCCCTTGAATTGAAAGTGTGAAATACGATAAAACAGTAGCATGACCTAAAATAAAGAGAGGGCAGAGGTCTTATTTGGTTTCACAACCTGCATTTTCATAGAAGGGATGTGATAGCAACATACGCCATAGCCTTTATATCGTTATTATTTGGTTTGGGGGTGAAAAAGCATATTCTAGAGTAATACTTAAAAGTAGTAACTCATTGCGGCTCTTATGACCTAAAGAGTGTCATACAATTGTGCCGCGCCTACATCAGTGACCTAGTGCATTAACATGTATACAAAATCAAATACGAGGGAGGGTTGTTTGTTTATGCCTTACATGTCACGAGAACACCAACAAACATGGCACACCAGGTCAGTGTGGAAAGTAAGCCTAGGGCACATTTTGTGCTATAAATACTCAATTAAACATGGAGTAAATGGACTCTTACATGTGCGGAGAGTGCATTGCCATTTTTCTCCTTCTTGCGATCCCTGTTAGTTGGTAAAACAACTCTTGACCTTGGCCATTGGTTAATTGACCACCACCATTGACGTCTGACGTTGATTGGCACCCTTTTGGCTATAGACTACATGCATATGCTCGTAAACCATGACGATCTCGTAGAACAACGTGTTAAACCCATATGATATACAGTGCATCACTATTTGTGTCTTAATGGATATTCTGTGCGAAATCTCATTTTATTTGTGTTTAGTCAGATTGTCATGCATTCTTATTGCGCTTGATCTCAGGCGATGGCTTTGGTAGACTGTTTCCAAGTCTATTTCACGAACAGATTAACCAAACGAGACAGCATATATTGGTCTTATTTTTGACACTTGTTGGAGCTGTATCACCAATATATCCTGATAGATCCAATTTGCATTTTATTTTTCCTTCTTTCCTATTGCTCCTATGCAGTAAGCAACCAAAGGTGGGGAAGCCAGAATCGCTGCACTGTTGTAGGATCACGACGTAGCGTAGAATCTTAAAATAAACCGGTAAATGGAACGAGGTTGTTGTGTTTTGCACCAGTCATAAACCAATGATATAAGAGGGATGGGCACTACCAAAGCATACATAGTGGTAATGCAGCTGGCACAACAATGCAAGGACCACCACAGGTGCTTGCGACGCCATTTACACTAGACCTCTCAGGAAGTACTTTAGATTCGAATATACAAGGTAGGGAACGCTATCCAAACATAATTTTCACCACTGAGTGGTCACGCTGCATGTGCAGAAGGTCGAAAATTTTTGCACTTGCTTTTTCAACATTTGGGACAATGGACCTTTCTCCTGTCAGCCTATCTGATTTTACAAGCAAATGTGATACTCGAGTGAACACAAAGGCATATAATTAAAACAACCTTTTGCGTGGTTTCTGGACAACTTCCTTGAAGAGGACAGCCTGATCAACATAGGTCAATTAAATTAATATTCATTTACTTGGCCGAACACAGCATATCATAGGTTGACACCTCTAGTCTGCACATCCAGCAAAGTGTCAGAATCAACAGATGCATGAGGTCGCCATGTATGAAGTGTTCAGTAACACTGGAAACAGCGACAGTGAGGAACAGTGATGACACTGTTTAAACACAATGTTTGGAACTGAAGGCACCCACCCTTAAATCATATATCAAAAAACTCCAACAAACACTATTGACTTTGTCATAACATGCTTGTCACTTGGAGTTCAAATGCAAACACAACCACGCCCACCTGTGTAATAACGTCCACTTTGTCTGGGTCGTGGTCGAGTCAGGCTATCCATTCATATCCCAAGCTTTGCACACCTCTACAATACCAACTGAGTTAACAGATGCTATTGCAAGTGCCTATGGGTACCACTCCCTGGAGTGATGCCTCGTGGGTGCTACATCCTACAGTAGTGGGTGCACCCACAACAAAAGAAGTGCACTTACCACAGGTCACCACACACAAATGGTGAATGGTTGTTGGTGTGGCTAGTGTAAGAGGGCCCTGGGAAGGTCAGCGTCAAATCACCATGTCTGCAGCCTCTTTTAAATGAGATAAGTCTCACTTACCTGCAGGATTAATCCCTCAACCTTTCTAATAGAGCTTTACCTTTGACCTTGGTCATTGAACTGGACTTAAGTCATTGACTTTGTTAGACTATTGTGCAGTTCATGTCCTCAACCGCATATACGTTGACAGCTCTAGGCACTGCTTGTATCGTCGTTACCAACAAGTTTAACATAGACTCCATTTTGACTTAGCATTTAGGATTTCCAGTTACCTATGCCAGTAAACCTGACCCCAAAAAATAGCTTTGATGAAGACCTGATCTCAATCACCGGATTATTACATTTCATTATGTACAAGAAACAAGAAAAGAGGGTAGAGAGAGAGGAAGGAAGTCATGGCATTCAGGCTGGCGGCCGATCCCATTTGCGCAATTGGATTAACTGATGATGTGGTTGATAAGGTAAGCAAGTCGTGTATTCCAGTTCCACTCGAATACACGCGTCCCGCTGCCAGCAGAGCTGAACCATTAGCATGCGGTAAGCGAGTGCACTAGAACATATTCATCAGCTCACCGATTGTCCCTGTTGTTTATTTACCTGTGAACCTGTACATTTTATGGCAGACAAACCTCAATATTTGCGACTGGCTATTTCCATTAGTGCTTAAAATAAGTATTTTCCTGGCAGACGGATGAAAATCTAACACCCCATTCGTGTATGTCGCAAAAAAAAAAAGATAAAATCCGAAATTCGCGCAAAAACCTAGGTAAATTTGCCCGTTTGCGGCTTCAACATTTTTCTTCGACTGCCACGATGTTTTATACCGCTGGAAAGCTCAGGATTTTGTCTCTGTGTAACAATGTCTCTAGTTGGTTAAAATTAAGAATTCCTGGGATATCCCTCCGAAGATGGCGTAAAATACGTCACTTTTAACCCGATAAAAATTTCAAGGCCTGTCATTGGTTATTTATTTAATCCGGGGACACGCACCATCCAATCAAATGCTTTAAATTCTATGTGCTCCCAACATGTGCCCAAATTCAGACTATGAACACGACGCGTGCAGGTAAACTTATTGGATCTTGGACCTATTTTACGCTGTAGCTTCACAAAAAGACTTGAATCGAACAACTTGTGAACCCAGAGTAAGGCAGGAGCGAAATTGTATGACGGCAAGCAAGAAAAATACGGAGATTCGTCACTGCACAGATACGAAGACTCTGTTAACACGTAGATCATTAGATGTGTTGTAATCGCCCCGGCTGATCGCCAACATGACACATCAATATTGGAGCAATCAAATACATTTGTATAGAAAATTTTTAAAATAAGAATATTATTGGTTTTAGTTGCCTTTATTTTCACAGTGGTCCCTGTTCCCACCCCAGAACCTGGTATATTAATCAATTGATAATTTGATCCGGGATAATACATAATTACCGAATTAAATTATGAATGATTAAATAGCAAAAGGATAGATAATGAGTACTTATATATTATTGTACGTGAGCGATGAAATGTCCCTTCCTTACATTTCCGGTCGAAGTGATCATCACAAAACACCGAGTAAAAATTCTTATTTGTTCAAAATGCGCTACACGGACTCCACAATACAAAGGGCATATTGACTTGTTAAAATCCTTACTATCGAACTTTGGTTACCAAAAAGAAGTCCGTTTCGCGCTTGTTTTTATACACTTACATTTCAAATGAACTTCTGGCAACAAATCTACAAAATGAATAAAGTTTTCAGATTATAATATAGCAACATGAAAGCTTGGCGCATCGTGTTTGGTATCAAATTGTTCGGAAACTTGTCAGCAACTTCAACTTTTCCACCAAGCATAACTATCTTTCGTTGAATTCCAATAAAACCGCTCGTGCATGTACAAATGTTATTACTTCCAAAAGCATGTGTTGCAAAGTGTGGACCCCTGTATGTGCCATGCACGCACCAGTGAACCCTTGTGTATTGCAAAGAGGATCGGCCGGTCGCCGATAGCGATCTCGGTAATTTACTCCACCTACCAAGATCAAAGCAAAAAAAAAAAAAAGGATTACAACACTTTTTATTCCAAACAAAGTTGTTTGAAGCCCAGAGACTTCCCTCCTCTCTATCTACCCTCCTTGGTACAAGTCACTGAGAGAATGATGGAATTAATATCACGAATGCATACAGAAACAGACTCAAAAATCTTACACTCTGAAACGATGTATTTGATTTGTAACAAAGGGATAGTATTACATCATGACTGGTCTGGCACAGCACATGAAAAACAATTCAGTTCAAATTGATATACATTAAATCTAGGGATAGTGACAAATACATAAAATGAAGTCAGTATAACCGCATAAGGCTTTTAAGTCCACAGATGCGGAAGCTTTCTATGTATGGTGACAACATAACGTAGACGTAAACAAGACTTATGTATAAATTTAACTATTGCAGCCAAATCAATTTGTGATATTGCAAGTCTCTAAATATTGACCAATAATGATGATTTGACATATTGTAGGAAACCGAAGCAGGAATGTGTATTTGTCTTTTCAGGAATGTCCATCGGCATTTCAATGATTAATAACTGAATATAGTATAAAATACAATACTCAGTAGTTTGTCGTGATGGTAATTGGTCGCAAGGAATTTCTTGATATCGGATATGGTACGTTTGGGTGCCTGGCAACCAAGAAAACATATTATCGAAAAAAATTACTTTTACTATACCGACGATAACACTTTAGAGCTTTTAGATAAAATAAATTCCGGCTTTTTTAATATCCCTGGCAAGCGGCTCAGTGTGTGCATTGAAATTGGATAATTTATAAGGCAAATTACTTTCTTCTGTAATTTCTTATGCGGTCACCAGGATGACCCCATAAAAGAATACAGTAATTAAAATGAGGCAACAACAATGAATTGTATGGAAATACGAGACTTTGCATGGTTATTAATTATTTTATCATCTTCATAATACCAACAAATCAAGCTAGTTTGTTGGCTGTTTTGTTGATATACGGGAGTTCTAATTTTAGTTTTCATTAATCAAAATCGCAGGCATTCAACTGCTTTGAAATTTTTCAGTTACAATATCTATTTCTTATTGAAATTTAGATCGATTTTAGTTTGAGGAAAAAGGAAAAATCATATTGTTGGTTTTTAGAAACTTCATTTTTTTTTGGAACCCAAGTATGTACTTTTTATAATATGAGATTTATTTTTTCAGACAGGAAGGCATTATCGGAGGCGTGAAGGGCATTATAATAAAAGAAGCATTGAGAATAGAAATATACCTTTTCAAAACTAGTTTTATATAATTCATTTGAAGGGGCCACAGAATTAACCCTTGAAGAACACCCGTGGCAATTACTCAAGATTTGGAATATTATCTATTGAAGTCCCCAAATTCCAGCCGATTTGTTCAATAACTTTTAAGCCATTTGAGCGCAATTCCGTTAGTGCCGTATTAATATAATTTAAAAATCTGAAAAAGGACACTTTCGACAAGTCAAGATGGATGACACTTGGAATTTCCCTTAAATCCAAAATTCGGTACACCCGATCCATAAACTCATATGATGCAGTTTTTGCGGAATGTGACTGCCTAAAACCGTGCTGATTAATTTAAAACAAATATTTTGGATAGAACAAATCATATCGCTGCCGATGAACTATTTTCACAAAACCTTTGAGAAAGCATGGAGCAGAGAAATGGGCTTGTAGTTATCTAAGAAACTGCTTTCTCCTTCTTTGTAAATAGGTAGTAGCTTTGCCCATTTGAATTCCTCTCGGAACAGACATGTAGTCAAAGACTAATTAATGATCAATCACAAATCACAAAGGCTTACAGATAGAGGAACTGACACCTTTTGGCAGTTTAATAGAAAACTCATCATGGCTGCAGCTTGTTTTTGGTTTTAGCTTATTTTAAACCACTCACATGCCAGTTTCTGAAACATCTGAGAAAGAAAAAAAATGCCATTACTTATATTATTGTAGTACGAAATATGGCACGTTAACATTATTGAAATTATTGGCTAACTTAAGGTATATCTCAGTCAAAACATATGATCAAATGTTGGGCAATTTAGTTCTTGCCATATGAATTAACACCATCTACTTCAAAATTATTGGGAAAACCTTTGTCTTCATATGAAAAGGAAGAATGAACCTAAAAGTATCCCAAGTCTTTTTGATGTCAAATTTAAACCTATAAAAATGTTGGTGGTAATTCGCTTGTTTATGTTGGTAGTTTTGTCTTAGTATTTTGTTTTATGATTTGATGTATATTGATTTGCACATTTTAACTTTTCACATAAATTATCCATGAACTTCATAGATTTCAATATACTTTGAGTTACCCAGAGAGAGAACTCTTGCTTATATTTGTTAAATCTGACATTTCTCACTGGCGGGTATTTCTGTTTAACTTCGTGAATAATACTTAAGACATTATTATAAGTCATATTGGAATCAATGTACAGATGTTGGGTCGATCTATCTGTGATGTCAATACTATCTAAATCTTATTAGAAATTCTGAATTGATTGACGATTTCTTATATATTTTTTATGCATTAACGGGGGATTTTTAAATAAAAGCTTTGATTTGAGCACATAAAATATGGGCGATGATTCAATACATTCGTAAAAATAATGCCTGATTTAGATGCTTTTGTAAATTAATAAAATTGCAAAACATATTATCTATAATAGTTCCAGATCCCTTACCACAACCGTGTTAGTAGTGTTAGTTAAGGTGAAATAAAAATATAATTTAACATTAGATCTAGGAAATTTGAATATTTTCTCTCATACTAATTTTCAGCATATCGATATAAAAGTCACTTACAATGAGCTTACTAGAATTTTTATTTGCTGAACTTGTGACCATAAAAAGCAGGATTTTCAATAAATGTTCAATATCGTCATTCCTGTCTCTAGGGGTTATAAGTATTGCATTAGATCATCTTATTTTAAACCATTGGTAGTTATATTAAAGAACTGACGTTCTCACAAAATATTTGTAGAATATATATCTCAGACAACATATTGACATTTTTATTGTAAATAAATTAAGAGGCCACCATGGGAACAGTAGCAGGTAAAGATATGGCGGTATAATTTTCCAAATCAAAGAACCATAGAACACTTCGGGGCTTGTTATCCATGTTTCTTGCAGACAAATAGCATTGAATCAGAAATATTTGGATGACAGCTTGTCAAATGAAATCTTAGAACTATCTAATTTGTAATTTAATGATTGGACATTTAAGCTTAAGACCGAGTGATTATGAGAAAAGGGTTCCACGACCTCAATTGAAAGGCACTCAGAGATTGCTGGATCAATGCCCCCCAACGTACTGCGCCTCGCTTATAACTTTGCTAGTGACATGTCTCATTTTGAAACGACTGCAGTCAGAATAAATAGTCTAACACCGTGACCTGGATACTTAACCCAGTGACCTACTTTTGGTACATGACACTCAGGAAGGTCACGATGTGTGTGTTTCACGTTTCATGAAACTGAGATAAATATAGGAAGGAAATTATAGCCGGGAAACGATTTTACAATAATGTATCACTGTGACCCAGATACTCGGTCTAGTGACCTACTCTTGATACATGACACACTCTAACTTCCCGATGCAGCAGCGTATAAAGTTTCATTAATGTAATATGAACGACAAGCGAATTATTGCCAAGACATGAACAACGGAGGCCCAGGATACTTGACCTAGTGACCTACTTTTGTTTGTTTTATAACACACCTTAAGGTCAAGATATATGTGTTTCATGAACCTAAGGTAAATAGGAAAGGATACATGTCCCGGACACGATCTTACGAGGGTATGTCACAGTGGCCCAGACACTTGATCTGGTGACGTTCGTTTGGTACATGAGACACTCTTATGTGCAGATGCATCTGCGCGGAGAGTTTCATTAATCTAAGTTACATGCTAAATGAGTTACAGTCCAGACAAGAATATGTCACTGTGACCCAAATACTTGACCTAGACACCTATTTTTGGTACGTGGTACATCTTATATCGAGATACAGATACGTGTGAAAAATTTCATTATCTAAGTTGAAGGAAAAGCAGACAGACGGACGCACGGACACAGACGCACGGAAAAAGCATATACTTAATGCCCCTTCTCCGGAAGGAAGGGGGCATAATTAGATTACTAATGTTGACATAAGGAGAATCAGATAAGATGGATATGGCCTTATCCAGGTCATTGATATTGCGTAATATATCTTTTAAGTAATTTTGTAATACCTCCAAACTTTTTCAAAATATTATTTCCAATTATCTCGGTATTCATTGTCGTTCAAAAGTATAAATACATGAAATTTAAATATAATCACGAAAGAAGTAATACATGGTTCATATATATATATATATATATATATATATAAATATATATATATATATATATATATATATATATATATATATATATATATATATATATATATATATATATATGCACAATACCCGTCTGACAGGCAAAGAAAAAAAATCGAGAGAGTAAGTATCGCTAACAGCCGTCACACATGACAATAGCAAAGTACTACAAAAATCCGCTCATCGCAAAATGAAAGAGCGAAAAAATATAAGCTTGTAATATCTGGTTAAACAATAATAATATGTCATGTAAAGTATCTAATTAACTATTGTAGAGGTAGGTAGCTATTACCAAAATACCATGCTGTAAAGAACACAACGTCAAAGCCTCTACAGGATTACCGAAAGCAAGCCGAGCAGATGCTTTTCGTAGGAGACTTTATACGTAATGTACCATATGGGTATATAAACCACAAAAAACTGTTAAACCTTTACTTTTTATAATATGTTGATGGGACAAAGAGAAACACAAGGGAAAAAGCTATGTTTAAGAAAATTCCCATATTGGTCAAGCATTAATGAAACCATAAATGGTATTTTTTCTATAAACACACTCTGAAAAGGAAAACATTCATCACGATCATAATCAATGAGTTTGTCCATACACCGGTGCAGACACATGTAAAAGAAAATAAAAGAAAAGAACAAAAAACAAATACAACTCAAAAAGAAAATATGCAATTATCACAAAAAATCTGTCTTCTAAAACAAAAAAGTCCTAGGAACGTGTACGATACCTGACACCGTTAGAATTGCCTGAAGAAAAACAAAAATTGAAAATGTATCCATATCAGGAAGACAAAATTAGCCCTTATGGGAGGAAATACAAAATAAGTGTATCTATTTACTTTACTGTGAGTACACGACGTCATGCATTCACACACACACACACACACACACACACACACATATATATATATATATATATATATATATATATATATATATATATATATATATATATATATATATATATAATGCAATCAACTCAGAGGGATCAATCACACATGAAAGAAATTTTAGAATCACTTTCAAACAACTTGGGACAGACGACTTCTTTCCTAATGTTCGGATACTTTGGATTTTCTCCTGGGACATGAAGTTGCACGTATGGCCAAGATTTTGATATATCTGACGCTGGATTTTTTAGCTGTTAGGAGATTTCGTCGATGGGGGAGAAGATTTTGTTTAAGTGGTCTCAATACTGGTCGGAGGTCCGGTGACAAGATATTTTGCCTAGCTCACAGGCCCTTGAAGCTTTCCATGAGTCTCACTGGCGTGCCGCTTGCAGCGCCACGGACTCGCTGTGGACAGTATAAACTTAGAAAGGTACAAAGGCTCTCTCGGACATGCACATACGTCGTGTTGTTTCAAGAAAAAAAATCATAATATTAGGCATTTTTTGTCAACGCAAAACCAACCTCGATCTTCTTAGCTCTCTGCCTACGAAGCCATATCAATTTGCGGATCCGTTTTCCATGAGCTGGTTTGCTAAATTAGCTTTTCAACCATGCAACTCACTGCTGTTGGTGCCAACCTCTAAGCCGTCACTAAAGCCCAGTTGTTTCGTAAACTTTCAACTAAATGGAGTGCATCATTGGTTCCCGGAATCGTTTTGTTTAGGGTGAAACACATCTGACATGGGGAGGTCACTTCTTACAAACCATTTACAGACTGGACGTGATTCATCAGACAGATGAATATGATTCTTTGTTGCTTAATAAATTGTTATGCATTTCGTAAATCTTCTATCACTGTTTGTAATTTTACTCTATTGAAGTATCTATAAACCTATGGCTTGGATTAACCATTTACAAGTTCAATCCTTTTTTAATTGAAGATACCCCCACCCCTACCCCCACCCCCCACCCCCACCCCCACCCCCCCACCCCCAAAAAGGGACAGAAAAAAGACATTGAACAAGTGACAGGTGGTGGATCGGTAGATCACCAGGAACAGAAGCAACACGCTTTACTGGCCGAGTATATCTAGAAAATTCCATACAAATTAGAAATTTGTTTCTTCGATTTCATTTCTAACAGAAGAAGTTTTCACGCACACGCACCTGCCTGTCATGCCTGCGGTACAGAAAAGACTGATATTGCCGGGGGGGGTTGTTTTGTTTTTTGTTTGTTTTTTGGTTTTGTTTTTTTGTTTTTTTGTTTTTGTTTTTGAGATACAAATGACCACCCACCCACCCCCACCCCACCCCAAGGAAAAAAAAATAATCAAAAGCGTTAGTCATATTGAGTCTCACTTGAAGAAATGCAGAGAACCTTTGGTGTCATCCAAGTAATTTTGATTGGCGATTTTTGCCAATCAGCACCAGTCCTTAATCGCGATTACCAAGATGATGGGGGGCGTATTGTTTTTGTAGTGATATATTGTGCAACTTTTTAACAATTTGAACCTTCATTTTGTTGTCAGTGAGACAGATTTGACTCTCATTACAGCCACCAACAAAGTGTCAAGGGGAACTGTTACTCTTCAGACAAACTGTTTCTTACGTAATGTCATTCACCCCTTCCAGCAGATAATGATATCCCTAAATTTATATATATATATATATAGTCATTTCCCTCACTGAAAATGTTGATATATTTTTTATTTATTTATTTATTTATTTATTTATTTATTTATTTATTTATTTATTTACTTATTTATATACTTACTGACTTATTTATTTTTTGTTAAGGTGCTGTTTTGTATGTTATAAAGTTATTGCAGTGACACTTCCTGTTCCTTGAGTGTACTAATATTTAACACGTTTTTAATTTATTGAGAACTCTTCTGACACAATGTAGCCCAGTGAATCATTGTTTCAATCGCGGCATTTACTTTCATCCGCGGGACCGGTTTTCCTACATTCCTTCAGAGCCCTGTTTTCACTGAGCGAGGAAAGCCGTCCTTCACATGTGGCTCTGATATTTATGCCATATTATAGCATATCGCTACCTGCCCCATGGGCGCCCTTGTCTACTTTGTCAAGCCAGCCACACCAGTCTGCCTCCCGTATAAACTATGGTTTTGTTCCTGCTATGCCATGTTACTGTCTGCTGCCCATTAGACCGCCATACACGTTTTGTAAGTTTGGGCTTGTCTTCGTATTTGCATTATTTCAGCGATATAGGGATATAAATGCGCCAGTTAAATTGAATATATATTTTTGTGCACGTGACCAGTACCGGCAGACAATTTGTATGCACGCGTCGTACTTAATGCATTCAGCGTATTTAAACAGCTTAAACGCAGAAATTGGTACAAATATCTTATCTGTGCATTAGTATGTTCTGCGTCGCTTACTGGCTGTTGTTTTTGGCGCTGAAGTTTTGCTAATTAATTGTGCCCACACATTACAAAGACATGCATGTGCACAAATGCATTAGTTAAAGTTGCTTATCATATATGCTGATGATTCGACTGCATTTTGAAGAGCTTTTCTATGACATATATTGTCTAGTTAACAAATTTTGCGAACATGCGACATGTATTAAGACTTTTCTCTCATGAGACATAAGGTTACTTGAGTGGAATATCAGCTATGTAATTTCTTATGGTCGCGAAGTTAAGATTAATGTGATTTTGCCTGTCGTAAGACGTTATAAATAATTCTAATAGCTGTTTAGAGTCCACGCGTTTAGCCTCACGTGAATATAAGGATAATGTGACACGCGTCATGCAAATTTATCTTAATATGTGTTTGCCATCATGTTCGCGTGTATATTTAGCGAGTTCGCCCAAGTAGGCTTAATTGTCCTAAAGTTAAAGAACCTACTATGCTTAGTATTTGGCGAATGTTTCGACATTGTGTGTAAAATCTAATGGCAGGTAAACTTGTTATTAATTCTACTTTTTTTTTTTTTTTTAGCTTCATGAGACATGTGAAGGGTACATATACTAAATAAAGGACTATAGTGGTCTAACTTGGACGTGTCGGGGATTTGTTCTTTGGAAGTGACATGTTTATAAAGAAAACGTTTTCCTTCATTGTCAAAGGATCGTCGATTGCAGTTTTCTTCATTGTCGAGGGCCATAGCTTGAGAAGTTCACATCATTGTCAAGGATTGTGGCGTTGCTCCTGGACGACACTTTATTCATTGTCCAGGAACGTCACTGTGGAGTGGCATACGTGAACGGAGGCACAAGTTTCAGTGCATGCTGGGTGCGCGATAATAAGTGACTGAGTCCTGGTATCTTGTGTGATCTGACTGTCGCGGTATGCACCTTTGATATTTGCCTGTATCTGTGTGCTGTGTTTTGACAGCATGGCTACTTTAGAAGAGCGCAAGGCTTCTCGGAAGCAATCCAAAGGAAAGGTAACTCGTTTTTGTAATAAACTAAACCAGGTGATTGCTGAGGAAGATGAAGTCTCATCTGTGCCAGGTATCATTAAGCAGTTGAACAAGGCATTCAGTGACTGTTCATTATGCCATGAGGCTGTTGTTGGTAAAGACCAAAATGATGTTGATCGTGACGAGTAGTTTTTTGCAGTTCAGAAAAAACTATTTTGATGCTTTGTTCAGAGCTCAAGTGTTTAAACTTGAAATACGTCTCAATATTGCAGCACAGACGAGTGATAGTGTTCCATTCGGCCATGCCTAATTAATTCTCTGTTTCGTGTCAGGTGAGTTTTCAAATCTAATGAGGGAGGGAGTAAACACAACACAAAGCGGATTAATAACACAAGGAATTTCGTGCCCACAAATGACAGTATTTTGATATTGTTACTGGTACAGACCCCACCCTGAGACTATATTGAAATTGACATGTTTCCTATCTTTTTATATGCAGATTTGCAAGTATTTAGTCTTTTTTCTACTGGCAGGGACCAAAAGCTTGAAATGTTTTCATAGGCAGCTTTAATAACAGTACAAGAAACTCATACTGCAAAATGCGCAGCAAGGAACAAGATACCCAGGGGAATTCTTTCCATATGCTTCCCCTATACTGTAAAAAATTCCAGATCTGTTGTCCGTGCTCCAGTGAAATATTAAATAAATAAAGATGTTTACTATAAAAGTTTTAAGGTTATTACTTGATCCGTGGCTTCATGGCAAGAGGACATACCAACTGGACAGGTACTTTGAATGCCTCATCATGTGCATCTTGTATAAAAACTTGAATGTATGTACATACAATATATATATGCAATCTTCAACCATATTTACAGGGACGCTAGAGACTTTAAAACTGAACAACTGGGTTAACCAACTTAATAACATGTCGTCTTGTCTACCAGGGCAAGATAAGTACAGTCCACTTGCCCAGAGACAAGTGTTCCTAACTTTTGCATGTATGTTTTCATAAATTTTACTGGTCATGCATCAATTTTTACTTGTCCTGACAATAGATCATGGATTTGTCTGGTCCTGTCTGGTACAAATGGAAATTGATGTAGGGCAAGTAGCCTCATACCGTGTAAAAGTTAGTAGCACTTGCTTCCAAGCAAGTACACACTTCACAGTCTTGTCTTGCTCTGGCGACTATAAATATTTAATATTAAATTTATTCAGTTATGGTCATACATGAAAAAGTTCAACTGAAAAGGAAAACTAATGATTCAACTGTTTAAACTATGTTGAATTTTATGCTGGGTTATTAACATTGTACTTTTGCATCTGTTCAGAACCCTGTGCATGGCCACATTTTCAAATTTGAACCATGTTTTTTTCCCAAATACTAGGCAATCACATTTCTGAAATTTGTCCCATAAATCCTGCCATCGAACTTTTCAATATCTTAAAGAAACATGAGCTCTTTAAAACTTGCATTGAAGTATGAAGTCTGCATTCTCATCCTGAATAGTTCTATTTTTCAATTTGATAATTTTTATACAAAGATGTTCTCAGATGCAGATGTAATAATTTATCTACTGTCAAAGGAAAACGGCACGTATTTTTAAAATACCAGAGCAAATCATACCAAGGAAATTACATTGTATTAATAAATATTCAATGTTAAATCAGGTTGGGATGCACTTCCAAAGTGGACTTGAAAATATTTGAACACTCGCTCTGAGAGGAATATGGGAAGCATAATATATTCCGATGGATCGAAAATCTAAGTTTTTCTCCAGGGACAGAAACCATCCTTTTCTAGACTGTAGATCTTCTGTTTTAATATTTAATATTCAAAGAAATATTTCATCTGAGATGAAGGGATAAACAACAATGACTGATTCTATGCAGTTTCCAAGGCAGTGCTGAAAGTAGCATTTTGAACCACTGGCCAGTCTTGTTTATATATTATTTGACTTGGGTAAAATTCATTGTTAATACAGTCTCTGCTCCAAATAAAAATAAATCATATTTTATAAACATTAAAGCCAAAAAATTAGTCTGCTGTTGTCAAACATAATTTTACCACTGTTTTTGCTAGAGATAGTGGGTCATTTCAAGCCCTGCTATATTCCAGTAAATCTCTTATTTGAAAAACAATACATCAATGCACTGAAAATCCTTAACATCGCCTTATCTTTAATGAGATCAAATTCAATTGATCTGTACTTTCAATGACTAGAATTGAACTTCAATATTCAAATATTGCCTTCAGTACGAAACATTGGCATGACTAGAATTTAACAGTTTGTTTGGCTTGACCAGATATTTTGTCAAGAGTCCTGAGAAAATAGTGTCCTGGATAAACAAACATGCAATATGAATTCAACATGAATATTCCTGCACGTGCTCCTGGAAGTAAAACACTTTCATACATTTAAGTACTCTGTACCTCTGCTTTTAGAATTGATATGTATTTAATACGTAAATTTCCAATTAGATTCAAGTATTAATATTATCGCACATATGAAAAGTGCTACTTCTGTCTCAAGTCTTTTCTTAATACTACGCGTTTTATGAATTAAACTGCAATGGCGGCGCACCGAGTGCTCATCACTGACAACTGGCAGGAGGTCATCATCCCCACAAACATAGCATACCAGAGGAAAAGATGGATTCACCCTGTTGCTGAAATGACTAGATATTTAGACAAGAGTCCTGACAACATAGTGTCCTGGATAAATAAACATGCAAGATGAACCCAACATGAATATTGCTGCTAGGGCTCCTGGAAGTATAACACTTTCATACATTAAAGTACTGTGTACCTCTGCCTTTTAAACTAACATGTGTTTTATACAAAAATGTCCAATTAAATTCAAGTATTAATGTTATCGCACATACAAAAAGTGCTACTTCTGTCTCATTTTTTCTTCTTGATACGCGTTTTTAGAATTGAACTACAATGACACACACTGGGTGCTCATCACCGACAACTGGTAGGAGGTCATCCTCCCCACCAATGTAGCATACCAGAGGAAAAGATGGATTCACCCTGTTGCTAAAATAATGAAATGAGACTGGAGTTCCACATGTGGCCTGCTCAGTCTCCATATAGTCCACCGGCAGACTGGCACTACAACGATACAGAAGTTCTTCTTTTACTGACTCCAGTTCTTTCTTTTCAGCACTAGACAGTTTCTGTTTTGAATACATGCACCGCGGCTTTCCACAGGAATAACACACAACACAATCACGGACAGTCTCGCCACTTAGTCTAACATGGTTGGTTGTGGGTGCATTCCCTGTTTGTGGCACAATTTTCAATACTGGTTGTGTCATGGTGTTAGATCCTGCTCCCAAATCAGTTATGGCTGGTGCTGTGGTGTCCTCAGGTGAACATGGCCGGTCCACTGGTGTCTGTGGCATCATGTTTGGAACAGTCTCCCCAGCAGGGCCACTAGGAGCTTCAGCTCTGGTTTGTGAAGTCTGAAAACAATTACTACTCAGATATATTAAACAAAATAGAATACACATTCAAGTAACACAATCAAGTAAAATCATTGTGTTCCTATTTCAAAATCAAAATCTGTCACTTCCAACATAACAATTTGGATTTTTTTTTTCAATTTATATTGGGGTACAATATTAAATCATTTCCATTTATATTCTTAGATTCATAAAACTAGGCATTTCATAATCAAATTTGATTGAATTGTGATACCTTTTTCCGTTTTTTCTGATTTCTGTATGCTTGGCCTATGGTCCTCATTAGTAGAGTGACCCCACACAGAATTAAATGTCAGATAGTGCTCATTTGTGGAGTCTGGCATTGGATCAGGGAAGTGATGGAGGAAGAGGGAGAGCTGCGCATGGGGTGATTAGAGCAGAAATTTGCCTCAGGCTTGCACTTTAATACAGAGAAAAAATAATGGCGACTTGCTGCATGAGTCTTGAGAAATCGCTCTACTTTTGGATGATTTCTCAAGTCTTTTTTTTTGTATCCCTTCATCAAGCTGTACAGATGGATCTATGACATGTATTTGACTCTTCACATCTTTAACTTGTTCATCGGTAGCTGCATGAAAATCTGAAACTGGTTTACCGGCATATTGGAGGCAACCAGATACCTGCTTGAGCACATTTATTGAGGATCGTCCACTGCTTTGCATTCTTGCTTTCACATTTCTATCAGAATGCTGCATAGCAGCTTTACCTAGACATATAAGACCATTCGCAGTTGTAATGCATGCTTCTGCCTCATCATCCATTTTTTGGCGATCAAGTGCAACAAACTGTAAACCCAGGTTTAAGGTAGACCTGCACCTTTCCACTGGGTTGTGGTAAGATTGGTGAGGTGTGGTCTTGGCTGCTACAAGCAGGTCCAAGTCAAGTTTGATGAAAATGCAGATCAAAGCTAGCTGAACTGCTACAAAAGTAAGACGGTGGTCTGGACCCCCACCTGAGTAAAGAAGTAACACTGGATGTTGAAATGTACTTTGATCACCTTGCAAAACGTTGTGCAATTCTGCTATGTGACGTATTGGTGAACTGGGTTCAAGCAGGATGTCTTTAACCCCTACATAAAGCTGCCTTCTATAAAAGGAATCTCCAATGGACTCTGGGACATATATGTGCAGAATAGCTGATGCAACTGTCTTAAATCTGCAAAAGTCATGGTCACAAGCTGAACATTCTGTATTGTTTCCAGAAATAATAACTTTACCTTCCTCGCTCAGCACAGGCCACAGCTACACCTGTAGAAAGGATCTTGTATATGCCATTGCCCCAGTTCAAGTCACGTAAAATGATTGCAAAATACTCTGAACTAGAAAAGCACCCTTAAGCCATTGAGTTTTATACCCCAGTGTTTTTTAATTAATTTGCATGCACAGATAGAAAGGCTCGATATGAATTTATTCAAAATTTGTGCTTGCCTTTCCCCTCTGAGATCATATGTCTATATGTCTTAATATCTCAGAGAGCAATTGGAAAAACTCACCAACTATGTGAAGAAATCGAAACTGAGTATGTGAAAAGCAGGTACTCGCTTTTGCTGAAAAAGCATGATATGCAAATTGGCTTAATACCAGCTGTTTTGAATGATATGTATCAAGATCTGACAGACGATATGTCCTCAGCTCCAAGTACACTGTCGAAAAATGTCAGAGCTCGTCTTCATCTGCTGCTTGACTCTGAAGATCCAGATTTGATTGTGGATTTGCGTGATTTACACAAAAGTACACCCACTCAAGATGATGCTGTTTTGATGGTGTACAGCAATACATAAACAAAAATGAGCTCAGTGCTGCTCATGAGAGACATCATGATGAGGTTGGACGTCTGGCACTTGCCATCTCTATTCGTGACCTCATAGCCCAGGTCACTACAGAATTGCCTGCAGGTAAATCCATTTCTTCAGAATCGTATGTGAAGCTTCAATTTTGGCAAAAAAAATCCCACATTCCACTCAGCAGTACACTACAGTGGCATATTTGCTCTGAAGTATAAAGTTCAAGAGTACTTCGCGATGAACACATAGACCCACATTATGCGACAGCTGTTTTCAAATATCTGAAAGAGTTGGCTATTTTATTGGATGGCCATTGTAATGTAGTTTGCCTTGATGATAAATACAACATAAAAGTGGGGGAGCCAACTAACATACATTTGTTCCCAGGGCCAATGCTTATATTTTGGAAATAAGCTTCTTTTTTTCTTGCATGTCAACCAAAGCATTAAACAACAACTTGTCTCCCCTAATCTTGCCAGTACTTTTAGCATTGTACTTTTGTGGATATCATTTACTTTGTTCAAAGATGCGCGATGATGCCTGCATCATGATCTCAAATGGGTTTGAAACGTTCACTAAAAGTGAAACACCAGCGGGTGCCATGGGTACACTGCCACTGGTACACTTGGTAGATTTCTTGACCTCTACACATGTATGAGTGCCCCACTGCTGCGAAATGCGTATCAAAATATTGGGTCGCACCTCCGTGCGTTCAGAAATTCGGCTTTTGAAACATAGAATTTAATGTTTGATAAATCAAAAGATGCGTTGGAATCAAAATCCGAGCTTGTTGATGGAATTTTGACGCCACTCCCTGTGATACAATTGTCTTCGATTTGTATGCATTCAAATAGGTCTGAAAAGGTGTAATTATGGGGAATACATACAATAGTCGAAGGATATAAAACAGACTCCCTCCTTCCTATGCCTGAAGGACAGAATCTGACCTCTAATATAGAGAATAGCTCTACCCCTTCCACCATCACGCCCGTCTCCACGCCAGACCACATGGCAGCACGGCAGCAAAACAGTTCAGATCACGCGTTACACGCACGCGCCTGACACGAAACACAGAATTAATTACGCGTGGCCTTAGCTGCATCGAGTCATGACCATACCAATAGTGATACACTAAACTTGCTTAGTGTGCCTGAAGTCAAACTTGGAATTTTCTCAGGTGATCCCCCGAAATATCATTCTTTTATCAGGCCATTTGAAGCACATGTAGATATATGGACTCAAGATCCAGACATCAAGCTTGAGTGTCTCTTGCAATATGTCAGTGGCGATGCACATTTTGTTTTTCAATTTTCATAGCTTGTAGATGGCGCTGAAGGCTATAAGCGCGCACTTGACACGCTGAAAGAGTTGTACGGGTCTAAGCACTTGGTTACAGAGAGGATTATAAAAGATCTGCATAAACATAAAGCTGCAAAATTGGTGCATGATATGTGTCTTTTGAGCCATGAGCTGTGTCACGCTCTTGATGTTTTGCAAAGTCTCGGTGTATTAGATCAAGTGAACGCTAAGGTCATCATCTTTGATATTGTGGCATGTCTTTCAATTATTCCCACAAAACAACTGGTCGAAAAATGTATGCAAATACAGGCGTGAATCAGATCATTATCTGAAGTTTGAAGACTTAGTCAAATTTGTAAACGAAATTGCGGATGACATGAATGATACTGTTTGTGGATCAATGGCTAAAGCTGAGAGCTATTTGTTATCGAAACAGGTAAACTCACATGTAGCACAGCTGCAGCAGGCTGGACAGAAAAAGGAGGTAAGAAAGACTATGGAGCAAATGACAGTCATTCTTTGGTTACATGCCATGTTTTTTTGTAAGACCATGTTAATGCTCATTGTTCATGTCCGTGTGAATGATACATTGGATGCTCAAATGGCACTTGACAGTTTTCGTCCAATACGATCTGCGCGGAATCTTTGGCTAAAAAGTTAAATCTGAAAGGGCCTATTTCAAGCTATGTCCTTAATACAATGAGTGGTACTAAATCATGTAGATCAAAGCATGTCGGCATGACGATTTTAGCTGGAAATGAATCCATGTTGACTTCGGGTGTCAAGGTTGTTTACAACATTCCTGTTGCTCCTGCTTTCTTAGACCAAAGAAAGTGTCCGTATTTGCGCGATCTTGACCTGTCTGCAAATACCGGTTTTAACAATGTTGATATTGTGATAGGTCAAGATTTCTCAGAATGCTTTTTCCCCTTACAATCACGTAGGGGTGATGATTCTTGCTCTATCTTTGCCATTCGATACAAATTTGGCTGGACAATTCAAGGACGGACTGACTATAATCTTAATGTGCTAGTAATGCTTTATTTGTAACTTCATTTCAGCAGCACCTGTCATTGCAGATGCTAGATCTGAGATCAAGCTCCATTGGGCGCTATTGGGTGCTTGTGGTGCTTGGAAAATGAAGGCAAGGATAGGCCTCAAATGTCCATACAAGATAAGAAAGTAATTTGTCTGTGGGATCAAACATGTGTTAAGACAGAGGGCCACTATGAATTACCGATGCCATGGAAGGACCGGGGAGAGGGTCTCCCTACCAATTTTTCCTTTGCCAAAAAGCGTCTTGATAACTTGATCAAATGCCTTCATCATGAGAACTTGCATGAAAGGTATGATCAAGAAATACGCAAGTTGTTAATTGACAGATATGTTGATCGTGGATCTCTCCATAGTGCTGGTCGTTTTTGGTACTTACCCCATCACTGTGTGATAAATCAAAACAAGACTGGTAAGATTCGGGTTGTTTTTTATTGTGCTGCAAGCTTCAAGGGACGTTCGCTGAATGAACGTTGTTTCCAGGGACCAAATGTGAAAAGCAAGCTGCTTTTTGTTTTGCTGTGCTTCTGTCTCCATGCTTACGCTGTTCAAGCTGATATTTCGGCAATGTATTCCCAGGTCGGAATCCCATCTCATGATCAGGATGCTCTTCGCTTTCTGTGGATAAAAGATGGTAAACTGGTCCACTTGCGTATGACAACCCATCTCATTGGCAGGGAGTGGTGTTCAAGCTTAGTGTGCTTATGCTCTCCGAAGAACGGTCTTTGATAATTCTCATGTGGATCCTCTGATAAGAGAGGTCATCTTAAGGAGTATGAACGTCGAATACCTCACGTGCTCCATATCCTGTAAGGAGAATGCCCACAAAATTATTGCAGGAGTCCCTGCAGTTTTGGAGACTGGCAAATATGAATTGACAATGTTTGCCATAAATGATAAGCAACTGATGGATGGAGTTGCTGTAGCTCAACGTGCAAAAGAAGTGCACAATGTTTCGTCACAGTCTGTGGGAAAATGCTTTGTATCAAGTGGAATCTCCCTGAAAACTTATTTTTCTTTCATGTACAAGATGCTAAGCTCGGTGAAATTACTTGCCACACAATGAAGAGCTTTGTGTCATCTATTTTTTACCCTCTTGGCCTGGTTACGCCCAGGGTGTTACCTGGGAAATTGTTTCAAACTGCCACATGTCTGAAACTTGGCTGGGATTTTTCTGTGCCAGATGAAATGCTTAATATGTGGAGCTCATGGACTGAGTCATTAAGCAATCTACAACATTTCAGTTTTCCATGGTACATCAACCAGTTTGCCTTCGATAATGGCTACTATGGGTATCATATATTCACTGTTGCCAGAGAATCAGCATATGGCGCATGTGCTCACCTCATGCCCGTGAACACCAAAGGTGAGATATGTTGTTATCTCATTATGAGCAAAGATCACCTGGAGCCAGAATATATTCTATTTTGTGTATTGAATTGGGTCCAAACTGTGTGCCACTGTATCTATGGACTGATTCCTTGATTGTGTTAGGCTGTATATTGAATGAGTCTCGTAGATTTCGCACCTTTGTTGTAAACCGAGTAACTGTGATACAATCACGCACAAGTGCCAGCTCTTGGCATCACATCTCTTCACGTGACAACCCGGCTGATCTACTTACAAAGTGTGGCTCATTGTCACCTGAGCACACAGTTCAGTTATGGAAATATGGTCCATCCTGGTTGTCTGAACATCCCAGAGGTCTTACTCCATTGACTCCCAACAGTGTTCTGGTATTCCAGCAGGATGCTTACCAGCCTCGTTGTGAAAGTTCAGTTGCTGATGCTTGCTGTAGGCGGTGGCATTACGTGCAGTACCTGGCACGTGAGTGGTGGTTCCGCTTTATACGCGAGTATCTTCCCGAACTGCATAGAAAGTTGAGAGTACCAACTAACGATATTAAAGTAGGGCAATTAGTCATGATCGTTGAAACCTCTTTATCACAGAATCTATGGCCCCTTGCTATTGTCAAGGAGTTTTTGTTGGCCAGGATGGCAGAGTGCGTTCGGCCATTCTCAAGACACAAATTACTGAATTATATAGACCAATTACTCGACTTGTTTGATTGGAGTTAGATTGACAACAAAAAAATGACAAATAAATTACGCATTCTCCTTCCTGGATAAATTTTCTGGTATTTAAGCTCCTGTAATGTGGCCTTGAGCATGTAGTTTTTGAAGATACTACTGTTCATTCGTTCACTTGCCGAGTCGATGCCATTATTGGTTTTGATCACTCAACCATTCGGTGATCATGTTATGTAAGAGTGATTTGGATGGTTTTCCGCTTTGGGATTGCCAGTCACTTAGGTATATCTCAGGAGGGTCTTGGGTGCCTAATTAGTTTGGTATGGGTAATTTCATGTCCCACTATTACTAATACTACAGTCGGCGCAAGGATGTTTGTGTTGGTGAGTGGTCAAAGTATCTATTTTGCATCGGGGATGCAGATAAAATTCTCATTTTCATTTCTGCATGCTTCACCAAGTTTGTGAAGTGAATGGTTAAAGCCCAGGTGCATTTTTTCGGGATTTGCTGCGTTATACACCAAAAGTCCCGGGCCTTTATTACATCATCCCATGATAATTATTATTTGTGATGGTTACTGAACATGTGGGGTTTTCTTGTGATTATATTATTGGCTTTTTACCTGGATCAAGGGAATCCAACGGAGGGTACTGTCATTTTCACTCACTGAAAAGGTTGATTTATTTATATTCTTTTCGTAAAGGTGCTGTTTTGTATGTTATACGGTTATTTTAGTGGCATTTCCTGTCATTTGACTCTACTAATATTTAAAACGTCTTTTATTTATGGGGGAACATCTCTGACACAACGACGCCATTTAAATCATTCTTTAACGGCCGCATTTATTTTTACCCGCGGGACCGGTGTTCTCGCATTCCTTCAGAGCCATGTTTTCACTGAGCGGGGACAGACATCCTTCACATATGACTCTGATATTCATGCCATATTATAGCATATTGCTACTTCCACCATGGATGGCCTGGTCTACTTTGTAAACCCAGCCACACCATTCATAAGGGACTCGTGGTCTTGCCTCCCATATAGTCTATGGTTTGTTCCTGCTATGCCATGTTACCGTCAACTACCCATTAGACCGCCATGCACGTTTTGTAAGTTTCGGCTTGTCTTTGTTATTTGCATTATTGCGGCGATATAGGGATATAAATGCACCAGTTAAATTGAATTTATATTTGTGTGCACGTGACGAGAACTGACAGACAATTTGTATGCACGAGTACATAATGCGTTCCGCGTATTTAAATTGCTTGCACGCAGAAATGGGTATAAATGTCTTACTTGTGCATTAATTTGTTCTGCGTCACTGACTGGCTGTTGATTTTGGCGCTGAAGCTTTGCTTATTAATTGTGCCCTCATATTGCAAAGACATGCATGTGCGCAAATGCATTAGTTAAAGTTACTTATCTTATGATTATGCTGATGACTCGACTGCATTTTGAAGAGCTTTTCCATGAAGAATATTGTCTAGTTAACTAACTTTGCGAACATGGGACATGTATTTTGACTTTTCTCGCATGAGACGTGAAATTACTTGAGTGGAATATAAGCTACGTAATTTCTTATGGCCGTGAAGTTAAGATTAATATGAGTTCGCGTGTCCGTAGACATTGTATAGTATTCTAATAGCTGTTTAGAGTTCATACGTTTAGCCAGACGCAAATATTAGGATAATGTGATATGCGTCATGCAAATTTATCTTAAAATGTGTTTGCCATCATGTTCGCGTGCATATTTCGCGAGTTCGCGCCTGTAGGCTTAATTGTCCTAACGTTAAAGGTCCTACCGTGCTTACTATTTTGCAATTGTTTCAACGTTGTGTATAAAATCTTATGGCAGGTAAAACTTGTTAGTTATTGTACTTTTCTTCCTTTTTTTGTTTGCTTGTTTTTTGTTTCTGTTAGCTTTATGAGACATGTATAAGGTTTATATAGTCAATGAAGGAATGCAGTGGTCTAACTTGGAGGTCCCGGGGCTTCGCTCTTTTTAAGACACACACACACACACACACACACACACACACACACACACACATACATATATATATATATATATATATATATATATATATATATATATATATATATATATATATATATATATATATATATATAAATATATATATATGTATATGTTAATCCTAGTCCCTGGTGAGATTACCCACAGGTACTGTGCCACAGTTCCAAGTCCTATGACAGATGCCAAATGATCTGGTACAAATCCCACAGAGGTACGGTTTGGTTCCAATGCGGCACTAAAAGGTGTGGTGCTGATCCAATCCCACAGAGGTGCAGTTTGGGTCCAATGTGATAAAATTAACACCAAATATACGAATCCACTCAAAGTCACTGTCCACTCTTCATTGGTAATAACAATAGCTCACAGGCTTGGAGTCACACAGCTTCTGTCAGATCTTCGAAATTCTCTCTCCCTGCCCTCAGGAGAATATTTGTTTTTTATATACAGAGACAGAAAACATCGCCATTGTTCCAGAGTTTTCTAATTAGTCACACATCCCAGTGCATTGAGTGAGACCTGTCTGTGATCTTTCCAGATGACCTCCCAAAAGTGTACAGACAGTACAATGAAATGAGTCATATGAATGTAGGTCAACACTGTTTACAAGCTACCTGGGAGTCACCCCAACAATGTCTATAAGACAAAGATTGATTAGATCTAAAAACCTATCGATTTAGGAGCATTTGCAGCCGCTATGTGCAAAGCTTAAGGCAATGGTAATTGAGAGGTCAGTATGCTCATTAATACCTAAATTGCCAAAAACTCCATGTTATATTCTCATTTTTAGGGCAAGTCTTTAAAACCATTATAATAAATCAAAACGATACTACTCAAGGTCTTATGTCATTTAAATTTGATATCTGCGGTCTGTTAAACATTATTGTACCACTAAACATATAAAAAGTTTACAGATAGAAACAAACGGATTTTAATGAAATAGTGGAGGGATGCTACATACCCATCATGTGACCCGTTTTGCCAATAAAGAATCTGGACAAAATGGGTGAAGATCAGATGCGTACATAGAGGTTTCTGTGCTGCCTGGAACACCCCCTTCCAAAAAATCACACATGTTTAGTATCATTCAATTTTCCCATAATATTTTTTTAGAAAGATAAAAGAAAAAAAGGTTCTCTAAGTTGCTGTTGTTACTCTATGCTACGGTGTGATAGGCATGCACATGCCAGTTTTTCCATGTTTATGCAAAATTAAAAGCTTTTAACCAAATGTAAGATTAAAATCTCTTTTCCCTCTTTGCTGGGGGTTCAATAAAATTATCAAATAAAGGCTTCTTAAAAATACTTCTGGAAACCATACTTGAAATATTATTGCTATGCTTACAAAATTTGGCTAATGTAATTCAATTTCTGACTACGGTTTTATGTGTTGAGGCCTGATGTCACTTGTTTCTGGCTGATGTTTAACATTTGAACCAGTGTACTTGCAAACTCTGACAATGTATTGACTTTTCATCACTATATTAGCAGATTCAAACACTTTTCCTATTTAACTACATGTCCTAAAAAACACGTCGAATTATATAATCATGTTGTTTGTATTCTTGTTGATGGTCATTGTAGGCCTAAGGGGCCTTTTCTGAAGGATTGATGTTGGTGTTAGTGTGACTTTGTGGACTTATATGGATGATGGTCATTGTTGATATGGTGGTTGCAACTATTTCCTTTTTAAATGCTTAATTTTATTGATATTTTCAACAAATTAGGAACCTGTGCTTGCAAATTCTCTGATGTGCTGCACATTTGGGTCTCTTTTCATGAATTGTACGGTCCTATATGCACATGAATGATGCACCTGTTCAGGCCAATTTACTGCAAAAGGCCTATAATTTTAAACAAAAATTTTTGCATTCTGTCATGTTAAAACTAGACATGGCTTTTTTGACCCTATGGACCTTTACACATACGTTTTGGACTCTTTTGGGTAAAGACGAACTATACATTTATGTGATTCAGCTATACATAGCAAGGAACATTGCCTTTGGTCGGAATTGACTTGGATTTCTTTCATAAGGACTACGGTTTGGATATGGTAATGACACTGTCTAATTTGATGAGGTTATATTACCCAAGAGTTCACTGATTGTTTGCCACCCATCAAGAGTATGGGTTGTGTCATTTAGGCAGCTCTTTTTTTTCATAAATAAAATTTAGCCATCGGATTTGATGAATATGATCAAAAGAGGCTATCAATGCACAGGCCAATAGGAGAAGAAGAAGAAGAAGAAGAAGAAGGAGAAGAAGAAGAAGAAGAAGAAGAAGAAGAAGAAGAAGAAGAAGAAGAAGAAGAAGAAGAAGAAGAAGAAGAAGAAGAAGAAGAAGAAGAAGAAGAAGAAGAAGAGGAAGAGGAAGAGGAAGAGGAAGAGGAAGAGGAAGAGGAAGAAGAAGAAGAAGAAGAAGAAGAAGAAGAAGAAGAAGAAGAAGAAGAAGAAGAAGAAGAAGAAGAAGAAGAAGAAGAAGAAGAATTTTATCAAAACCACCAGACTTGGGGACAGTACTAGGTTTTCAGATGTGGTCTGCTTAGTTTGACTGCGAGCTATATTCCACTTTCAGTTCATTCATTTATCTGTACTTTATTTTCTAATCTTGATGCACCTGTGTGTAACTATCTCCCCAATATCAGCGCAAATACAATCATAAGTAGTAGTAGTAGTAGTAGTAGTAGTAGTAGTAGTAGTAGTAGTAGTAGTAGTAGTAGTAGTAGTAGTAGCAGCAGCAGCAGTTTTCAGTACCAGGTCTTTAGAAGTATTCTGCTCACTTAAGTTTGACTTTATTCTATGCTGTCCTTTTACTTATTTCATTTATCTCTACTTTATTTTCTAATCTGGATGTAAACACATCAAGATTAGAAAATAAAGTAGAGATAAATGAAATAAGTAAAACAACAGCATAGAATAAAGTCATGTGATTATTTCCCAATATCCGGGTAAATAAAATTATTGTTATCAACATCATCATCATCATCATCATCATCATCATCATCATCGAGAGAGAGAGAGAGAGAGAGAGAGAGAGAGACTCTGTAAAATTAAAAGAAGCTTGTTCCTGTATGAGCATAATTGATTAATTTAATATCATTACAAGCAGGAATTAACCTTTGAAGCATCTAAAACTCCCGAGTGTCAATGGGCCTGGCCTGCCCAAAAAACCCCTCACTAATATTTCCACTTTCTGCACAAAAAAGATATTTTTAAATAGTTAAAATGCAATTAAATGGTGACAACTAGTAATGAGTCACAAAAGTTGAAATGTTTTTCTTTTTTTTTTTTTATTTTATTTTATCATTTTTTTTTTTAATTTCATTTCATTTTTTTTTTCATTTTATTGTTTTTATATTTAGGGGGTCCAGTGTTCACCTTCCCAAATAATTACATTTAGTGGTGTGTTTACAGTGAGGGGTTGAATCCACATGTTTTTCGTCAAATTTGTGTTTACATTTAAGGGTACTGTTTACAGTTAGCGGTCTGATACCTCACTATAATGTAAATTTACATTTAGTGGCGTGTTTACACTTAGGGATCTAACAAAGTCAACTGAGCTGAAACTTAAGCACCATTTGACTGGTCACACATAAAAGACAATTCTTCACAGAGTAGTCTGGCACATGTAGCGATTTTCTGACCAACATATCTCCTCATTTTATTGGTTTTTACTCTTTTTCCGTATCTAGGAAGTTAAGATATCACCATAGGTCTTTTGAATGTCAAGAAACTCAAACTGCATCCTTATCAGAATATGTAAATTGCCGAATAAGGCCTTTTAGAATGAATAAGAGGCAACATAAAATATACAGCACATTTGGTTGTTATGAAAGTTACAAAGCTCATTATTATAACACCATAAGACAAAGTGATTAAACGTTCTGCGATAAGTAGGAGAAAAACAAAGCAACACATGCAGCAAAAGAATGATTAAAATGATGATAATAATAATAATAATAATAATAATAATAATAATAATAATAATAATAATAATAATAATAATAATAATAATAATAATAATAAACAGCCAACAAGACTAACAACACATTCACGATTTTAAAACCAATGAATGTTATATGCTGAGCATTTTGCAGCATACAGTGCTGTATTGGCATTTTTTTCCTTATAAAACTCCACCTTCCGTTTTTGCAATCCAATGTATATCACGGATGGTAAGGGAAGCAAATACGTATCAACATAATATGTTCCTTTAAGTCCAAAGCCAAAAAATTCTGCTTCATATGGAAAGTCAATAACCAAAAGATACGAATCTTCTCTGTAACACTGAACTAATGCTTCATTCCAGCTTAGGAGACAGTTTTGTATTTTATTCTTTTCGTCTGGACAAAACCGTAATTCTATCATTTGTTGTGTTAACTTCTGTTCATAATAATGCATGTCCTTTCTGTTACACGAGGCCTTTATTGTATAATTTTTTTGTGATTTAAACCTTGAGTGCAGCAAACAAAACGGAATTTTGGAATTGGCAATAGGTTCTAAATCTGCAAGGCTTCTCAAATATATAGTCGTGTTACAAATTACACTGGTATCCAAAGATTTTTTATTGAAAATAACATATGTGAATACTGAAAAACGACGGAGATACTGAAATGGGAAATGAAAAGTATACTCAAAAACCGATTTTGATATATTTGGCCAGACTTCAACATATAATACTTGAGTTTTAAGTTGAAAAGATGGTTTTTGTAAATGTGCCATTCGGTTTGGATAAAAACCACTGAGGATTTTCACGGAGTATATTGTCAGACATCTTTGTTTAACTCTCATATACACCATGTTAGAACGAAACACACTCTTTTCACGTCCAGGATAGAAAAATACATAAAAATCTGATATGTTATGTGCCAAACTGTAACATCGTCCCAAATGGTTGCCTGGAAGCAACAGCTTATTAGATACTTGTTTCTTACACGTCCCTTTGCTGACAGTTCTTTGTATATCTATGGAAAAGGGCAGATAATCAAGGACTAATTTTATTTCAAAATCAGTCATCTCGTCATAGGTGCGCGTTAAATGAAATGCTTCCCGTAGTTTCAATGATGAAAGCACCCCCACCTCATGGTACCCATGGTAGCATTCATACGCTTTAAGTTGTTTGTTATTGATATGCAACTTTACATCGTACCTTTCATCCTTGTGGACCATAGTGACAATAAATGTATTGCGGGTTTCATCTTTAAAACGTTGAATTTTCGTTGGCTGATGAGATATGAGGAAACATTTAGAGGATATAAGTGATATATGTGGTATGCTATGTCCATGCCTGTCTATTTTCTGTTTCAAAATTACATTAGCGCCGTAGGTTCTGTAATCTCGAAATGCATACATAGCATTAGGGATTCCATGGCACACAGTAGGTGTAAAAGTTAAGTTTGCAAACAATTTTCCGCCATTTACATAAGAATAAAATACAATAATCATATGCGACAAGATACTAACATGTGGAACAGTGTGAGAAAGGTTAAAGTACTTGTCCATTGAGCCACAGAAAGGTCCAATAGCGATTCCAATATTGTTAATGTGAGACATGTATGCAACTACTCCACCATGACTACAATCATTTATATTTGCATTGTTCCAGTTTATCTGATGGGCAACAAATTGCAATCTTGAGCTGTGGCGAGTTTTCAGCAAAAGCCAACAAATTCTAAATCGAATTGAAATCGGAGTTGAAATCCTAAGTACAAAATTATGACTTTTGTTTGACTCCAGACAAAATGTTTTCATCACGATGAACTTTGCTTGTATAGATTTAAATGTTATGTCCATTTGGCCATGCCAATACATGTCATCACAGCAAAGTAATATAACAAGAAAAAAGCTATGTGATTTCAGACTATGTTTTAAAACTGTAAGCTGACCCTTCTGGACTGTTTTCCTTTGAATTGTAATGTGCCTGTCCCTTGGTCCATCCAAAAAAAGGATGCTCTTACTTTTAAAGCAAAACAATAAAAGATTGAAATCCAGCTTATAAGTTAAAGTGTGTTTAGTCCGCAATATCCACGCGTGATGATGTTGAACAATCTCATTGTTACAATGGTGCTTTTGGTTACACCTTTGATTTGCTTGAAATCGGATATAACCATTTCTCAACAAGGTGCTTCTTTTGTGTGTCAGCACAGCAACCGTGGGATGGACTAACTGGTAAGAAAAGACAAAATAAATGGGCAGGTTTTTTGAATAACTATTCATATAAGAAACCATTAAATTATTCCATCGTGATGTCAGGTTTTGTGGTGGATAAATTCCATTTAGGCAGACCTCTTTCAGAAGTATTGATGTTAACTGATCAAACTCCAAGAGCTGAATGAAGACACATACAATGCTTCTACGTAGTTGATAGACGATAGGGGAGTTCACAAACTCTAGCTTGATGAAAAAAATATTGATTATAAAGTCATTTGGAGAAAATATATGCCATGTGGCGAAATTAATATATTTGGCTTGATCATGATGGTCAATCCTGATATTTGCCAATCCACAAGCAGAGGACGGTAGCCATGCAAAATTGTTTCTCTGTTTTGCGTTGGTTGACTCATGTTGTCTCAGCATTACTCTCGGACAGTTCTCGTAAGCATGATAAGCACATATACAAACCTGGAAATTTACGTTCGTGAGACCTGAATCACAGATATTCATAAGGCATTTGGATAATGTTTGCCCTAAGTGAAAATTTACATTCATTGCCAATACAGTAACATATATAAGGTATGAATGAATCACCAGGGACACAGTTGTTGACAAAATTATGCATGCTTTACCATTGTGTGAGATAAAAGACACACCTCTTTGTAGATGCTTCGTAAAGAAATAATGTATGAAATTAGAGATTGTCTCATAATATATGAATTGTGCGGAAGTACAGCCATCACTCTTGTGACAGTTTAAAACAATAAAAAATATGGGGCCTGTTTTATGCAGCAATGTAACTGAAATATTCCATTCAAACTTGGGTAAAGCTATAAACATAAAACAGAAGGACCCTGGCATACCCATAGCCACGGAAAGATTTGAGTGAGTCAGATGAAGTTTTGAGACTGGTTTTGTCATATTGATATAACCAGCTGTTGGTAAATTATTATTATGCATTACAACGGATTGATGTGTCATGGACTCTACACATAAATGAAGAAAAAAGGTACGTATAGTTTGAAGTTGGCGTGTTTTGAGGCATCCATATGTTAAAACTTCTACATATGTCTTTTGTAGGTGATGAGAAAGGAAATCTGCATTTTTACCATTCTCGTTAGTGTATTTGACAGTTGAAGCGTGGTGAACAGCCATTGTTCTAGAGCTCATTGGTCACCGGCTTTGTCAGATCCCTAATCGTATTTCATGATGTTTTGAAAATTGTTATTGCGATTGAACCTGCAGCTAGTGTACTGTACAGGATTAAGCCATGTTTTCCCTTTTTTATATTCCTGGTGTCGACTTTTTTTTAATGCTGTGATGCAGCCCCCAAATATTATCTGCTACAGGTGAGGTTTACAAATAAGGCAGAAAATGACAGCAGTCAAAGTTGTAAAAACCAGTGCATACTCTATAAAAGGCAACAAACCATGACAAAAAGACATCCAAGTTGAATATCACTATTCATGTTGGTAATTTACAATGTTAAATTCAAAATCATTACGTTTGTCATATAATATAAATTGCAATTTAAAATTATCCTTATACATCATTATATCTCAATACGAACACTCGATATCATATTCTCTGCTTCCGTTCAATTCCAAATCATCAGGGTAAATTTGTGACATATATCAATATCTTTTCAATAAACATATACTCCTAATAAAATAAAGAAAAGTTTCCCTAAGGAAGTGCACAATTGGTACTCATGGAATGCCAACTGGCTGGTACAGATGGAATGTCCAATATTGACATAAATTTTATCAAACAAAAAGTTTAAGAACTGAACAAACTGATCATTTTCGAATGCAGAGTGGCCGTCCATCATATCATTGCCTAGATATGCACCTTTATAAGATATAGTCTTTCTTTGAAAGTATTTTTTTTCATATAGCAGATGAATACAACATGAGAAGCAGAAAATAGATTTATCGTTTTAAGACAAAATTTTAATATATAGTCCTGGCCTCTAAGAACAGAGAAAACAAAGTGACCCTTTCCTTATCAACATTGGGTATGTGTGAAAGGATGTGTGTAGTGAGTCTTTATTATTTTATTAGTGGGTTTTATTAGGGCCTTTGCAAAGATGTGTTGATCCTGAACAAGACTTTTTTTGTTTGTTTGAAGAACACAGAGCTCATAGCCATTTAATTCGACATAAACATACAATAATATCCAGTTGGTAACTGTGATATCTGTAGAACGAAAACATTTGGCACAGTTCTATATTTGTATCATACATTAACCTCAATGATATCACTGAATCATGTGAGAAGTCAGGATATCTCCCACTAAAAACGTAAAATCTGCAGCAATGGCAGCAAGCTGCAGAGACATAACTAGATGCCATGGCTAATAAACAGAAAATAAAAGTTTTTGAAGTTTACAGACATTAAATCTATAAAAGACGGACGGACTTAGGTACATGGATCTACCTTTTAGGGACAAAACAATCTGAAACATAACCAGTTTCAGAACATTTATCTACAAGAAATGATTTTAGATATTTAAAAAATTGAATTAGATTGTATGTTATTTTTCTCAGTAACATTTGTTGGATGGAACAAAAGATCGAACTCAATTTTGAATGTTGTGTCTCGAAGTCCATGGGTAGCAATATGCATCTGGGTATCTTGTATAGTGTAACGAGTGACTAAAAAACCAGAAAAGTTATACATTTCATCGGAGTGTTGATTTTATGGTACCTATAATGACATTGTGGAGCTTCCCGATGTTGCAAATCACTGATATTTCAGTAAATTATTTTGTATGAACAAAAACTCAGTATGTGCATTAAATGACCTGCTCATAAGGTGGCACAGTGATTTTCTGTAATTTTTCGGCTCTACGTCGGGGATCATCCCAGGCAAAGAGAGAATAAGTAAAGTGAGATAGAATAGTGAGTTGTACATTATGAGAGGCACCCTATACAGGTATTAACTTTTGTAATTGTTTAAAACGTCAATAATGAGGCAATGTTTCTTGACTATTTTATTAACCTGGACATTACAATTTTCATTCTCGTAAATCACTAGTCCAGAGAATTTATATACAACTGTGCGTTCCATTGGTGCATAATAAATTTTGAAAACAACATGTGGATTCATTTTGCATTGTGAAAAAAATATATATTTGGTTTCTAAAATAGATATTAGTTTGCTGTGAGCTATTTTTAACTTCTTCTTAATTGTTAATTCAATGTTTATGACATTGAAAAGGTTACAATTTTCAATGACAGGATTATTATTATTATTATTATTATTATTATTATTATTATTATTATTATTATTATTATTATTATTATTATTATTATTATTATTATTATTATTATAATATGAGCATCAGAAATTTTCAATTGTCACATCGTCAGTATACAGGGTAATGGGATACATCTGTTGGGCAAACTGCGGGTAACAAAAGAGCTGCATGCATGCTTCCCAAGAAAGCCTGGATCCCCTATAGCATTCTGGTATTGAGCATACCTATATGGGCCTGGAAAATTTTGTTTCCACTGGTCTGTGAGCCACTGTAGCAGGTGGTCCATGCTGAACCCCATGTTTTTCGTACTTGACCCTGACTTGACAGCCATGCACATCCCCCCATAAATAGTCAATGTGGGACACACCAGGAGATTGCAGTGGCCATCAAAACAATTGGATGTTGCATCACTGCAGGTACTCCATACTTATTTAAAAAAGTATGCGCCTGTGCATTGTATTGCAGGAAGCATAGCCAATGATGACCCTAGAAGCATTTGCATATGTAGGAAATATCTCAACCACATTGCGCTGGCCTGTAAGGGACACATTTACCCTGATGAGTTCTGTTCTTTTTGTCACTATGATAACCCCCCTCCCTCCTTCACAATAGTGCCTGGTCCACAGGGGCTATGTTCTGCTATGCATCTATCAAAATCCTTATCCTCCCACCATGTATATTAAGTCAAAATCCTGACACGTTACACCACACCTCCCACTGATCTCTGGTGCAATCAGCTTGTTGCTGAGACCACTATATCAGGGCACCCTTGTGTGCAGGCAGGGGCAGAGACGGATGGGGAAGGCAGGTATGTGATATACGTATTTATATATAACGTGCTATGACTTCATTTTAGCCGACACCAACCTCCTACGAATGTGCAATTAATGTACGATGTATAAATCTGAGTGTCTATGACACACACTTCCAAACTGATCACAGAAATAATTTGGAATTACAGATGCTGAGCTTTACGTCTCACTGCACATTCGTTGGTCCGAAATTGTTAATATTTAGTGGTATTGAGTCTGGACAATTGACAGGGTATATGTAGCCTCGGGCCGGTGATTTGCAGTAAACTTTAGAACTTGTTGGACCCAACAATTTTTCTACTTATACCAGTATACGTACTCCCCGTATCAACCATAAATCTACAATCTCGAGTCCTAGTACTCTTGGGTTACACCTTAAGTACATTAACGAATTAGCTAGTATGTTTTAAGATTTTCATCTCAAACTTAAGGTTATTTGCGCAGTTTGCCACAATTGTTTGACACACACGGGTTTTTTGCGAAACTAAAATAGAGGCGGACGATCACATAGATGTTGGCCCTGGTGAAGTAACTGGCATTGCCCTTAGTGATCTAGATATTGTCATTTAGTTATTGAACACGTTTAGTCAACACAAGTGTTACAACTGCATATCTTTTCAATGTCAAAGACTTTTGTCAACTGTTGAAAAGACCCAAGTACAAACAATTTATGGGCACATTATTCATGTACGTTGTTTTTCCTACACCACATTTGTTGTGGAACTCTTCACAAATTTGTAATGATGTTCCTCCAGTTTGCATATCCACCCTTGCAGCCACTGCATCAAACTGTTATAAAATATCCTTGAAGAAAAGTTTGTTTTATAAAAATACATGAAGACTTGTTCGAAATGCTACAACTGGACTCCAACTGCACTAACGGATGTATCCAAAATATCTTTATATCCGATACCATTTGGGGCATTGAATATTAAAATGAGAATGTCGCACATGTATTTAGTATATTTTAACAATCCGATAAGTGTCCAACATATTTTGCGTCGTGTTGAACGTTAAAAATAACCAGTCACCACCCCTAATGCAAGATTTGAATTTTAAGCTGCTGTTAAAACCATATCAAAACTTAATGAATTATTGCACTATATCTTGCAATCATGGGATTAAAATATTTAGTGTAAAATATGTATTACGCCTGCAATATTACCTCAAGAAATGTACACACACTCTTATTCGTTTTTTTTTTCTAAATGCCGAAAAATATTTCGCAAAGTTAATTATTCTGAAACTTGTTCTATTCCAGACTTTTACATTTGTAAAAGCAAAATTAATGTATCTAAATTTGTCAGTCTCTCCCATATATAATATTTGTAATCTTACATTTGTTTCTTAGCCATGGTCTGCATTTTCTAGTCGTTTCATAGTATGTAGCCCCAATAGTAGCAGGGGTTAAATCCGTAGAGGGTGTATTTCTGACTTTCCACTGGTTAAGTGATATCATTGAGATTTATGTATCATACTAATAAGCAGCTGTAGTAAATGTTTCTCTTTCAACAGATACCATAGCTACTAATTAAATATCAATGTACATTTATGTCAAGTAAAACATTTCTGAGTCTGAGGGGCTGACAAACGTGTTTTGTCTTACTTTCTTCTTGATCGCTGCTTACTCAGCACCACTTCTAGCAATATTATTCATACCACTATGACCTGTGCTGCATATTTTCATTTAAGTACTGATCTTTCAATAGCAGCACCTGATATTTTGACAATACCATGTCGTTGTATTATTACAAGAATTCATAAAAGAGGACAAATAGTTCCAAACAGAAACTACTGAATAATGATAACGTTGGCAGTATATCTCTATTTTGTGCTAGATCTATGGCTGGTAGAATACAGCTCTACTATCTCTCATGCAGATCGGTTTTGTCTTTGTTAATGTTGGAACATCCACAGACATTAGTGCTTTTTTTATGTTTGGTCACAGGTGTGTTGATGAGAGTAAACAAGGGCTGGCCATCATGAGTACACGCCTTTCCTGCATTACCGCAGTTCCCCACAAAATGGATTCCTGTGTGCCTGGACCAGCTGCCTGCATGAGTTACTCCATGGGATACTAGTTTGAAATGCTTTTCTAAAAAGTGTTAATGCATTAAAATGGTATAAACTATGTCAAAACTGGCTCTCTTTCACGCTGCTGAGGGCCGTTTTCCAAACACAAGTGGCCGTATCTTGCCAGGAGAAACCATAGCTACGAAGACAACCGTGCATGCAGCTATGGCAGGACATTTATATGCCTCGTATTGTCAGATCAATTATACACTTATGAGTCCCATCTAAATCGACTAGTTACTCATTCATAATAATGTTTCCTAACAAATCAATTCCATTTTCAATGCAGAGACCACATGCACCTATATCCAGTATCCAAGTAAATATTTCTCTCTGTGGCCATCAGCTCAGTCTCGGTTAAAGCCTCCACGGACATAGGAACCTTCTTGTGAAATTCATTTCCACATGTCCAGCCAAAACATATTTTCTGGCATTTTAAGCATTGGTAAGGTCAGTCTATTTCATATTTTGACCAGTTTTAATGTGAAGTAGGGATCATACAATCAAAAGGGTCACTTGTTGCATTAAAAGATTCCCGGGAATCCTATTGCCATACAGACATACCAAGGAAGGAAACTAGCTAAGCTGACAAGGCCTTTCTGCTTGTTTGCTGGCTATGCTGGCCGTCTAGTCTGAGATATTCCCGATAAAGTCTTGTTCTGTAACAAAGAAATGTGTGTCTTCAATGTGAGGCGATTTGAATTATGCTGTTTTATCTATTAGCAGACTTAATGAATATAAATGGGCTATTCATCCATTGCAAGGCGATATATAGGCATAATTATCTTGATTGCATAATTCTCAATTTCAATACCTGAATAAACTCGATAGCGATGACGGAGCAAGTACTAAATATGAGGGTAAAAGTGGTCCACTCTAAATAAGTAGTGACAAGTTGTGTACAGATAGGCATACCAACTAGAGCAGTATTGTGTAGTTTGGATATTGTAGTTTCAATCCATCACTTCATGGGCACAGAGCCACACTTTGAAGTATATCAGAAACTGTAGGGTTGCGAAGACCCAAAATGCCTGAATGCACTAGACACACAAGGAAGCTTGTGCAATAATGTGTCTGGCAATGGGCACTGAACCCACATTATTGGACACCGGTATTTTCAAATCACTTTGAGATGCATATTCAGAGCATGATTTTAATCAATGTAAAAGTACATACCATTTAAATGTTCAGGAGTGAAACCAACAAAAAAATAAACAAAAACAAAACAAAACAAAAAGACAAAAAAAAAAACAAACAAAACAAAAAAAAAAACAAAAACAAAAAAAAACAAAAGAAGGTTTTGACATTGCACATGATACTATCTTGTTTCATCAAATTAATAAACTCATTCTTATATCAGTAAATAACTAGAACAGTAGAAAGTCATGCAAACGTTGTCAAATCTGAATAAAATGTATATCTGACTATTGGTCCAATTATCATAGTTTGGGCATGTGAGGCAATAAGCTGTACTGACAAAATGTTTTTTAACATTTACAAATAAATGACTAATTTGTTTCTATGACCAATTTTATTAAACTAGTTTATAAGGATAATGCACTCTTGTTATTTTGCAACAAAATTTTTAAACAATTTTTTTCCCCAAATTTCTTGGCCAATCGCTTTGAAATTGCACAGTGACACTTATACACACCCTTAGATTGTAAATTGTTCAGTAAGTGGGCTTGAATGTTTTTTTCTCTCTCTCTCTTTTTATGTGATTTTGGGGTTTTAACAATTTTCTTTGAAAACAACTTGACTGAATGTTCACCATGCATGTTCAGTATGCGGGAGTACTATTATTTCCCAACTTTCGACAAGACTTTGAAATTGCATAATCAACACGAATACATGTAAGCATAGCTACCACAATGGTACTAGCAAAGTGAATGAACTGTGAACTGGATGTGTATGTATCCTCGGTGGCTCCATCTGTGAAGTAGCAGTTTTCTCAAGAAATCGTGCTGCAGTATTTTTTTTCATATTTTGGATAAACCTTAAAAACATCGTTGGCAATGGCTTTGAAGTTGCAGACAAATACCTTTGGTTATCCACGCCGCCAAAAGACACAGCAAAATTTTGGCTCGATTTTGAAAGTTCTTTACATATGGCAAAATATACTTCCATTACAAATATCTTTATCACAGGCGATTTTGATGATGACCTACTTATGCCTGGCACGCTGACATGTTGTACGGAATTATAGAAAACAGAAATATGGCTCAACTAATAAGTGAGCCAACGCGAATAACAATGCTACATGTATCGATATCATTGCGACCACGTGCCCTGACAAGGTAAACATAGCTGGTGTCATCGATAATGAACTGCTTACTCAATTTTAGAATCAAGAGATCAAAATCTTTCACAAGGGAAGTTAGGTTAGACAACAAAGCTTATTTCGCTGGCTTAAATGAATCCCTAAAGAACATCAATTGGACAGATTTACTGGCGGATCTAGATGTAAACGATATGATTTCAAAGTGGTCCAGACTCTTTGTTGACATGGCCAAAAAATTCATACCAGTGAAATTCATAACTATAAGGCCCGGTGAACCACCATGGCTATCTTCTGATATAAAGAAATTAATACGGAAACGTAACAGACTACGTCGCAAGGCAAAATCAACAAACAATCCCGACCACTGGTTGAAACCTCGTAAAGCTAGAAACGGTGTTATTAAAGTTCTGAGAAGTGCTAAGTTGGAACATAAAGAGTCTCTTGCTGAAACGTTGAAATCAAGTGACAGTAGTAATTTCAAAATTGTGGTGGAAACTGGTTAAACAATTTCCAGTGGACCAAAGGGCAACATCTAGCAATTTATTCTCCTGAAAGACGGAAACAACATAATAAGTGGCGACTTAGAGAAGGGCGAACTCTTTAATGGATATTTTATAAAACAATGTTCTTTAGGAAATATGAAAGCCACACCTCCTACCGTCACGTACCATTTATGTTATGTCCTGATAATATCCAAATTGATGAAGAACTAACAGCAAATTGTATCGCCCTTCTCAAAGTATCAAAAGCCCGTGGTCCAGATAACATAAGTCCTATATTATTGAAAGCTTGCTCAGCATCTCTGTGTCTTCCGCCATGTATAATCTTTAACAAATCTTTGCAAAGCTCCGTTTTTCCAAACTTTTGGAAAGACGCCTATGTTAATCCCTTACATAAGAAAGAGAGTAAACAGCTTACGAAAAATTACCGTCCCATATCTTTACTCAGTTGCGAAGGCAAAGTTTTTGAACGGTGTGTCTTCAAATCTCTTTTCAACCACTGCATCGAAAACAAAATTATGAAAAAATTTCAATCTGCTTATCAAATAGGCGATTCTCCTGTCTTGCAATTATTAAAATTGTACGACTTAGTGCTTGATGCTATGGACAATGGCAAAGTGTAAATTTTGTCTTCCTTGACATATCCCGGGCGTTCGACAGAGTTTGGCACAAAGGCTTACTCCATAAGCTACATGCCATTGTTGTCCGAGGTAGCATACTCGACTGGTTTAAAAGTTATTTAGAGTGCAGACGTCAACGCGTTGTCATAAACGGCCAATCTTCATCTTGGAAATACATCAGAGCAGGAGTGCCTCAAGGTACAATTATAGGACCACTACTCTTTCTCATTTACATCAACGATATTGCGTTCATTGTATAATCGAACATACGACTCTCTGCAGACGATACTTCTCTCTTTGTCACAAGTGATCACTGTGATCAAGACATTGCAACTCTGACTTTAAATGGAGATCTCTCGGCAATTTCCATTTGGGCGAAACAATGGTTCATAAACATGAATGAAACTAAAACGTTTTGTATGTGCTGTACTCGTTCTTCTGTCTCAAGCAAAAATTCTTTGTTCTTAAATGGTACCCATGTAAAAGACACCAAGTGTCACAAGCATCTTGGAATACATCTATCCTCGGACTGCTCTTGGACAAAGCATCTCGAAGGCTTTTACATGAGAGCTATGAAAAGAGTCGACTGCCTAAGTGGCATGAAATATATGTTCGACAGAAAGCAGTTAGAAATGCTTTATATAGTTTTATAAGACCTATATTTGAATACCGCGATATTCTCTTGGACAACTGTTCCCAAATTATAAACATGCTCTGATAAGCTAGAAAGAGTTCAACTGGCTGCTTCACGTGTTGTTACAGGTGCCACTTGAAACTGCAGCTCTCGTCTGCTGTATAAAGAAACTAAATGGGAAAAATTACAAGAACATAGAAAAAAACACAAACTTATTCATTTCTGCAAAATAATGCACGGATTAACACCCGAATACATAAGCAACAGAATCCCAGAACCCGTAACAACTGGCTACGGCATTGGTACCAGTGGAGAAATACCCCTACTTTTCTGCAACTCTGAAAAGAGAAAGAAATCATATTTTCCCATCTACAATCAAAGCATGGCGAGACTTGGACAACGATACTAAAACTCTAATTCATTAGGTTTATTCAAAAGCAGACTTAACAGAGACGCTGAACAAGTTCCTGCTTATTTTTACAGTGGTAATCGGTTTTCGCATATTCACCATACACGGTTGCGCCCCAACTGCAGTCCTTTGAATGATTTTCTATTTCGATATAATTTTATCAATAGTCCACAGTGTTCATGTGGCGCACCGGTCTAAAACACTTTTCACTTCTTGTTAGATTGCCCCCTTTATACTCAACTACGGTCGCAATAATTTGAACCCCTGCATTTAGGCAATAAACTATCTACAGCCATTTTACTTCAAGGTGACCCGCTGAGAAATGCCCATTGGAATCACACAGTATTTAGTGCTGTACAGATGTACATCTTCAGGACCAAACGCTTGAAGATAGTATAAGGATACCTCGCCTTTCTTTCTTTCTTTCTTTCTTTCTTTCTTTCTTTCTTTCTTTCTTTCTTTCTTTCTTTCTTTCTTTCTTTCTTTCTTTCTTTCTTTCTTTCTTTCTTTCTTTCTTTCTTTCTTTCTTTCTTTCTTTCTTTCTTTCTTTCTTTCTTTCTTTCTTTCTTTCTTTCTTTCTTTCTTTCTTTCTTTCTTTCTTTCTGTCTGTCTGTCTGTCTGTCTGTCTCTCGTCTTTTCTTTTCTTTCTTTACTTGCCATTCATATGTCTTACATTGTGAATATATTTTCGAGCATTTCAGTCATTGGTTTCCCAAATGTACATTGTGTAACTATGGAGAAGGATTCACATAAGCGTTATTAAGCTTGTTTCCTAATCCATTTTCAAGTGAAATAAAATATGTGTAAACCAATCCACGAACATCAGTGGGACTTTGAATGGTGTGTATCAATGTCAAGCTGAAGATGGACTGTTGGCCACATTGCTCTTTGTCTGCAGAAGCTGCTTTATTGAGCCACTATGCGACTGTTAGACCACGTTTGTCAGATCACTATGGTAATAATTTTTGTATTTATCGTGCTTCCAATGGGAGACTATGTTTGTGAGAAAACTACTGTTATATTTTGGCACTTTTTTGTACTCCCTATACGTAGCCTAAATTAATCTCTTGATATCATTACTTGTCTTGTAGTGCCCAGTAAACTATTCTCGTGGACACAGAAAACCAGCTGATGGTTTTGTACCCTGTATCTCTTTCCATATTCGTTGGGAGGCAGATTTGGGTGCACTCTTTTTAATTGTTAGAGCAGAATAAGTTGATTGGCTGTATTGTGACTATTATAGAGAGACTTTTAAAATATGTAAAAATAACATTGTCAAAGTCTGACACAGATTCCTTTTCTCGCAATTTAGTTAAACTTGAGATAGCAATGTTTTGAACCACATATTTGCAGTGAATGGTGCTTGACACAGCAAACCAGATGCTGTAGCAACTACACGTGAATCAGGGCTACTGCAAGCACATTTGTAACGTTAAATCAGGCAGACTTTTTACACATGGAAAACCATGGTCAAGGGGCAATCGCTGAGCCGTGTCTTGGTCGCTGCGATGCTGTCTTAGCAATTGCCAAAAGAGTGCACAACAGGCATGGGTTTAACCAGCTGGTCGCCCTACTGTCTTAGTCAATACAACATTTACATAAGATACAGACTATTATCTAGATTCCGTCTGTGCTTTTTTTTTTATTATGCCATTTAATAAACAGCCATTAAATCTATTAATAATTTCCTGATTATAACTTTTTTCTAGCTTCACGTACATGTGCATGTTTTTTTTTTTTTTTTTTTGAAAAAGTACACACAATATAAACAAAAGAAGGAAAAGTAACCCCGAAAATCCACCAAAAAGGACAAGTGTTAATAGATACTCAGAATTAATTTTTAAGGCTGGGCCGGGCATGAGCAACAGACAATGTTCTCATGGAACTAGCCAAGAAAGGTGAAAAAGAGCAGTTTGGTGCTATGTTAGGGTACTCGAACAAGTTGAATACTGAAGGTCACTTCCTTTGGTGAAGACTTCCACCCTACATGTATGTGTTATCAGCTGACAAAGTGATTTCGTTTGGTTCCTAAATCGATTAGGCTACACTCTTATCAAGAAGAGATCATATTTATATGTATGTGCAAATACATTATTTATGTATGTTCTAAGACAAAGCTTCGGGAACATTGCCATAAGTTCTTATTTCTTGTAAGCTTGTATTTTACTGCTGTCGTTCCTTTTTCAACAATACTTGCATATGATGGGGAATACCTATTGTCAAGTATCCATCATCCCCGAATATACGGGAACAAGTCCAACCATCATTCACAGAAGCATATTATCTAGATATTTAAGGAACAAAAGCAACTTTCACACATGGGCCAACACAACACTGAAGGAAGCTTCGACAAAACATGAAATTGACCAAACATTGAACATGAAAGCATAACATGGATTGATATACGGGTTTCATATGTTACACGTATTTAATCGTCACTTGTGTGCAATGTCACATATGCAAAAGATATTGCAGATGTGCAGAATATGATGCACAGGAAGGAAATTAACTTTCCACTACATACAACACACAGCAGTATTACTAGGGAGTGTAATATTCAATACGTGTGTGTTAGGTGAAACTAAATAGCTGCAAAAGTTTCGAGCAGTATGAACGTGTAGTTTGGGATTTATTATGCTTTTAATAAGGAGAGGTTCATTGCATAGAGTATGAAACAAAAGCCAATATATTTGTGTTTTAAAGAGTGTAATTGTTTTGTCTGAAATAAAGATGTATGTATGTGTTGAGCAATGATGGAAGCGGTTCGCAGAGACAGAAATAGAATTGTGGCCATCAATATGTGAAAACGGGCAACGTGAGGAAGATTGACGTCAGCTGCACAGTCTGTATTGTTTATTCCCTTATGGTATAAAAAAAACTGGGCAAACAAGTCCGCCACTCCCATTTTAATTTTCCGAGGAGCACTATTTGAGATATATTGCTATCCTATATCCATAGCAAATATATAATTAGAAAGTAAAGCTATGCCAAATTTGCGTTATCCCAATTTGAGACATTGTGCACTGGACTGGCCATCATTCCAGATCATTCTTGTCATGACAGAAAACACATTTTAAGTTTTTGATGCAATGATCAAATGTCTTGATTGGTTAATTTTTACATGTGTTTCTAGCATGCAGCATTTATATGAGAATTGTTAATTTGTTTGCATGCACGCATGACATGAGCTTCGTCAAACCTAGGGGTGAGTTAGCCATCCACACAGCACCGCAGCCTCTAGCACCTTATGTGGAAATGCAGGACAACAGTTAGGACTTGTGTGTGGGTAGCGAATTGGTGCCATTTTGCCTTGTCACACTTTTTGAAGTCAGACGCCCTTCCGGATTTTATTATCAAATAAGGGCAGTTGAATTGTGCTTCATTATGATTGAGTCAGAATGGGAGTACAGAAGTATTCTAAGGATGTGTTTTTCGCGCACTATAGTAAACAAACCACATTTGATTGTTTGTACCGCGAGCCTGATGTACCAAGACAATAAAGTCTCAATTATCTGTGAAACTTTCACCTGTGCGTCCAGTAAGCTCTTATACTGCTCATAATCTGTATCATATTCTTCCTGATACTGCAATTGTGTGATATATTGATACTCTACAAACACACAAGTTGCTTAACGGTAACCAGAAAAAAATTGTCAAAACACAAGATTTTGCTTTTTAAATTGAAATCTGTTATCATACCTGACAAATAAAAATCTTGAGACTCTACTTGATTTCTGTTGATTGTCAGTTAGAGGAGATTGATGAATCAAGATATTTTAAACACAAAGTTTCTACAAAATGCCAATTGAATATTAGATTTAATTTCAGAAATAAAGAGATAAATGCATAAGATAATGGCCATGCCATCGTGCATGTACATAGAAATATCAATCATCAGTCAGAACATAAACTAATTTTGAACACCTCTTATTCCCATCCATCTGTCGCTCATAAAACACAAAAGTTCACTCAATAAATAACCCATCAAATTGTCAAATCCACCAAAAAGAAAAACGTATAATGATTTTTAGTCTTTCTGTTTAAAAATACTGATCAAACTACCAAGATATATACAATGTTGGTACAAAAGGGATTTTTAGCTGCTTGTAGATTAATATCTCATCCAGAAACAAAAAAATCTGAATGCACGCAACGGCACTCGCAAGATTGGATATCTCTCTTTAAATGGAAATATATTGACAAAAAAGTATGATTGATTTTATCTTGTAACCAAAACAAAAAATAAATAAATAAATATATTACACTATAACAATGGGCAAGGACAGGGTAGAGTTTTGTGTTGCTCATGTTGAGAGCAGTTAATATGGCTGCATCTTACTTAAAGAAGGCTTCTCCCACTTTGATTTTCCGAGGGCCACAATTTTAGATTTTACCAATATATTCATGGCAAATATATAAATTAAAAAGTAAAGATATGACAACTTTTGCGTAACCCATGTTGAATCATTGTACACTTACCATCATTCCCGATCATTCTTGGGTTGACACAAGACACATTTCACGTTTCTGATGGGATGATGTAATGATCTGATAGGTTGATTTTCACGTCTGTTTTTAACATTCAGTATTCACAATAGAAAAGATACCATGTTTGCATGCAGGCGTGGTTCAAGCTGCGTCTAACCTAGGGGTCAGTCAGCATGCCTAACAGCACTGCAGCCTGCAGCACGTCATGCACAAACGCATGATGCCGAATAGGACTTGTGTGCATATAGCGAACATGTGTCATTGTGTTGTGTCACAATTTTGAAGTGAGACGCCTTCCTTGAAATTATCCTGAAATGAGGGCAATCGAATTGCTGCTTCATTATGACTGGGCCAAATAGGAGTACATAAGTATTCTGGGAACATATTCCTCACCCCATATGGTAAACAAACTAAATTATAAATACTACACTTGTCTGATATGTTAATACTTTACCATGGCACAATTTGATTGAAAATAACCAGAAATATGTGTCAGAATACTAGAACTATCTCTATAAAGTCTTAAGAGCGACATTCATCGGAAGTTACATGAACAGTAATGACATCAATCATAAACAGTGCAATGAAACGGCGTGACATCGATTTCAAAACAACTTTCCAAACATAAAGTCTTAATAATTGCTCATTTGTCTATCTAACCAAACTATATACTCTTTCTGCCCAAGTTGTGAATACCCATTTAGGTCAAATCTATAGGCTTGCTTAACACTTTCTTTGTTGATGTTTTCACTCAGATAATTTGGTAGGCAACTGAGCATTAGTTATTCTCCGTGGAGATATAAAAAATTGATTAATTTATTGTTTATTTTAATTGTGGGGCACATTTAGGGAAGCCTATAAGGACCACAAAAGATACAAATAAATTCAAAAGTTCGAGTATTTACCCGAAATTTCGACTATAATTATCGAAATGTCGACTCTGTATCGCCCAATTTAGACTTTTAAATCTCGAAATGTAGATTTTGTTCCACATTTCTACTCTAAAAAAGTCTAAAACCACAAAACGTCGAGGTTTCGACTAAAAAAGGAGTCATTTCAATAAAAGTCAAAATTGTGAGAAAAATCTGGATATCACGAGATCTAAACATGGATTTTTTTATTAAAAAAACTAAAAGTTTTGATATTTGAAAGTCGAAATCTCGAGACAAAAAATAAAAGTTTGTGTTTCATTTCCACAATTTATGGTTTTAATGGGCTACCGCAAACAATAACCAAAATCACGAACGATACGATGGCCAATTCTCTGAAATTATATGCCGGCACATTGTAACCGCGTGACCTGAATGTGCTGAACAGGTGGCATTACTAATTGTTATTTCATCAAGCGTATCATTCGGGTGAAATAAGAAGATAATTCGGCATCCTTTCTCTGTCGGTAGTCCATCTGTTGTCCATACAGAATTCACACTCTCAACTTCTCAAATTACGTTGCGGAGATCATGTAAAAACTATGTGACGATGTACATTTGGTAGGTGCGTGCCAATATGATTATGCTTCCATGATGTTTCGTGCTTTTTGGCTGTTCAGAGACTTTCCTCTCCAAAACTATTTTCCTAATTTTTTAATTCTCAAATTACATAGGGACACTTCTGAACATAACTGTGCCTTAACTTGGTCACAAGGTGCGTCTGTATTTCTGTGTGTGTCAGTATATGCAACTAGCTGATCCAGAGGATAGATGTCCCTCGCCATATCATGTGCTGTCAAGATACAACAGTATAACATTCACACAATTCAAAATAAGAGACACATGGCTGCTCATATGAACAGTGAATGCCAGAATTAAATAAAACAAAAGAAATTCTAATTTAGATCACCTTCTAAAGGGTTTTAATATGTAACAAATGCCTCCAGCTTTGCCTAGGTAATAAATTAAACTACTGTAAAAGAAGGTAATGTGTAAATGTCCAAATTATCTAAGGCCTCATGGAAATAGATAAAAAATACTTTATTGCATAAACCTGCCATCTGGTGGTGAAGCAGAAATACAAAATTGAGATCTACAGATACATCGATTTGTTTCTGTATACATCAGTCTAAACATACAATTACAACTTATAATACAAAATGCATGTAAGATATGTGAAAACCAACTTAGAAAAGGGAGGAAAAGAAACTAGAGGATCAGGACTGATCCTGTGCTCAGGTAAATCATAAGTTGACCGTTTGAACAAACTTGGTGGAAACCCACTGGAGTAGCATTGCCACCAAGTATGAAGTATATCTGGATGATGGTTTCATCGGAAAAGTTAAAAATGTGAATCTGTATCAGACGCCAATTGATTTTCATAGTAAACAATCAGAATATATGCATTTACCAAGTACCCAAAACGCACCCAAGGTACATTGCCACCAAGTTTGTAGTTAATCTGGATGACGGTTTTGGAGAAGAGGTCGAAAATGTGAATTAGCATTAGAATTGACTTCCATAGTAATCAGTACGAAAGCTGCATTGACCGGTAAGTACCCGAATTGAAAAAAAAAAAATGTTACACATCAGGAATTGGCAGCATTCCCGCATAGTGAACAAGTTTTTTTACCCTTCTACAAGGAACATATCCACCATGTTTTAGCTTAATCTGAATGACGGTTCTGGAGAAGAAGTCGAAAGGAGCTATAACACACAGAAATTCATAAAAATAATTAAAAAAACTGCAGCACCACCTGGTGAAGAGTTAAGAACTAGGAGTCCCAGGAAGTGCTTCTGTGTGATATCAAAACAATTGGGAAACGGATTCAGAGAAGATTTTGTAAGATTTGCCTAAAAAAGGACCCCAAAAAATTCATTTAAAATCCAAAAATCACGACCGTGACCATTTAAACAACTTGGTAGAGACAAACCCAAGGCACTTTTCCACCAATTTTGAAGCAGATCTAGCCTGCGGTTTTGGAGAAGAAGTGGAAAATGTAAATTGTTTACGACGGATGGACGGACAGTGCATTTTGAGACTATGGTATAAGTTCAGATAATATGATCACCTGAGCTAAAAAAAGGGAACTGGGAATGCATGCAGGCACTAATGTATCTTTCCACATCAGCTAATTCTGTGTATCCTCTGTTCAAAGGCTGAGTTCACATATTTTAGTGCCTGAGATCCCCATTGGTGTAATTCATCAGAAATATATTTTTTTTCTTCTTTTGAAAGTAGGTTAATATTTTAGGAGGATAGCGATTCAAATAATAAGTATTTCTGTACCATGTATTTGGTGCATTCTACCAGGACCGCACCGTAATAAAAGGCCCGACACTAAATAAAAATAATAGTTTCGAGCTGCCCTTCCCTTATGATATTTAATCTAACCTGGCTGCAAGATTTTATGGAGAAAGTGTCCATCGTATGCCGTTATTTTGTAGTAAAGTCAACTTAAATATAGCATTTTACTGTAATTTGCTTGGAGGTTTAACGTGGGCCGGGGAAACTGCATAGCTGTATAGCCATGGTTGTTAGTTGAAATAGCAGAGCCCCGCTTGTTTGGTGATCCTTATCATAATATTTCGCTAGGTTCCAGGTGTGTGTTCTTAGTAAGAGTAAGCAGTCATTAAAAATAGTTTTTAAACATGACTTGTTATTTTAACTTTAATCTGCCGGCTCTGTTGTGTCTGAAGCAGTTATCATCATTAGTTACAAATCCAAATGCGACATGATACTTAAAGGTGGCAAATCTAGCATAAGGGTCGCACAATAATTTGTTTGATTTGGAGATCAAAGTGAATTGCGGCCACAGCATTTACCATATCATTATTGATGCTCTGGAATATCTGCAAAAAATATACTTTAGGCTTGATGTATTAAACTCCCCCCCCCCCCCCCCCCGCCAAGATAATTCTAATACTATCCTTATTTACAAACCATTGGGTGCGGGATCCACAATTTCCATAATTGCAGCCAAGTTCGTGGGTCAGTCCTGTTTGGGTATTTTGCAGCGATAGAATCCAAAATATATGTGTGATTAGTGTTAATGAAGGGTAAGTTTGAAAACGGAATGTAATATAAGATATATCACTCTTCCAGTGTGAGTTGTACCTAAAATACATATAGACAATGCCTTGAAATGACCAGTTGTTGGTGCAGTGCCCCCGAATAGGAATATTCCTCACTGAAGTCGCCCCTAAGCTATGAATTAAGTAGCAGCACTTGGCACAAGAGCCAAGAGCCCCCAGTGAGTCAAAGTTAGAGCTAAGTGGAGCAGGTTGCCCCGATATTGGATACAGGTCCAAATGTACTGGCGGGTTTTTATATAATTGGTAAAAGGCTTATGTTCATTTGTTTTACTGAGCACGAAGGGAGCGCATTTCCTAACAGAGGCCTGAGTGCATTCTGTTACCAAGCGCAACAACATGGATGGGGGTCATTATTTCAAATCATGTATAGCATAATATAAATGGAATAAAAAACATAAACAAAAGAACTTAAGATTTTGACCTAAAATGAACAAAACAATCCATAAAAAATGGAAAAACCGTTGGAGCTTGACCATTTGAACAAACAAGGTAGAGAGTCACCTAAGTTATATCCTCCCTTAAATTGAAAAAAAAAGATGGCAGCCAACTTTGGAGAAATAAAAAAGGTAACTTACCATTGCAAGCCCCATTGACTTATTGCAATCAATAGGAATATCTTCATTTACTGATAAGCACCCACACTGAAAAAAACGTGAAAAGTCAGCGGACTGCAGAAATGCCACCTTATCAACGGCTAACTTTGACCCTCCCACAGCAAACAGTTCCAAGAAGTTTTCAGCTCTTGAAAAAATAAATATCTTTGGGTCCCCAGGTGTGCTCTTTTGTAATTTCGAAGCAAATGGCCATTTTCTTCTGCAGAAGATATTTTCTAAGATTTTCCCCAAAACAGAACAAAAAATTCATAATGAATACAAAAAAATCACTGCAGCGTAAGCATTTGTACAAAGGTGGTAGAGACCCAACCCAGGTACATTGCAACCAAATTTGAAGTGAATCTGGATTACAGTTTTGGAGAAGTCAAAAATGTGAATTGGCATTAGAATACCCAATGACGTACATAGTAATCAATAGGAAAGGTGCATTTACAGCATGTACCAGAATCGTATATCAAGAAGTTTAAATCATTAGTTTCACACAGCATGGACCATTCCCAGTGGCGCTATATCTTGGTGCCTGTATGGCCGTACAAGTACATCTTTTTCCTCACTAGGTTCTGTTGCTTTTTTTACGGACACTTCACCCTGAACTAGCCTGTCCTCTGCCTGCTTAAGTTGTATGAGGAGACATGAATTCAACTCGCCCTGACTTGCCTCTGGGTTTCTGGCTGTGCCTCTGAAACCATGCTTATACTTGGGCCTGCCTCGACATCGCACTGCAACACCCTCTTTATTTTGGACGCGACTACCATGCTCCCAGACTTCGTTCATCCTTTTCCCTGTATTTGATTTGGGCAGCATGCTCATGAGCCCTTGTAGCTTCTTAATTCAAAACTTTGACCGATTTTTCCTTTTTTTTTTTTTTTTTATTTTGCACTGAATAGTTTTTAGTACTCAGACCTTGTGAAGAAAAGGGAATTTTGAATTTCGGATTTTTGTCAAGTGTATCCACTCACTACAACAGAGAACGGCAAACTGTCATGGGTAGGCTACTGTTACCTCGTTCCTGACATTCCAATAGGATGTATGATTTTTCTGCCTCCCTTCCTCTACCTTGGCTGAAAACCATTAGCACCCCCTGCCGTCAGAACATGCAAATTTTGTTGTGCGATCCTTTCACAAATAGGGTCTGTTTGAGCATTTACTCACCAGGCAGTTATATATGTGTAATAAAACACTTGCATATAGTTCGAGCAGTATTTAGTCCCTTATTTTCAAGAGAATTTAAAGAATATACCCCTGTCCCCAAAAAGCAGAGAAAAAATATGGCTCCTCCCTTATCAACATTGAGTATGTGTGTAGTGAGTTAGTATTATTGTATTATTGCTTTTAATTTGGTTTTTTGTAGGTATACGGTGGTCCTGATAGGACTTTTTTTTGTTTTTGAAGAACTCGGAACACATAACCATTTTATTTGCCATAGATATATGATGATATTTCATTGGTACCTGTGGTATCTGTCTCAGTCCATTATGCGCAGCTCTCCTCTTGCATCCCCTAGGATGTGGTAAATCGTCTCAATATTTCTTAAGCACTGACCTGCAGCACCCTGCACTCCTGGCAACCTGACACTGGGAAAGACCAGCCTTCCAAATGGTAATAATCATGCCTCTATTGAATTCATACAGCTGCCTGTAAGCTTTATGACCTCAATAACAGACACACTTGTCACACCTTTTGGGCTGTTATTTCATTTGCAGAACATTTGGTTTTTAGGCGTCAACTCAGAAATACTCAGTATTACTGCAACTCTGGCAAAGAAATTAGATACTCAAGGGAAAAAAGGTTTCCAATCTTATCTACAAAGTATCAATACAAATTCTACTTTCTAGTTCACTCATGTGAATGACAAATAAATTGAGAAAGATATATCTAATTTAAACCCTAAATAAGTGCTGGAGTAGATAATATATCTCTATTTCTCCTGAAAGGTAGCTCAAAAGCCTTCAGTAAACCTCCAATTGCTATTATAAACCAATCGTTAAAAAGAGATTCCCTCTGACAAATTGGAAATACCCAAAGGCAAGCCAATTCTAAAATATAATAACAGTTCATACTCATTCTTTTTAAAGGTTTTTTCCCAAGATGCTAAGAACAATATATTTGGTATCTATGGAATTAACTGCAGTATTGTCAATTGTTACATCTGTAATATGTGGTAGTTATTTACATTATTACTAACAATTTTCATTCTCAATTGGTCTACATAATTTGAGTTTTCCTTTGAAGAACCTTTTGTCACTTGGCCAACACCGTATGATGATAAGAATAACATTAGGTAAGTCTAAACAACTCAAGGGTGTCCTGCACAGTGGTGATTCTGTGGAATCCGAATGCAGAGTCCCCTGCTTTAAACATAAACATATACTTCTCTTTAGAATTAAAAGGGGTGAAATGCAAAATTGAGGTCTCAGGAAATTCCCTGTTTCTGCAGAATATCAATTTGCAAAAAAATTATCCCTGAGTTGTACACAGAGAAGCATACGAGTTTCCAATATACCATATTTTAGGATGATGAACCCATTTAAACAAACAATATGCTCTGGAAGTTGATAAATTTTGTGTTATAATTTAATGGCCCTTTTTGTACTTTTTTGCATCTTTATTTTATGTCCACAATGATATAAGTACATATAGCGCTGCTCGTAAGGACAAGAAGAGTGGCGAGCAGTAACACTTTGATTTGGTATCTAAATTCCAGGAAATAGGTGATTTGAGGTTACGGAAGGGTAAGGGGTAAATGTTTTTCAAATGGATAATTGGCGTTTTGGAATGGTTTTAATTGTACATGGTCCCTTAGTTAATGTTAAAAGGAGATGAAGTTAATTTTACCCTGCAAGCACCAAACATTTAGGAACATTGCGTAAAGAACAAAAGGTCATAAATACAATTAGCACCTTCTTGTGTTTTAATACAAGCTAATTTTGAAATTTGATTCATTTATCAAATTACAAGTTTGAAATAAAATAATAGTATACTCTTGTAAAAATTCAGTTCATCTTCAGCAAATAGAGCTTGGTTGAAATGTCACCTGGGAAAGCAGAGATGAGCTGAGGTGATGGAATAGCCAGAAACACTATATGACAATCAGTCATATGGATGTACTGTTTTTTCCCCCAGACTGATTTATTCCCATATTTAACACAACAGGACTTTTTTCGGAAATTCCAAACTACACAGAGATAAAAACATAAAGAAGGATGGCAATTTGAATAAGAATAACTGGTCCAGTACAGGGACCTAGAAATCAAATGTTAAATGCACTTGGCAGATTTTTCAAAGAAAATTCAATGGGTTCAATTGTTTCTCATAAAAATAAATATCCATAGGCTCTGTTGACGTTGTAGTCATTTCAGTTGATGATATGGTCCTTACAGACACCAGCAGGCTTTCGTCTACATGCATTCTATCAAGAATCTGAATGCAAAGCCTACATTCAAAACATTTTTATTAGGGTATTTTATGTACAGTGCACAGAGTATATAGTGAGCCGTGAAACTTACAAGAAGTGTTGGGTATTATCATCTGAGCCAAATGCAGACAACAGTACCATAATTCAAGAAGACTGTCTCTGGCCTGTAATCAGCAGACCGTATTTAATTTACTAACACTAGCATCAGACCAGATAAGATAGCCCTTACTAAGTTTGGAAATATATAAAATCAGTGATCATGTCAAAAAACTTAATTGAGATCCACATTAGGTATATTATACCAAATTGAAATTAATTGGTTGATGTTTAGGAAATGTATCTTTAAGGGGATACACTATTTTTTTTCAATATTTAAGGTAATATACCCCATATATTCTTGTAGCCATCAACATCTTTGAGGAGCAAAGAGCAATAATATGCCATGTCTTTTCCAGAATCTTCACTGCACTTATCGCAATCTGGCTCTGGTTGCCTATCAGTAAATGTCCAGGTTGGAATGTCTTTGTAGTCCTGGATAAAATGGGCAGGACTAATTTCTTGTTCACACAATGATACAAGGTCTCGTTTCTTTGCCATTGAAACTGGTACCTTTGCATGGTACGAAGGATTGTCACATTGTACGAAATCTTGCTGAGACTTTGTTCTTGTGGCGTTTGCGAATTTCACTATCCCAAAACCTTCATCATCAAAACTATATTTGAACAATGTTTGTCCCGGGGCCTCCTCTTTTCAAGTGTATACTTTTAGTTCATGAGACCATATTTCCTTTGGTAACTAATCTGTAGTTCTGATACCATTATATACAAGCTTTGAAGTGAATGAAATCCTTGTACTCCAGTGGAACTATTGTATAGGGGTTTTGGGCCTTACCATGCGAATGGCATTGAAACGGTTACTTGGTACATTTATTTGACTCGTCTTTCAGAATTTTAGATAATAGAATCCATGCCATCGAGTTCCATTTCAGGATGCCCACTTGCTAGAAATTTGTGATCAATCACTTGCAAATTTGAATATTTCAGTGCCTATAGCAAGGCTATTGTTACAAATTTGTTTTGGATTTGTCCAGAGCAATTGTCACTCAAAAGTGACAATTGCTTCATGGAGGGGGTGGGGTGAAACAATATATTTGTGTACAGCAGGTGCCAATTTCGCACAGGCCCCTCTTCCCATTGAATTTCTACTACAAAGAGCACATTTGTGTGCCTTGTGCCTGTTCATCAATGTTAAAATTATATACAGGCAACTTTCTGGTGTAATAGAGAGTACTAACCTCATGGTGTGTATAGCAACTTATGCATGTTGAATGTAGTGCTTCTGAAAGAACTATCAATTTTTGCTCTTTCTTTATCATGTCAATTTTTTTTCTTTTCTAGCCCTTTCTTTATCGTGCAGATGCATCTATTGGTTTAATTCAACTTCTGCAGAAACATGAATTTTATTTTCATAACTGGTGCATACTTTGCATTGGTCCTTCTTGGGTCTATAGAATGAAATGTTATATTCCTCAAAGAAAATAATCAGGCACATGGGTATTTTTACAGGTGTTATTTTTTATTTTATTTTAATTTTTTTCATTCTTTGTACATTTCATGCATCTTGGTTATATTAAAGTTGATATCTATGTAAACACGCATTGGAGTCTTTCTCGTATAATGTGATTGTAAATTTGGAAAAGAATTAATGTGATCATGCAAACTTTGAGCATCAGCCTCTGACAATTTTCAATGATTGAAATGACGCTGCCTTTGGTAATTCTTTACAGTTGTAGATCTTTTCTTTTGTAAAGCAACTTCCACTGTTTTTTTTTCTGCCAAGCTCCAGTGTACCAATAAAAAAATCTTTACAAATCCTCTCCTTCACCCCATTCTTTCCCAGATAGTATTTTCTAGAATGTGATCTCACTTTGTTTCTTTTGCTTCTTGTAAGAGCTGCTGGTCCAATAATTGGAAAAAAATTCAAGCCTGTCTGTTTCAGTGAATTTCTGCATACATTTTTTGACAGTCACAACGATTAGAATCCATTGTTCTTTCAGGGAGAAGTCACCCCTTGGAGGTTATATCACCTTTTCCACAATTCAAAATTTCGTTTCTTTTATTAGCTTTTTCAATCTTCTGGAACTCTCATTTTCTTTCTCATCATTCTTGATTAAGATATGTTAACTCCCTGTGTATCTGTTGCACCACCTGCATAACAGCACCATGAAAACCCAACACTTTCTGTTTCGGGTGTCAAATTTAGAGCCGCAGCCCCAGGAATTACGGTTGGACCCCCCCCCCCCCCCCCATGAATACCAACACTTTCTGGTTCAGGTGTCAAACTTTTAGCCACAGTTCCAAATATTACAGTAGGACTACTATGAATACCAACATTTTCGGTTTCAGGTGTCAAATTTTTAGCCCCAGCCTCAGGAGTTATGGGAAGACAGGCCATGGAAACCAGATTTGGTAGTTGTTCATCAGCTAAACTGCCACTAATATGTTTTTATCAGGTGTAGACAGCTCATAAAACATGAGTGCTGAAGATTCCCAGTGATAGTCACTGTAATCTGATCCATTATCATTTGATATTAAACCATATTCTGTTTCAATGTCCTGTCTGGCTTCCTGTAATATCTGTGAAAGAGAGTCTGGTTTTTCTATGCAAACAGGCATTATTTGTTGAGAGGCCCTGTGATGAATGAAAAACTGTGTTAAAGAGCTACATGCAGCATCAGATGCTGGGATGAATTGTTCCTTTTGCTCAGAATATTTATTCAAGGCATTCATTACACCAACACAGTTGGCTCATTTTGCACAATACCGGTATGAGGTAATTGAACATTTGCATGTTCAGCGATGCCTGTAGACTTTACGGACTCTGACACAGTTATACGTGCCTCAGACAAAAAGACATGTGTAGTTGAAGACAACATTGTTTGATCAGTGGACCTAAGCTCAGACCTTTTTTACAGCTGATACAGTACCAACATGTGCAAGTGTAGACACCATTATATTAGTATCAGACAAACAAGCATGCGACATATCACCAGCATATGTAGGCACAGATAACATATACACATTAGGTAAACTAGCGTGTGCAGTTGAAGACTCAGGCTCCATATGTGCAGGTACAGATACACATACATTAGACACTACCAACTCAGACACATTACTTAAACAAGCACGTGTTGTTCAAGACATGGTCTCCAAATGTGCAGGCGCAGACACACAAGCATTACACTCTAGCAACTGAGACACATTTAGGTGAACAAGCATGTGTAGTGGAAGACAGAGTCTCCGCTAGTGCAAATACAGGCAGAGTCACGTTAGTCTTTGGTGGTGCAGGCAGAGCTGTATCATAGCCAGGTAATTGGTCAGGTACATGCAAATTTTGGGGACATGCAGTGGTAAAAATAGTTTCTACATGAGCTGAGCAAGATACATTAGTAACGGGCTGATGGCTATGTAAAGGTGCAACACGTGCAATTGCAGAAATAGATATATCAGCATCGGTTGCACTTGTGGTTAATGCATCCCTTACAGATGCAGCCTGGTGCACACGTAAAGCCAGTGCAGGTTTTTTTTTTTTGTTCTCACTTGTCCAGCTGGTTGCATTCTACATACCAGGAGAAGCTTCAAATTCTAAAAGAGAAAGAGAGTTAAATGAAGAAACTTACTAGTAGCATTGTTCATTCTATTTGAAAGATATTCATTATAATGTTCAAGTAGTATGAAATATGTTTTAAAATCAGCTTTCAAAAGTAAATAATGGAGTGTTTAATTTACTTTTCCACATCATGACATGAAATATAGTTATTCCTGCTCTGAGATATAGTTCCCAGTGCATACAGATAAATTGTCATCTAAAACAAACAACCTCTCAACAAACTTCTCAGACGTATGTTCATTATACAATAGCACCTGTCGTGAAAGATCACTTAGACCACATTGGCAGGTCCCTTCTGTTATATTTTTCATGTTACTTTACTTCTAATGAGATACCACTTTTTTCCTCAGCACACGGGGCAGTGTCTTAATACAGGATCACTCACAGCTTCCCAAAAAATCATTATCTTAACAAAGATTTTCCAAGATAACTATGAACATTCTGTGTTTTGAAGAACTTTTCTGTTATGAGAATGATATATATATATATTAAATCACGGCTCTGGAATTTGTCAAAAACTGTAAGTTGGACCTTTTTGACACTTAATGAGCATGAACCTGGACTTGATTGCCACCAATACGTTCACAACATGGTGGTGCTGACAGTTTTTATCTTTTATCAAATGAAATAAATAAGTAAAATCAATAAGGGAATAAGTACACATTAGCATTGTTACTGTACAAAGGGAGTAGCAGCACATGGCGCATTGGCTAATATCTTGGTACTTTTAGACCCTAAACTATTGTCACGTGAAACACTACTAGGAATGTATCTATTTACCCATTTAGTTTCTATAGGCGTTAGTTATTTTGACCTTGAGAAATATTAAGAAAGTCAGCTGATGGCTGGGGTGATTACTCGGTAATGGTGGATCATACGACCATAGTTACCAATATGCTTTAACAGAAATGTATCCATTGGCATTAATATTGATCTTGTTTTTTTTTCGGGAATGACGAAAAAGGTTTGTTTTCATATGTCTTGTCAATGGTGGGGACTGTGACTTTTCATTTAAAAATGATGTATGCACTGTGGTGGAAACTAAGATTACAAACGGTGATGATTGTCTTCAAAGGGCAACCTTAACGTTATTTTGAAGTTCAGAGGACCACAGTCTCGCTTGCAAACTTAACTGATTATAGTGCTCCTACAGTTCTTTTGTTCTTATGAGTCCACTAGCTCGCAAACCAAACGACAAATTGTATGGAGGTTACTCTAAACCTATGGAAGGGTGGATAGCCAGAAGTGTCTTTGTTCGATTCCAAGACAATTGATCAAGCAGTTTTAGGGAAGATTTGGTTTTGAAAAACATGGAAAACTCCTTACACTATGACCTGCGCAAAATATGTGGTACGGAAAGCATGAAGCCTAATTCCCTGTTCCTTAGGAAAGAATATGCTTGGTATTTTGGAGTAGCTTTCGGAAATATTAAATGTAATTGTAAGTAGCAGACGGGCGCATGGCAGCAACAGAATACAAATCTGAGCAAACTTGCATAGGTCATCTAAACTGAAAATAAGGGGTATAATATGTTTCAGTTATCCCAGGTTGGCATGAGCCTGACCCAAATATATTGCAAATATCAATCTTTTCTTTTAAGCTGTATTCCATTACTGTGTCATTGCTTTTACTCAAATTGCACATGACCCAGCGCATCTATCCTTATGTGGCAAAGGACACTAGAACTTTCCACCTTCTGAACCAGACCTATTTAATGTTGCAAAGTTTCATAGTCTATACGCAGGTGTAGAAAACCACCATTATGCCGTCCAGCAGTCATCAAAATATTGCCAGTGTCAGCAACTCAGCTATTACCTCTCATAAGGAACAACTTATGATGTGCAGCAACGTGAAGAATATTGGATATCCTCAAGCCAGACGAAATGACGCTGCTTGGGAACTGAATCCTGCTTTGAAGTCTGCCAAAAACCTGGCCAACTAGCCTGTTCAGGGGACCTGTAAACTCATGCCCAAAACACCACAGACTGCTATGTGCACTGTGATTCCAGAGGTGAAAACTGTGACTTCGATGTCACGTGCCAATAACTTAACGTCTCTTATGCTTGCAGGGGCAAGATAAAATGGCCCAGGTGCAATCGATCTAAACGCCACTGAATAACTGGTATGGCTAGGCCAACAACTGCATGGTATCGGCCCTTTCACAGTCTTTCATAACCAACTTTCCTCATTCTGTTGTGCAACAGCACATATTGTGAATAATATTCATTCCGTCCTCTTTACTGCTTTTAGTTGGTGTCAGTGAAGTCGCACATTACGAAAGTTAAAAGTCTTTAAAATCCATTTTTAATCTATAAAGCCCAATCACATTTACTAGATTGTGTTATAAATAGAGTTATGCCATACAGTTATCCAAGAACAAGACATGCATGTGAATTTCCCTTACAAAGCACAGAGCTTAGGCATATAAATCACGGGGGAAACATGGGTATATCACATTCACAGACAGGACTGCATACCCATTTTTTCACAACCTTAGTGTCTTTTTTGATGCAATTACGTTTACAAATGCAAAAGTCATATTAATATAGTGGGTTCTAAATTGGTAACAAAAATAAATTTCTGCCCAGTTGGAACTGGTATTCTTTGTTTTTAAAATGTCAGTAATATCCACGTCCTTACACAGGCAGCAGCCAGTATATCACCAGGGGAAATTATGGTTACTAAGACAACCAAGCATGCAGATATGGTGTGAATTAATATGCATGCCTGATATTCTAAGATTACATATGGTTTGGAATGAAGGAGTAAATACATGCTCCTGAGATACATCAAAAACCACAAATTACACATACATAATTTTTCTTATAATATCAATTTAATTTTACGATAGGCCTTAGTATAGTCTTGTGAGCTGGTTGGCCAATTGTGACTAAAAATATATGTATGAACCAATTAAGTTTTCAATGAGGAAACCACTTGCATCTGTACCCAGTACCCAGTTTATTCCTCTCTGTAGTCACCAGCTGCGTCTTGTTTTTAGACCTGCACAGAAAGAAGAGTCCTTTTGTGAAATTCATTTCCGCGTGTAAATCCAAAAACTAATATTATGGCTTTTTTAATATGTAAGATAATAGTACAGAAAAACATGACCCATACTCATAAATTCCAAACCCAACAATGACAGCAAAGAGATTCCAGATTTACCAAAGCATCAACATTCATCTTCCAATACCAATGTTGAGAAAAGTTAATTTCGCTCCCGACTTGGGACAGGCAGTCAGCAGTCTTTTTTACATTTTGGCTAGTTTTAATATTGAGAAGTGTTACGATGCCTACCTTCTGAATATTCAAGGTCATAGAAGACCTCAACAAAGCATGACAAAATTCATAAAACTTTAACAAAAGCAATATATTAACAATTTAAAATCAGTACAAAGTAGGTAAATGAAATTATACACTTAGCTAGGCTGGGATTCAGACTCGTAAAACAGTCTGTAGGTGAATCCTAATCCTTGGTGCAATTATACACAGGCACTATCCTACAGTTACAAGTCATAGGGTAGGTGCCAAATAGTCTGGTACAAATCCCAAAAAGGTACATTTTGATTCCAATTTGGTACTCAAAGGCACAGTCCTGCCCCAAATCCCGTAGAGGTGAGGTTTGGTTCCAATGTGGTAAAATTATCACCAAATATGCCAGTCCATTCAAAACCACTGTCCACGCTCTACAGGTACAATGTATAAATTAGTATCTCCTTGGATATAACAATGGCTCACAGTTCCAATGGCTTGAACCAACACAGCTTCTGTCCGATCTCAGAATTCTTCTCTCTCTAATCAGGAAAGGATCTGCTTTATTATCAAGGTTTAGAAATATCACCAGTATTCCAGAGTTTCCAATTAGTCACACATCCAAATTCATCTGTGTGGACCACATATGGAATTTCCCCATATGAATGTAGGTCACTATTCTAGCTTACTCTAATTGTATACAAAATCATGAGAGTCACCCCAACAGAGGAGGCCAACTCAGTGACTCTGCACACATTCAATGAGTAAAGTGACCTCTCTAAATCATAACAAACAAACATCACATCCATAACAAGAATTGTCAATCAAAGAATCAAATGGGTGACTTGCTGTATAAAAAGATTCTCATGATTTCTATCGCCATCGAGACATATGCAGGAAGGAGACCAGCCATGAAGATCACAAAGCCCCTCTGTTTGGTAGCTAGGTACCCTGGCTATGTAATCTTATACATACTTAATTTAAAAAAAGAAATATGTGTCTCCTAGGGGGGTGACTTAAATTCTGCTATAATATCTGCCTGCAGGCTTAAAGGTCAAATGCCAAAGATGACGGTAATTTCCCACATTTTAGCATTAATGTGTACATCAGGACTACATTTTTCGAAGCCGAAAGAATTTTTGTATGATTTTACCTCCGGGATACGAAAAAAAACGTCTTTTATCACCCTCACCACTGAAAACATTATTTAGGTTTTTGCCGTATTTTGGCCGCCAGATGGCGCTTTGTGACGTCATTCTTGTCAAAGCGAGTGGGAAAGCAGATGGCGGAATACATGTTTGACCCTATGTTCGGTTGGGAAGATGATGAAGAGAGTAGTTTTGGACCACAGGTTATATTCAGATCCGTTGTAAAACCGCACATGTACGAGCCCTTAGCAAAGAGGAGACGTATTGAGGAGGTGGCGGTGGTGCCGTGCGACTCCGAGAAGGGGGACAGGGGACTCAGAGCCGGAGGACCCAACAGATGTTCCATGGACATGGTATGTGGATTATGCTCAATTTTGCGAGAGGAAATTACGACACTGGGACAGAGTTTTGTAGATTTTTCTCGTGTCGTGTGGTCACAATAGCGTACACTAAAGTTTCGTATCGAGCTAAAGTTATACAGATCAACAAATTCCGCGTAGCTGGCAATGAAAGACGTGTGTATGCTGGGGCATTTCTCCATTCCCTTTCTCGGGAGTACCGTGCCCGTGGAAGACTTCAGTAAAGCCCCTTGTCTCGTTTGTAAACTCGAGTTTGTCTGTATTTTAGATGCCATTGGTATTGTGCATGTGATGATACTTGTAACAAACGAATGACATTTTTTAAAAGCCAAATCTGACCGAGCCGTCTGCACAGATCGCGAGTAGCTTGGAGTGGGGCAGTAATACACAAGGCCACACAAGACTGGCTACCAGGTCACGCTTTATCGCATTGCACAATCACTGATGCTAACAGTGATAATTAGTTTATGAGGGGCGGGAGGTAAACGGCAGCTACCGTTCTGGCGAAGTAGAATACACAGGCGTGCATACAAAGTCAAATACGGTGCTGAGGAACGACTGGGTAAAGGAAACGCTATGAATTGATCGCTATGAAAATTTTCCAGATTTATGAAAGGGTTTTTGAGTGAGAGCAAGTATTTCCCATCCAAATACTGTCTTGATGGGTGAAAAGTTCGTAGCAATTTCAACATAGCTGTTGCTTCTGCAACATAAAAAGTGCGAAGTGAAAAAGCCAAAAAAAAAAAAAAAGGGGGGGGGGAGGGGGTGGCATTCTGACAATTTTGAAATCCAAGTCTTTCATTCAAAGCATAGCTAGGAGGCAGTGAGGCTTATTCAGACTATATGAGCATCCAAAAGCTTTCTTTCTTCTCTTCCTTCCTTTCTCTTACTTTTTTTGTTTGCTTTCTTTCTTTTTCTATCACTTTCTTTATTTGACTTGCACCAAAAAAAAAATAAATAAATAAATAAAAAACCCACTGGGCATTGTGACAATTTGAACCATACACTAAAACTGTCAGAAGTTTCCTAAAACCTTTTTCCTGTTCATAGTATAAATAGTGGTGAACTGTGATTTTTGTCACTTGTAGGCAGGCTAGCACAAGTAAAGAAAGAAAAAATATCTTTGGTCTGACAGCCAGCATTCTGAAAAACTGCTGGGACTTTCCAAGTATTGATTCATTATTGAAGATCTACTTTGTAATTCAAACATATAAAATATTACACTTTCCATTCCACTTTGTTGAAGAATATAAATTTATGTTGCCAAATCTTTCTTTGTATGCCTAAAGTTGATGGTTAGTCACAGCCCATATAGATCAGTTGAAACAAAAGCAAAATTAATCATGAATGTGTAAGTTCATAAGTATTTTGTGTAGCATTACTTTTTTGAACTATCAGTTATAAAATATTAGTTCAGTCTTGGATGTCATCTGTAATCTAATCTCTCGTGGAAGCAAAGGAAACATACAGGGCAAGTAGGATGAGGGTGGGGCATATACTTGCCAAGATACTATTATTGGTGAATACAATATAAAATACATTTTATCAAATATTAACCATACTAAGACCTTTCCATAGGAAGGTTACTGATTGTGCACCAAGGTATTTGGAATAACAAACACATTTGTGTACAAAATCACATTTTATTCCAGTTATCTCATCAGATCTCTGACCAGTATGTACAATTTTCCAATATTTACACTTTTTTTGCAGGTGCAAGTGTACACATTGTGTACCAATGAAGACAAAAGAGGAGAGGAAGTGCTGCTTGAACTATCTGCCAGTGAAAGCCCATATGGACATATTTGCTTTGTCAGGCCTCTCGTATTGGCTTGCAATAGCTGGGATTACGGGCTCGGACTGTTGAAGTTGAAGAACGAGTTGCCTTGCAAGTCGGTAACTCGGGTACTGTGTCCTCAATCGCAGTACTCCTTCCGTGAGCTCTTGAACATGTGCTGTAACAAAAACGATAATAAATTGACAATACTGCATGTGATGCACAAGTATCAGACAATGGACCCTCAACTTACCACAATATTACCAGTGAAAAGCACAAGGACCTTCGCCTCCAAAATACTGATCAACATGTGCACTTTTTCCAGTAATTCATATTTGGAATAAATATTACTATATTTGGTTCACAATGCTTCATCCCCTAGATATATTTACACGTACCATATGTACATTTTCCTTTCATCGGCTGTATTGTTGGCACTCTCTTCTTTGCCTTTACACCAGAAATATTCAGCTGGTGAATGGAATAAATGTATTTTCATCTAATTGTATTAATTAGAATTAATATTGACATCTACTGTAAATACATATTGGTGCAATATTGTCTCGAATAAAATGTGTTCAAGTGAGTGTAATAAAGGTTTTCTCAAGATACCTGGTTTTGTTTCTGCCATTTTCTTTCTTTCTTTTTTGTTTTTGTTTTGTTTTTTTTTTTTTTTTGCTTTCTGCAGGTGTAAGTTGTGTAAAAAAACATAACTATTCTATAATAAAAGTAGAGTACCATGGGACTGCAAAATGATGTACATGGTATGAAAACAAAATAATAATAATAATAATAATAATAATAATAATAATAATAATAATAATAATAATAATAATAATAATAACAATAATAATAAAAAGGTGATTGTGCACCAAGAAGCATTTAATTTCACATTTCCCCCCTTTTTTTCGGCACTTACTTGCCTACTGTTGTTACTGAGTGAAAAATGTTATACCATTATGTAACTATCTGAAATCATAATATCTACATTTATCAAGTAACTAACTTGAAAGTAAAAACAGTTTTTGCTGCAGTTCCTAGTAGAATAACCTTTTGATTATCCACAAATGAATAGTCATAAAAACGTTATTTATTTCTGTACACTGAAACATGCTTATCTGGACTGGCATAATGTAAATTATAATAACCTTTGGTGTGTCCACATGGATAGGAGAAGATAGATGTGGGCCTGTCGCATTGGAACTATGTACAACTTGGTCTGTCCCTTGCAATTGAGTACCAGTTTGCTCTGTCTGATAGGCCTAGCCCATTGAATTCAAATAGAGCTTGCTGTGTCCCTTCAGTTACCTGTTCTTGCTATGGCCTGGTCGTGTTCTGCAATTAGCTAAACATAAAAATAAAAAAGTCAGTACTGTATGAACACATGATGAAACTGCCACTTCAATAATAACCACAGCTCACGAGCACAAAACCCAACACGCAAAATGTAACTAATAAACTATGGCCAAATAAACATATTTATTGTTCACTCTAATCGACAGTAAAAGAATTATGTTATATATATATATATATATATATATATATATATATATATATATATATATATATATATATATATATATATATATATATATATATGCCACTGAACGTCGTCTCGTGTTTATGCTGTTGCGGGAAACTCCGCACGGTAAACAGGCGAAATGAATGGATCTGACCAGGGAGGTGGAATGAGTCGTGCACGTTCAGATTGAGACCATCGACACAACAGACGACAATAACTAACCCGGTAATTCACTGTACATAATTTTATACAACTACCATAACTTACTGCAATACTGAATACAGCCAAATTTACAAACGTTTGATGATGAATACACACGAGATGTTGTGAATTACAGGCGCCAATTGGCCATCACCGATAAGCGACCCCCCGGGACTCCATGAAAACACAGAAATGGACAAGCGCTACTGTGTGTCGCCTGTACTTACCGCGAGGTTCTGGCGTTTGGTCAGTGCGTTCGATCGCCTTCGCTTCGTCCGCGGACATTCTGAATCTGTGATATCTCCCTGCCTTTTCGGAGTGTTCTAAATATGAAGAGCTGGAATTACATCCTTCTTCAGCCGCACTTACATTCCAAGTTTGCGTGCTTTCTCTGGGTTCGTGTCGAACGCGTCTTGAGCAAAATGGTCACTGCACAACACTGGTTGCGTGTGATGGTCTGGATTAAATCCGTCTCTTTTGATCGTTGCCGTCCATGCTTTCCTTAACTTTTTGCTTCTTGGAAACTTGTAGAAACTTCCACTGAAGTTTGTACCGTTGGTACAACCAACGGCAGCGCAGTACACCATAACTGCCCGGGAACTATTGTAACAACCGGCAATCAATACAGTAATGGCCACCGGGTACTGGACCCCAATGACAAGAATGACGTCACAATTGTGCTGCGCTCCAGCGGGCCGTGTCCAAAATGTTCAGGAACAATGGCCATCTTTGAGGCTGCCAAAAAAGCGCTTTTTGACAGATTTGGTTCATAATTTTTACTTTAACTGGTAACTGTTGATTATTAGAGGGGCCTCGCATCGAAAAAAAAACAAATTTAATAGCAAATTTGAGCTTGTCATTTGACCTTTAATTCACAGAATTGGCCTATTCATCCATTGCAAGGCCACAAATAGAGCATAGTTATCTTGACTGCACAATTGTCGACTTTAATACCTTAAAAGAAAAGCCTGGGGTGATGATGGAGCAAGTACCCAGCATGGGGGTTTAAGTGGTCAGCTCTGAATAGATACCGACAGGTTGTGTACAGATAGGCATACCAATGAGAGCAATATTGTGTAGTTTGGATTTCATAGTTTCAATCCATCACTTCATCAGCACATATCTACACTTTGAAGCATATCAGACAGTGTAGGGCTGTGAAAATCTTAAAAGGCTGCATGAATAAAACATCACAACACAAGGTAGCTCTCGCAGGAATGTGTCTGACAATAGGTATAGAACACACACTATTGGACAAACACATTTGAAATTCACTCTGAGATGCACATTTAGATCATAATTTTAATTAATGTAAAAGCACATACCCTTCATAACTTCAGCCATGAGGCATTCAAATCAAGGGTTTGAAATGATGCATGGTACTACCTTGTTTTATTACGATTGAGAAACTTCTTTTATTAATATGTATACAGAACAATAGAAAGCCAAACAAACTTTGTCAAATCTAAATAAAATGTATGTCACACAATTGGTTATGTGCTTTAAAAAAGGTAAAACAAAATGACTATCAGGGAGTGATATTGCTTATCCCTGATTTTTAACGCTTATTTCAGTTTCAGTAGGCTATTTCTTAATGAATTCCACCATGATTAATTACGATGTGAATTGCAATGGCAATCACATTTTTGCCTCATCCAAATCATGGGCAAGATGTACTTTAAGCTTGGTGGGAATGTACCTTGGGTGGGTCTTTAGGATGTCTGTACACACCCCCACTCCCCAGTGTTTAGTTGTTTCTATGCATTCTTCTGACCTTTATGGAATCAACCAGTTGGTTGAAATATTTTATCTTTTTCTTACACAATTTCTGCTTGTTTTCTCTAGTTTTACCCCTTCTACCAGACTACAGGTCGGATTCTCTTCAAACCTGCTAGAAATATACCTGGGAGGTATCTACCATTAGTTTGCCCACTGCAGCTGGCATTTCTTCATTTTAAATGAATAATCTAAATGGGAAAGCATCAAAAGGATCGCAAGGACATGATAGCACTTATACTAGGCATAATAACAAAGCTCACATATGGGCGTTAACCTCAGTGATAATGGATCACCTGCCCACAACTATCTGCTGAACTGCACGACTGAAGAAAGTCATTGCATAGTATGATGATGGTCTTGGTTTTAGTCGAAAAGCCACAGAACCACTTAAGTTTTGCATCCAATATCAGCTGAGCACAGGGCTGTCATTACCATCATGTTCATGTGGATCTTTACATGTATGTATGTATGTATATATGTATGTATGTATGTATGTATGTATGTATGTATCTAAGAATGTATTTATGTATTTATGTGTTTATGTATGTATGTATGTATGTATGTATGTATGTATGTATCTATGAATGTATGTATGTATTTATGTGTTTATGTATGTATGTACGTATGTATGTATGTATCTTTGTATGTATGTATGTATGTATGTATGTATGTATGTATGTATGTATGTATGTACATTTTCTTTAAAAATATCCAAAACTACTTAGCCAATTTGTCTAACCGTGCATGAAGACACTGCTGAAAGATCACAAAATGGCATTGCGACTCTTGAATTCCTTTCAAAGAGTATACCTGTGCCTCTTCACTTCTCGAAAGCCATCCTTCAGATGACTGAAACTTGGTGAAGATGTAGATTGCAAATACATCAAATTAATTTGTTCTTTGGGTCGTGATGCACCCATTACTTGATTCTAACTGGGCTTCTTTATGTCAGTTACTACTCAGGTCCTGCCTGCGACCTTTTTTTATTAATATGCATTATAATTTACATTTCTTCCCCGAAACCATCAACCAGATTATCTTCATACTTCATAAGGGTGTGCCTTTTGTCGGTGTCCACTGATCTTTTTCAGATGTCTGTGTTGCATTGATCCTTGATATTTGTATAAGCTCTTTTTTATTATATTTTGGCCAAATTGTTTAACAATTTATGTTCTAAAACTCCTTAGTCACTCGCATTGAAATCGCACAGTGATGCATTTGGACGCCCTTAGATTATACTTTGTTCAAAAAGTGGGGCGTCCTTTTTTTTCCTTTTATGTGTGGTTATAAGTTTGGAGGGAAACATCATGACTGGATATTCATCAGGTATGTTCAGTATGCGAGTGACTATTAATTGCTTCCTCTCATTTTTTTTTATTTGAAATTGTTTAAGGACCAACAAGAGTAACATGTAGGCATATTTATCACAGTGATACTGGTAGAGTCAATGAGCTCTGAACTTAGTGAGCATGCAACGTTTTGTGAGGCAATATATTTTTTTATTTCATGTTTGGGGCAAACCGTCATAAAAATTGTCGCCAATGGCTTTGAAGTTACAGACAAACATCTTTGGTTATCCATGTACGTCAGTGGGACTTTCCTTGAATAGAGTGTATCAAGGTCGGCTGAAGACGGACTGTTTGCACAAGTTCCTTTTTTGGTCGAAAAAACCATGCTCTCTGTATTCAGAGGTTACTTTATTGAGCCCTACCTGACTGTCACTACAGTTATGATTTTTTATGTTATTGTGCTCAAAATGAAAGACTATCTTTGTGAGAAAACTTGTGATTTATTTTGAGATGACATTTCTGCTGTGTTTTCTGTGTATTTCTTATTACACTGACGGATTGCTATCAGATGACCAGTATCATTTGTTTGCATATTTATGGCTTTCCTATGAAAAAATAGATTAATCGAATCACGGGTACTATATTTTTCAAAACTGTTGTAATTTCAATGAGTGCCCATGGTTTTTTTTCTGACCACAAGGGCTATATTCATCACGTCACCTGTGCTACAATGAAGTATGTTCTTTCATTTAGTGGCCATCTGTCGCGTGACACCACTTTGAAATCTGTACATATGGTCAATTTCTGCTTTTTTAATCTTCTTCAAAGACTTGTTTTAACATTGAACACTAGTAAATCAAACATTATCGCTAACCTTTCAAAAATGAGTTTAAACAGATGATACCATGAAGCAGAAATTAAGACGTCACTTTCTGTTGGGGCCTTTTATACTTATACAGATACTTATGGGCGTTGCAAAGGCAGGGAATACCATATTGAGCTGCCTTTAACATGTAATGGGTACTTAATTGCGTTTATACCAACAACATTCATAAGACCATCATCCAAGAGAAAAAATAGTAGCTCAAATTCTTTATAAATGTTAGATATATCAATATAACTACTGTATATACATAACCACACAATGCCTGAGAGGGCACGGATAGCTACAGATAGAACCTGACGGTGATAACTGCTGGGTAAATAAAGACATACCATAGATGTGGATTTAGTTCACAACTTTGTGACATTTCTTGATACATTTGTGCTCAGAATGTTTCATACGTTACAGAAGATGATCTCTTACTATCAAATTGGAAAACAAACAAAAAAGCCTTCCGCGGTCTTTGAAAAACCTTCATACTCCTGTGACTGTGGAAGACAGCTATAGATTGGCCCGCATATAAAAGGCCCAAAAACATAGTGACGTCTCAATTTCTGCTTCCCAGTAACTTATGTGAAAATCTCATTTATGAAAAGTCGTTCATGGGGTTTTGTTATCTAGTATTCAATATTAACACGAGTCTTTGAAGCAATTTCAACAAGCAGAAATTGACGAAAAACTGTGGCAAGTTGAGTTCCCCCCCTGGAGTGCATTCCGTCAAATCCTAAATTGAAAGGCATTCCAAGCCCTTACATCGATTTCAATGCACACTGCAACTTTTTTGAGACCTTGATTAACATATTTTACAATACAAATTGTTACACATTTCTAGTTTATCTGATTAAGACACTGTCTTTTTGTGAAACGTGATTTATGGTATTCCCGTGTTAACTTCACTGCGAAACAAAACTTAAAGCAAAAATTGGTTTATGCACTGATGTCAGGAACGGTTCAGCAAATTCAATGAACATTTTTTCTAAAACTGACATTAGGGAATTACCAGTTCAATCATGGTTAATAGCTGATAACGTCAGACTAACTATCTCTCCTTCAAGTCATGGGCTTTTTTCTTAATGTTGGTAGCCTCAGACTGTGATCCGTCACATATGCAGTTGTAACAGGGAACAAGATGCCAGGCATCTTTATATTTCTGCTATCCTGTCCTTTCCCAAAGAGAGGTTCGTATGTGCTTTGCCCACATTCAAACTGTGTATCTGGGCTAACAACATCCCCAGAAGAAGATGTTACATGTGTACACAAGAAATGAAGCTGACTTTCCTTGGGTCTTTTGTGCATCTCTTCATACTTCACAGCTAGGGAGTAAGTATAGCAAGTCTACATTAAACAGATAAGTAAAATGCTACAGGAACTCCTGAGATGGTTGTTTTTGCTTTGTCCATAATGTTGTAGTGCTAGTGCTATGTTTGCATCAAACGAGGTATTTTATTTAAAGTGCACAGGACACGTATTCACAGTTTTACATGTAGGCGGGAAATATCTAACAATGTATCAACACACTCTGTTTTAAATAGTGACATCTGTTGAAGCTCGCCATTGTGGCTGACCTGGCCGGTATCTTTTTACCCAGAATCGCAAACTGCTTCCAATTTTTAACTTACTTTATTTGCTACATGCATGTTACTTACAGAGATCATCTTTTGATTGTTATAAATGTTTCTTATCATCCTTTTATACGCATTATTTAGTGCTACTGTGATATAGGCCTACATCCTGAGTATCTGAATTAAAGCATATCTTGTCTCAGCTTCTCTCATCTTTAATGCAGCAAAGCCATATCAAACAGTGAGCCAGTTTCATTGAATAAAATTATTCTGAAAAAGGACAGAATTTCACACTTATGCGAGGCATAAAAATAATCTGTTACTCATACATAACGGTGTTTCGTATCACACTAATTTAAATGTCACCACAGAAACCACTTGCTCTACACTTGTGCTTTACTTTGCAACCTGGAGACTTTTATCCCATGTTAAATTGAAGTTTTCCCTGTGCTCATCAGGTGCATTTAGGTATACATTTGGATGAAAACCGAAATCATTCATGCCTATTCTGAGAATCATTTCCATATGTAAATATAAAAACAAATTTTCTGACTTATCAAATGGTTTTGCCATTTTGTAGAAACTCAGTTAAGTAAGACTCCTTTTACAGTTTGGCTTGCTTTGAAGTATAGTGGTGGACATTGAAGTGGATACGTGTGGCATAAAATGATCCCCAATACTCATGCCATCATGTGGCATGGGGATGTCTATATAACTTTAGCATATGCATGTATAAATGTATGTATATATGTAGGTGCTAGGTAGGTAGGAAGCAGACCAGCTAACAGCCTTAAAAGTATCTATGTTAAGTACGTGGGTATGCTGTTTTGGCAGTTTGAGTTATGTCCAATAAAACATATTAACAAACTTCTTTTTGGTGTGAGAAACAAGTATAGAGTGTCTGCTTGTTTATGCAATAAGTTACCTTCAGATATAATATCTATTTGCAGACTTAATTGACGCTTTTTTCAAACTTCTGCTCAGTGTAGGCACAATTTTGCCATCTAAGAGGAGTGAATGGAGTACAATAATCTTTACTTGCGTGATTCAAAATTTCTAATAGCTGAAATAAACCCATAGCTTTAATTTGACCAAACCTGTCCTCAATGAGAGGGTTGAAGCCCAGTGCATCCAAGGTCAGTTGAGCACAGGATTGCTACAATCCTATTATTCTTATTTTATGCTCGTCTCAACTTCTACCGAAAAGCTAAGCAAAAGAATTCTTTGAAATTCTGTCAATATATAATCTGACTAAAGATCATGAAATATTGCAAGTATGATGTGGACAGAGGTATGAAACAGCCAAATCTCAGCCCCAGAATAGGAATTTGTACTATTGGCGGGTCTTATCAGGGGGTTGGTAGGTTTGAATGTGTCTTGGCATGTGCATTTGAGCCTTGAAAGAGGTCTACATACTCTTAAGGTTGATTTTACTGAGGCAGAATGGCCACATCCCAGAATCAATCATGAAAATTACACCACTGGTGCGCCTCACCCAGCAAACAAATGGAGAGAAATGGCATCTCCCCAATTCCATGTCAAGAGAATAATGCAGTAAACAGCACTGATACACCTCTCATTTTGCTCGTGTCACTGATTTAAAAAATGTCGCTGATTTTGTGTATGTGGCTGCACTAATTACTGCTATTGTGATCCATGACAGTATAGTGTCCTTTTTTAAACATTTTCTTTTTTTTTGTTATGAGTCTTTCTTTTTTTTCCTAGCCAGAATTTAGACTTTCAAATAATATCTTGTGTTTTGAGCTGACTTTATCAAATTAAGTGTTATATTGGAAACAGTTTGTTACACGTCCAAGGTGATGTGCAAAAGTCAATATTATACTGTGTGGGATCCTTGATTTATTTTCTTTGTTTTTTAACTATTGAAACTTGCGAAACTGAACTTATGCTATAAGGGCGATTTGTTCCAATTGTGAACCACAGCTGTAACATGTTTACTTACTTCTTTGTGCAGCAATTATCCCGAATTTGAATTTTCAGGTAGAAAGGAGAAAATATACCTGATTTATATTCTATGCAGTCTTTCTTACCGGGGCCAACTTAGAATGATTAATTTTATAGCCCTGAGTCCCTTATTAATACTTTAAGCTGGTGATGCTCACCTGCACCCTGTGTCCTTCGAAACCATTATTATAACATTTCTTTCTGTCATTCCAACATTTGTAGTTTGCCTGCAGATAAGTTGAGGTGCATTCGCACAGATCTTGAACCTGAATTTGCCATAATCTACATTTCAGAAACTTCCTCCGAATTCTTCTACTGACGATCTTTCTTTAGCTGACTACCACGAGATTATTCGACGAGGCTGCCTTAATACTGGTGGTGGTGGTGGTGGTGGTGGTGATGGTGGAGCTTAATATGTTTCCAAATCTCTTCATGTACCTCGGCAAAATGATCTCGAGCTACCTGATATGGAACTCCTGTGGAGCGAAATTAGACTTCATAATAACAAAATCATTATTTGTCGTTGATTACAGACTACCAAATTCATTTGTTTCCATCTGGAACAAATTTCAGGAAAGCCTTGATTCAGCAAATTGTACAGGCATTCAAAACAATATTTTGACAGGCGATCTAAACGCAGTTGTTCTCCGGCAGTCAGGGATAAAACTTAATCAATACCCCCGAACAAATTTTTGACTCTCCATGTACATGAACCTGTCCATATAGCCAAATGCTCAGCCTCCTGTTTGGATCAAATAGTTTCAAATATTCCTAACTCTCTACGTGAAATTTGCATGCTTCCTTCAACATTGCGGTGAGGCAGCCAACCTATTATCCTATCCAAGAAAAGGATCCTGCTTTGAAACATCTTGTATGAACCTATAGCAAAGCACACTTTAATCATTTTAAAACCTATTTTACAGAGATCGCCTGGACTTCCTGTTTCGTGTCCAATGATATTTTTTGTATGTTGTAATGCCTGGTTTGAATTATTCAAGGAAGCCGCCACACACTGGAAGATATTGAAGTTAGACCGATTGACTTACCATGGTACAATTCTCGTCTTCGGGCACTCAAACGTCGTGCCAAAAGACAGTAAGACAAGGCAAAGAGTCCAAACTTCGAACATGCTTCATAAAATGTCTTCTGTAAATTACTTAATCATTACTAAGAGCAACTGCAACTTGCTGAGGAAGATTACAATTATAAATTGTACGCATATTCAAATAGTTCTGGTCGATCAGGTAAAAGTTGGTGGATCAATGTGAAACATTTCATGGAAAGAAACTGGCCCAGAGCCATCCTCTCCCTTATTCATAATAGCGGACATATTCCAGTAGTGTCTCAGAGGCCGAAATAATAAATGCTTTCTTTCTTGATCAATCTAAATTTGATTTTTCCTCTAAATCTTTACCTGTAATCACTGATCATCCAGTGTCTACCCTTGAGGCGATAACCATAACGGAAACTGAAGTTCTTGAAACACTTTTAAGTCTTGACACGAGCGAGGCTTATGGACCCGATTGGAATAAGTGCAAAACGTCTAAAGGAAGCTGCTCTTGCTATTTCTCCATCACTCACAAAATTATTCGATCTTTCCCTCTTTACTAAAAAATCCCCTAAAGCTTGGAAACAAGCCAACGTCTCCTCTCTTTATAAAAAGGCCCCGATAATTTATACAACAATTATAGGCCTGTGTTATTACTTAGCTGGACTGGAAAAGTATTTGAGAAGATAGTTTTTAAGGGGGGTTTTCCATTTCTTTTGAGATAATATTATTATATCTGCTCATCAGTCTGTTTTTATGCCGGAAGATTGCACTATTTATCAGTTACTACTACTGTATCGACATGCTGGCCTGCTCCATAAACTACGGAAAGCTGGTATTACGGGAGCTCTGTATGATTGGTTTTCGGACTATTTGCGTAACCGTCACCAATGGGTAGTCATTCGAGGCCAGTGTTGTAGTTGGGGCAAAATCTGCGCAGGCGTGCCACAAGGCTCAGTTCTGGGACCTTTGATGTTTCTTATTTATATCAATGACATTGTGGCCATTTTTCAATCGAACACACAATGTGTGCTGATGATACCTCACTCTACATAGCTGTAGGTAATCCTGTCACTGCAGCTCAAACTATGAATATGGACCTCTCTAATATCAATCAGTGGTCCAAAGATTGGCCTGTCACATTTAATGCTCTGAAAACTGATTCAATGCTTATTTCCCGAAAAAGTAATCCCCTCCCCCCAATTCTTTTTCAGGGTCATACTTTACAAGATGTGGCCCCACATAAACATTTGGGAGTGACAATGCGTTCTGATTTAGGATGGTCTGACCATATTACTGATATATCAAACAAATCATCCAGGTTAATCAATATCATGAAGAGTTTAGAATTCACTTCAGATCGGACAACAACGGAAAGCATTTATACTTCTTTTGGTAGGCCTATTTTGGAATATGGTAGTCAAGTATGGAGTGGCTGTGCGGTCTAAGACGAAGAAAAACTCGAATGCATAGAATTAAATGCCGGTCGTATTGTCACTGGTGCAATACATGGGACCAGCATCGCTAAATTAGATGAAGAAACTGGTTGATTAACTTTAACCAAACGCAAGGAAACTTCCAAGTTGACTCTTATGTACAAATTGGTTCATACCCTTGAACCGAATGCACTGTGCTCTCTGCTTTCTACTGCTTCTCCTGATTAAGGTAACTATACCACAGGTCATCAACTTAATCTTTCTCATTCCCGAGCTAATACTGACCTTTTTGATAAATCTTACTTCCCTTCAACTGTTTGGCTATGGAATCAAATACCTCTCGAAATACGGAATTCTGGAGTTATCCAAAACATTAAATCAAGTATAGCTCAACCAGTGGTTCGACTTGTAAAATTAAATTAATTGTATAACTTTAGCAATAGATTTTTAACTTTTTAGCATTGATGTTAAGAACACTCCAAATCTTCATGTGGCTCACCTAACGAAGATACGGGGCATAATTTCTTCCATTGTCCTAAAAACATGATTCCTCAGTCTAGGCTACACACTACTATATCACAGTATGCTCCCTTTACATTACAAAGAGTTCTCTGTGGGTCCCTTAACTGGTCTTTTATTGAAAATATCGAAATATTATCATCCATCCATAACGTCATTTCTGCCACCCAACGTTCAGACCCGTTTGGTGTTGGCTGATAAATTACTGACTTACTCTGATGTCCTTTCATTTTTGCATATTTTTCAATAATTTTCTTTCTTGTGCAATATTTTTCACTTTTGTACAATTAATTTATCCCGGGTCATAACTGTAAATACAGTGTTATCTTAATACTACCAGTACTGTACACTCATGTGCCCCACTGTCTGTCTCGTCTGTGTTTGTCCTCTTCTCTCTGTTCCTGTGCATCCTGTGTTTTCCTGTGATCGTCTTCTTCTGCCAGAAGGGTTTATATAGGGCCATACCCTCTTTTCCAATTACATGTAACACTTTCATATGCATTATATTGTATACCTTATTGAAATAAAATACGGTTACATCAGTTTAGATTTTGTATCCACAGTCAAATACGAGGGAAACGGGCTCCACACGAGATTTTTGTTTCCCCCCCCCCCCCCCCCGCATTTAAAAGGTTCTAAAACAAACTGACGTCATATTTTCTGCATCCTGGTATTTTTGGTTATACTCATTTTTTTAAAAGTCGCTGATGCGGTTTCATTATCTAGTATTCAATGTTAACGCAAGTCTTTGAAGAAACTTCAACAAGCAGAGCTCGACGAATTATTGTGGCTAGTTGAGTTCTTCCTAGAGCACATCCCTACAAAGTTTAGTTCAAAGGCATTCCAAGCCCTTTGATCGACTTTATTGCTCCCTTTAACTAGTTTTGAGACCTTGATTCACTCTTTGCACTGAAAACTGTTATACATTTCCAGTTGCGATGCTTTAGACACTGTCTTGTGAAAGGTGATTTACGACATTTCCGTGGCAACTTCAGTGCAAAACCAAACATAAAGTAGAAATTGTTTTCTGCACTGGTGTCACGAACGGTTCAGCAAATTTAGTAAACATTTGTCCAAAACTGACGTTCAGGAATTACCAGTTTAATTATGTGTAATGGCTGGTGACAGTGTTTAGCTTTTCTTCCTTACCTTTTATTTCCTCTGATATTTCAGTCTTATTTAGTATTGGTCATGGCGATATTTTATATTAATACTCTGATGCACCCTTGCATTTAAGGACTGACCCATTGGTAGCAGCAGCTGTGGTCTTGATGGCAATACAATATCCGTGTAACAGTATATGAATTCATAGAAAAGAGCTAATGTTTCCAAGCAGAATCTACTTAAAGACGTTCGGTACACCGCGTTATGCGCAACCATTTATGGTCCAATGCCTCCATGCAGTTAGAGCTGGTATTTGTCGATACCTGCACTAGCTGCTGTTCGCTTTTCCTATTTTGCACAGTTCCGTTTGAGAAATATGGATTGTTTACGAAGAGTGAAAAGGAAAAAGAATGGGCAGTTTGTTAAGTGCCAAAACAAAGGACTAAATGCTTTAAAACAAGGCAGAATACGTCGAAATACGGCAGTGGTAAACCAAAACGCATGTACACAATCAGCGAACGCTGACCAAGCCACCGTCGAAAGTGCCACGCCCACTTCCCCAATGCCACATGCACATGTAAACACTGACAGTTATAACTGGGACGAAGGTCGTAGAATAGTGGAACTAAGTGTACTAGCCGATAATCTTGTATGCGAGGAATGTAAAAAAAAAAACATTGTCCCTAAAAATACAGAATCAGAAAAACGATATGGCTTGGCCAGTGTACTTTACATTTCTTGTGAATGTGGTACGATAAACGCTGTCCCAACTTGGGGGGGGGGGGACCGCAGTAATTCCCCAGCGTCAAAAGGTGGCACAGGCATATTTGACAATGTGCTGCCTGTGTTACTATTCGACAATGTATTAAGCAACTATAATTTTGATATTCCTATTTTTACCTCTTTTTCCACATTGCTGTATTGCACTATGGAGAGAATCTTACAATGTTTGCCTCTTCTCAGTAAAACTATGAAAGTATATATTATGACTGGAATATAAAATTAACGACGTACAGCCGTTTATTTAACCTACATACATGTATATTGATATGGTATCGAAGTTAGACAATGAATGGATACCTTGTACCTATGAACTTAGAACAAATTCAGTCAACATGCATGAATTCTTTGTACAATTGCGGAAAAAATAGCACCGTATGATATCTTTTTTTGTTAATCAATGAAATCAGTGCATATTTTGGAAACCCCCTACAATTTTTCAGGGATTTGTAAATATTTTTTCTACTTCAAATTTGAAAAATAATGTGAGCACTTATACATTTTTGCAAGACGAGATGAATTTAAAGTCACATTCCAGCATGTTTTGTTCACATATTTGTTATTAAAAGGCTTGATATACATTGCTTACATTCATATTGAGTTATTTTATGCATATCTTTGCACCCTTAATTTATTTTTTTGCTTTTACCCGCATATATAATGTTTGCTATAAAATTTCTGTAGTCCTTACATGTAGCGCCACCTAGCGACAAAAGTAGCACCGTGACATGCCAATTTTTTGCTTGCATTTTGTTTCAAATGCCAATATCTTGGTTCACACCAAAAACCAGAGATTTCTAAATTCTTTTGACCAGTGAACCGAACGTCTTTAAGAATAATTATATTAGTAGTATAGTACTTTTTTAACTTGACTTACTGCTAGATGAAGTCAGAACAACTATCTGTACTTGAAGTACGGGAGTCTTTGCTTAATGTTGACTGCCTGAGACAGTAATCCGTCACATATGCGGTGGTGACAAGGAGCAAAGTGCCAGGCATGGTTATATTTCTGCTACCTGTCTTCTTCCCAAGATGGGTTCGTATGTGCCTGGTCCATCTCCCAACTGTGTAGGGCCAACATGCTTAGAGGGAAATTTTATATGAGTACACAGGAAATGAATCTGACTCTCATGAAGTCTTTTGTGCAAAATACTTCAGAGATGTGGTGTAAGTATACCAAGTCTTTGTTGAACAGATATGTGTTACAGGAGCTCCCTGAATTGGTTCTTGCTTTACCCAAAATGTTGTAGTGCTAGTACTGTGTTTGCATCAAACGAGATAATTTTCCTTGCAGTGCAAAGGACACTTATGCACAGTTTTACATGCGGGTGGGAAAGATCTCACAATGTATTAATACATTCCGTTTTTAATAGTGAAATCCGCTGAAGCTTACCATTGTGGAAGACCTGATCGATATTTTGATACACAGTATCGGATAACTGCTAACAAATTTTAACTTACTTCATTTGGCATGTGCATTTTACTTACCGTGATATTCTTTTCATTTTTATATATATTTCTTATCTTTTATAGGTATCATTTGGTGCTATTGTGATATGGGCCTATATTCTGTGTGTCTGAAATAAAGAATATCTTATCTCATCTTCAACACAGCAAAGTCATGTCACACAGTTAGCCAAATTCACTGTATATAATGATTCTGATAAAAGAGGGAATTGCTTACACAATCGAGACATAAAAATTACCCGTTACTCTTACAAAATGGTGTTTTATATCACACTAATTTAATTGAAGCCACGGAAACCACCTGCTGTAGACTTGTGATCTACTTTGCAACATGGAGACTCTTATCCCATATGTAATCAAATTATCCCCTGTGGTCATCAGGTGCAGTTAGTTTTACAATTGGATGGAAACAGAAATCCCTCCCGCTCGTTCTTAGATTCATTTCCATATGTAAATATAAAACAAATTTTCTGACTTGTCAAATTGTATTGGCATTTTTATGAAACTCTGTTAATGCTTCTTGCACAGTTTGACTTGCCTTGAAGTAAAATGGTGGAAATTGAAGTGGGTATTTGTGGCATAAACTGATTCTCAATACTCTTACTATCATGTGGCATGGGGGTGTATGTATATATATATAAATATATATATATATATATATATATATATATATATATATATATATATATATATATATATATATATATATATATATATATATACAAGTGGGTACATATATATATATATATATATATATATATATATATATATATATGCACGTGTGTGTATGCGTGCATGAATGTATGTTTATATGCAGGTACTAGGACAGGAGGAAGGAGTAACAGCCTTTAAAGCCTCTAGGTTAAGTCACTGAGTACGTTGTTTCAGCGTTTTGAGTTATGTCTAACAAAATATATTAAAAACTTCTTTTTGGCACGAAAAACAAGTATAGAGTGTGTGCTTGTTCATCAATGTCAGTTAACTTTTGATGTAGTATTAATATTTGCTGACTTCATTGACAGAGTACATGTACACAACACTTTTCCTAAACTGCTGCTTAATGTAGGCACCATTTTGCCATGTGCGGGGAGTAAATGTAGAGCAATATTTGCCTGCGCAATAGATCGATTCATAGGACTCGGGGTTTTTTATGGTTTACTTTCGAAAGCGCATCCTGCTTTGTTTACATTTAGTGCTCGACCACGCTGGCCGGATTATACGTGGAATAATCAGAAAGTAAAACACAGGATGTGCTTGGATTAAATGAAACAATAAACTTTCAGTAAACTCAAAATGCGTGTTTCACCACTGATGTGATATTTTCTTGGTAAAAGATTTGCAACGATTAGCACAATCCATGCTGTAATCACCTGAGTTAGCCGTTGTAAATAAGAAGACTAAGGTCAGATAACTTTAATAGTTGAATTAAACATGTAGCTTAAATTCAACGAAACATGTGCTCAATGAGAGGGTTGAAGTCCAGTGCATCCAAGGTCAGTTTAGCACAGGATTGCTACCGTCGTCTTGTTTTTACTTTATGCTCATCTCAACTTCTCCCGAGCACAAAGAAGAAAAGCAAAATATTTTTTTTTCAAATTTTATTATAATATAATCTGATTAAAGATCATGAAAGATTTTAAGAATCATGCAGAGAGAGGTATGAAACAGCCAAATCTCAGCCCCAGGAAAGAAATTTGTACAAAAGACGGGCCTTATCAGAGGTTTGTAGGTCTGGCTGTTTCCAGGCATGTACATTTTAGCCTTAAAATATGTCTGCCGACCCCTCAGGTTGATTTTTGTGAAACAGAATGGTGAATGATTCACATCTCAGAATCAATTCCTAAAATAAGACCACTGGTGCGTCTGACGCAGCAAACAAAAGGAGAGAAATGGCATCTCTCCGATTTCAGGTCAAACAGTAATGCAGTAAACAGCACTGATACGCCTCTGATTATGCTCGTGTCACTGATTTACAAATACATTTTATTTTGTGTACTGACCTTCAGTAAAGTCTGATATTGTGGTCCATGTCTGTACAGTGTCCTTTTTCGAAAATTATCTTTTCCTTTCTTAAGAATCTTTCGTTTTTTACAAGTAATTTGCCTGTTTTGTTCCTCGGCTAGCTTGTCATTCCCTTTACACATTTTTTTGAAAATTGAGAAGCTTGAACCAAAAATTTGTATCTATCAGGTTTTTGACGGTTGATCTATCTAGGTTTGCAGCTCATCTGGCAGGATGGTTGGTCATCAGTTGTCCATAGTGTGTTGTTTTTATCTGTTCACATTTTACATTTTTGACTTCACTAAACTATTTATATATCACTTTCAAATTTTTTTTTAGAATTTTTAGAAATTTTCACCTGAGCTTATTCCTTAGTCAGCTGAGCTAATCTTATGGTCCTTTGTCTGTTGTCACTGTCCGTTCGTCAACAATTCACATTTTGTGGACTGCTATTCCATATCCGTGAGGTGGATTTACTTATCTTGTGTAGCTCACAACTATGTTTGTTCAAACGGTCGCCTTCCAATCATTCTTGGATTATTTCCAAGGAATATTTTCTTCGTCTTTTGACAACGTCTTTAAAACATCTACAAAATCGCCAAGCCAATTGCCTGTAACTTACATAGGGTTCCTTGTGGGGGATTCACAGACCTAAAGTCCTGGCGCTTTTCTCGAAACTGCACTTAGATTCTTGAAAAACTCGGTGAAAATTTAGTTTCTGTAAGGGCCAAACAAGGTCATTTACTAAGAGAAAACATTGTGCAGCTCTGATGCACAACGATTTTTTTTTAATTTGTATACTAATTGCTAAATGCCTTTGTTCTCATTGATTTCAATGTAAGTCAATGTGGATTGCAAATGCAATTCCCATATATTACTGGTTCAAAAATCGTCAACCAATTTCACATCAAACTTGCAGAAAATGTAAAATGGTGTAGTCCTTACAATTTGTTTTGATTGTTTTGTTAATGTTGTGGCAAAATCTTCTCCGAACCGCCATATCAATTAAATAAAAATTACACGAGACACCCTTGGGGGACTTGTTAGCCTGAACTACTTGCCTAGCTGGTCCTGCAATGTAATTGCGGTAGCAGAGGGGATTGAGCCGCGTGCAACGGTCCCACGTTTGACGCTGCATAGATGAACTTAGATCCACATTTCACCCACAAAACCATATATTCCATTTAATGTACAGATATATAGATTTGTTAGAAAAAAGTAGTTTCACATCGTTGCGATAATTTTGAAGGATTTTGTACGCCAGCATCTTGTGTCGGCAATTCTTAAAAATAATCGATGGAAAAGTGTATTACATATGTAAAATTAGGCTTTAGACCAGTATGCATTAAACGTTTTGTTTTTTTTGTTTTGTTTTTTTTTTTTAGGGGGGGGGTTGGTTAACGAATAAAATACATGATTAGTAAAAAAAGTCGAATTCTTTAATCAACACTGTTAACATCAACAGTTTATTCATTTTAAAACCTAAAAAAGTCTCGCAAGGAGGCATCTGACGGTAAAACAAAACAAAAACAAAACAAAAACAAAAGAAAAAAAAACCACAACAACAAAAATCGATTTTTGTATCTTTCAAACGACGATTTTTCGAAGCAGATCGATGGATTGGCTTTTAATTGCACTGTCTAAAAACAGCTTGATTAGCAAAATATTTAATTTGGAGAAATCAGCGTTGAAAGATTTGAGGCCCTTTTCCACATATTGTTGGCCGTAAATGACAATCAACAAATGTGATATATAGTTTTCAACTTACAGTGATGTTTATCGGCTTAAAAAGCAGTTATCTCTACCCGAATAACATCAAGGACAGTCATACTTGCAAGCCTGTCACTCTGGTTTCAAACGCGACGGTGAAAGCTTCAAAGGGGACTCAAAAGCGGATTAACCACGTGCCCCGAAGGTGCTATCACATGGCCCCAAGCAACGTTTATTTGCAGATGGCGCTGTTTGAACAAGATATGCGTTCAGTTTCACAGCTTGTTTCAGTGAGAACGGTGCTCGACGGACAGGAGGATATCAATCATTTCTCCTCACCTTGGATCAAAGAGCAACATGTCTTTATTAACGGCTTTTACGGTCCCTTGGCCAGTGCTTTAGACTGCTTGTGACCATGCGGGTAGAAAAAATGGGGTAATCGTTATACAACGATAAGGGAAGAAAACATAAAATGAAGCAAACGGACAGCAATGCGCAGAAAAGAAAAAAGACAATGCTTACAGTACATGTGTGTGTGTGGGGGGGGGGGGGGGGAGGCGCTGAAGCTAGACACATATTCAAACAGATACGAGCACAAACCAAACATTTGAAATTGCTATTAATTTGAAGGCATCCATCAGTATTCACGCTAGAAAAAAGTCTTTTTTTATAGTTCACATTGTAATATCTGTAGACAGGTAGTGCAGCAGTGTAGTGGGGATATCTTGATCATTGGACGTATCATCATTTTTAGCTGCATGCTCGATCGTTGTACTTTGGGGCCATGTCGCTTGTCACGCTTAGCGCCATTGGACGTTAGGGGCTGGGGAGGTATCACCTGTTGACATTAATTTACTCAAAGCGTGACAAAGAATATGAAAGTGAGATAATAAAACAAAACGAAGCGAGTTCCAGGTCGACTTATATTGCAAAATATAGACGTTGCTACATTACCACACCTATATAGTCCTAATGTCACTGGCACATTTATAGAATCTGTAAGACTGAGTTTTTATGCCATTAACGTCATTATAGATATATGCCAACTGTGTCATTGAAACCGGAACATTGTCTCTTATCCTGCACCTTTAAGAAAAGCAATTTCAATGGATGTTGCAAAGAGGATTTAAGAGAATGAACTCCATTCAACAGCTTTCTTTGGTGCACTTTGAGCCTTACGCATCCTGAGTGTGCGAAAGGAAAGCTGTAAATTAATATATAAAACGACGATTTCAGATTGAAAAATCAATAAACACCGCATAAACACACTTCGGCAAGTATTTCCAACTTCCATTTGTTTCGTTTTAGGTAGGGTAAACGGTCGTGTACTCACGCATTCCATGCAGTCCACACGCCTATACACAAGCCAAAAATTTAAAGACGGGTGTAGGTTTATATTTTCCTGGTCTTAAATTCGCAGTGCAAACATTTTCAATTATTGTAGGTGTAAAGATGTATTTTCAATACAGTACCAAAACTGTAACACATCTCTATCGTTGCTATCGGCGACTTTAGCAGTGCAGATGATTTCTACCCATGAGATAATTTGATATTCATATTGTACGTGGAAAGACCTCTCAATAAAGTACCAGCATGCCTAGTCTAAATTCAATTCAATTCTGTTTAAAAAATCAGGGTCTCAGTCAACAGCTTTCATGGGCGCACTTTGCACGCAGTGCAGTGCAAGCTGTTGACTCGGTCCTAAATGAAAGAGGAATTTGTTGTTGGTTTTTTTTTGTTGTTTTTTTTGTTTTGTTCTTTTTTTTTGTTTTTTTTTTGTTTTTTTTTTTTTTTGTTTTTTTTTTTGTTTGTTTGTTTTTGCTCTCCTGGGTACACTATAAATACGATTTTTTTTTCAAGTAAAGTGCAAAATATTTTGATTAAAGGCTGCTAAAACCCCCCTCGTACACCCGCTCTTTATAGTGCACAGATATTTTTATTTCTATCCAAATTATGCAGGCCTACACAAACTATCTTCAGCAATAAATGTTTATATGGCCAGCTGTAATATATGGGTTTGGAGCGTTTTGATGGTTTTTAATGCTCTTTCTTGTTCTTAAATCCACATTCATATTTTTGGGTAGGCTTACTTGTAGTCAGCTAAAGCACGCCTAAGTTCCCAATGTTTGCTCTCTGGCTAGGCCAAAGACAAACCCACGATTGCACCAGGGGGTGAAAAGTTACTCAATATATATATATATATATATATATATATATATATATATATATATATATATATATATATATATATATATATATATATATATATATATATATATAAGGGTCACCTTTGATGACGTAATCCTAGATGGCGATGGGTTCTTGTTATCACAAATACATTTATAATGAAAAAGTATACATATTTCAAGGAAATAAAAGTCAGGTTGGCAAAATTTATGAATGATGTGCATATGATATGCTAGAAAGATAGTGTGACAAAACTGGAATCAAATATGAACAGCAAAGAACATAATATGGTCACCAGTAACAATGTTTGGAAAATAATTAGGCACCCAGTGGATGTTAGACTTAGGCACTTTATGTTTTTGTGTAATGTGGTAATGTAATTCATTTGTGGTGATAGCTTTATTAAATTCTCCCCTTACTTTAAAATGCAAGGTGGATGATAACTCGATGTGAATGAAAATAACCATCATGCAAATTTGTGAACAAGCGAAATGCTGTATATAACAAGTAACCTGTAGGACCCAACTTTCTGTTGCCAAAACAACTGTATGATGCGAAAATCCGCATATATATATGAATTCACAATTATGTTAGCACATTTTTGATACATGCACACAAAATAACCTCAAAGGCCAGTACACCTAGACCAGGCAAAATCTGCATTACAACTAGTAAGGACATGGAATGAAATGAGGCACTTGGCAATGTCATCAGAACACATACCTCTGCACAAAAAGCAGCTGCTCCTTTTTCTTGATGCAGAGAATGCCAGGCAAGTCATGAGAAGTGGTAGAAGCCTGGACAAACACATCTGTGTATTCTGTATCAATGACCACAGGGTCATTGTAGCCATCTGACGTCAAGGCTGCATAGATTGTGAGCATGATGGTGTCTGCTTCACATTGCTTGAAGGCCAGATCATTCCTAACAATGCAAGATGAACGACTGACACACTCCTCACCTACTGAATAGAAAATCTCCTGTTTTACTGACATTGCAGTTTGAGACAGGTGGCCCTTGATTAAATGTTGGATACGCTTCTTATTCCCAGGACTGCAAAAAAGGGTCTTCAATTTATGGGGTGAAGGAAACAGATCACTGGACGTCATTAAAACATTTGGAATGTGGTCTTGACCCTGGATAAGCAAATCTTGTTCATTATCTTTCATGGATTCTGCATGGTCATATGGGTCATTGACACAGATGATCTTTGTTGCATTCACATGATGTACCAATATGATGGAACCAACTTTCTGAGCATAGTCACCGCATGTGTCGCAAGTCCCATCACCCTTCACCCGTCTTCAGCTGTGGGAGATGCAACTAGCCAGATCATGCCCACGTCAATTAAGGCTATATATGATGGGGCATTAATCGGCTGCTGTGTCAGCTTTTCCAGAAGCTTGCTCTTCTGGGTCTTCCTAAAAGTTCCATTGGCATTGAAAAGTGGAAGACACTCTTCAGTAAGACGGTGTTTCATGTCTTCAGAAAGTGACAACAGACTATTAGTTTCAAAAAGTTTGACCACTGAAGCCATTGCTTTCCTATCCATCTCCCCTTGCCTCATTTTCCGATTTTCACCCACAGATTTGTTGACTGGTGCATTGGCAAAAGTGAGCCGTTTGCTGCGCTTTATGGGATCATACAGAGATCTTTCTCTTGCATAGATACGCTCATCCATGAAAGAATTGAGCTTAGATTCACCATCTTGTTTGGCTGTTTTGAAATCCTTAATCAATTCCGGTACAGCAGGAATTGCTGACTGCAGGGTTCTACAGTTATGCCCGGCTAAAAGTTAACAGCCAAACGCTTTTTTCGCGTCTTGCTGGTGTTTGGCTTGTGCATGGGAACGTTTGAAAACGTTTGGAATGTGTTTGGAAAGCTTTTGGAAAGCGTTTGGGAAAAATTTCAAACACTTTTATGGAAGTGCCCTACCCGGTCAATGTACAAGCCACACCTGCTATAACATCACATGGAAGTGCCCTACCTTGTGAATATACAAGCCACACCTGCTATAACATCACCCTGGGTCCTCAGTCAACCTTTTTGGGGTTGCCCTGATGGCCTAGAGGTCAGCGTGTTTGACTTTACATTTGGCTAGGCGAGTGTGCCGAAGGTAGTGGGTTCGAATCCCATACAGGTCGACATAATTTTATCGTATTTTTCACTTGCTAATACTCTATTGGTTTCGAAGTGCTGTGGGTCATTGCTCCGACTTCGAAATTATATTAGAGGTGTATTTCATAACTTGTCAGTCTGTGGAAGTGCCCTACCGTGTCAATGTACAAGGCACACCTGCTATAACATGACCCTGGGTCCTCGGTCAACCTTTTTGGGGTTGCCCCAATGGCCTAGAGGTCAGCGTGTTTGACTTTACATTTTGCTAGGCGATTGTGCAGAAGGTAGTGAGTTCGAATCCCATACAGGTCGACATAAATTTATCGTATTTTTCACTTACAAAACGTTCGAACACTTTCACAAACCTACCGAACACTTCTCCAAACGCGTTCAAACACTTTCCAAACGTGTTGAACAATTACCCAAAGGATTTCAAACATTTTCACAAACGCATTCAAACACTTCCATTTAAATGATGAAGAATCTCCAAGCGTATTTTCAACAGGTCCAGCAATGTATGATGTACCTACATGTGAATGTGTACTTATCCAGCATTATAGGTTGTATATATTGATATAAAACACGATCCAAATACGTTTACCCAAGTGTCTAATTCAACTAAAATTAATTAAAGACTTGATTCTTCATTTAAGATGTCATGAATACTTCATCTTTCAAAAACTGTTTCAGAGTAAATCCATAGGCAATATTATGATCAGATCATAATTCATGACCTGATCATGATATTGCCTATAAATTTACTCTGAAATAGTTCCTAATTTTCAATTAAGATATATATAATTACTCCAAGGACCAATAAGATTACCAAGTGTACATGTACATGTATCACATACGTTTGGCGCAAAGTGTAAAGTGTTTGAAAGAGTTTGGAAAAGTGTTTGAAAACATTTGGCTTTCACCAAACGTGTTCAGCAAAGTGTTTGAAAGCGTTTGGAAAAGTGTTTGAAAGCGTTTGGCAACGTTTTTGTGAAGTGTTTGCAAAGTGTTTGCAAAGTGTTTGCTACACGTTTGCAAAACGTTTGACTTTCACTGAAAGTGTTTGGGAAACGTTGATGCGTTTGGCGTTTGGAAACTTGAACGCAAGCGTAACTGTAAGTGTGGGTGATGCAAGGTCAAAAGGGAAATAGTCAAACTCCCTGATACATGAAATGATATCCTGTACAGCTTGCTAATCTATGTGCATTTATGCAGGAGCACACTCTGTGTGTTTGTGAGGCAACTTTTTGTGATCTACTTGCTTGTGAAGAGCAGTTGTATTTCTACCAATGTTGATAGCATTGCGGGTATCAGCCATTAGCTGTTTTTCACTTCGTAGGATTGATAGCCAGCCTGCCTTCATTTTTGAGCCCTTATTCATCGTGATTTCTATCCATAGATCCCAGGGTATGGAATAGTAGGGATAACCAGTCATGGATTGTGCAAAGTTGTTACTGATAAAGTCTGTCTGCTCAGCTGGAAGTGAAGAAAGCATTGCCCAGAAATAAGGAAGCCAACGTCCATAGTTTGTCTGGTCGAAAACCATTAGCCAAGGCATGATCTTTGAGACAGAGGCCAAATACTCTTGCCAGTTACATGTGTGAATGTCGTGAACATTCATTATCAATGCTTAATCCATGGTCATAGAATTTAGCCAATAGTCAGCTATATCTGATCCCTGGACGTCCTCAGAAATGCTTAAAGTCACACCATTTATTGCATCATCATTCTCAAGCTCCTCATATGCAAAAGCCAAGGACTCCTGTGGGTGTGTCATGTAATCACGCAGCACAGAGAGTCGTGCACTTGTTGAAGACCAGATTCCTATTGAGAAGAAGATACAGAGGTGCCTCATACATAAGCATAATGCAACGCAGAGCCCGCTTATAGTGTTGCCCCTCAAAGCCTGATCTACAGGGCCCTGGGCTATGCAATTACAGCTACTAGAAGTTCGGCAATATCACTTTCCTTATGACGTTTATGGATGGCATATATCGTGCTACACTGGCTATGAAAGGGGCCCAAAAATGGTATGATGTTCCCATACTTTCGTGGATTTGCACTTTTGATCTCCACATGCAATGTGTAAACTGGCTGGTCACCAACAACTAGTGCAAAAGGGCATGCATTTTCTTGCAATGGCACCTTTAACCTTTTCCATAACATCATTCAGTACAGACTTTTTGGGTGGATCAGGATATGTCATAAAAGGGTAAGCCTTGCTCCTCTCTACAGGGGCTGAAATTATAGCCTGGAAGCCAAGAAATGATGGAACTTTCTGATCTCTAGGCTCACACCGTTCACCAGAGTCAGCTGCTTGTATCAATGAGTGAATGATACCGCATTTTCGTTGAGGTTTAGTCCTAGAAATTTCAGGTATGACTCCATCGCTGGCTTTTTGGTCACATACCAACCATGGGACTGCATGCCAGTTACAAGCCCTTTTACAGTGGAAGATCAAACTTTACCATCTCGAATTCGTTCAGAGCAAGGAGGACCAGGATGTTCAAGTGAGTATTTTTTAACATATATCACATTTGTGCGATGTGATGTGCCACCACCTGTCAGGATATCATTCTGAAATTCATCATTTTCAAAAATAATGACACCAGGATTGTCTTCACTGACCTCATTGGGACAAGCAGTGCAGAGCTGGAGGCCATGCACTGCCCAAGCATCCCGCAGGAGGAGCACCTAGGGATGGCCAATGCAAACTCCTGCTTTGTGAAATATATCAACTGGCTCCTTGCTATGGGTGAGTCCATGTAAAGTCATATGTAAGGTGATAGAACTGATGCCTGGATTTCCAGTTGCATAGTATGTGAGCAGTGAAGCTAGGGTACATGTCCTAATGTCAGGCAAGCCCTGGTCGTTTTTTTTTTGTTTTTTTTTTGTTTTTTTTTTGTTTTTATTTATTTTTTGTTTGATTGATGAGATGAGCTGAAGGAGAAGAGGGGACACATTTATGCCTTGCTCAACCTCAGCAATTTGTGGGGGCCAAGAGACTATTGTTGTTTGTTTGACCTTGTCTCTCCATCTGCTTGCAACATTCCTGATCAGTTGTTCAGGACTGATACCAAGAGAAGATATAGCAGCTTCAATATATGAAGCAATCCCACTGGTATCATAGACTGTCTCACTCTGATTTCTTTGAGGACGAGAATAAAAACCTATCTGATCCCCAAAAGCTTGAAGTAGAATTTGCTTTATGTAGATTGATTTGGTGTCAGATGAAGTGAAGCCATAATTGCCCATGATAGTGTTATAATCACGTGACAATCCATGTAGTGTCCTGATCTCATGATCATCTAAAATAATCTGTCAGACATGATCTATAAACACAGTCTGTGCCTCACGAAAACTGACATTATTCAGGCGATTTAGTTTCTTTTCAAAGGACACCTTTTGATAGGATGTGACATATTTCTTCTAACAACTGCGATGGTACCTTATCTCAGCTGCAAAAGGGTCAATGACAGCATCAAGCAGCCGGTTGATTCTGTCTTCATGTCATCATTTTCTAGTACTACAGTACAATTTTTAAAGGTATTTCATGCTGGCAGGGTAGAAATCTGAACTAATTTCCCTAATCTTTCTGGATGTTTTGTATCCTCTGGTTTCATGCACCAGACACACAGCTTTTTATCATGAAGAGTGCCAACATTTGATCAGAGACGCTTAGGGGCAGAAATGGGCAAATCCTGATTAGTCTTACATGGTGAATCATTATCAGCTGCATCAATGAAAGTAGATTGCAGGTCACGCTTTTGCTGCCTGGACTTAGATTGATCCAGTTTCCTTGAACTTGATACAGACAATTTGCACCATACATGCATATGTTTACCTTGGGGCCCGAATTCCCAATTCACAGTATCATACACATCCCCGTACCTATTAAGGCCCTTCCAAAACAAAGCTTTAAATTTGAGCCTGTCCCATGCTTCTTTGGACATGCTATCAATGGCATCTGATGCAGAACATGGGCTTGCAAACTGCAGATGACATTCAAACCTCACAGAAGGCATTATTTGGTCTTTCAGTTGCGCAGCATAAGTCAGCTTCTGTGACAAAAATAATGCAGTAAATAAAAATAAATGGAAAATATTTTGACACCATTCCACTGAAGGTATCTTAAGATATTGGCCTTTGTATAAAATTGTAACAAAAGAGGAAAAATATAAAGACAATTTTTCAACACTGCTAAATCACATCTCATTAATGTTCGAATGCAAAGAACTGCCAACCAAAGTTAGACCAGTGAAACACAATGTGCACAAACCACACCACTAGAGAGAAAGTCAAATGTACTTCTGAACAGAGCCGCGCACCACAGACAAATGTGCTACATGTATGTGGGCAGGCTTCAGCCAATCCAGAAATAGCTGGCTTTTTACTGTGTGACTTAGGGATGTGATACCTGTTGTGAGTTGCTGTGAGCGTCATGCATAACAAAAAAAGAAACCGTATCACAACTATAAATAAAGGTGACCTAGTACATTTACAAGCAGTCCCAAATCTCCCAGGCAACATTGACAAACGAGATATTATTTGGATTCATGTGGCACAGAACAAAGGTAACACCAGTACACTAGATCCATTCAAGTGGAAAAGTCTTATATGTGAAGATATTTCACTAACAAGTTGCAAATTTCCAATATTTCCTTTATCATTTATCAATTTAGACTTATTCAGCATCTTGCTTGTACTTTGGGCACTATGACCTGTGGCCATCTTAGATTATGTTATCATGGAGTGACCTGATTTTAAAAATCTGTCTTTCTAGCATATCATGTGTACATCATTCAAAGATTCTGCCAACATAACTTTCATTTCCTTGATATATGTGTACTTTTTCATTAAAAATGTGTTTTTGGTCACAATACACAGGTCCATTCGGATGCGTCCATTAAAAACTAGTAAGTTCCCATAGAAATTGCACAGGAAAATATATGAGAGCAGCAAATACAGTACAAGGCTGAGACAGTGTACAAACTCGATGATAAAGTATGGTTAACGGTTATGCATTCCACCCAAGGGCTCTCTCTCAAGTAGGCTGCTAAACAGACAGGGCCCTATTACATTATGGAAGTGCGAGATCAGCATATACATCGTATTGCTCAGTGCAGCGATAATGACTCAGTGCCGAATTTGGTCAATGTAGACAGGCTGAGGCCTTACTTTGACCACTCTCTGAGGACACAGGAGTCAGTGCCCAAGCTAACTGAGAGAACAGCCCTGCTCCGGGCTGCCACTCTAGGGTTAACTCTCTGCCGCCCTCGGCAAAACCCCCCGTAACGTCACCTGACCTTCCAAAAGCCACTAACACTAACGCAACTACCAGTCCTGCAAATGTATCTGAGGGAGACACGCCTCCCCACACTCAGAAGCAGTATTATGTGGATTATATCCTTAACAGCAGAATTCAAAATGGCACGTGTTGGTACCGGATTAAGTGGGTAGGTTTACCCAAAGCTACAGAATTTACTTGGAAACCAGAGGAACATATTCCTTGGCCTTGCGGCTGCACTTTCACGCCAGACACAAAAAGGCAAGAAACGACACAGAAAGCGTGCTACCTAATTAGTCTCTAGAGATGACGGACATTATTTATTTATTTATTTATTTATTTATTTATTTATTTATTTTTGTTGGTATATTTTTTATTTATTTTTTTATTTATTTATTTATTCATTTATTTATTTATTTATTTATTTATTTACTCATTTGCTGAGCATAGACGTACGTTTTAACATTGTTATGATTTTTTCCTCTTTTCATTATAATTATTCACTTGTTAAAATTAGCCATACCATCTTATGGTATTGCTAAAGTTCCAGCCCCGTGGCCTTGTTTTGGTATGTCACCACAGACCCAGTGGATTCTTGGTATGATATTCACGCCCGTCCGTATAATGCATCTTTCCCCTTTCATTTATGTACTGATCTATCATGTTCTGTATTGTATGTACTGCTTTTCTGAAATTGCTAATTTGTCTTAATTGACTGGCAATAAATTTTTTCAGCTGACTTTCATTAGTTCTCTGTAAAAATTACTTTAACAAAACATTCTAGAATCGGTTGTGACGCGATTTCGATCAGCGTGCGACATGGGATATTATCATCTTTTATGTTCGGGGATCCTGCTGGCATACATGGCCTTTTTTAATTTCAATAAGCTATTGTTTACATAATCTTAGCTGCGTCAATTATTTTCATATGTTTATACTATTTTTGAAACACAGGTCTACTTCAAATTCATTGTCATATATTTCACAATTTTATTACGTGCATGACACTAATGATAATGATTGGCTAAGTGTTTACTATTTTGCATTGTTTACACCAGTGACGGTTACCTGAGCGTGGTCAAACTTGATACCAGACCTAAGGAGACGTATCTGCAGTACCGTCGGTTAACACTTCGGTGATTATGTAGTTCCTGAAGCTCTCTCGTCATGACCATTCCTGGTAGCAATTACTAACTTGAACGTAAGGAATATGTCTCATTCGTATGCAAAGCTTCAGGGCCCCACAGTGGATACATATGGTTACAAACCTGTACTAGTGTATTTTATGGCTCTCACGTACCGACAGGACGAAAAGGAACTCATTACAGTATTGATGTTATAATCATGATAGCATTTCGCGTCGTGCTTTATGAGTAGAATCCTGTGGACAATTACGATGCCTTATGCAATTCACAAAATGAGAGAACATTATCTTTATCTTGTGTCGTAAAAATGTTTCTAACTATGATACATATTTCTTGTTTTATAATACCCATTTATATTTTTCAGTCATCATTATATTACATGTTTCCTGAACGTTACAGGACTTGATTTCACTTCCAAAGGCAGAGTGTTTGCTCGGCAAGAGTGAGCTGATGTTTTACCGGACTTGATTAAGTTTTTAGAAATCCACTGCCGTGCAATACCGAGCCAGCAGCATTGACAGTCATCGCGATGGACTCCTTGTTGACATGGCAACGCATTCAGACTCCAGTTGCCATTTTTAAAGTTCTATCATCATTAAAAAAATCTCGGTTTCGTAAATCTTTACTCTTTAACTGGTAATTACACATATTTAGTATGCGCAATATGTATAAACTCATTTTATAGTCATAGTTGAAGTTTCACGGCAGAAAGCGGGCAGGCATTTCAAGTAGTTTCAGAGCAAGAATGGTGTTATCATGTAGGAGTGGCACGCCAGTATTAAGTTACAGCATCATCCTGCATCTTGCTATAGCGTGTAAAGTAATGCAGTTTGATTGTTTGTGCTTTTGAAGGTTTTATAAATCACTGATTTCTCTTTTTTTTTTCAAAAAACATGTTACACGATTTTTTGAAAAGTCACGTCTGCAAAAATTTCCTGTGCATTAGGCTTGAAGTTTTTAAGAACCATTAAAATTTCTATGTCTATAAAAACACACATTATGAAGGGCAGAGGTGAAGTAGACATCAGTTTAGATATCTTTTTGAGTCTCGACTGCGGAAGACTGCGCTCGTCACACACACACACACACGTATACATTCATATGACTAATCATAATTTGGGTGGGGTGGAAGATCAGAATAAAATTCTGAAAGATCGGCGCTGGTTTTTCCTTGGAATGGAAGGAGATAGGTGACAAGGTGCGAGCAAGGTGGCCAGTGTCGGCATAGACACATTTAAGAAAAATTCCCTTAAGATCCCATACAACAAGTGGTGGGAGAATCCAATTTGCAGGATGACAAAAAGCCAGGGATCATATACATCCCCCCAGCCATAGCCGACAGACTGCCCAACTTTCTCAAGCCACCTTGGCGCCTGCTTGACCATCCAGCCAAGCAGATACCTTCATGCCAGATACCGACACTGTCACCTACCCAGCCCTGGAGGACCAAAAAGCATCTGCAGATCCAATAAAGGATCTCAAGTCACCTTAGGCACTGAAGCACTTTGCGGGGGACCAGGTAACGGAAGATGCTATGCTGTGGTTAAACTGCTATGGACAGTTTGCGGCATCAGAAAATTGGACTGATACAACTTAACTTCAAATTGCCCCCTGCTCCTGACGAAAGATGCTGCCCGGTGGGACTTGTGTTGGTCCACCTGTAAGAAGGACTCATTCAGTGTTCTAACAGATGCTTTTAAAGGTCAGTATTTACCAACTCAACATTGGCTCAATTCTGTGATTTTTGATCGAAAACAGGGACCATTTGAGAGTGCAGCAGAATACATCGCAGCAGTGTGCAAGTTATGTTGTCAGGCTAGCAAAACGTGTTCAGAACGACAAGAAGCCCTACTCCGCAGACTAAAGCCAAAGCTGAGCAGCTTCATCCTCAGAAAGGAGCCAGCCTCTGTGAGATACACAGAGAAATATGCCTGGATAGCAGAGCAACTTCAATGTATACAGCCAGCCCCTTTCGCTACAGCAGCAGTCACTAGCACTCCGAGCACCATCCAGCTGGCCAGCGCCATCAAGGACATGCTGCTCACTGAGCTCCCCTTCCCCTCATAGGCTGCAGTGAATACCGTGGCTTCCAATAAGCCACAGAAGCAACGCGGAGGGACAAGTTCAGGCCAGCGGCTTCCAAATCCATGTAACCTTTGATGAAGTCGATGCAATTCAATTTACCATTCAGCTAATTCTTTGAATTGTCAAGCTCAGACGGCCGAATATCGCAACTGTGGCATGACAGGCCAAATAAGTCCTTGTTGTGGTCATCTTTAGCTGCCTCATAACCAGCCTCAGACTCTCCAATTCATTCCAAACCCTGCTGCTACTATTATCATGGCCAGCAACAAGACTAACAAAATTTCCAATGATAAGATAAGGTCCTTCCTCTAATCATAATTTCATTCCTGTTAGGGTAGAGCTACTTTGAAAAATGTTGAGACGAACGTGTATAGCCATTCTGCAAGTCCCATGCCAAAGTATACCACCAGACAACCTATTAAAATTGCAGCAGCTCCTGTGAAGCAACATGCCGAGAAGCACATCAATGTTTTGGCTTATATCAATTATATACTGGTACACTGTATTGTTGACTCTGTAGCAGAAATTTCTTGCAAGTCAGCCCACTTTTGTCACAAAAGAGAAATTTCACATAAAATTCCCTCTACAGAAGTGATGTTTGCATTCAGTAACAGTGGTTGAAGGATCCCATACATCTATTCTCGGAAGTGTCCCTTTTCCTTTGGTGATGGGAGGTCACAAAATCCAGCATAAGCTCTATATTTTAGAGCAATGTTCATACTCCAGCATATTTCGCCTTATATTAATTTTCTACAGAACCAAAGTGCAAACATATCTTTTGATGACTTCTCTATTTAATTGCGAGGAAATATTACAAAGCTTCCCCTAAACCCCCTGATATAAATGCAGAACATATGCTTTGTCTCTCGGAAGCTGTCACCGTTCCTTCCACTTGTGTTTCACAAGGGCCAGTTAAAACCGCTGGCTGTGTACCAAATCAATTAGTAATGATTCACCCACATTATTGGTATAGATTTCAAGCTAGAAGAGGGCATTTGAACTAGCTTTACCAAAAATCCATATGCTTGTGGAGTTTGATATTTTGGCCATGAAACAAGATATTTGAGCAGTAACGTATGCAAAAATCTCGTGTACTTTAGTCTCATAGTTTTAAAGAAACATTAAGATTTCTATGTCTATCAAAGCACACATTGTAAAGGGCAGAGGTGAAGTGGACATACGTTCAGTTATCTTTTTGGGTGTCCTCATAAATGACCACGCTCATCACATATATATGACTGATCATGATTTCGGGTGGCGCGGAAGCTCAGAATAAAAGTCTGAAAGATCAGTGCTGGTTTATCCTTGGAGTGGAAGGAAATGGGTGGTATGGTGCAAACAAGGTGTTTAGTGTCAGCATAGACACACTTAAGAGATTTCCCCTAGGATCCCATACAACACGTACATTTGCTGTTAATTTTGTAGTTTTATCTGAATTCTTCATTTCAATTTTTGAGCAAATGTGTTTTTGATTCCTATAATGTTAGTTCTAATTTAAACCACCAATGTTACTACCATGACTCCAAATGTCAAAGACATTTATCTATGTGAAGATCCTGTAAGTTTATATGCATGAGTATAGCCATCATAAAAATTGTTTCATGAAATGCATTTTCCAATGACCTTGCAAATGTAGGCGATAGGCAACTCGTCTTTATCATGAATGTGGGTTTAAATACAGATAGCTTATTCAGTGAAGCCACAAATTGTTTTTGTGATAGTGATTTACTTAAACTGACTTGATTGTATTGGTTGAACATGTGGTGACTTAGTGTTGTTGTGGTCAAGTGTTGCATGAAAGAAAATTCGTAAAGATTCTATCTGATTACAGTTTAGTGTATAATGGTGCAGATCGTTCCACGTGTTTTTTCAAAAAGTTATACAAAAGCCAGGCACAGGTCCACAGACAGAGAAAAACAGGAGACAAAGTTTACATGTCTGACTGACTGAAGACCCCAAAAGTGTGTTGTCTAGTTGAAAACCGAAGAGGGAAAATAAATTATGTAAGGAGTGGGCGATGGATCCACTATGTGAGACTTTAATTTTCAGAAAAATCTGCCTTTGCATGCATTGTGTTAGTATGGACTATGACTGGTACACTACCCGTGGATAATATTTTGTCTGGACTTTTATCATTACCTGTGAACTGTGGTGATTTCTGCAATAATCAGCTAAGCATCATGTTTTGTTCTTTGTTTTTTGTTTTTGTTTTTTTGTTTTTCGTTTTTTATTATTATTATGACATTGTTAATTTTTGTTATTGGATCTCTCCCATATTTACTGAAATGATTATGGGCCAGTATTTGTGCCTTTTTTCGGGGGGGGGGGGGGTGTTATACTTTTTTAGGGAGGAGTGGGCAGTATTTAGGTAAAATGTGAAATACCTCCAAAACCACTTGGCCAATTACCTTGGAATTGCACAGGTACAGGTTAATATGCCGGTATCTTAATTTGTTCCACAAGTGGAAGTGCAACCTTTTTTCTATTGTGTTTGGATTGATAAAGTTTTTGACTTGCCTTCTACTAACTTTGTTCAACATCTAAGATCAGGTTTCACTACCACCTAACTCCCCCCTTCCTTGAGTCACACAAGCATACTCATTGCAACCACCGGGTAAATTCCCACTCAAAGTACATCTACACCAAGTTTGAAGTGGGCCTGCCTGATGGTTTTGATGGAGTAAACAAGCATGTGAATTGTGGATGGAAGGACAGGTGATGGACAGCACACAAATGACCACAGTAAAGGCTAGGCTGCATAATACGGCAGTTGATGGCAAGTGATGCATGAATCTACTACATATTTCAGTGAACACTTCTCAATAACATGGTGATATGAAGAGTGTGTTGTTTGAAGTGGGCCTGCCTGATGGTTTTGATGGAGTAAACAAGCATGTGAATTGTGGATGGAAGGACAGGTGATGAACAGCACACAAATGACCACAGTAAAGGCTAGGCTGCATAATACGGCAGTTGATGGCAAGTGATGCATGAATCTACTACATATTTCAGTGAACACTTCTCAATAACATGGTGATATGAAGAGTGTGTTGTATGTTGACTTCTCTTGTACACAACTCTACGTGGACAGACGTGACTCACCCTACTTCTTAGTTCCAAACTGAAATCTTTCAAAACCATTTCTATCATTTATTATATAACCTGGCACTTACCTGATGAAGAATTTCATCATCTGTCTAAAACTGCAGCACAGTGGGCCTGGATCAAACTCCGATTCCATCTCACCTCATAAAAGTTTCAGAGCAGACAAAACAGTTAAGGGTGTCATGGAAGGTGACATTTATCTGATATTTCCTGGTTAACTATTCTTGTGGACACAGTAAACAGGCTTCTGGTTTCATGCCCTGTATTCCTGTCTTTATTTTTAGGGAGGCAGAATTTGGGTCCACCCCTTTTCATTGGGAGAAGTTGATTTGTTGCCTTGTGAATATTATATAGATGCTTTTCAAATATGTAAAGGTAATACTGTCGAAATCTGACACAGATTCCATTTTCGTAATTTAGTTGTGCTTGAAGGATCAATGTTTTCAATCCCAGATTTGCAGTGAATTGTGCTTGGGACTGGAGACTAGATGCTGTACCAGCTATACTCGACTTGGGAGACTACACGCATATTTGTAAAGTGTATTTAGGCAGGAAATAAGCTGCACAGTTGACGTGTTCGCAATTCACAAGCAGGTTGGGGACACGTTTTAAGCATGGGAAACCATGGTCCAGGAGCTATCGCCGAGCCTTGTCTTGGTTGCTGCAATGCAATCTTCTTAGCATTTATCAATAAAATACAAAGCAGGCATGTGTGTAACCAGCACGTCGCCCAACTGTCGTGATCAATATAACATTTCCATAGGATATAGAATTTGATCGAGATTCTGTTTGTCTTTTATTATTGTCTTTGTTATTATCGTTTTTAATGGACAACCATTCAATCTGTTTGTAATTTTCTTTTTGTAACTGTTTTCTACCTCTATTTGTAAGTGAATGATTGGTGTAAAAAGACACACAATCAAAACAAAATCCAAAGAGAAAAGACAAATATTACTCCTACCAAAAAGGCAATAAAAAGGCAAGTTTTAATAGACACGCTGAATCAATTTTAACGGTTAAGCCGGGTTTCAGAAACAGACAATAGTCTCATGGGACTAGTACAGAAAGATGAAAAAGAGCAGGTGAATGCCTGTTCAGGGTACTTCAACAAGTTGAATTGCGAAGGTCACTTCCTTTGGCGAATGACTTGCATCCTATATGTGTATATTCTCAGCTGACAAGGCAACTTGGTTTGATTCCTGAATTAATTGGGCAACACTCTTAGCACAGAAAAATCATATTTGTCTACAAGTGCAAATTAATTTTTCAAGTATGATCAAAGACAAAGCTCGGGACATTGCGATGAGGTAGACTGAACATTCCAAGTTTTTGAACTACGGTTGTACTGCTGCTGTTCCTTTTTGAACAATGCTTGTATCGGATCCCAATGGTAACGTACCCAGCATCTTCATTTATATGGGCACAGGCCAACCCTCTTTCACAGAAGCATATTGTCTGGAAATTTATGGAGCAGGGACAGCTTTCACACTCGAGCACTGTCAAATTTGACAAGCAAGAAATCTTCGAGAAAACATGGAATTGTCCAAACATTCAACATGAAAACATAACATGAATTGATAAACGGTTTTCGTATGTAACATATATTTAAACATCAGTTGTGTGCAACTAAACATACACAAATGATATTGCAGATATTTAGAACATGATACGCAGGAAAGATATTAAATATTCACTACAATAAACACAGAGCCATACTGCCAAGGATGGCAATATTAAATTCTAGTGTATTACATGAAATTAAATATTTGCATAGCTTCGGAGTAGTACTTACTTGTGTTTGGGGCCTGGTTATGTTTGTAATAAGGAGACGTTTAAAGTATATAGTATGTAACAAAATTCAATACATTTGTGTTACAATGTGTGTACCCGCTTTGTCTGAAATCAAAATGCACGTTTTATGTCTGTGTGTATGTATTTGTGTGTGTGTGTGTATGTGTGTGTGTATGTATGTATGTATGTATGTATGTATGTATGTATGTATGTATGTATGTATGTACGTATGTATGAAATGAACAATGTAGGAAGCAGTTTGCACGGACGGATGGGAGATAGATGGACGTCGTTTTTTGTTTATTCCCTCATCATATGAATAAAACTGAGCAAACAAGTCAACCTGTGGCTGTTGTGATTACAGTCGTGAATAGCCTTTTGAAGTCTGTATGCAGGGCTGAGTGTGCATGCCCTTTCACTAATGAATTGAGATCGGGGGTAAGCGCTTCATTTCGGCGGTAACGCCACCACCCCCACTCCCATTTCAGCAGTAAATAGTGGTGGCTGGCAGAAGACAGTGGTGATGAGTGGTGGCCAGCGGTAGCACTGCCGGCTACTACTTGCCAATGGCGAACATCAATTGGGGCTCTAAGAGCTAAGCAGTAACCATTCATGGTCATACAACATGATCTGTATGCACCAAAATAAAACGAAACATAAATCCCAGCTTGGATATGCTGTAAAAATTCAATGTAAACATTGTAGGCAAAACAACCTAACACAATCAATATTTGGACACTGCTTTCAACTTGGTAGGATGTGCTAGAGAAACTAAACATATATTATTGGCGTTGCTATTCTTAGGGCTTGCTCATTATATTAGCCTCTTGCAATTATCACAGCTTCAAGTTGTAGAAATGCTTCAGCTACAAGTAAAATATGTTTAGCACTTTTGGTAAAATATGTATTTTTACTTCTTTATATTTCCGAATCTGAATCGGTGCCAGAGTCATTGGTAATTTGAGTTTGTTTTGCTCACTCACATTTGTAAGTCTTGCCACCACACAAACACAAGAGGGTAGAAAGTCCAACATTTGAACACAAGAAAGGACTAAGTACACACGACCCATTCTGATGACAAGACAATGTGTCGCTATTCAGATGTGGGTGATTATTTGCTAGAGTAATGTAAACTGATGATTATGGCCTTCTTGCGACATCCATCAAAGAACAAGATGATATATACGTATCTTTGGCAAGCACCATCTTCCATATGTATAGTGTGTACAGCACACAGAGCAAATACTGTTCAAATGCATCCTCGAAGGTGGCAGTAAATTGATATCATTCACTTCACAACTATTGTTCAGATGTATTCTCACATCATTCAAACTGGAAAATTGTTGTGCACTATACATTCTGAATAGCAAGCGATGGGCTGCAACCAGAGAGTGGCAGGAATTACCAGTGATATGGTAGCATCATCAAATGCAAGCTTGGCCAAGTGTTCGCAAATCGTCATGTCTTGCTTCAATGCTCGAATTGTACTACTGGTGGTGTCACAACCACTCATAGCATGCACACAAAGCCGAACACTTTATACACTGGCACCAAGGGTAGAATATATTGCATGAGATGAAATAATCTTACAGATGACATCTAAGTCTTCGTTCTTCTTTGTATAAGGGATGCACATAGTAAGAACATCAATATGTGAGAACAACCAACTGTATCCCTTTTCCGCAGCAAAAAGAATGAGCCATAGCAAGAATGATCCCACCATTAACTTCACCAAAAGTAACTTCAAGCTCAGAAATAGACGCCATATCTAAATCGATAACACAAACCACCTTGTACGGATCTGAACGCGTTCCGCAAAAATGCAATGCAGTGTCCGTTGAAATCTGTCTTCACATAAGATCACCAAACCATTCTTCACAGAGGAATAAAAAACAGCAGACGTGAACAGAGGGTTACCCATGAGCTCTTTCATATTGGAACTTATATAGATGCAGCTACTTTGGGGCCCAGTTACAGTTGTCTTAAACTATTTCATCTCAATAGGCAACCATATCAAAACCTCAGATTGACTTGATATCAATATATATCAATATCAACCACAGTCCACCATGTACGCAGATATAAGTAACTAATACATGTTTCTATTTTGAACAGACGCTTTAGTGAATATACAATACCTTATGACACACTAATCTCAAAATGTAAAATACCTTGAGATATACCCGCGATGTACCAATCCCAGGATCAAGCTGCAAAATACATATATGATCAATTCTCTGCATGTGCAGCTCACACCGCTGTGCTAGGTATATAAAATTTAATCCAATATATCAACCTCGCGAAGAATAATCTTGGTAATAGGAAGCTGCATTTTATTTACACTGGTGTTGAGAATTGCCGACTTTACAAAAATCACGTTTGGAAGTATGAACATCCCCGACAATTGCCAATGGCCAAATTTTCCTGGGAACATTTGCTTCATTGACCAGCACTAATTCATTGACCTGTAAATTTTGTACTGGATTTCTCCACTTAGATCTAATATTGAGAGTGGGCAAATACATTTTTTCGATTTCACAGGAAAGAGTAGATAACATCTCATCTATGACGTTGCCAGCATGTGGAACTATAGCTTTAACACCTGCTTGAAAATGCCCATCAATTTTTCCCAAGCACCACTGAAATGGGGGGATACAATGCCATTTAATGCCTTGAAACACAAAGTGCTGTTTGGACAGAGTTGTGATGATGTTCAAAAGCCTTTCTGGGCTGAGCTTCATGTTTAACTATGTTAGTTCCGTTATCCGAATATATCCTGATCGGACAACCTCGACTTAAAGTCAAGTGCTTAGACGTACTTAGGAAGGAATCTGAGTCTAATGTATACATCATTTCAATATGATCAGGTCTTGGTGCAGGCAAGCGCCTAATGAATGCAACATTTCAATATGAACGGCTATTGGTTCATCATGTCTTCATCTGACTGATCACTGATTTAATTACTCGCCTAGCCTGGTGATCCAATATTTCTAACTGATATTAGACAGCATCCACCCTTAGTCAGTTTGACCCATTTTGTGCTAATACAGAGCCAAAGGTTTTGTCATTGTACATTTGCCTGTTATTAAAATAGGGTGTTTACCTGTACGTCTGCCAACGCACGCTACTATCCTTGAATGGCTGCAAGCACAGTACAATACTTGACTTAAGCAACAATTTGCACACATTCAAATCTTTAACTTCACGTGGAAGATAAGCTTTTCAAGGTACCATGTTACATCATCATGAGCTGCCTCATAATCGGCCCCTGTTAAATCACATGAATGCAAGCAACATTTTACTTTCCAGATTACGAGTTACTTTAGCCAAGATACAGATTTTATAACTTTCTTCCAGTCTGAGAAGCGTTCACATATGTGCTGCTTAGAATTAGGAAAATCACGTGTGTTTTGTAACCAAACACTGACCCAAGACTTGACCTCTGTATCATCGTCATCGACGACAAACTCTTGACAAGCATAAGACTGAACGCACATGGCTTGCACCACCAAGACAGATCAGTTTGCCGGAATTCTAGTTCTTTTTCCAAAGTAAACAATGTAAGTATGTCTTCTGGATTGCCATTGCTGCTCACCCTTACCAAACTACTAGGTAGGGTGTTTTCTCGAATATTACTTACCCTATGGGCAACTAAAGTATGAAACCGCTTCGTTTCATTATATATGTATCCGAAGGCTATAGTCGAATCTGTCCACATATAAGCTGCAACATTCTGTAAACCTGATACATGCCTTAGAGCAACATAAAAGTCACAGGCAACCTTCGCTACCTGCATCTTAAGGCCAACAAGGGTAATCTGACGCTTTACTGCAGTGACATGAGATTTGTGCATAATCAACCTGGTACATTTTTCTCCCGATAGACTTAGAGGCCGTCCATAATTGTCAACATTTTCAACTATGTTAAATTGACCATAAATGCCCCCCCCCCCTCCATTCCTTTATGCCCATCAACATATTTCCCTTACATACTACAAGCACAGAGCACTAAACCTCATATAATATGATCAAAATCGTCAGACAAGGAGTGCGTACAATTTTTCTTGTCTAAGCTTAATAACGTGAACCGATTCTTGTACAAATATTAGCAATTAAAGGGAGTAAACAAAGTGAACTTTCCTTTGGTATTCATTTAATGTGTAAAATAAGGATACAAGTATTCTAGAAACTATCCTGTTTGAAGCATTGATTGATTGTGGTGACAACTGCAGTCTATATATATATATACAGTTACGCCCGGCTAAAAGTTAACAGCCAAACGCTTTTTTCGCGTTTTGCTGGTGTTTGGCTTGTGTTTGGAAACGTTTGAAAACGTTTGGAATGTGTTTGGAAAGTGTTTGGAATGTGTTTGGAAAGCGTTTGGAAAGCGTTTGGGAAAAATCTCAAACACTTTAACAAAACGTTCGAACACTTTCACAAAGCTACCGAACACTTCCCCAAACGCGTTCGAACACTTTCCAAATGCGTTGAACAATTACCCGAACGATTTCAAACACTTTCACAAACGCATTCAAACACTATCCATTTCAAACACTTCCATTTGAATGATGAAGAATCTCCAAACGTATTTTCAACAGGTCCAGCAATATATGAAGTACCTACATGTTTTGTGCACTTATCCAGCATTATAGGTTGTATATATTTATATAAAACACGATCCAAATACGTTTACCCTTGTGTCTAATTCAACTAAAATTGATCAAATACTTAATTCTTCATTTAAGATGTCATGAATACTTCATCTTTCAAAAACTGTTTCGGAGTAAATCCATAGGCAATATCATGATCTAATCAAACAGGTGTACACTACCGTTCACAAACGGAAAGTTCATCATTAAAGTATATGTGACCTACACTACACAGTCCAAAGCCTTGTACCATCACAATACTTAAGTCTGTAAAATTATTCCCTTGGCGCGTATCTGGGGCTGGGATTGTAGTCGTACACTTGTGTTGATACCTGAAGGATCTGTTGCTATTATCCATAATTTTAGCTAGATGTGCATCAAGGGCATCTACTTTGTGACTGTTGATTTTGTATCTTTGAAGGTAGATTTTGTTGCGTTTTCCACTGTATCACAGGCATAAACCAGTTGCAATTTGTCACGCAAACAAGAAAACAATGATATGGCCTACAATATATACACATGCATTGTAATTGATACATGTACAAACTGTTAGATAGAACTGATTTTTTTGAAAAAGCATAATTTCAACTTTATTGTCAAATATATATAGTAGAGCTTTTTGGCTTATCCATAAATGAAGGCATGCACATGTTGTTGGGATTTTTAGGTGCTGATAAGCTTTTTAGACACTTGTTAAAAACATTCCTGTCATTAGAATTGGATTACCAAGTGTACATGTACATGTATCACATACGTTTGGCGCAAAGTGTAAAGTGTTTGAAAACGTTCGGCTTTCACCAAACGCTTTCGGCAAAGTATTTGAAAGCGTTTGGAAATGTGTTTGAAAGCTTTTGGCAAATGTTTGTAAAGCGTTTGGAAAGTGTTTGCAAAGTGTTTGTTACGCGTTTGCAAAACGTTTGACTTTCACTGAATGTGTTTGGGAAACGTTTGGGAAACGTTGGTGCATTTGGCGTTTGTTAACTTAAACGCGAGCGTAACTGTATATATATATATATATATATATATATATATATATATATATATATATATATATATATATATATCAAACAATTTTTTGTGCAGATTATAACGTTGATCAGGTAAATTGAGGCTGAATGTCTTTTAAATGTTTTTTGCTTAGACCGTCTTGGTGTAAGCTGGCGTATAAAGATTTATGCAGTTTGTACATGGTCATACAATGATTTAGATTTTTTATTGTGCATCTGGGATTTTAGTCGATTATATTTAGCTCTGCTAATTTGGTATCACTCAGCTTCATGGCTGCAGCTGCGCATACGTGTTTCAGCTGGTTGAATGAAGATTCCATCAAGGGAAGGGGTTGTTGGGAAGAATCGGTTAAAAACAAAGTGGCACTTGGTGTCAGGTTGAAATTTTATAGGTGAAAATGTTGGATGTAGAAAGAGAACACTTCTTAGGGTTGTAAGTGATGGTCATTTGGCTCTGACCCCCTCCCCCGTTAGGGCCAGTTTGGACAGAGTTGAAAATGCTGACTATAATGGACGGCCCCTTATGCAAGGAAAGTGTGCCATGGCACCGAATGATCGAATTTCTGCGTTACCAAAGTGTGATATTCTGTTTAATCTTTGAAAATGGTTTAATACATCTTACACAAGTAACACTGTGTTAGCCCTGTAATGAACGTATCCAACTTCGCCAACTAGACGCCAGCTTAACTGATACAGCTTTATATCAATCCAAATGTTGGTGTACAGATTCCTGAAGTAATAGATTACCTGCAAGAACCCAAGGCACCACCAAGCCTAAAGGATCGTGTATAGATGCATGAAATTTTAGTATTGAACGCCTGTAACTTCGCCAACAAAATAACCTGCACACTGGCATGCCTATAATTATTTTATGTACGTCACGTGCAACTGGAACAGACTAAGTAAGATCCTCAACATAGATATATTCCATTATAGCTTTTTTGATAAACGGATCAGTATGAAGATGGTCGACGACTTTTCAGCTGAGACTTAGACTGTTCTATATACAAGGTTTCCGATTTTAAGAAAAAGCCACTAGAAGTTTAGATGATACCAAAATGTAACCAAGTTTCCTGGTAAACATAACATCATAGATGTGAACTTCGGGGACGATTATGTTTTTTAATGGATATCATTGTGAAGGTAGGTCAAACGCCTACGTATTTTTTAAAACATAGAGATTGAAGACAGAACATTTTGATTTAAAGAAAGTTGAAACTGGAGACAAATTGTTCTATCTTCAAATTTTTATTAAAATGACAACATGATCTTCTCTACATCTCGGATGATCAGTTCAGAACGCAGTACACAAATCAATAAAAACAAGACCAACCCAAAATAAGTTGAAATGAACAGCTTACTTACTATCTTCTGTGTGAACACAAAGCTTAAGTGTAAGTATAATATATAATTATCTGATTGCATCTCCAAGCACTATTATATTCTCTTGCAAAATATATCATGTCTTGAATATAATTAGATGATACCAAAGCACCAATGACTTCATGTCTGATAAGCCTGATCTTAAGTAAGTTGCAATCATGGCACATTATGTTTCTATACTATTCATAATATTGTGTATGGTATTGAGTAAAATAAATATACCACTGACTAGATTGATCATGGTTTTGCGAAAATTAAGAGTAACAATAATATTATAACTGATGAACTTTTTTTGCAGCTGAGAATAAATCTCGTACAAGTCCCTTCGTTAAACTACGTCTTGACTTAACAAAACTGTAAATGTACAAAATTTGGGAACTTATGTTGTTGTTTTTTTTTTTGCAAACAGAGGAAATATTCTTACATCACACCAAAGCTATGGTGGCACAAAAGTGCCAACTAAAATATTTTTCTGTCTCCATAAAAACGCGAAAGCGAAAATAAGAAAACAGAACAGCGAAAACAAGAAAACACGAATGCAAAAACACTAAAATAAAAACGCGAAGGCGAAAATGCGTAAACACAAAGGCGAAAATACGACAGAAATTATGTCGTGTTTTCGCATTCGCATTTTCGTATTTCGTATAAGCGTTTTCTCGTTTTCTTGTTTTGCTGTTTTTTTCCTTGGTCGAAAGCAAGAAAACACGACAGCGAAAACACTACAGTAAAAAACACGAAGACGAAAATGCGAAAACACAACCGCGAAAATACGACAGAAATTATCTCGAGTTTTCGCACTCGCATTTTCGTGTTTTCGTATTAGCGTTTCTTTGTTTTCTTATTTTCGCAATATCGTGCTTTCGCTTGTTTCACTTCCGTTTAACACCTTCCCATATGTTAACTTTTATGGTTTATACTTGTATTTTACGAATGAATTCAAAGGAAATGTATGGACTCACCATGAAATAACCCCGCTTGATTGGTGCCCCTGTTGTCGTATTTTCGCGGTTGTGTTTTCGCATTTTCGTCTTCGTGTTTTTTACTTTAGTGTTTTCGCTGTCGTGTTTTCTTGTTTTCGACCAAGGAAAAAAACAGCAAAACAAGAAAACGAGAAAATGCTAATACGAAATACGAAAATGCGAGTGCGAAAACACGACATAATTTCTGTCGTATTTTCGCCTTTTTATTTTCGCATTTTCGCCTTCACGTTTTTTATTTTAGTGTTTTTGCATTCGTGTTTTCTTGTTTTCGCTGTTCTGTTTCCTTATTTTCTTATTTTCGCTTTCGCATTTTTATGGAGAAAGAAAAAAGTTTTATTTGGCACTTTTGTGCCACCATACCAAGGCCGTATATTTACTATATTGATGTAATGCAATAAAACAAACAAATATTCGATTTGTTCAAAGTCAAGTCAAGAGTTTTCCTGAAAACAGAACTCTAAAAAAGTTGCAATAAATTAAATAACAGATAAATCCTTGCAACAAACCAAAGTTCGCACAGATGAACTTTATGCAAAATTGTCTGGAACAGGCTTCAGTTGATAGAAGTGTTGTTTTTTTTTAAATAACTATTATTTCTAATGACCCTTAAATATGATATTACCTGTGTCATGCAGCACATTAGTTTTTTCATAAAAGTCAAAAGCAATTGGCATTGCACTGAGGATACTTCATGCGGAAATGTAACAGATTTGTTGCTCAAGTTTCACATGTTTTATCCAACAATTTCTAACTACCTAAACTAGGTAACACACATAATTATCACTAAACGTCAATGTTAATATTAAATGGTAGATATATTTAATGTCATTCACATTACTTTTTGCTGGATTGTAACAAGTTCACATGAGTTTATTTCAGTTCGATCATAGCAAAGCACGGGTCACCTCAAATATCAAGGTCAATGGTCAATTTTAGGTCGAAATGTCATTTTAATGGCGGAGGTTCACTTCAGGTGGAGACCATATGAGGTCAAAGGTTATTTCAAGGTCAAAGGTCACTTCAACGTCAAAGGTCACTTTCGATGGTGGCTTTTTTCTAGCTATTACTTGGTCAATTTGTATCCAAAATTGATCATTTTGGACTCAAATTGGAGCTATTGTAACACTGCACATTCCTGAAACTTACATGTGACCTCTAAAGGTCAAAGGACAAAGTCATTTGGACCTTTGAAAGTTTCATCCAACCATAACTCAGCCAATTTCCATCCAATTCAAGTCATGTTGAACTCAAATTGTAGGTATTGCAACACTGCACATTTTCGTAAGAACATGTAACCTCTAAAGGACAAAGGGCAAGATCATTTGGCCCTTCGAAAGTTTCATCCTGCCATAACTTGGTCAATTTTCATCTGATTCGTTTTATGTTGGGCTTAAACTGTGGGTATTGTAACACTACATTTTTGCAATTTACATGTGACTTGTAAAGGTCAAAGGTCATGGTAATTTGGAAACTTCCATCCACCCATAAGCTTAATAGAATGTGAAGTACCAAAGGACAAAAGTTGTAGCATTTAATATTTTCAACTTATGAAGGTACAGAGACAGATTTGCCGTGACGTAAATCTTCGTTTCTCATTAACATTTGTAGCACAGGCGCTTTTAAACATCTGAAGGTACATCGTCAATGCAGTTTTTTGCTCAACTGACAAGGCAGTCATAGGAGCTCAAAGGAATAGCCGCTAGCCGTCATCTGCCCAAAATTGCATTTTCCCTTCGCTCACGCTGCATTATTTTTCATTGTCATTAATGCATTTTGTTCATTTTATGGCAAGATATTACAAAACCTTCTCATCTGCTCAATGCTTCGACCTTGCAAATAGACACTTGTGGAGATAACTAGATTTTTATTTGGTGAACCGTTCATGTTGCTAGTTTTTTTCTATTTTTATGATTTGTGTGTGTGTGTGTGTGTGTGTGTGTGTGTGTGTGTGGTGTGTGTGTGTGTGTGTGTGTGTGTGTGTGTGTGGTGTGTGTGTGTGTGTGTGTGTGTGTGTGTGTGTGTGTGTGTGTGTGTGTGTGTGTGTGTGTGTGTGTGTTTGGTTTTAGGGTTTTGGGTTTTGGGGGTTTGGGGGTCTTTTTTAGTTTTTGTGTTTTGTTCTTTTCTTTTGTTTTCTTTTTTTTTTCGTTGCTTTTTGGGGGTTTTTTATGGTTATTTTGGGGTTAAAAATTTAAAAAAAAACTTCCTCTAAAGCATTTGGCCAATTGCTTTCAAATTCTGTTGGAGTACTTCTGTATATGCATCGGCTAGGTAGGGAGCATAAAATTAAGGGTTGGATGGCAGTGTCAGCTGAGGACGAGCTGTGCATCCAGCCATCTTGTTTAGTCTGTAGCATTTATTATTCTTTACGAATTTTCATTTCGTTGTACCATCAGATTATTTCTTTTGTTGCGCGGGTTTCATTGAAATATAATTATTAAATAGATAATATCATTGCATGATATTGTCTTTAACTGATGTCACCGAAATATATACATTACGTGAAATTGGTAAGTATATGAGCAAAACTATTTTTATAAAAGGTGGAAAAGGCAACACTTACACTTAAGTCGAATTCGTCTTTATACACTTTTATTTCATTAAATCACTAACTCAAATCAATTTTATTCACTTTTCTTCAAGTAGATCACGCGAATATGTGAATATACTCCACATGTTTATTAATGTATTTGATATGTGAAACGTAAGGTCTCTTTTATAAGATTTCCACACATTGTGAAATAGAGTAAATCATTTGTAAATTACAATCGTATGCAAATGTGCAAATGTTTATATGTGTTTTATGCATATATTAACATATTATTCTTCCGTCATGAGTTATCGATCACCTTATCAGGCTCAAAAAAGCGATCACTTGACACGAAAGGAAACAGCATTAATACTTCTGGACTATCAGATACACCAATTACCCTGCTGGTGGCCCTACATTTTACATAAGAGGTTGTGCTATGTGACTCATGGGCTCACTGCAAATAAAAGTACGCCCACAGAAATTTAACAAAGAATCAAGGCAGGATACGTCGGGAGCTGAAGGAAGCGTTGCACTCGCACAATAATGGGGCTTTTGAAATATACAGTCATGGTTCTGTTAACTGCGATTGCACAGCGACTTCTGCCAAACTTCTCACCAAAATTGGTAGACTTGCACAAGTCCCTGGTGCATGTCCCTCTTTTCCCATCCTGCGGTCCCACCCAGAAGTGCGATACATTTCCCCCTCCACAAAGTTAGCTGTATAATATTATGCCAACTACACAGTAAAGTGTTATTAAGTAGGCCCTGCTAGCAGCTATTGTCTTTGAGTCGAAGTCAGTTCTAATTCCATTATCATTTTGAAAAGGCTAAGTGGCAATTTTATGGCTATTATAACTGTCTTGTGGCTTCGCCACTCGACAGTTATAAGCCATAATCGTCTCCGTTCATGTTATAACTCTCACATCTGGTGATAGACACGTTCCAAGCCAATTATCTAGGCTAAGGGGCCTGTGTATTATATTTTTAACAATATAAGGCTACAACGTGTGTGACGGGTTTTACTTAAAATTTTATTATGTAATAAATTTAATTTAAATAAAATGCAGAAGACAGTCCAGTGAATCTTTGGCAAGTCTACCAAATTGGCAGTGAACATTTGAGGCCGTGCGGAGCCAGGATTTGTGCAGGTTGTAGAGATATGCAGGTGAGCAAGTCACAGTTTGACTGCACCTTCTGGGGAGGATATGGGGCACTGGTTGCAGTGCTCCAATGATCCTTTCGATCAGTTTCAGATTTTTTTCAGGACTATACCCAATTGAATCCACGATTTCACACTGATGAAACAAGAGGCGACATTTTGATATAACTGTCAACTTAAGGTGACTTTGCAGAAAAGATTAGATATCGATGATGATAACTAAAATTTGCGTTTACTCACACAATGCAATCAGGTAAACTGACAATGGGAAATAGGTAAAAAGAAAATATAAATACACAAATTCTTTAGAGGTCTCTGCTTTGATCTTAAAGTTCCAAAGTTGACTTAATGATCAAGTTAGAGAATACCATTAATTGATATCGACGCATTATCCCATATAATTTCAGATAACTGGATTTTCGAATCTGAAAAACATATATTGTACAGTCACTACGATTGAAGGACCATTTTTCGATTCACGTCATATTATTTCAGGACTCTGTGAAACTACAGGACCAAGATGCTGCAGATTTTACTTGGGAAGCAGAGGAACATATTCCTTTGGCCTTGAGGCGGCAATTCCACGCCACGCGTACTCAGGCACAAAAAGGCATAAACCACACAGAAAGCGTGGTAACTAATTAGTCTCTTGTGCTGACGAACGTTACTTATTTATTTATTTATTTATTTATTTATTTATTTATTTATTTATTTATTTATTCATTGATTGATTGATTGATTGATTGATTGATTTGTTTATTTATTTATTTATTATTTAAATATTTATTTATTTATTATTTAAATATTTATTTATTTAATATTTAAATATTTATTTATTTATCATTTAAATATTTATTTATTTATCATTTAAATATTTATTTATTATTCATTTATTCATTTATTTATTTATTTATTTATTTATTTATTTATTTATTTATTTATTTATTTGCTGAGCATTGACGTACGTTTTAAGATTGTTATGATTTTTTTCCTCCTTTCATTATAATTATACACTTGTTGAAATTAGTCATAACAACTTATGCTATTGCTAAAGTTCTAGCCCTGTGGCCATGTTTTGGTATGTCACTGCGGACCCAGTGAATTCACGCCGCATCCATATAATGTAATTTTCCCCTTTCATTTGTGTCCTGATCCATCGTGTTCCGTATTGTTTGTACTGCTTTTCTGAAATTGCTAATTTGTCTTAATTGACCGGCAATAAATTTTTTCAGCTGACTTTCATTAGTTCTCTGTAAAAATTACTTTAACAAAACATTCTAGAATCGGTTGTGACACGATTTCGATCAGCGTGCTACATGGGATATTATAATCTTTTATGTTCGGGGATCCTGCTGATATACATGGCCTTTTTTCACTATTGAGAAGGTTTTAGGGACAACAAGTATTATTATTCAGTTTGAACAAATATTTGTTCCAAGGTAGAAATAAGGTTTTGTTTACATTATTTTAGCTGTGTCATTTTTTTCATGGCCTTGTTGCCTGCATAAGCTCACAAATTCCGTATACATATATATGTTTATACTATTTTTGTTTCACAGGTCTACTTCAAATTCATTGTCATTTCACAATTTTATTACGTGCACGACACTAATTATAATGTTGGCTGAGTGTTTACTATTTTGCATTGTTTGTAGCAGTGACGGTAACCTGGGCGTTGTCCAACTTGTTCCCAGACTTGAGCAGACGTATCTGCAGTACCGTCGGTTCACACTTTGGTGATTATGTAGTTCCTGAAGCTCTGTCGTCATGCCCATTCCTGGTAACAATGACAAACTTGAGCGTACGGAATGTGTCTCATTCGTATGCAAAGCTTCGGGGCCCCACTGTGGATACAAATGGTTACGAACCTGTACTTGTGTATCTTATGGCTCTAACGTATATACAGTGCGAGAAGGAACTCATTACAGCATATCAGATTAGTATTAATGTTATAATCGTAATAGCATCTCGTGCCGTGGCTTATGAGTAGAATCCTGTGGACAATTACGATGCCTTACGCCATTCATAAAATGAGAGAACATTAACTTTATCTTGTGTTGTAAAAAAATGTTTAACTATGATACATATTTTTTGGTGCTAAAATACCAATTTATCATTTCAGTCATCATTACATTACATTCTTCCTGAACGTTACAGGACTTGATTTCATTTCCGAAGGCAGAGCGTTTGCTCGGCAAGAGAGAGCTGATGTTATACCGGACTTGATTAAGGTTTTAGAAACCCACTGCCGTGCAATACTGAGCCAGCAGCATTGACAGTCATCGCGAGGGACTCCTTGTTGACATGGCAACGCATTCAGACTCCAGTTGCTGTTTTTACAGTTCTATCATCACTCAAAAGATCTCAGTTTCGTAAATCTTTACTCGTTTACTGGTAATTACACATATTTATTTTGCGCAATATGTATAAACTCAATTTATAGTCATACTTGAAGTTTCGCGCTAGAAAGCGGGCAGGCATTTAAAGTTGTTATGGAGCAAGAATTGTGTTATCATGTAGGAGTGGCATGCCAGTATTAAGTTATAGCATCATCCTGCATCTTGCTATAGTGCGTCAAGTAATTGAATGTGATTGTAAGTGCTTTTGAAGGTTTTATAAATGACTGATTTCTCTTTATTTCAAGATACATATTTGGAATTTTCCAGATGTGGTCTAGCACGAGAACCAATTGAGTAGCAGGTTAAACTTGATTTTCAGATTAGCTGCTAAGGTGTTTCAAAGTTTGGGAAGTGTGGCCACCTTCATAGATTTCAAGTTACAAGACAGCATTCTAACTGAACTTTATCGAAAATCTATAAGTTGTAAAGTTTGATATTTTGGCCATGAAACAAGATCTTTAAAAAGTCATGTCTGCAAAAATCTCCTGTGCATTAGTCTCATAGTTTTAAAGAATCATTACAGTCTCTATGTCTATAAAAGCACATATTATAAAGGGCAGAGGTGAAGTGGACATAAGTTCAGATATCTTTTTCAGTATCATCAGGAACGTCGGCACTTGTCACACACACACACACACACACACACACACACACACACATACATACACACGTACATATCCATATGACTAATCATGGTTTTGGGAGAGGTGGAAGATCAGCATAAAAGTCTGAAAGATCGGTGCTGGTCTTTCCTTGGAGTGGAAAGAGATAGGTGGCAAGGTACGAGCAAGGTTGTCAGTGTCGGTATAGACACATTTAGGAATTATCCTTAAGATCCTATACAACAAATCGTGAGAGAATCCGATTTGCAGCATGAGAAAAAGCCAGGGATCATATACATCTTCACAGCCATAGCCGACAGACTGTCCAACTTTCTCAAGCCGCCTTGCCGGCCGCTTGACCACCCAGTCAAGCAGAAACCTTCATGCCAGATACCGACACTGTCACCTACCCGGCCCTGGAGGACCAAAAAGCATCTGCAGTTCCAATGAAGGATCTCAAGTCCCCTTTGGCACTGAAGCAGTTTGCAGGGGACCATGTAATAGAAGATGCTAGGCTGTGGTTAAACTGCTATGAACAGTTTGCGGCATCAGAAAACTGGACAGATACAGCTTAACTTCAAATTTCACCCCTGCTCCTGACGAAAGATGCTGCGCACTGGCACATGTGTCTTGTCCACCTTTAAGAAGGAAACATTCAGTGTTCTAACAGATGCTTTTAAAGCTCAGTATTTACCAACTCAACATTGGCTCAATTCTGCGATTTTTGATCGAAAACAGGTACCATTTGAGAGTGTGGCGGAATACACTGCAGCAGTATGCAAGTTATTTTGTCAGGCTAACAAAACGTCTTCAGAACGACACGAAGATTTAATCTGCAGACTAAAGCCAGAGCTGAGCAGCTTTTTCCTCAGCAAGGAGCCAGCCTCTGCGAGAGATACGGAGAAATATGCCCAGATGGGGGAGCAGCTTCAATCTATGAAGCCAGCCCCTATCACTACAGCAGTGGTCACCAGCACTCCCAGCACCATAAAGCTAGCCAGCGCCATCAAGGACATGCTGCTCACTAAGCTGCCCTTCTCCTCACAGGCTGCAGCGAATATCGTGGCTTCCAACAAGCCACAGGAGCAACGCAGAGGGACAAGTTAAGGCCAGCGACTTCCAAATCCAGGTAACCCTTGGTGAAGTCGATGCAATTCAGTCTACTGTTTTGCCAATTCTTTGAATTATCATGCACAGATGGCCCAATGTCGCAATTGTGGCATGACAGGCCATTAAAGTCATTGATGTGGTCAAGTTCAGCCATTTCAGAACCAGCCCCAGACTCCCCAATTCATTCCAAACCCTGCTGATCTTATTATCATGGCCAGGGACAAGTTCAGCAAAATTCCCAAGGATAGGATGAGGTTCCTTCCTCTAAGCTAAATTTAATTCCTGTTAGGGAAGGGCTACTTTGAAAAATGTTGACACGAAAGTGCATAGCCTTTCTGCAAGTACCATGCCAATGTATACCAACAAACAACCTAAAATTGCACTAGTTCCTGTGAAGCAACATGCCGAGAAACACATCAATGTTTTAGCTTTTGTCAATTATATACTGGTACACTGTATTGTTGACTCTGGACAGAAATTTCCTGCATGTCAGCTGACTTTTATCACGAAGAGAAATTTGACACAAAATTCCCTATACAGAAGTGATGTTTGCATTCAATTACAGGGAGTTGAAGGGTCCCAAACATCTATTCTCGGAAGTGTCACTTTACCTTTGCGACGGGAGGTCACAAAATGCAACAGAAGTGCTATATTTTAGAAGAATGTTCATATTCCAGCATATTTCGTCTCCATTTTTTAAAGAAACAATGTGCAAACATATCTTTTGACGACTTCTCGATTCAATTGCGTGGAGGTATTACAAAGGTTCCCCTAAACCGCCCTGACATAAATGCAGAACACATGCTTTGCCTCTCGGAAGCTGTCAACATTCCTCCCAGTTGTGTTTCACAAGTGCCAGTCAAAACTGCTGGCTTTGTACCAAATCAATTAGTAATGATTCACCCGCATTATCAGTCTAAATTTCAAGCTAGAAGAGAGCATTTGAACTAGCTTTGCCAAAAATCCATACGCTTGTGGAGTTTGATATTTTGGCCATGCAACAAGATATTTGAGCAGTAACGTATGCAAAAATCTCGTGTACTTTAGTCCGATAGTTTTAAAGAAACATTTAGATTTTTATGTCTATCAAAGCACACATTGTAAAGGGCAGAGATGAAGTAGATATTCGTTCAGATATGGTTTTGGGTGTCCTTATGAATGACCATGCTCGTCACATATATTTCACTGATCATGATTTTGGGTTGTGTGGAAGCGCAGAATAAAAGTCTGAAAGATCAGTGCTGGTTTATCCTTGGAGTGGAAGGAAATGGGTGGTATGGTGCAAACAAGGTGTTTAGTGTCAGCATAGACACACTTAAGAGATTTCCCCTAGGATCCCATACAACACGTACATTTGCTGTTAATTTTGTAGTTTTATCTGAATTCTTCATTTCAATTTTTGAACAAATGTGTTTTTGATTCCTATAATGTTACTACCATGACTCCACATGTCAAAGACATTTATCTATGTGATAATCCTGTTAGCTTATATGCATGTGTATAGGCCATCATAAAAATTGTTTCATGAAATGCATTTCCCAATGACCTAGCAAATGTAGGCGACAGGCAACTCGTCTTTATCATGAATGGGGTTTAAATACAGATAGCTTATTCAGTGTAGCCACAACTTGTTTTTGTGATAGTGACTTCCTCAAACTGACTTGTATCGGGTGAGCATGTGTTGTTGTGGTCACGTGTTGCATGAAAGAAAATTCGTAAAGATTCTAGATGATTACAGTTTAGTGTAAAATCGTGCAGATCGTTCCATGTCTTTTCATAAAAGGCATACAAACAGCCAGGGACAGGTCCACAGACAGAGAAGAGACAGGAGACAAAGTTTGCATGTCTGACTTACAGAAGTCCCCAAAGTGTGTTGTCTGGTTGAAAACCGAAGAGGGAAACTACATTATGTTAGGAATAGGCGATGGATCCAATATGTGAGACTTGCCTTTTTAGAAGAATCTGCTTTTGCATGCATTGTGTTATTATGGACCATAACTAGTACACATCCTGTGGATAATATTAGGTCTGGACTTTTATCATTTCCTGTGAACTGTGGTTAATTCTGCAATAATCAACAATGCATTATGTTGTGGTTTTTTTTTATTATGGCACTGTTTATTTATGTTATTGGATGTCTCCCATATTTATAAAGATGATCATGGGCCAGTATTTGTGCCTTTTTGGGGGTTATACTTTTTAAGGGAGGAGCGGGCAGTATTAAGGTATAATATAAAATATCTCCAAAACCACTTTGCCAATTACCTTGGAATTGCACAGACACACTTGTTGACATGCCCACATCTTAATTTGTTCCACAAGTGGAACTGCAACCTTTTTTCTATTGTGTATGGATTTATAAAGTTTTCGAATTGTCCGCTAACCGAGAATCTTAATTTGGTTTTCCATAAAGTTTGCCATGCAGAAATAGCAACATTTTGAGTTTTGAGACGTTTTGGAACCTGCATACTTATCAGGAAGAGCACAAACTAGCATACTTACTTTACCTCTTGCATGTCTCTACTAACTTCGTTCAACATTTAAGATCAGGTTTCACTACCATCTAACACCCCCCCCCCCCCCCGCCCGAAAAATGACCGAGGTCCTTAAGTCACACAAGCATACTCATTGCAACCACCAGGTATAGTCCCACTCAAAGTACATCTAGACTAAATTTGAAGTGGCCCTGCCTGATGGTGTTGATGGAGTAAACAAACATGTGACGTGTGGATGGAAGGACAGGTAAAGCAGGTTGGGCACACATTTTAAGCATGGAAAACCATGGTCTAGGAGCTATCGCCGAGCCTTGTCTTGGTTGCTGCAGTGCAATCTCCTAGCATTTGTTAATAAAATGCAAAGCAAGCATGTGTTTAACCAGCACGTTGCCCAACTGTCGTGCTCAGTATAACATTTTCATAGGATATAGAAATGGAGATTATCTTTGTCTTTTATTTTTGCCTATTCTGCCCCGATTTGTAATTATTGCCCCGTTTTGCAATAAAGACCCGAAATGTATTAATTTATCATAATTTATTACAAACCTGTTTTTTTATTTCTACCCTTAACTCCTGGTGACATCCCAAAGCTAACTTAGGAGGGGGTGGGGGTGGGGTCAGTACGCTGGCACATGTAATTATTTTTCTAGAGTACGCATTTCGGAAAATATAAATCTTTCAAAATTTTGGATAGTACGAAGTACGTAAAACAAGAGGGCTTCCAGTACGCCAGTACGGGAAACCCCTTACCCCCCCCCAACTTAGGTTTACATGTGCATTGTAATAATTGCCCCGTTTTGTAATAACGACCCAAAGTGTAATAATTTATTATAAAACGGGGCAACACAGTTCTGCCCCGATTTGTAAAAACGACCTGAAATGTCATAATTCATCATAATTTATTACAAAACTGGGTTTTTTATTTCTACCGTTAACTCCTGGTGACATCCCAAAGCTAACTAAGGAGGGGGTGGGGGGGGGTCAGTACGGTGGTACATGTAATTATTTTTATAGAGTACTCAGTCCGGAAAATATAAATCTTTCAAAATTTTGGATGGTATGAAGTACGTCAAACAAGAGGGCTTCTAGTACGCCAGTATGGGAAACCCCTCACCCCCCCCCCCCAAACTAAGGTTTATATATGCATTTTAATAATTGCCCGGTTTTGTAATAACGACCCAAAATGTAATAGCTTATTACAAAACGGGGCAACACAGTTCTGCCCCGATTTGTAATAATTACCCCGTTTTGTAATAACCACCGGAAATGTCATAACTTATAATAATTTATTACAAAACTTGGTTTTCTTATTGGAACCGTTAACTCCTGATGGTATCCCACGGCTAACTTAGGTTTACAGATGCAGCATCGGAAATATTTTTTGTACTTCTGTATGTTCTATGGTTGTAACAACGACCACAAATGTAATAATTTATTACAAAACGTGGCAACACAGTCCTGCCTCGTTTAGTAATAATTGCCTCGATTTGTGATAACGACCCAAAATGTGATAATTTATTATCATTTATTACAAAACGGGGGGGGGGGTATTTTTATGTAATGACGACCAAAAATGTAATAATTTATTACAAAACGGGGCAACACAGTCCCGCCCCGTTTAGTAATAATTGCCTCGATTTGTGATAACGATCCAAGTGTTTTGGATTAACAATATTTGTGTGCTCAAGAAGAAATGCATGTTAATGACAACCATCATGTTGCCCCCAACATACATAACTGCTTGTTAGCAATCTAGTTAGTTGGTTGACAACAGTTGAAGATTAAGCCTTTAATACATGGGTTGAAAATGATATACAGACAGGAGGGTCCGTGAGCATTTTCCCTCTAAAATTTGTCTTATATACAGTTCTTATGTTGCTTGGTTACTCTGCTAAAGAAAATATGTCTGGTTGTTTTTGTTGTCGTTTTTTATGATGATTGATAAACACTGGCCACTTGAAAAAAATACACTTGATATAAAACAAAATACACATAATTATGTAGCCAATGGATAAATTTGAAGACTCGGAGAATCTGATGTAATAGAACTACTGCAGAGAACATTACTATGAAAAATGAAAGCCCAATATAATAAATTACATTTTATTACATTTCAATGATTTGTATCCGGGTGTAATTACATAATATATAATGTTAAGTCATCACAAATCATGGAAGCATTGTGTTATTCAAATTATTACAAACTGGAGCAAACAGTATTCTATTACTCATATTATTACAAATCGGGGCAAGCATTATTTTTTTGTATCAAAGCCATTTTAAACAGCAACAGCCAGTATTTTTCACCAAAATATTAGCCGAATTTTTATCATCCACCTGATAATAAATCGTTTTCAGTGATATTTTTTATTCAAACTATTGCAAATCAGAGCAAGCAGTATATATTTAACCAATTTATTAGAAAAAAGTAGCATCAGTTTTAGTTGAAACCGGGGCAAGCAGTATGTATTAACCAAGTTATTACAAATTATGGCAAGCAATATTTTTTAATCCAAGCCAATGCGAATCGCGGCAAGCAGTATGTTAAACCAAATTTATTACAAATTGGAGCAATAAGTATTTTTATCTTGGCCATTGCAAAATGGGCAATAGGAATATTTTCAATAGGTTATTACAGAGTGAGCTCAGTGTTTTTTCCCAAATTTGTTACGAAAGTGGGGCAAGTAGTAGTAAAGAAAGAGGATTCATAAAATCTGCCTGTCTATGTAACTGAAAAAAAAATGATAGCTGATAATAAGTTTTCATGATGAAATTTTTCATGCAGTTAATATTTATTTGGGACAAGGAACACCTTTTTAATTCATATTATTACAAATCGGGGGCAAGAAGTTTGGTTTTATTCAAGTTATTACAAATTAGGACAAGCAACATCTAAATTGGTATAAGTTATTTCAAGATTTATAGTCTGTAAGTGACAAGTTTCCTGACAGCACTATATTTTCCTAAAGCTATTACAGACTGGGGCAAACAATATGGATAATTGTATGAAAATATATGGTAATCTATATAACGGAAAATGTGTCAGGGAATCTTTTGATTTTGCTCTTCTCCGAAGTGAAAATATTTTATTACACGATTCGGGCAAAGATAATCAAATTCGTCTGAATAAACTTAAAGAAATTCCTAATTTGTGTGCGTATTACAAATTTAACAATTTTTAATGGCCGATCAAATTAAATTATAACCAGTTGCATTTAGATATCCAGCCCACATGCAAAAATCCAGAAATCAATTTGTAATAAATTACTAAATTTCGATCAATAATACACATCACGCCATATTTTAAAAACCAGGACACAACATGACCCATTTTATATTTTTTATTATAATTTTGGTTCTTATTGCATTTGCATATTTGTGGAGATAATTGTAAAACGGAGCAAAACTGTGTCACCCCTTTTTGTAAGGACTAATAACAATTTGAGAGGTTGTTACAAATCGGGGCATTTATCACAAAACAGGGCAGAATCATATTGTCACGTTTTGTAATAAATTATTACATTTTCGGTCCTCATTACATAGAAATAAAACCCCTGTTTTGTAATAAATTATCACATTTTGGGCCGTTATCACAAATCGAGTCAATTATTACTAAACGGGGGCAACACAGTCCTGCCCCATTTTGTAATAAATTATTTTTGGTCGTCATTAAATAGATTCAAAAATTGCAAGATTTTAATTTTCCGTAGTCTAGAAAAATAATTACCTGTACCAGCGTACTGAACCCCCCCCCCCCCTTCTAAGTCAGCCTTGGGATGTTATCAGGAGTTAACGGTAGAAATAAAAGCCCACGTTTTGCAATAATTTACAATAAATTATTACACTGCGGGTTGTTATTACAAAACGGGGCAATTATTAAAACCTCCGGGCAGAACTGTGTTGTCCCGTTTTGTAATAAATTATTACATTTTGGGTCGTTATTACAAAACGGGGCAATTATTACAAATCGGGGCAGAACAATTGCCTTTGATATTATCGTCTTTAATAGACAACCATTTGATCTGTTTGTAATTTCCTTTTTATAACTTATTTCTACCTTTATTTGTATGTGAATGATCGGTGTAAAAAGACACACAATAAAACAAAAACAAAAGAGAAAAGACAACCATTACTACTACCAAAAAAGCAATAAAAAGGCGAGTTTAAAAAGACACTCGGAATCAATTTTAACGGTTAAGCCGGGTATCAGAAACAGACAATAGTCTCATGGGACTAGCACAGAAAGATGAAAAAGAGCAGGTCAATGCCTGTTCAGGGTACTTCAAGAAGTTGAATTGTGAAGGTCACTTCCTTTGGCGAATGACTTGCATCCTACAAGTGTATATTTTCAGCTGACAAAGCAACTTGGTTTGATTCCTGAATTAATTGGGCAACACTCTTACCACAGAAGAATCATATGTGTGTCCAAGTGCAAATCCATTTTGCATGTATGATCAAAGACAAAGCTCGGGACATTGTGATGAGTTAGACTAGACATTCCAAGTTTTTTTAACAAAGATTGTACTGCTGCTGTTCCTTTTTGAAAAAATGCTTGTATCGGATGCAGAATACCAATGGTAAAGTATCCAGCATCCTCATATATATGGGCACAAGTCAACCCTCTTTCACAGAAGCATATTGTCTGGAAATTTATAGAGCAGGGGCAGCTTCCACACTTGGGCAGTGTCAAATTTGACACTCAAAAAATCTTCAAAAAATAGGGAATTGTCCAAACATTAAACAAGAACACATAACATGAATTGATAAACGGTTTCCTATGTAACATATATTTAACCATCACTTGTGCACAATTAAACATACACAAATGACATTGCAGATATTTAGAACATGATACGCAGGAAAGATGTTAAATATCCACTACAATAAACACAGAGCCATATTATGAAGGATGGCAATATTTCATACTAGTGTATTAGGTGAAATTAAATATTTTTACAAGTTCCGAGTAGTACTTTCTTGTGTTTGGGGCCTAGTTATGTTGGTAATAAGGAGACGTTTAAAGTATATAGTATGAAACAAAAGCCAATACATTTGTGTTACAATGAGTGTACCCGTTTTGTCTGACAATCAAGATTTGTTTTTGAATAAATACGTTTAAACCAAATGTGTATGTATGTATGTATGTATGTATGTATGTATGTATGTATGTATGTATGTATGTATGTATGTATGAATGTATGTATGTATGTATGTAATGGACAATGTAGGAAGCAGTTTGCACGTCCGGAATGGGACATTGATGGACGCCGTTTATTGTTTATTCCCTTATCATGTGAATAAAACTGGTCAAGAGAACAAGTCAGGCTGTGGCTATTGTGAATACGGTTGTGAATAGCCTTTTGAGGTCTTAACATGTTCCGCCAAAATACAATGCAGTGTCTAGTAAAATGTGTCGTCACATCAGATCACCAAACCATTCTTTAGAAAGAAATTGCGAAACAGCGGAGGTGAGCAGTGGGTTACCCATGAGCTCTTGCCATGTTGGAACTGTTATAGATGCGGCTACTCTGTAGCCCAATTACGGCGGTCCTCTTTGCTCAACGTCTTAGTCTTTCCATGATTTTGGGACAGAGCATTTTATCATAATGATCCCAGCCCAAATTGATAAAAGAAATAAAAAATAACTGGACCATGATCATTGGAATATACTTCCTAGAGCCCACCTTAGGTACATCCGCAACAAGTTTGAAGTGAATCTGGCTTATGGTTTTGGAGCAGCAGTTGAAAATGTGAATTACCACAGCAATCCTGATTAATGTACATCGTTATCAATAGGCATGTTTGCATGGGTGACCTTGAGGTCAAGATCGTGCATCAATAATCCCAGCAAACGTTCAAGATAGATGCATACTGTGACCACTTTTGGAGGCAAGTGAACAATAACATGGAAAGTTATCGGACATGATGTACTACGGACAGACAGACCGATATACCATTTACTTTTTAAATGGGGTTACAGCTTCTGCACCGTTTTAAACACTACATGTATAGAACATTTTGAAGTTAGATTAACCGTTTTATGGCTATTTCTGCAGCTTTTGTTTTATTTAATATTCCCAGATACCATTTCATTTCAAATAGGGTTACAGCAGCTGCACCTTTTTTAAAACCTGTATACGTTCCGGAGTATGTTACCCATTTATTGCTATTTCAGTGTTGTTCCTTTGAAATATGGCAACTCAAATGTGCAGTATATTTCCATGTTTCAAATGTGGTGATAAGTGACGCTTTCTTTTCGACAACTTTCTAAACTATATCCAAAAAGTGCCATACAATTTACACCTTTGGAAGGCATGCAAACCTGAAATTCATTGTGGCACAGTGACAATGTTTACACTACAATATGGTTATAATTCTTTAATATAAATTTGGCTTCAACTCCAACAATTTCTTAACGTTTGATTTCAAATTAGTGATTAACTGTAGAACACACTACAAATTTAAAGAGCATGACAAAAGTATAAAATGTTAAAATCTTCCTGCTCTTCCAATTGCATACAGGAATTTTAAGTTGGGAAGATTATATGTGCTTCACTTACAGGCTACCTTAATTTGGCTTGCCCTGGTGAAAACAGTAAAAATAATGGGAAAATTTGAGATGCCCCATTTTGATCCACAACGTAAAACTTTAGTTTCCTGCACATTTGAGGGGAGTTGAATCCTTATTTCTGGTAAATAATGCTAATCATTTTTGTAATTGTTGTGGAATATTGCAACCAACTGACGCTATGAAAGGGAAACAAACAACATCTCCATTATGTTAGCTCTCAGAAAATGTATTAAATAATGTTTTTTTTTTAAATTTTATATTAGTTATGCTTAAATCAGGGCTGAGCAACCTGTCGCTAATTCACAATAACATGTGACACAGGGGGGTGGAAAGTGCAGAAAAGTATTTTGCGACAAACTTGCAACAATGTATCTTATAAAAAAAATGTAGCGGTATTGTCATTCCAGAAGTTAATTTCGTATTTTCCACATAACTTCAGCCATTCCTAGTTCCATCTGTCAGTTCGTATTTTCTAACCACCAAACCGGTAGTTGAGCAGTTTGAATTTTGAACGCATGGGAGAGACATTGATATGTGCATGAGATGGCAGGGAAGCTGGTTGAGACTTCCATAAAGCCCCTTTAAATAGGTATGTACACGCAGAGTCAATTTTCAGAAGAATTTTACACTTTGCATGTGTTTGGGGCATGTAATTTGCAGTCAGTGAGACTGTGTAAACATGTTCGTGGTCCACTGGAGTGCAGTAGTGTAATCAACTGTCTTTGCTGGCTGAGCCTGAAATTTTACCCCAAATTTTACAGCTAAAATTTTACAGCTGTGAAACGGTAACTTTGAGTGATTTTTTTTTATCTGGTTTTGCATGAAATGTCATTGTACCTCAATTCATTTCAGTAATTTAGCATGGAATTCAATGTGTGGGTAAACATATTGCAGCATGCAGTCAGCCAATATACCATGTTCCATTGGCAATGCATGGTGCCTCAGGCAACACTCCCTTGGATCTTGATAAACATTTCCAATATTTTGTGTGTACACATTGCAGTTGAGAATGTTTTCTACCCAGCTAATTATCATCAAAGGCCCAAACTGCTTAAAAAATATAAATATGTGCAAAATACTGTTTTGAATTTCATGTCACAGTATTTTTCTCTGGTGGATAAAAAAAGTTTAAAATGACGCAACTTAGTTCTGAATTTTTTTCTACTCAATCATCTGTCCCACATATTTGCCAATTTGCAGAAAAAATTTTGAAATTATTTTTTCCACTCAAGGCTAACTATATTTTCTTATTATGTAAATGATTTTTTTAAGATATAACATTGACACAAACAGTGGCAATGCTTAATTTGCCAGTGTTACAATCACTAACAAATGAGTCAGTGGCTATATATATTAACTAGACACGTGCAAATGTGTGCTAAATTTGTATATTTTTGTAAAGTATAATTGCCAAGATATATATGTTAAGACTTTAATGATAGTCGCACATGTACTTTTCTGTCTATTTCATATTTTTATCGTACTACATTTCACCTGTGGTTAGAAAGAAATGTAATCTAAGATATTCTTGGATTGATGTTAGCCAATCCAGGAAAGAAAATTTCCAAAATACCCTATTTTCACTCTGATATGAGAAACTGAGTACAGGTATTTTACTTGTGAAATATTTAGTGTTTATCCATTTTCAAATTTGAAGATAAATATTTCAGATTCCGCAAAGATAAATTCTCGGGTTTTTTTAAGATGGGTAATTCAATATTTTTGTCCAAACCACTGTCACAGTTAAATGTACTTCACGGTGTTTTTGTCTTTGTGGCTTGTTCCAGTAATGGCTTGGTGTACACATCATTTAAGTAGTTGTACATATGACATGACCGATGATAAATCACTGAAAGTTCACATGTTGTACACCAGGACCAATGGATAATTACATTCTTTACTTGTATAACATGTCGCAGTGGTCCTGTCAAGATTAAGGTCTACATATACACAGGATCTGTCATGAGGCGCAATCTGACAATAATTGTCCAGTGTGCATGAAAACATTTTTTTTTCAATCTTACAGGTTGAAGCTTTGTGTGTTAGATTATTCAGTTTTTTCGTCACATGCAAGGCTAGCGACAATTGAAAAAAACTCAATGCTACCAACATCTATAGCCACTAACCAATGTATATTAATATATTTTCAGCATTCTCTGTGGGACAACGCACAGCCAACATGCAGCAGGTGATGGCTAGCACAATAACTGGAATACAGTCCAAGACGCTATTTACCTAAGATCTAATCAGTAGGCTGGCAAGCATGGTAGACCAAGCCACTAGGAGCCTGTGGATTGAAGAAAAAAAGAATGCTTAGCATGTATGATTTGTAAATACATGTATATAATAAATACAGTGGAAATGAATGTTAAGAATTAATTCATTGTCATACTCTTCTCAATTTTCTCGTTTTTGTCAGGATGATGCTGTGTGATCCTGTCTGAATTTTTGTAATCAAAGGTAAAGATTAATATTACGGTTCTTCCAAATCTGCAGGAATATATGGGCCCTGGGCAAAAGAATTATCAACCATTGAATTTTCAATGGGCCATGGAGTCTCACTGAGATATACCATTTTATACACAGAAATACCTCCAATATGCCCCAGATATACCTCTTTGTACCTCAGAAATACCACCAATATACCTCAAATGTATTTTTAATATGCCTCTTTATGCCTCAGGAATGCCAATGATAAAGCTGTTTGTATTGTATATATACCTCAATATACCCCAACTATAAACCTATGACAGCGCCGATATAGGAGCATTATGAGGCATGATTTGCATTGTTGGAACATGCTATGCTTCTTATAACTGGAATATACTTTGCACTCTGGAGACGTAATAAATTTTTCATGCCCAGAACATTATGCTTTTTATACCTCATTTGTGGAAGGGCAATGCTGAAACATTGTCGATTAATATGTTTTATTTTATTTCAACATAATAAACGTGAGGATGCAATTTATGACATGTAAGAAAATGGAATTAATGGTATGTTGGTAGCTTAATATACCATCAAAGTGATTTTTTAGATAGAGTGGTAACTGCTGTACGCAACCGCTGCCATGAGCAGCCACACTGCTTTTTGTGGTCAATAGGCTCAGTCATGGAAGTCATTTTCTTTGTAAGATTTACCCGTGGTGACGGGTCACCTGCTGTATGTGACCACTTTTTCATGACAGGAATGGCCGCATACAGCAGGGTCCGCTGTACACAATCACTCAGTAATTAATATAATTATGTTCATTTGAAGGATATGCATGTACATGCATAAAAAAACGTTATAAATGTGATAGAGTGTATGGAGATCATGATTGAGGAACCAGTTTTCGATGGCAGATATTAGATCTACCATCTTTGTTTCATGCTTTATTGTAACTACAGGCAGACTCAGTCCTACAGGAACACACAATAAAGAATCAAGAACCAACAGAGATCAACTCCAGATCGTGCAGCTTTAAATATACTTAACGCCCACCTGAACATTCTGTAACAGATGCTGCAATCCATTGTACCCCAACTTGACAGCTGCTTTAGGACTATTTCTCAAGTGTGCTACAGTTGATAATTAGAGCCTTTTCTCCACAGCCTTATATTTGCCGTAGAGCCATAATTTCTCAACTATTGTTCCCAACTTTATGGTGGTTTCATACACTTTGTTTTTCATCAATTCTTGGTCGTTTCAATGCCATTTTCTGTAAAATGGTCATTGCTTCAAGGAAACAGTAGTCCTAGTTGGTAACCAGGTCATCTCCAGTGGTGGGTGACATCACTTAGGTTCTGTTAGACCTTCGTCATGTGCAAATATCTCTATGTCATTTTCCAGCTTGGATAAGTTTTGTAGTATAGCTGAAGAAAAGGACCCATATTATGCAAGAAAGGGGCTATGGATTACAGATTTTTAAGCTTATTTACATAATCTGATCAATTTTCTCGCAGATCTTCAATACAACATTAGTTATATACTAGAAGGTTAACATATACGAGAAAAAAGCCACCCATTACAGATTTTGAAGCTCATTTAGATAATTCGCACTATTTCTAGCAGATATGCTAGGTCTTGGATGCATTGCAGATTTTCAATAGAGCAGATCTGTTATATATACAAGATCTTGCGTATGGGAGAAAACGACATCCATTACCATGATTACAGATTTTGAAGCTCATGTAAATAACTTGCTCTACTTCTCGCACATTTCTATAATAGATTCTGAATCTGTCACATTATTCCAACATTATAGATCTTGCATAAAAGTAAGGAAGAAATTCATAGTAGATCTCTTACTCTGTTTTCTTGCACGAATCTGTTATACATTTTTCGTAAGGGTTGGAGCAAGAATGATACTAGGATGCGGAAAACTCTAATGCAACATTCAGAAACAAGAAGATTAAAGTCTGCTTCACAGGTAACGGTTACACTAAATTTGATGTATATTATATTAATTCGTTTGCTCATGATTATGCATGTGCCAAAATATTTTTGGCTTGCTTGTAGGTCTTGACTGCAGGAATTGGTAGTTGCAGGCTTGCTGACAAGGTTGCGTGGCTAGGTTGCATGACTACAGTCTAGACCGCGGGGCTAGATTGCAAGGCTGGGTGCCAGGACTGCGCGGTCGTAATGTTTCATTTACGATCAAGCGCACGCATGCGATCCATTCTGTGTTTAGGGATGACTGCAGACGCATGCAACCCAGCGCAGACAACTTACTGCATTCAACCTGCAACCTAGGCACCTTTATATTTTCGATTGCAATGTTACAATTGCAACCTTCCTGCAACTTAATTTAAGTTGAAGTTTTGAAGTTTTTTTATTTCAAAAAGCAGGCCATTGCTTGCGCTAGGGTGCAGTGTTATCCCTCCGCAATCCACCAACGATCAAAAAATTTCTGTAAGGGTAGGGCAATTACTCGTTGATGAGAGATAAATTTAGGACTAGTTGGCTCTCGCCAGTCACGTGGCGTACGGTATATTGCGAGAGCAAAATACAACTGCATGCAGTTTCCACTTGCTTGCGGAGCTATCTGCGGAGACAAAGTGAAACTGTGAACTACCACGATTTTTTTGTGTCCTCAACGAGTATAGAATTTCCCATGTCATTAACTGTGCTTGATCATATTTTAACCACGCATGTTAGTATTGCAAGACCAAGTGATAAATGAACGAATTTGTACGCTCATCGGTGCCTGTGTTGTTTGTTCACGGCTACGGCCTTCGTATCGTTTGAAGACGACGGCATGCAGTCTTACATAATGGTCCCGTGTCAATGACAATGTTTATACTTATCTTAAATGGACACCTTTATTGACGAAAAACAGCAAACAAAGCTTTTATATATGGTATTAATTTCCACTCTATACCTGTACATCTTCTTTTAAATTCAAATCACGATCGTTTGTCATGGACTGTGTTCAATTGGTGTATATTTTTAATAGACATGTTTGTTTGCGTTATATTCCATAAGTGTGGAAAACGAGCCAATCAGAACTCATATGGTCGCAAACAATAACACATGATGTCATCTTTACCGTTCACTATAAATACATATTCAACTTGGAACATATTGACCTCAAATCTCAGGGAACTAAATTTTTATGCAGCAAAACAAATAGCGTTTCCAATTTGAAGATTTGTCTGTAATTTGCTACCAGCAGTTCTAGGATGTAGGTACTTCAGTACCATTGGTTGTTCATGTTTTTGTTACAGCAGAGAGAGAGAGAGAGAGACAGAGAGAGAGAGAGAGAGACACAGAGAGAGAGAGAGAGAGAGAGAGAGAGAGAGAGAGAGACTTTTAAGCAGGATTTGTCGTGTTTCCTGCCACAAATTGTGTTTTAGGATATTTGTTTTGTTGCTGATGGACTACATTCCTTACAAATCAAAATCTGTACTTCATTTTTTTCTTTCATTCTCTTATTAGGTCTTGTCAATATTATCGTCTGAATATTTTCCTCTCGGTGTTCCTACCAACCCAACTCTATAGTAGATTATTCCAATAAATATAAAATGAGGCAATCATATATTTCAAGTTTGCATCATGGTATGATACATTTGAAAGCATATGCGCAACATACGTTCTATATATTTTCCATATGTATGTTGCCTATATTCTTGCCCACCCCTACACCATAGTATATAAAATGAGGCGATTATATATTTCTGAAAGATATAATATATGCCGTAAAAGTACTTAACTGTTCAAATACAAACACTGACATTTCGTATGTGTTATAAGTCGCTCCACACGGCCCACATAAGAATAGACAGGCAAAATAAACTAGCTGGTATCCCATCTAGACATTTGTGGTGGGAAAACTTTCAAAATTTTAACTAGGGTTTTTTACACATATTTGATCTATGAATCATAAACACACGAGGTTTTTAAGGCCTAGAATTAGTTCAAATACGTCTGCGGCTATTTTTTTTTTTTTTTTTTCAATTTACAAGAAGGCGAAATTGAGATGGATCATTCAGGTAAATCGGGCTATATTGTCGGCCGAGTTGAAACTGTCAATCTATTTTCCTGCCATGTGTATAGAGGAATGTCTTGAAACGAGTTCAACTGACAAGCATGAACCGATCATGTGACGTTGAACCCAGACAAATATGAGCTACCTGTGTTGCAATTCGATTATCATTATTTTTGTCATCGCAAACTACCAACAATTAAAATAAAAAGGCCAGACAATTATTTCGAATACAAACAGAAAACAAACCAAAAAAAAAAAACGAAAGTGTATGCCCATGGTCTGAGTGAAAGACCCATAAATACCTATGCACCTTGCTGTGCATGTAAACATTGGTCTCCGACTTGGACCAAGACATTATTTGTTTTCTACATAGCAAATCATTCAAGGAAAAAAGAGGAAAAATTACTTCGGCTACAAAAACAAAAAAAGAAAAACAAACAAACAAAATATCACATACAAAAAAAAAATTCCCAGAGTATGCTCCTAGTGATTGACCCAGGAATACCTGCGCATGTGCTTCTGCAGGTAAACGTAGGTGTTTGATTCAGACCAAGATCTTATTAAACATATTGTTTGTTTAGCATTATTTTTTTTCATTTTTGTACTCCGACGAAAATTTTTTTTCCTCATTGGTGATTTTCGATGTTGAAGTATATTGCGTTAGGTAAGGGTTAGTAAAAGGATTGCATTAATATCCAATAGAAAAGACAAAAAAAACATAAAAAAAAAAAAAAAAAAAAAAAAAAAAAAAAACCAGCAGATCTAGAGAGGACCAGATGAAATTCTGAATTACTTGACCTGAATGATTTGTTTCAAAAAATTCTTTCTACCTTAAGTTAATGTATGTCAACTTTTGTTCTGCATGTGACTTATAAGAAATAACAATAGATACTTCTGTTCTGGAAGCATGTACAAAATAATGTGATGTTATTTGGTTGGACTTTGTGTGTGTGTGTGTGTGTGTGTGTGTGTGTGTGTGTGTGTGTGTGTGTTTTCGGGGAATGTATGGTCGCGACCGATAATAGCATAAAGGTATGGCTGAAGGAAAGAGTGAGAGAGGGAGACTTCTTTGTATAATAAATTTTATGCTTCGAAACTTACAGTTCCTCTGTTCAAATTTTCTTATCGCATGTGCGATTAGACCGAACACAGTGTGACACACGAGGACCCGTCTAGATCCTTGTGCAGTATACGGTAATGTCAATGGTGATAGCATTCAAAACCTGTTCAAATTAATTGTAATTGCATTTTGCTAGTGTGGTACACATCAATGTGAAATTACAAATACAATCTTTCTTAGATTTTTAAAAATAATTCGCTATATAGCCGTCGTGAAACATCGAATGGTAAAATTCTCTGTCGGACGAGTATGGCAAGCCAACAGGGCCATAACGCAATGGTATTACGCGTTGCCGAGCCTCCACTACGCGTAGTCGAGCCAACCAATCAGATTTCAGTCTCCACTACGCGTTGCCGAGAATATGTTTTCCACTACGCGTAGTCGAGCTTCGGCCACGCGTAGTGGAGCAACTTGTGGCACCTTTTGGCTGAAGAAAAGCAAACCAATCATTTACGTCCTTACAATCATTACTGATATTAAAACAGCCAACAGGTCTAATACAGTTTACAAGAGCATCAGTGATTGGATAGTTTGGCTACATGCTATGGCAGGCATAGTTTTTCCACTACGCGTCGCCGAGGCTCGGCGACGCGTTCTAGAAGAACATTTTCTCGGCAACGCGTAGTGGAGACTGTAATCTTATTGGTTAGCTCGACTACGCGTTGCCGAGCCTCGACTACGCGTAGTGGAGACTGTGATCTTATTGGTTGGCTCGACTACGCGTTGCCGAGACTCTACTACGCGTAGTGGAAACTGTAATCTTATTTGTTGGCTCGACTACGCGTTACCGAGCCTCGACTACGCGTGGTAGAGACTGCAATCTGATTGGTTTACTCGACTACGCGTTGCCGAGTCTCGACTACGTGTAGTGGAGGCTCGGCTACGCATAAGACCTACACATTATGGCCCTGTTGGCTTGCCATAAACGAGGCTCTGAACAACGTATTGCAACTACCCACAAAATGGCATGTAGACAAATGTCTGTTTTGCCTATGAAATAGTAAAAGAGAGAGATAGAGATAGATAGATAGATGGATGGATGGATGGATAGATGGATAGATAGATAGATAGATAGATAGATAGATAGATAGATAGATAGATAGATAGATAGATAGATAGATAGATAGATAGATAGATAGATAGATAGATAGATAGATAGATAGATAGATAGATAGATAGATAGATAGATAGATAGATAGATAGATAGAAACTTGCATATTTTACCTTGCACAATCTTATGGAAATACAGAACAGTCAAGTTCATGAGAAAATTTTACAATGTCCAAAGAAAATTGATAACAAATAGAATGACATAAATTTTTGACATCGTAGACAACAACAGCTTGATAAGTAACGGTAGTCGCGGACACGTCTTCCTAGCAATATGTGCAGTCAAGAGCTGCCGGTGCAGGTAAAATTTTATCTCGAAGCTAGCGGGAAACGTAGTTATTTTGCCCTTTTGTTTGTTTGGGTTTTTTCCCTCTCTTTCTCTCTTAAGTTGCCGTCGTACTTACTGATCTTAATTAATGGCACGCCTGTCCCTGGAATTTGATTACCTATCCCCTCACCCCATCCCATCCCCCCAAAAAACTTCAGCAAGCGGAGCTGTTATAATAAGATAATGATACTCGGATTCAACCTTGACAGATTACAAACACGACTGATAAAGTATCCATGACAACTTGAATATAACCACTTCAAAGAAATAGGCAGATTCTTTGATCTTTGGTTTTTTTCGGCACGTCCGACAGTTGGGCACTGATCTATACCTCAGACCAGTTCAGAATGAATGCAGCGACGTCATCATCACTTGCGCGCCCAGGGCTGACCTTGTCCTTCTTTTGCCACCCGCTATCGTTCCATATTTTCAACACCGATGAAAACTGTGTGTGTCTGTCTCATTTTGTCACTCTTTTCACTGTCAGTGGCGTAATTTTCTTGGTCCCATGACCGTCCACAACTTCACAATGAGATGGAAAGCAGGCTCAGACCGAAAACATAAGCTGTACGCATGCGCGAGATCTGTATGTAAAGGACCCAAATGACGTTGTCCAGGAATTCCCTGCCACACTCTGTTTGAATATTCAAGTTACATCGGTGGTCACCGATGGAAGTTGCGATGTTTTAACTCCCGAAAAAAATCGACACCGCAACAAACAACTTCAGAAGGAACACATGGGTGTTTTAGTGGTTTGATTTCCACATTCATTGCACTACAGTTGGATCATTTTGATAATTTGGGTCAACTACGTCGCGGGAGGCAACTTTAACAGCAATATAAACACCAATAAAATTTCTGTCGTATCTTCATACGATGATAATGTTAAACTATTTTATCTCAATAGGCAGCCATATCAAAACTCTACACTTATTTGATATCAATATATATCAATATCAACCGTAATGAGCCATGTACACAGATATTGCTAACTTGTACATAATGCTATTTTTAACAAACATTTTAACGAATATACAATGTTATGTGATATATTAATCTCAAAATATAAAATCCCTTGAGATATACTTTGAGATGTACAAATCCGAAGATCAAGCTACAAAATACTACATTCCAATATACATGTATGATCAATCAAAGTGAGACCTCATTATAACGACACTCAGATATATGACATATCCATTTTACGACGCAGGTACTTAAAGTCAGATTCCTTTTTTATGCGACTCATTTATCTGACATATTCAGATATCTGACACATTTTACAGCGAACAAATGGTGTCATTATAATGAGGTTTCGCTGTATCTATACCTGCTACTTACTCCACTGTGCTAGTTATATAACATTTGACCTCGTATATCAACCTCGAAAAGACTGATCTGGGTGCCAGATCTGTTCACTCTGGTTTTGAGAATCAATTGCCAATGGCTAAATTCTCCTTGGAACATTTGCATTGACCAAAACCATTTCACCGACCTTTAAATTTTGTACTGGAACTCTCCACTTAGATCTATATTGAGAGTGGGTAAGTTCATTTTTATCCATTTATTCCAAAACAAATTGCTTAAATACTGGATGCACTTATACCCAGATGATATGCATAAGAACGTGTACGTATTCCAGGTGGCACTTCGAATTTCTTAGATGTCAACGTAAAACTAGGTGTAAGTGTAGTAAAGTCATTTACATCAGCACTTAACTTGTTTAATGGGTGGCCATTTAAAATATCTTCGATTTCACAAACAAAAGGAATATAACATCAAATCTGTTAGGTTACCATCATGTAGAACTATAGCTTTAAACGCCCACTTGAACACGACCACCAGTCTTTCCCAAGCACCACCAAAATGTGGGTGAGGAGGGGGGAGGGATAAAATGCCATTCAATGCCTTGAAAGGCAGAGTTCTGTTTTAACAAAGTTTTATGATGTTGAAAAGCCTCTCCGGGCCTAGCTTCACGTTTAAATATGAGAGTTTCGTTATCTGAATATACCCTGATTGGACAATCTTGGCGTGATGTAAAGTGCTCAAACGCACTTAGGAAGAAATCTACATGCAATGAATGCAGCATTTCAATATGAACAGCCCTTGAGCACAGGCAAGTGAAAATGCACCCGTACCTTTTTCTTGTGCCACGATAAACTTTGTCTCATAACGCCTAAGAGATCTACCAATTTTTAACCTCACGTGGAAGATAAAACTTCAAAGTACCGCTTTCCTTTATCATGAGCAGTCTCATAATGCGCCACTGTTAAATCACTGAATATAAGCAAATTTTTACTTTCTAAGTTACAAATTTCTTTAGCCAAGCAAAAGCTTATTACTTTCCTCCAGTCAGAGAAGCGTTCACGTATACACTGCATAGGATAAGGAAACTCAGGTGTGTTTTGTAAACAAATTCTGATACCAGACTCGACCTCTCAATCATCGCCATGGACGACAAACTCTTGAGGAGCTCGTGACGGAACGCGCATGGCTTGGACCACCAAGACGACCCAGTGCGGCAGAATTCTAGTTGTTTTTCGAAAGAAAACAATTGGGGAGTGGGGGGCGTGTAGCATGTCCGCACGATTGCCATTGCTGCTCACTTTTACCCAAATACAAGGTAGGGTGTTTTTTCCAATATAACGTACCCTATGGGCAACGGAAAGATGAAATTGATTCGTTTTATTATATATTTATCCAGAGACGTTAGTCCACATGTACACTGGTACAGCCTTTAAACCTGATCCATGCCTTAGAACAACATAGACATCACAGGGAACCTTCACTGCCTGCAACTCATGGCAAACAAGGCAAATCAGACGATTCACAGGAGTGACATGCGATTTGCGCATAATCAACCTGGTACATATTTCTCCTGATAGACTTATACAATATAAGTGTGCCAGGGCACCGAATGATCGAATTCTTTCTTTACCGACAATGCGATTTTCTGTGTAACCTTTCAAAATGGTTAATACATCTTACAGAAGTAACACTGTGATTCCTATCCACCTTTGCCAACTAAACGCCAGCTAAACTGATGCAGCTTCATCCCAATCCAGATTTTGCCGTACAATTTCCTGAAGTAATAGATAACTGCTGCATGAAATTTTCGGGCCAGCGTAAAATCAGTGGTTGAGAGACTTAAATTTATATAGTCAAAAATCATAAACAGGCGTCTTTAAGGATCCAAACATTTTGAAGCTTGCCGATTTCCCTTAAGGAGAAATGTTCCTGGCCTATGATAAACGCGTCCTTCTACAAAATCCCGCTAAAAATACCTCTAATGTTCCGTATGAAGCCCGCAAGAGGGCAGTTTAAGGACAAAATTATTATCATAGAGGATTCAAGAGAGTTAAAGCGTGCATCACTAGCCCGGTCAAACGGTATAAAAATTCATATGTCACTTATTTCGTGTGTAAAAATTGTACAAATTACATACCGTATGAATCACACATCAAGAGTATGCCGGGCCATGAGGCCCATCACAATATAGCCGTAGTAACGGCCGCTATGTTGAAACAAATGCGAAGGGTGTTCCCGCAAGATCCACCCAACCATAGGAAAGGACGGTGCCGCCTTTAAGAGGTGGATGCCCCAGAGCATGAAAATCGAGTCCGGCTTTAAAACATGTGCGGCCCAGAGCGTGAAATGTACGTCCGGGCATGGAGGTATAAGATCCTCAACGAATGGTCTTGAAGGGTGGAATTTTTTAACAAACTCTCTTTAAGGAAGGTAGTTTTGGACGCATTTTATACTCTGCAATAACTTGCATAAACCCAAGGCGCGGCCAAGCCTAAACCCTAAATGATAGTATATAGAAGCAAAAACTTGAGCATTGAACGCTTAGTAAATTTTCCAACAAAATTCACCGGCACACTAAAACAGAATATGACCTCTTTAATGTGCCATTTTATTCCAAGTACACCACAAACCGAAGTACACGTAAACTCATGTACTTCTTTTGCTTTTTAAATTGCAGGTATTTCACCTCAGTTTTCATTATTGATGGCACATTTGGTCAAATGGAAACCTCCTGTCTGCAATACTGCTGGAACGCCTGTAATTATTTTATGCACGTGACGTGCAAAAGGAGCAGATTGAGTAAGACCCTGACATACATATATTCCAATATAGCTTTTTTGACAAACGGGTCAGCATGATGATGGTCGACAACTGTCTTGCGTAACGGATAAATAGACAAACTGGCACAACACGCCCCTCCAAAAACATGAGTGGTCATGCACATATGAACAAGTTTGTCTTTACTGAACCGCAAGAACCGCATCTCTATCACATGGCGGTGTCAGAACTTGGTTATACATAGTGGTGACGTCTGCCTGGACAGCACACTGATGCAAGCCAATCCTCAACAAAACATATTAATTCATTCACGATGTCCGGGCCCTGCATCTAACTGTTATTGAGGGATTTTCCTGCATTTTTACGGACACAATCAAAAGCCACCCTAAGCTCTTCTGGCTTTTGGGGTTTAGTACACAATGAGGAGGTAAGTAATTTATCCTGCGTCGATCGTCATAGATCTCATCGTGTGGAACAATTTCTGCGAATTTCGAATCCGATAATTTTTTTAAATCTTGGTCATATCCACCATGGGGATTGTCACGCTCTATTCTTATCCTAAAATTATTAAGCCTCCTTTTGGAAATTACGAAATTATTTGAAATCTATTCACTTGGATCTCGCCAGAGAATGGGCAATTCATAATGGCCTTCAACTTCCCTACATATATCGTCCCATAAACTCTTTACTTTTTTATCTTCGAAAGCAGAACCTGGGTTATCTCCTCCTGGATTGTCAATATCGCACAACTTGTTGACGTTACAACCAGGCCCTTCATCAAGCAAACCAGGGCATAACTTTTTCACAAACGTAAAGATGTAGATAACGGCACCGATGACTCCAGTCTCATGCACCGTGCCACATAAGCCCCACCCTAACAAAATCTTTACTGTAAAGGGTGAATATGGAGGACCTGATCTCACCTGTAACAGAAGTAATGCGACTGAATGGTCCTGGCCTATTAAAATGTAAAGATGTAAGGAAGCAATGCTTGCCGACACGTCAATACCTTTGAGATGATCAAATTCAGATATGTCAACGATAGCCATGCATATCGGAATCTGATCAACAAACCTGACTGCAGACATATGCAAATTTTCGGAACACGCTGATATATTAAAGGCGACATAATAAGAAGGTTTTTTTTAGCTCCTTACATAGTTTTCAATACATATAAATGAATTTCTCCTTGGAGATCTAGCTTATCAGCCATACACTGTGTACAGAAACTGGCACTGATAAGTGTGTCTAATGCTGCTTTCAAGGGAAACTGTTTCATTGCCATTCAATTTTCGACTCTGTCTATTGGCATAACATAATTCGATAGATCTGTATGAATCAAAGCTGAATGAAGCTTTGCACAGCAGAAACAAAGATTTGAACTTCTACAGTCTTTTGTTCCGTGATGGTTGCAAAAAAAGTATGACACAGTTTACACGAGCTCACAAACTCCAATATCTGAGGTACTTTAAGAATTTTGAAGTCTGGAAATCCCATAAGACTGTGAATTTGATTAGACAAAGCACAAGGCCTACAATTTTGTTGTATACTTGTGTTACATGTCGCTGCAGATGTTTCATATTCAGAATTACTATTATCACTTGACCCATCCTCTTCATTATTCTACATGCCACCTACATTACAGCCTTTTGCCAGCATTGGTTTTATTTCGTGCATGAAATACGGTTGAATCTCCCTATTAAGACCGTCTAAGGGGCTGAAAAATGTGGTCTTCATAGGGGAGTGGTCTTAATGAGGATATGATTTAAGGAAAAACGAAAATGGGTCTATAAATTGGTGGCCTTAATACAGAAATGGTCTCTTTCTCTTGGAGGTGGTCTTAATTGGAGATTCTACTGTATACATGTACTAGTAGCACTGCAACTAATCACACGCTTGTAATGTTGCATACGTTCTGTACAGGCCGTTACACCCACAAGTGGGTCTGACATCTCGCTGCTGATTTCTGATATAAAGCTGACTAAATCTGAAAATTTCAAGTAAGTTCCTGAAGCTTTCTCATTTTATTAACCCTTGCTTATTTCAACGATGTTGACCCAAACTCGAAGTCTAGCAACAATGTCAAATATTATGACCTGTGTAGTAAGCTCATGCACCGCACTAATGCTATTCACTATTTGATAAGCATTTTTCAGCTCATAACACAAAGCCATCATATAGGCGGTCTGTCTGGTTTATTTGTACGCAGAGACTTCCTAACGTCCTGTGCAACTCTTTGTGTTGTACCATATGAATCCGGTAGTGCCTCAAGCAATTGTTCGTAACCACGCTTTGCACCCACGTAAACAGTAGATCTGATTGAATCTCTAGTATCCACTGATGTATACTGAATGAGACAAGCTAGTCTCAAATCATAATCTGAACAAAACATTTCAACATTTGCTTTGAAAGACTTGATAAATGTATGGTACTCCAAAATTCCAGATGAAAATAATTGTAGTTCTATCTTCGGCAATGCAAATAATTTTAAGGCTTGAGCAAAAACTGGTGGCGTATGGCTGGACTGAACTTTTGATCTTTTGGCCAGGAAAGCATTTTCTTTACCAAACATCAATATATTTATTGTGAACGTCACTGATATATTCTTCCGTTATCAATATATCCGTCTCTTTATCCTGGTAAGCAACTTTATCATGAACATCAGATAATTTGGAAAAGGTTTCCTTCAACTTAAATACCAAAGCCGGAATCGATTGAATGTCACGAGGCTCTGCAAGTGCTCTACTTAATTTCTTTCGCTGTCCTGTGACATTGCGCTAAGCCGTCTATTTTTCTTCTTTGAGACCTCCCATAGTTGCACCACACAGTAAAACTAGTATGATCAAGCGTACCAATAAAAATATACCTATACCTAAACCCTTAACTGATATATCACATGTATACAGTTGCATACATTTACAGGTGTGTATAAGTATTCGTGTATGCATATAGTTGAAACTACATACTTGCAAATCGTTGAAGAACTGAAATAACCCTTTTACACTAATGCTCAACTGAATATATACTTTAAATGTCCCCACATTGAAAAATGCAAGGTGAATATGAGACATAGGATCAACTTAGACACAATAGAATAACACAAACTGAATCCCATCCAATGCCACATTATCACAAGCTGTTTAATTGAGACCAGATATTTAAACCTTCAATGAATTTCCATCATTTATACCGGGAAAATTACCACAACAACTTTGTAGTTATTGATATAATGAAACTTCGTACAGTTTAAAAACCAGAGCAGCTACGTGTATGAATTTTGTCTTTAATACAAAAAGGGGTATTTTGCAGTAGACGAGGCACGTAATATCTGATGTAGGTTTTTCGTTGTTCTGTGGTGTTTGGTGCAGGATTGTACTGTTATTCTATATGCTATAGAAATTCTTGCGATTCTACTTGACCAGGTAAAACAAGGATGGGTTGTTGTAAGTGGTTTTAGTCTATTGATAAAAAATCATTTTTGGAATATTTATCAAACGGTCTACTATTTTCCATAAGTTTGGGTAACTGTATGAAGATACATAGATACTATTGATGTAAGCCGATATTCAAAAATTACAAGGAAAGTTTACTTTTTTCAGTTAATTTTCTTTTTAATTTGTGAATCGTCAGAGGTCAAACTGAGCTATTGAGAGCCTGCCATTCCAAATGTGTGCAGTGACACGGGACAGCAGACTAGTACTTTTTTGTCAATAGAACTTTATATTCATGCCAGGTTTTGGAACTGTATTGCATACCCAGGAGAGAACATTCTTGTTGTTTATTTATTGTGATGAAGTGAACTAACCATGTCCAATCATACAATTAAGAGGTAGGAAAAAATACGTAGCAGCTGCAGACCTTAAGGTTTTAGAAGCTGTCAGAACAGTTCTCAGGAAAGAGATGGAGAACTTACAACTAAGGTTGTTTCTTAAGTGACCCAGATTGACACTCTCAACACTGATTGCATGGTCTTAGAAAAGAATCCACAAGACTGTAACGTCAGTCATAAATTATCCCTTGCCTAAGCTGCAAGAAAATATGCAGGATCTCACTTCAGCTTTGGCAGCATAAATGTTCGAGAACAATGTTCTAACATTAGTTGTCACTTGTTATCCAAGGTTTGACAAAATTAGGCATTGATTTTGCAAGAGACTGCTTTAAAGACCGGAACACTTATGGCTGCTCAGATGGCTGCCATCGACTCACCAAAAGTGAAGATGTTAGCATCATAATTTCTTTTCTTGCTTTCAACCAGGGAAACAAATTATCGTCATGTGCTAATAGTCTTACAAATCAAACTATAAAGTTCCACTGAAACTTAATAGGAAAGGTTAAAAAAGAAATAATTGACCATAGGTGAAATCTACCTGTGGAACTGGAAAGGCTAGGGTAAAGTGTATCAAGAGTGGTACAATTGTGAGATTTTCCACCTAAAAATTAGGGACTTTGTTGGAACGATACATCCCAGTTTTAGCTTCCAAACATGAGCCACTAATAGTTGCTAAATACATTAGAGTGCTAGATCAGTAGTGTAAACACAATATCCGATGCTTAAACTCTCAGTTACTGCACAGAGTCTACTCAATGTGTGTACTGCTGATGTGTCTGCTGGTGGGGACACAATAATGGCATGTAACAAAATGTTGGTAGCTTGAGAGTTGCTGGTACTCCCAACTGTACTACATGTACGCCATTTGTGAATTTCCATTTCAAACTTTGACCAATTTGGGGGGGGGGTTAAAGCCTTGCAACCAACAACCATTTTTTGTAAGCTGTTTGAAAAGCAGTACTTCTCTATGGGATGTCTTCAACGTAGTCAAGATCCCCAAGGCCTGGTTTAATTCTCGTTTTCAAATGTATATTTTTCGCAATTTCAGAGAGTTTCAGATAATTCGTCAGTTTCTTTTCATGACACAATTGCATTTCCCTTGAGAAACATGAGACACAGTTGGGCTTCACTGGTATGTGACTGTTTGTAGCACGGGCTATTTTGTCACTGTTAGAGTCAAAAAAACTTCACGACCACCATTTGCATCTTGCAGAACCAACCATAGTATGATGTTTGAAGTGCTAAATGTGTCATTTTCAGCAGTTTTCCTTTGCCCATTGGTGGCTACATTACCAAGATTCATCCTCAGGGTATCATACAAGATAAAAGCATGTTGCCCTTCTGGTCATATTTGTGAATACATATTACAAGTCCAACGTATTTTGGTGTAAAAGAGTTGGAAACAACATCGAGAACACTGTGCCTAAGACTTACTTTTTGTTCATTTACTTTTTAGTAAAAAAAATCCTGTCACAACGAGAAAACAGCTCTTCGTTGCTCTGAATGACCCAGACAAGAAAGTGCCACAAGTAATCTGGAATCACCTTTCTGTCTCCTCTAAACAAAACTGATTTCTTTGGTGCAAATATTGTTTGAGCTAATTTGTCTTTCAACTTTGATCTGATAACTGCAGTAGCCTCATAGAGAGAGCAATTGCGTACTGCTCTTCCACATTTTTCAGACTTATTTCGGGGAGGTGGGGGGAGGTAGTTCCTGTCTGAGGCTTCTGGTAGTCATTTCGGTGTTTGGTATTCCAGGAATAGACACTTACATTGATCACCATTATATATCAATTGTACACATTGTTTTTGACATTTTTGACTTTTTCTGTGTAGGGAGTCTTACTCTGGATGTCAGTGGTCAAATAAGCCCCTTCGTGGTGTGAATCTTATTCAATTAACATATCAATGCTCTGTGGGGAGTCTTAATCTGTATATTAGTGGTCATATCAGGCCCCTTCATGATTTGATTCTAATTCAATAATCCTATCGATGCTCTCTGGTTTCAAAACTCGAAGTGAGCCACCAGTTTGGCTCACATCACATGTGAAATAGTTTGTTTGATGCCGTGGCTTCCTTTGCACCCTAACATGACTAACAGCACCTGTGATAAAACTCTACCAATAACTGTCGTCATTTTGCAAGATAGTAGTCACAAGTTATGACCACTGGTCTACTATGTTTTGCTATTCCGTGTGTGTCGCAGTGGAAGATACGTTACATAATGAGCAACGACCCTCTTTGACTTTTAAATATGAATAAAATAAAAACAATTTCTAAAACCAAAGGAATCAACACAAGGACATCCCGCCTTTTTTGAAATCACAAACAAACTATAGCTACAGCAAAACCAATGAGTACAACGACAAACAAACGAAGACTACTGATACAAAAGCACCTGCAGATGCCATGCTTGGAAAAAATGGGCTTTGCTGTCGGTCCAGGTAGGAAAGAAGAAAACTGTCCGTGATCAGAGGCATGCGTTGTGCTCGTAGTTACCGGTGTTGCAAACAGGTGGAGACAAATCTTAGCATTTGAAAGTGGTTACTTTCTGCTGGAAGGAGAATCTCTTTTATATAACGTTGCAAAATACATATCAGAACAGTTTTATGACTTTACACTTGTGTTTCAATAGTTTTGATCTTAACAAATAATAATAATAGTAACAAAGATTAAAAAATGAAAAAAATAATTAATAGGAAAATAAATTGATTAATTATTTTTTTAAATTCATTAATAATTAAATGAAGAAATGGACATACAATACAACAATAAGGTGGGTTACTTTTACACCCAGATTATGTCTCGTCTGTTTTCAGTTTAGTGTTAATTTTCAAGTAAATAATGAACAGAAGATAGAAGCAGTCAATACAGTTAGTGGATAGCCTCCATTTGTCTACCACAACTGCTAAAATCTTTCAACTGCTTATGAAACACTTTCATCCATAAGTGCGAGATGGTTTTTAATATTTAAGGCAGCAAGAACTTCAATTCCATACAGCAGTATTCACAAAAGCCTACTGGTAGTCCATATCTCTCGTTGCAACCATCCTCGCGCAAGATAAGTATGGAAGAAGACCTTTAGATTAAGCAAGCGGTCACTTGATCGAAATACACACAGAAACAACAAAACTTGTAATTACAGTCGGAAAATGGTAAATTATGCTACCATTGCCATGAAATAAAATTCAAAGGCTGCAAAGTTTTTCAGATTACTCTCAATCGGTGGTCACTGGGCTTTAATGACGTTTTATGCTGTATTTATCTGATCTATATCAAAGCTTCTTTAATTTATTTCTTTTCATATCTTGTCAGTTAGTTGTTAAAGTGCACCTGTACTTTTGTCATGCTGACAAGGAACGTGTCACTGAATAAACAATATGGGGATCGCACTAACCAAAGTTTTCCCATGTAGCTATCAAAAAAGCCCTTGGTACATCAACTGGCAAAAATAGATACAGTGGAATCTCCCCATTAAGACCACCTGAGGGACTGAAAAATGTGGTCTTAATAGGGGGTGGTCTTAATGGGGATATAGTTTAATTAAGGAAAACAAAAATGGGTCTGTAAATTGGTGGTCTTAATGCATAAATGGTCTCTTTATGGAGGTGGTCTTAATTGGAGATTCTACTGTAGATTGTCAAAAAAAAAACCCAGGGTCAATTCCGTTAACTTCAAAATGGGGAAAATAAGTCACAGCTGAAAACATTTAAAAAATACAATATTTTGCGAGATGATGGTTATATGGTGTATAAAATGCAAATATAACGTTATGTTAATTGAGGAAGAGTGTAAGTGATCCCTGATGTCAAACATAAAAACTGCATTTAGTCACGGTAATACAGTATCATTTACTACTAGGTGTTAGTTTGTATTTGCTTAGAAGGTGACATACGCCCATGTCTGGTTGGAAAGCAATTGTAATGTTTTTTGGTTTTTTTTGGTTTTTTTTTTTTTTTTTTTTTTTTTGGATGTTGTGTTTGTGTATTTGTATTGCTGTATGTTAGTTACGACTTATACTAAAACAACAATTGTGGCAATAAGCCACATTGTTTCCTTAAGAATTATTCGGTTCATTTGTACGTCATGATGACCTAATAGCTATCTATCAAAAAACAAGTTTGCGGATAGATGAAAATGTGTTAACTTACACATTTGATCTACTTCACTCACTAGATGTTTGGGTAAATCCATCCTATTTAACTACCTGGATGTCACATGTCAGCTTGTTAAGTATAGCTTCATGTAGAGTAAACATAAGCTTTTTTGAGAATATTATATATAAGTAGAACATACATGGAGAGAGAGAGAGAGAGAGAGAGAGAGACTTTTGTCTCTGAAAAGCCGCATTTCAACTTTAGACATCATTTCATACCAAGAGGCTCGTTGAGGGACATGTACACTTTTTTCTGTGTGATATCAGAGCATATGATACCTGTACAGATCTACAACACACAATTCCTTCACATAACTTGTAGCTTTGCCAACATAGCTCGGATACCTTTTTGAAGTTGTAATTATAACCTAACATCTGTTCCTTGAAGCTGCTTCAGTAATGGATAATTCGTATGCGGGAGCCACATTACCTCTTTGAGTGAGGAGTGCAGAGTAAATTTAAACTTGTATAGATGTATATCAAAGACATAAGTAGGGAAGGTCAGGTGAAAAGGTTTGTGACTTTTCGGTTCCAGTTTTGTGAAATTAAATTTTTGGCTGCTGGTGTGCATTCAGAACGGAGCGCCCTATAGTAGCCATTTAAACAGTGGATTCACGGGATATATCTTGTACATCCTGTATTTATAAGTAAGGAGGATCCAGTCCCCTTATATATCAAAGGCCAAAACCCATCAGCTTCTATTTGCTCGTTGACAACTTCAAGAGAGAGAGTCTGTGAACAGCGAAATAAAGGATAAACGCTGAGAAAACTGTTCAACTTTGAGATGCTGCAACGCAAGTGGGCACTTGCATCCAAGATCGTGTGAGCACAGGGCAGTTACAGTCATTTTGTTTGGTCTATACACCTAACATATGGTGGCCACGTACTGCTTTTATAATATGCTCGCTAAGGAGTTGCCATTATAACATGCAAAACCTATCTCTAAGTTATTGTTATCTCCAGTTAAACATATTCAATATTTTTTAGTTTCTCATACATGTGGATATGGAATATTTTTGTTAACTAGAGCTTGATCGAAGATTGCCGATGTTGTCGGATTTTTTTTTTTTATCTTTGTTTGACCTGATACAAAATACGTTACTTAATCCGATTATTGATATTCGGTGAATACCTGGAAAAGAAATTATTATAGATAAATTGTTGTTGGTAAACACTCTTTCAACAAAAAACGTATACTTGTCACATGGATTTCTTATAGTATATGGGGTCGTTCCTTGCAATTTTTGCAATGTTATCGAATTTTAACACTTAATGCGGGCAAAAGAATAACACAGTAGAAAAGGAGAATGACTGAACCATCACGGTCCCCCTAGTCCCTGCTAAAGGTAATCAGTCTAATACTGGATAATGAAGTCCCCAGGTGACAGGCCAATACAGCCAGGAGTTTTCAGGAGAAAATCAACCATAATCATTTGCATATGTTCAGTTGCTCTTTAGCGCAGAAAATTCAGGTATACGTATTTTGCTGCAGAGTATTGACCCGTATGTGCATTGACATGTGGCTGATGATATGGTTATGAATATACTTAGGCAAATTCAACCATAATCAGAGCATCTGTATTGTGCATAATTATTGATGGTATATGCTTGTTGAAATAGGAATCTTTTCTATAAGGGGTTACCTTGGTAGGGTGATTTAGTTTCAGTAATTCTAAAGTGTACATATATATTTATATGCAGTAGCCATTGATGATTCAAGAACTGGTTTGTGTACAACTCTTTCATCTGTCAAATGTTCATAAAGGGAACACATGTACCATTCTAACACCGGTTTTCCAATTTCCTCCTGTCTTACAGATGTGTCACTTAAACGCTACACTTTAGTTCTAGTCACATAATACTAACCTACATGTAAAATCATTTGATTTGGTGCATAGACAAGTCATATATCAGAGATCTGATAGACCAATCTGAATATGCATTTTGGTTCTGTATGGTCCACACTGCAGCTGATTCCACAAGTACAGGCCATAATATTCTTGCTTCAGCATTTTTACATCAAACGGTAGCTTGCATTTTGCTGCGGAGAAGGTTTTTCCCTGTAAAACAAAGGGGGGGGTCCTCCTTAGCAGGCTACAGTTGTTTCAATCAATACATATTATTCTACTCTCATAACATATAACTTGTAGAATTTGGTATGTAGAAGGATGTCACATAGACCTTTGTAAATTTGCATTTTGGTTTCATATAGCCCAAACAAGTAAAATACATGAACTAAGGCCGTATATTTCTTGTTTGAGCATGTTGACACCAGTTGTTTCCTGTATGCTCGTTTGGTAATTTTGGCTTACGCTTTAGGGCTGCTGAGGTGCACTACCTAAAACAATTTTTGCTTTACAGCAAATATTTGACATATAACAAAAAAGATAAGAAAGTATTTGTTTGCTACATATCATAGTTGACAAGTAAACAAAGCCAACTCCATTTCTAGGGACAATGATAACAACTCATCTAGTCAGCCTTACCATATTTTGTGCACCCAGTAACAGAAAACTTTATGAAATACTACAATTTTGGCCAAAAATCGCACAGAATAAAAATAGTATGCATTGATATGGAGGGGCTTCACAAATATACTGTTTTTGCATGGTTAGGTTGTAGTTTGTCTGCAGATTATTTCTGAGCTGTCGACTAGGAAGTGTACGCCATGGCACTACATACTGCATCTTTATACTTGATTGATGAGCTCAATCCCAGAAAATGACTACCAGCCTGGGAACAACAAGCCATCTTTGACTTGCAGTTACACAGAACTTCAATCAGAGAAAGGATTAGTATACATGCAGGTATGTAAAAATGTTGTCGACCAAGCTGATTGCATGGCTCAGCTATTGTCTTCTCCTTGCTTTCTAAGATTGGTTCATATCACAATTGATTCATACTCAGACAAGGCAAGGACGTACACATGGACATCATAAACATCCTAATAAGTCTCACCATTCTTATGCAACACCACAATTCCTGGCTAGAAGATCTAATAATCCAAGAAGTCTTCATCTAGTAAGATCTGTACTTTATTCTATGCCACGATCACGTTTGAACCAATTGAAACAAGATATTAACAAATAATTCCTAGGCAAAGAATTGAAAAAAATATATAACATATTGTCAATGACATAGCTTTTCACAGACCTTTTGAGCCCATGGCTATTCATAGGAAGACACCAACGGATGGTTTCCTTGAATGAATATATTATGATAGGGTGTTGATTATATATCTGCTAAAAATCAATACATTACATAATAAAAAGGTGCAATCATGCATACCAGCTTACCTTGATAGTGCTGCTCCTAAAGGTTCATATAAATATTGGAAAACTTTGCTTCCAAGATATTCAACCACACGAAATTTATTAAATAACGTAATCTTGATGACTATAAAGAAAACTGATACCAATGACTATGTCATTATTCGCTGTATACTTCAAATCACCATGGTCATATAATTACTGGCGATCTTTCTATTGGACCAAATGTTGCACCACGTAAGCAAATTTTGAAAAGGCCTAAATATCCTGAGCAACGGGAAACTGTTTGGGGGTAAAGATAAAAAGTGATTATCGAAACTGTTGAAGAAAATGCTAGAAAACGGCCAAGGACAATGAACTTGATATTTCCGTCTTAGATGAATGGATCATGGAAATAAGGCATATCATTACAAACACAATACAAGAATTACCGAAAGCAAACAAAACATTGACATCCTGTTCTGACAAATCCAGAAGTTTTTCATTGCCTGCAAGACATGCATGATAAATATATTTTGCCACCTGATGATAAAGCATCTCTTAGTATGATTGTCATTTGTGGATAATTGTATTGTAAGGTTCTAATTGACGAATTAAGCCTGTTGACAACCTCACGGCCTTGAGCATATGAAAAAGTGAATGAACCATTGCAATGGTATATTATTTTGAATAAAAACATCAACCATTTTAATCTTCATTTTGCATGACTTTTTCTGATGCACATGCCCATTTACCCATTTGCTCAGTTGCAAAGCTGCATAAAAATCCTTATAAGTTCCGATTCAGGCAGGTTCCAAATTTTGCTCAAATAAAGAATTGTCACTTTTGTTGCTTTAAGGCTGGAAGAAAGTACAGGAACTTTGCTTTCATGATTTTGGTCAGATAGAAGCATCTTCTGGTGGTAATAGTTTTGGGACTTATTTCTAATGGAAAGACTTTGTTGGAGCTGTTGAATGGTACTGATAATAATTAACCTTATAATCAGATGTCTTCTTGGGGATTTTCCACTTTAAATACAATTGTTCCTCATTCTTATTTTGAAAGAATGTATCAGGTCTCTCATATAAAAATATATCAGAAGAATAACTTTCAGGAATGATCATTTCTTATATTGGTGCATATTTGGTAATGAAATGAAGAATGGCCAGTTCGCATTTGAATACGATCAGTTTGTTGAGATGTTAAACTTGTTGATTGATTGTATATATGTTAATTTTGGAGATTCCATCTTTTAAGACTAACAAGCGGTGTTCCAATGGGTACCAATTTCACACGTCTTTTGGCGAATAATGCATACTGGGTAATGATATGAAGAATGGCCAGTTCGCATTTGAATACAATCAGTCTGTTGAGATGTTGAACTTCTTGATTAATAACATTTATGTCAATTTTTTCATGTATTAAGTCAGACAAGCGTTATTTCAATGGGTACCAATTGAATACCTCTTTTGGCGAATTTATATTTATTTTTCTATGAGCATATATTTCTTGCAAAGCTGGCAAAAAAAGGAAATTTCATGACAAATGTTCAAAGTTGACACTTAGATATACTGATGACCTATTAAGCACAAATAGTAAGCAATTGTGAGAATACATTTCACAAATATACTTTTATAACTTGGAATTGAAAGAAACTACAGAAAACGATATGGAATATTCAATCTTAGATATAATGATGCATAGCGATACTACTGAATTGAAGTTTGAATTATGTGACCAACGTGATTATTTTTAATTTTACCCAGTAAATTATCCCCATATTGACATTTATATTCCACTCAAGCCAGGACACGGTGTTTATCTGTCATGTTTCAAGTGAATCTGGCTGACGGTTTCAGACAGTAAAACGTTAATTAGCATTAGAATGCCTGATGACTTGCATAGTGACCTATAAGAACGGTGCATTTACCTAGCAGTACCCATATTGAACAAACGGTTAAAAATCAGGAAACCATACCATTGCCGCCTGATGAACAGCGTTGTACGACCCTTTCACAAGGAATATTTCACGCAGTTTCAGCTAAATCTGTGTGATGGCTCAGGATAGGTCAAAAATAGCAAAAAACCAAATTCTAAAAATCGAAGAAATTGCAACAGCACCTTGTCAATAAATTAGGACCTAGGAGTCCCTAAAAGTGTTCCTGTGTAATATCAAAGCAATTGGGTAAGCATTTTCGGAAAAGATTGTTGAAAATTTGTCCTATAAAACAAAATTTTTAAAACATCAATAAAAATTTTTTTAAAAAATCACTGGAGCGTTACCAATTGAACAAACTTGGTAGAGACCTACACAAGTACATTGTCACCAAATTTTAAGTGGTTCTGGCTGACGGTTTCAAAGAAAAAGTCGAAAAAGTGAACTACAGTTAGAATGGCCATTAACTTACATAGGTGATCAAGAGGTAAGGTGCTTTTACCAATAAAGACCAAAATTGGAAAAAAAAATCGTAAAGCTCAGAAATCCACAGCAGTGCCACCTAGTGAACAAATTTGTTGGACCATTTCACATTGAGTATATCCACAAAGTTTCAGTTTGATCTGAGAGATGGTTCTTGAAACAAAGTTGAAAATTGCGAATGCTTACAGAGAGTCATAAAAATTTGAAAAAACAAAACAAAACAAAAATTGCAGCGTCATCCGGCTACCACATTAAGAACAAACAGTCCCTGGAAGTCTTGTGTGATATCAAAACAATTCGATGAGCGGTTTCGGAGAAAAAAATTATGCGATTTGCCCAGAAAAAGAACAAAATTCAGAAAAAATAGAAAAACTCACTAGAGCATAACCATTTATATAAAAAAAATGGTAGAGATCCACCAAAGGTACATTGCCAACAAGTTTGAATGCAATCTGGCTGGCAGTTTTGAAGAAGTGCAAAATGTGAATAAGCATTAGAATGCCTAATAACTTACAGACTAATCAATAAAAAAGGTGCATTTATCCATAAGAACCCGAATTGAAAAAAAAACACTTAAATTCATGGAATCCATAGCAAAGCCTCCTCTTGAACATTTTATTTTTACCCTTTTACCAGGAATACAATTTTCAGCTTAACCTGAGTGACATTTCTGGAGAAATCGAAAGTAGTAAAATCACACATAAAAATCTTAAAAAATAGAAAAATTGCAACGTCATGTGGTGAAACAATTAAGAATAAGGGTCCAAGGGAGTGTTCCTTCTTGATACCAAAGCAAATGCGTGAGCGGTTTGGGAAAGTAGAGTGTTAAGTTCCCCCCCCCCCCTCCAAAAAAAAGTTTAAAAAAGTTTAAACAAAAAGTCCAAAATTCACGGGAGCATGACCATTGGAGCAAATTTGGTTTAAACCTACGCAAGGTACCTTGCCACCAAGTTTGAAGTCAATCTAGTGGACGGTTTTGGAGACGAAGTAAAAAAAGTGACTTGTGAATACATGGACGGACAGAAGGAGACAGGATGTCTGAGCCTCCTAAAAGCTCAGCCTGACCAGCAAGTCAGCGGATGTAATAATAGAAAAAATAAGTATTAAAAAACATTCAATCCTAAAATATCCGGAGCATGACCATTAGAGCAAACCTGGTAGAGACTCACTCAAGGTAGCTGCCCACAAAGTTTGGGGAGAATCTGTCTGCATGTTGTGGTGAACTCATATGTGTGCATTATGGAGGGATGACATACGAGGGACGACAGGCTTCCTAAAAGCTCACTTGACTAACAAGTCAGCTGGGCTTATAGTTCTTTATTCCACGTCATCCAGAATTAGCAAAATGATAATACAGTATACAGAAAAGCAAACACACACATGTATAAGTTAAAGTGGACTGGTCTTGGTTTTGTTAAAACCAGCACTTCTTAGGGTAGGGTCAATAAAAATTGAAGAGATTATTAAAATTTTGACTAGTTTATGCTTTGCAGAACCGGGCTTATTGAAATTAGCGTTTGTAGTGAGATACCGATGCAAATCCGTCACGCCATCTGCAGCAATAGTGCCTTGTCTTGTGATTTTAGTCTCAACTGGGGGGGGGGGGTGATAATTTGCTTCAGGAGTAATAGATCGAGCAAATCAGTCCTGTTAGGCAAGGCACCCTGATGATTCCAAAACAGGTGATATGTTGACAAAAATGTCGAATATCCGCAATCGGCGCGCGAGGCGCGCGACTATTAGCCTGTAGCTCTATAATACATGCAAGTGACCTCTGAAGTGCTTTTAGCAGCAGCAACACCTGTGCTCCAAATGAGCCTTGCATTAACGAACAATTCCCTCAAATTGCACTAAGATCATTGTGCATTAGCGCAATTTGAATGGGCAATGAGGCATTAAGAGCACATAAAAATAAACAGTTAGAATTACCGATGAAAATAATGGCACTGCCTTTTGCCTTCATGTGTGGACCTAGTGACACACTTTCACCAATTTCTACGCCACGGAATTTAAATTCGATTCTTTCAGTTAAAACATAGATAAAAATAAAAATTGAAGTGTAAATGTAGTTGCCTTTGTTTTTGGGACGTTTAGAGATTACTTATAATCGTTTAACAAGCTTCGAATTTTTGGGGGTTCAGCGATATTATATTCATCTTGGCTACCATTATTTGTAGATAACAATAAGTAAATGAGGATAGTATATAATGCACAGAATGGTCCAATAAAATTAAAACCAGAGTTCCCAGGTAGTCATAGGTGAAATACTTGAACATTTCATGGGATTTTTTTTTCTTTCTTCAATAGCTTTGAAATCATGTGAACCACATATCATCTTAACTTTGTATTTTGGGTTGTGTCAAAGAATGTCCGGATGAACGTATGGAACACTTACTTTTAGTCAAAATATATTCCTTGGCGTGTTTCACGGGCGTCTCAGTTGTAACAAAGTGGGTCACGAAATTCAGGTAAACCTGTTTGTATGGAGTGCATCTTTTTTAATCTGTTGGGGATTGTTTGTGGAAAAGAGCATTATATTTAAGCTATTCATCTATATGTTTTACACACTTCCTTTTCCAATCTTTGTGAAAGACAGAGAAGAGAGGGGGGTTCTAGTAAAATGCGAATCAGAACCAATGGTTCCCAGTGTTTCTACATAAATATATGAGAGTTGGTATGGTTACGCTGGAATGGGGTTCCCTTATCTCTCGTACTTTTCCTGCGTTTTTCTTGCCGTTTCAGACCTCCTTTGCACCGTTGTCTTTTTTGTCTGAATATATGAAGTCCTTGAAATATATATTAAAGGAATTCTGCATGGGTAAACACACTTGACTGAATCACTGGGACGTGTAGTGTGCCTCTTGGATACAGTGGATTGGGCAGCGGTTTGTCGATAAATAGGTGAGCTTCAAGTAGTTTCACTTAGGGAGTAACTAGAAACAAATTTTTCCTGGGAACTTTTTATTAAAAAGAATCCAATTGCATATCAAAGGAAATGCTTTCCCGTCAAAAAAATCCAGAACTTGTGCTACTCATACAAGTCTGTATCAACATAATGTAAAACCAATTTGCATCGTGCAACTATCAGTAGCAGTTATTTAGAGATACTTTACTCTTTTCAGAGGACTCGTAAAGTCCAGATTTCGCTTGAAATAAGTAAAGTGGGGTGAACAGTCAAATGGATTTGTAAATTCTGCACCTGATGAATGGATTTTCCAATGAGTAGTTCCGCAAAATACATTATCAATTACACTGACACGTCTTTGGGATATTCTTGTTGGTAAAGTAAATTGGGGTATAAAATTATTGTTTAGCTTAAGATCTATGATTTCAGGAAAATCGTCCTTGGTATCTCTGTGCAGTACTCTCCATCAGCAAACTTTTCAGAACGTTAAATAGCCGAACCTTTTTCGCTTCACCTCAGAAATAAAAGTGGGGGCATTTTGCTTCAACAGTACAAACACAATACAATGCAGTATACTGTAAACACTACTTTACACATGTACGTTACTGATAGTACTAACAAAAAGTACAATCATATATAATTCTTGAAATTATTCACAAGGGCATCGAATTCCAGCCATATAGTTCTCATTTTTTCACAAAAAGTATCATGGCGTAATCTTCATATTTCATCGATATAATCATTTTTTCCCAAATTAATGTTTTCGACATTTACATAAATTTTGACATCTCTGTAATCAAAATGTTGTCTGATCTTTTGTTTTCGAAATATTAAATAGAAAATTTCGGACGTTCATTTACATACAATGGTACAGATATTTAGAACAATATTACTGATACTATCCATTTTGCTGATAACCCTCAGTCCCTTTAATTGGCTCAGCTGACATGTCAGTCAGCTGAACTTATCTTATGGTTCTCCATCCGTCGTCCGTCCATTATCAGTCGTCCGTCAACAGTTCACATTTTCGACTTCTTCTCCAAAACCGTCAGCCAGATCTACTTTAAACTTGGTGGGGATATGGCTTAGGTAGATGTCTACCAAGTTTATTCAAATGGTTACGGTTCAGTGATTTTTCGATTTTTTAGGATTTTTTATTTTTGTTTTTTGGGGGGCAAATCTTTAAGAAAAATCTTCTCCTAAACCCGAGCATTCTAATGCTAATTCCCATTTTTGACTTCTTCTCCAAAACAGTCATCCAGATTAACTTCAAACTTGTTGGCAATGTAACTTGGGTGGGTTTCTACCTGGTTGTTCCAATGGTCATGCTCCAGTGATTTTTGGATTTTTAACTAATATTTTTGTTCTTTTTTTGACAAATCTTAAAAAAATCTTCTTCTCCGTAACTGCTCACCCAATTGCTTTGATATAAAAAAAGAAAGGCACCTGGGGACTCGTTTTTCTTAATGTGTTCACCAGGTGGCCTTGCAAATTTTTTCTATTTTTTATGATTTTGTGTGTGTGTGTGTGTGTGTGTGTGTGTGTGTGTGTGTGTGTGTGTGTGTGTGTGTGTGTGTTAGTTATAGCAATTCTCTACTTGTTCGCCAGAACCGTCACTCAGATTAAGCTTGAACGTGGTGGATATGTTTCTTGTGGAAGGGTCAAACAATGTGGCTCACTTTGCGGGAATGCTGCAGATTCCTGATGTTTAACAATTTTTTATTTTAATTCGGTTCTTTTCGGTAAATGCACCTTTCCTATTGATTACTGCATGTATGTAAGTCAATGGGCATTCTGATGCTAATTCACATTTTCGACTTCTTCTCCAAAACCGTCATCCAGATTTACTGCAAACTTGGTGGGGATGTACCTTAGGGGTCTACCATGTATGTTCCAATGGTCATGTTCCAATGGTTTTGGATTTTTTTATGATTTTTTTTTTCAAAAATCTTTACAAAAGTTTTAATGGGAAAGTTTAACATGGTAATTTCTTGTAATAGTTATAACTTAAATAATTTTGGCTAGATTTACTTCAAACTTGGTGGGTATGTGCCTTGGGTGGATCTTCACCAAGTTTGTTCTAATTGTTACACTCTACTGATTTTTGGATTTTTTATGAATTATTTTGTTCTTTTTGGGGGGCAAACCTTAAAAACTCTTTTTCTCTGAAACCGCTCACCCAATTGCTTTGATATTGTACATTGACACTCCCAGGGACACTTAGTTCCCAATTTGTTCACCGGTTGGTGCTGCAATTTTTTCTAGTTTTTTATGAATTTTTTTGTATGGTTTTGCTATTTTTCACTTGTTCTCAGAACCGTCACTCAGAGTTAGCTGAAATGTGATGGATATGCTCTTGTAGAAGGGTCAAACAAAGTTGTTTACTAGGTGGCACTGCTTTGGATTCCTGAGTTTTAAGGATTTTTTCAATTTGGGTACTTATCGGTCAATGCAGCCTTCTTGTTGATTACTATGTAAGTTAATGGGCATTCTTATGCTAATTCACAGGACAACTGACACGAAATTTACTGTTTACTTGATAACTTGAGATCTGTTTTGAGTTAGTAGCGTGATGCTGCACATGTTAATGTTTCTGTATGAAGGTCATGCTTAGACAGTACATGAATGACCTTGTCCTCGTTTCTGGGGTCACAGTGCAACATACATGAATTTTATTCTTCACTATAACTTGAGAACTACTTGAACCTTGATGTTGCACATGTTAGTGTTCTTCTATAAAGGTCAGACCTACTCAGAACATGGTTTCCTTGATCATTTCCCAGAGCTGCAAGTGTGATGAATGTCTAGGTCAGCTGAGCATGGGCTGTTCAGACAGCCCTCTTGTTGAAGTATAAACGCTTTTATTTTTACAACTGTAGTCCAAAATAATAGTTTTGTCACACCAGTGGAGTCATCTTAACTTTCTGACCAGTAGATCATGACTTTACATCCATCCATCGTGTATGGATCATGCACCCACAATGCACTTTTCACAAGTGTTGTATAGCCAGGGATCTTAACTTTTACCGTGTTAAACGTACATGTATTTTAGTTTATATTGATTTTACAATCCGCCGTGTACTTTTTGCGTGTATTAAAATACTTGCTGTTCTTGTGTTTTACTGTGTACGTGTAGACTTTTTATTTTAGAGTGTAGGTGTTGCGTTTCACAGTGTACTTTTTACCTGTCTGAGTATTTTCATGTTGAGTTCCTCTATGTACTTTTCATGTGTGATTGATATATCATTGGTTATATGTATGTGACATGTATACAATATTTACTTGCCCTAATGGAAAACAGCTGAGCTGATTTGATTATCCAGAACACGTTTGTTGAATCATTACAAATTAAATTTCATTATCATGATCATCACCATCATCATCATCATCATCATCATCATCATCATCATCATCATCATCATCATCATCATCATCATCATCATCATCATCATCACCAAACTTTTTTTTTTCAATATCTGTTACCAAATCGACTTTTATGACATAGGATGAATCTTTCCTTCAAGAAATCGATGAAAACCAGACAATAATTAGGTGGGTGGTAGGCGCTGACACCTTCCATGTAAGATCTGTTCCTGTTTTGATACCAAACAAACCTCCACAAATGCGGTAGTTTGTAATGGAATCCACCATCTTTTTTTCTTCTACCTGACCAGGTTGATGGAAATTTACAAAACATGGTTGCTTTCTTTGATAGCAAATACGGGGAGATGCGGACTTAAGCTTAGGGTCATGTTTATTTTCAATATACCCACTGGATGTTCTTTACGTGAAATCGCTTTTTATTGATTGTATATGATATCTTGTCTGATAACTCTTTAGTAGCCTGAAACTTCCGAACCGTGTCAGTTCAGGAGTTCCACACATGCTCAAGGGAGGCCGTACATAATGCCCTTATTTATCAGTGATGCAGGCCTTCTACCCCCAGCAACGGTCTGCTGCAGTTTATTTGGTATATGAGGATCTCCAGCAAGCTGGCAACGTAGGGCATTAAAAAATATCACCTACCACCTAGCCAAGCCCCCTCCCGATCATTGACTTATCACCCTAGATATTCATGAACCCCTGTATTGTCTTATTGGATAGCGCCACTGACCCATGACAGCCTTGCTGGTCAGTCTGTGTATTCACACAATAGGATTACGCAAGACCACAATACTCCAGACTTAAGATAGCATCTTCAATAAAGTAGTTGTGTGACTTGTGTATTCCCTGACTGCTATATTATAGGAAGATGGATGCCACTGAACGGAACAGTTTACTTCATAAAGTAGGGAGTAAAGGAGAGGACTAGACTACCTGAAAGATGTGTTAAAAAGCCTTTGACACCTCTTGAAAATATGTAAATGACTCATGACTCAGACCTGACCTTGGTCGTAACAATTCCCTAATTACATCACTCTTGTACATGTATATGTAAACATGTGGAACTTAATTGAACCATCTTATTCGAGTGATTGTAAACTTGTGAGAATAATAAGCTTACTCTTTTTGCATATATGTATCCACAGGTCACCATCCTCTTCTTAACCAAACCAGCTTCCTGTGTATTTGGTGTAAGTCTCACAGAACCCAATACTACATTCCAGGTGTATTGATGGTACCATGTCTCACCAGCCACACAGAGAAGTACATAATGCCCCAGATATTTTACTGAGCTGGGCCTTTTTTCCTTTGCCACACATTGATGTCATTTTTGATGTAAAATTGCTGAGTACATTAAGTGTACAAGGTAGTGGTTTTTTAAAATGTAAATGCATTAGAGTTGCCCTTATAAGGATATTTTGAACATTAAGATTCAATATAATTGTACTTCTTGTGCAATGTTTTTTGTGAAAATTCATTTCTGGTTTATATTTAGTACAACATGCTTCCTCGCATCTTACATTTTTCCGTGCAGGTAACATTAAATTGTAAAATGTATCATCTGCTGAGGTAGCTTTAATTAACTTTGCATAAACATCCATGACCCACAGGTTTTGTTTCAATTAATAAACATTTGTTACATACATTTCTAAATACAGTTTGCATATAATCAGGAATGTGCACATCCCGATGTAACCAACAGGAAAATAATGACAGAATGGCTTCTTTATTTTATGAGCAAGTGCTGATGTTGGATATGCCATATAATCTAAGTATCCAGCTTTTTTTTCTATGTTTTGATATTGGCAAATAGAACATTGTACTGCAAATCACTGTAATGGTGTTTAATATGTCTTCTATATCTGCTCTCTTCTTTTACACATATGTCATATATGCGTTTACGTGATCGTGCAAGTCTTGCTTTATCACCAAAGGATAAAAATGGAATTCTATTGAGAATCCAATCTGAATTTTATTGTTTCATTACAGATTAAAGGCACTAAAACACATTGTTTGACACCACTGGTTACTGTTAATATTTTTATTCTTACAGTAATACAACTTAATGTCAATACAGCAAGTCACTTCAATAAGGTTTTGGCTTCTGAAGCTTGTCTTTGGAATCTGGTTCAACATTCTTTGTCACTTTTGAATTGAGTTGGGTGCCACCATCATATTTCACATTTGCCTTCTTTGCGCTTCTTGATTTGAGACTAGCAGGTCGCTGCACAGGGAGATTCTTTTGTTCAGTACCTTGGTAGAATGAATACTGCTGACACACAAGCAAAATTCAGATGGAAGGTTTGGTTCCTCATCGACTATATGTTTCTTCTCAAATGCAAAAACATATTCCTCTGCAAGGTCATTGTGTTATCTGTCTGTGTTAAGTGCCACAAATGTCTTTAAATTAGCAGGTAGCAGAATTGCCAACAAGTCACCTGGTACACCAGTTACACTTTCTGTAGACTGTCTTTGCACATCATTGTATTGATCCTGCAATGTCTCATCTGCAAGGACAGTGGCCCGCAGAGTTTCCTGGATTTCTTCCTGATTTCGGGAGAGACAAATGTGTCTTTTTTGGCCAGGTTCATGATCATCACAAGCAGGACATGGAATTCCCCTCTTTCTGGCCTTTTGTAATTGCTCAGTAATGGATGAAGCTGTTTCCTGTTAGATTATGCTGAGTGATATAATGACAGTGTTTTTTCACTCTCTTGCTCTGAGCATGGTGCGATTTGTCAGGCTGGCAAGCTGTCAGATGAAGGTCTGCCATCACTTGAATCCATGCTCCGGGCCATACGCTGATGCCTTTGATTGTGGGTTTTTGTTTTCTCCAAGAGGCACAGAACCAGAGGTGGATATCCACAGCCACAGGTTGTTTTCGTACAGTGTCCAAACATTTTATTGTCAAATAGATACCTCCCCCCAAGGGCTGCTTTTACCTTTCTTCCAGTTTTTTTCTGCATATCTCAATGCCTATTAATTTATCTATAAATTTTGGACTCAAGGACAACAGTGTTGCAGACCGTTTTGTTATCTTGTACACCTCCACTGCTCCATCAGACAGTCTGCCCATGTGCCAATAAGGCAGAATAACTCTTTGTTTCCATTAAGGGATGTCAAGTGAATATCGACCAAACTGGTCCCCATTCAAACAGGCACTGTTGAATAAAAGCTTTAATGTCCATTTATAATTTTACTTTGCCTCTACATCACATAATCAGTGATTCACTTTTCAATTGCATAATATCTAGTACATTCACAGCCAAAGCTAAAAACCAAGGCTTTAATTTTTGGTCACAGTAATTTACTCAAAATTGAAACATTGGTTTTTAGCTTTGGCTGCGGATGTATTAATCTTGGCTTCATCCATGAATCGTGCTGTATCTACTAACCACAGTAGACTCTGTAATTGACCATTTTTAGCATCACTCCCATATGTGAGCAAGCTCTCTAGATCATCTCTATATGAGTAGCCTGCAGAATGGTCTGTTACAGTTACACCATTCAGTTCCGACTTCAACATTTTGATCCATGATATAAAATTCTATAGGCGCATCATCAGCCAAGGATTTAATTGGATGACAAGAGTCCCAAACACCTGTCAAAACTCCGATCAGTGTGAGAGGCTGAGTAAAAAGTTCCAGTTTTGACTTTGTGCCTTGTGCACTACTGCCATGTACCAGAGACGGGATGGAAGATGTGTCCTTATCCAAAGATGACTACATTCTTTCTTTCTTGGAAAGTCTGACTGCTCCCTTTTTATACTCCGTATGCTTACGTTTTTGTAGTCTTTTTAGCTACTGTAACGTTATCTCTCTGTTGATGAGTAACTTTGCTTGCATTTTCAAGGAGATTGGTGCCTATCACTTGACCTTTTATAATAGCAGAACTTTTTTTATATTTTCACCTCTTGGAGCATTTTTGGCCAAACCCACCCCAAAATTCAAGGCTTCATCTCCTATTGCTTTAGCAGCTGACTTAAGCAAGGGTGTTGCAGTTCTTAGCGTACCACCTACAATGTTACCAATTTCATGACCCTTTTGTGTTCAAAATCCTCTATATCCAGGTATTCCAAGAATAGTTTGATTGATATAATAAGTTTGATATACAGAGCCTTGAGGGGCAATGTGTTTTGCACGTTTAGGTCTCATACCAGTAACCAAGGCACTCTTGTTTGGAAATGAAGTATGATTTTTGACTGACCTCTATTAAATAGGATTGGATCTCCAGTATGAGATGCTAATTTAATCAGTATGACATGAAATCTGTTTGTTCCTACGGGCATATACAACAGTGACGCAAAAGTTGATGTAGATTGACTACCATGAGTGCCGGTGACCATCAAAATTTGTAACAATAGTGCAGATGTATCTCCAACCACAACGTACTAAACAACATCTGAGTTTCCAAATATGGAGTGCAATCCTGCCTCAAAATGAACTTCATTGGAAGCATTAATGCAGAGAGGAAATGAAGTACCTCCTCCATGACTGAATTTGGATTGTTCAATCCCAAGTATTTTATGAAGATGTTTACATGAAATTTCTAGCTCTATGTTTGGTAGGGCGAATTTGATTCCCATTTTGTTTCAGGCTCTATCAAACTGAAAACTTACACCACGTTTAGAACTTTTGCCTATAGCAGTGTTCATTAACGTTTTCACTGAATTAGCAGTTTCCTGGAAATACAACTTTTTAAACCTGATTTGTCTACCACTTCCCTTCGATCTAGTTGGCCATATCTTAAGATGATGCAGCAGATATGGTAGACTAATTGTGTGGATTAGAAATTTCAACTAATCTTACCCCAAAATTTCCACTCAAATCTATTATTTTGGGCTATTTGACTTTAATTTCAGTCACTGTATTTTCTAGAAATTAGTTCATATAGTTATCAGATTTTAAGGTGAGGTAAAAGTCGCCCATTATTCTGGTTGATCTGGTATCATCTTTCTACTGCAATGGTACCCCATCAATTTGTCATAAAGTGTTGTTGCCAACTTTTAAGAGGAACAGTTACAAACATACCACTAAGAAAAAAAAGCTGAAGTGATCCCTACATCTTTGAGATTCACATCTTCATCCCCATCATGTCCTCTACTATACCACTATTAGCTACAGTTTTATTCATGGTGAAGTTTTTTTATGTCGAATGAAGGATAGTGCAAGACCCAATCTTAATATATACTGTTACCGCATACTTTGATAGGTTCATCTTCATAAAATGTACCCTCAATTTGCCCTCCTTGAGCATCTAAAATATAATAGACACCTGTGCGAGGAACATATTTTGTCAATAATGAATACATCCTCAGTCCACTGAGCAAAGTAGCCTTTACTGAAAGGTCCCTAGCTATTGATTATTTAAACCACATCACCAGATTTAAAGTTAGGTTCCCCCTTTTTCTTTCTTTTTTTTCTGTGAAGTGGTGTATCACCATATTGCATGTCCCAAAGTTTATCATCACTGGTATGGTCTCTTGTGTCTTGAGGAGTCAGACCGTCCAATGAGGAGTGTGGAGAATTATTATAGGCTTTTAATAAACTAGGCAAGACTTAAATATGCTAGTAAGTCTGTTGATGAGATAAATACAGCCACATTTTTTCTTTAGGGATACGGTTGAATCTCTCTACCATAGCTGCTTTAATATTTTCATTTGTGTGGAAAAAAAGTTCTATCCCATGGTCTGCCATCAACTTTTAAATATCAAGTTATAAAGTGCTGATGCTTTGTCCACCTGAAGCCTCTTAGAGGTATTACCTGCCTGGCTGTTCACCTTTTTTCATGTCATTGGTTACCCACATTGCATTTTTCTTCTTTAAGGCTACAGCCCAAGCAAAGCGTGTAACACAATCTATGACTGTCAGCATGTGACGCTTATTATTGTTGTACCTAGCAAAAAAAGGTTTGTCACAGAGATCTGCGTGCCACTGTTCATCAGTTGCCTGTACTACCATTTTTCTGCATGGAAATTTATGCGATGGTTGCTTATGCAATGAAAAAAGCCTTTGTTTCTTTAACTGATCACCACCAAAATCACCCGGCTTTGAAAGATCATAGTACACCTCTGCCAAATTCTTCTGCATATTTAGTAAAGTATTCAGGTGTCTCCAAATGAAAGATACTGCATTGCGTTCTCACCACGGCTTACTGGTGCCTTTCTCTTTGATATATGGATTGGTATCTCTAATGATGTGACTTTTTAGCCCTGTGAAATCTTTTTACCCTGGATGGTGCCTTAAATTTGCTTGGAGGTTCACGAAGATATGTTGATTCACTTCTAGGTGCACCATCTTTTGAAATAAATTGCTCAGGGTCCCTCTGTAGATTTGTAGGGAATTTACTCCTTAGGTAATTGTACGTAATTCCAATTTTTTGCATCTTTTTGCTTTGAAGACTATTTTAGCTTGTTGCAATCCATTATTACTGTGTATGTATTGATCTTTTAACATTCTATATATTCTGAGATATCCATGTGAAGCAGTTTCATAACCATTAATGTTGTTTCCTCTTGCAGTAGTGGACAATTGTTCACCAATTGTCAACAACTGAGACATGTATGGATTCTGTAGTGCGTCAATAGATCCTATAGGCACTTGGTCATTCCTTGACATTGGTAGAATGTCTATGTCTACCAGGTTCATCTTCTTGACATAACTCATTCTCCTGCGCCTAAAAGACAACACACCAATGATAACATTACAGGTATTACACCTGAAAGAAAATGACCTCTCTGGTTCAGGATCTTTTTCTTTTGTTCCTTGGAAACCTTTTTCTGAGATAATTTGTGTAGTTGATGCTTAAATTTTTAAGGATCCTTTTCTGTGTGCCCTGAAGCTTCACATTACCTTTCAATATGTTGACCATAACTTCACAAATGGCATCAATGAGGTTTGGTGCAGCATTTTGAACCCTAATTCTTCTTATCTTATTGGGAGCTTTCCCTAGAGTACCAACATCACTGCTTTGCAATGCATCATATTTGAACACTTCATCTTTTTTTAATGACATACATAGTTGGCTCTGACGAAAGTATGTCAGTGTGATATACAATATACTTGTGGCTACCAGATGCACAGTCCACAAACATATAATCAAATGGCTTTTTCCTTGCCATTTGATATGCATCCAGGACAGCCTCACTTTGTTTGGGCTCTAGTTATCTTGCTAAAATGATGATTTCTGTTTGACACTCATATTTTCAAAGACTGTAAGGTAATGACTATTTAAACTACTAGTAACCAAAAGAAAGAATGCTCTGTTAGCAAAAAAGTTTTGCACACGTATTATAACACTTGGATTCTGGTGATGACTATTCCTTACAAACATGGCCAATACTCGTTGATCCATTTAATTCATCAAGTCATCAATCACCACTAAGGTGTGTACCATTGTATCTTTATGCTCCCCTAGGCTGTCTTATCCCATAACAAATTCTACTCGTGATTGCATCTCTTCATAATCTTTTGTCCAGATTCCATAATGCCATACCACTTTAGTTGGTGGAGGCACAATGATATATTCCTGATTTTGTATCAGTTGCTTCATCCAACTTGATATTCCACATCCGGTTGGACTTGTTACTATATAGGTGAATGGATGTTTAAGTCTAGGATCCGTGACATTTGGTATTGCTTCAGTGCTAGCCATTTTCAAAGTGACTTGACTTTTGCTTTGCAATAAATTTATGCCCTTAAGCTAATGTTTTTGCCCTGTCTGGTAAAATGTAACGCTTCTCATCATGTGCCGAAAGAGCAATTTTTTTCACGGCCTCTGTAACAAGTTTTTGTATATGTGATCTGATTGTATGATCCATCTTCCAAATGCGACCACCGGACACCAAGGTATGCAGGTAGTTCTCAAATTTCAGTTTCCTGATTGTTGATTTGCTCAGACCTTTTGCACGTTTCTGTTCAGTATTTTTTCTTCCGTTCCCAAGTTTGAAAGAATACATTTTAGAACACAACCCACAAAACTCAATCATCTCCTGGCCAGCACATCCGTATTTTAATTTTCCAACCAGTTGTTTGTTGACAACAGAGTATAATGGGTGATCTTGAGCATAATAAGAGGTGTCTAATTCATTCTTGATTTGGGACATGTCAGCAATCAAGTCTTTTGTTTTGTTTTAATGCAATGTGCAAGTGAATCAGTGTCTGTAAACAACACCTTCAGTGAATGATGGTTATATGAGTGAATCATAATTTTATAATGAAATTGATACATTATAACCTGTGATTTGTCAAGAATGGCTTGACCCACATAAATTGGTTTGTTTAATGTGATATGTGATCGTAGCTTGCTGATACCTGCAAGATTCTCAAGAAATATGTGATGAGTCTTGTAGCTTGTCAAGGTCAACTGTCTCTTCAACTTGTTTTCATCTGTAATGAGAGTACAGTTAATTCTCTTTCTAATGTGTTCCCTTCTTTTTCCGAAAACACTTTATTCATCATTTTTAAAAGCTCTCAAAAGAAGTTTTGGAAATTCTTTGAAGTGCTGTATTTTTGTCTACTTATTCCTGAAGTGAAGGCTTTTCTTCAAATACCAGCACACAATGAACCGTTTTCAGTATCATGCAAAAGTTAAGTTACAATCTGAATTCTCCATGCCTTACCATGAACAACATAAAGTCTAAGGGGACCCAGATTCAACTGTTTACCAAATTTTACGGCCGATGCATCTAGAAGACTTGCTGAGGATGGTGAAATCATACTACTTGTAATTTGCAAATTTTCTGGAGCAAAGGAATAGTCATGGTACAACTCATGCAATTCTGCAGGATAATCTAAGTCTCCTTCAGCAAGGAAGTCTGTACCTTCAGATGGTATGCTTTCAGACCAGGTGAGCCCACTTTTAAGCTTGTGACCTCTAATGGTTACACCATATAAATCTAGACAATCCCCATATAAGAATGCCTGATGCTCCTCCTCTATGCTTTTAGCATGATGACAACTTTCTATCGTTTGATGCATGTCCAAATCAGTCAACAATTTAAATGACACACCTGTCATTGTTAATGCTGCATCCCAAGCAAGACCGGGGGCTGTTAAATAATGAGCTGGATCCAAATTGTACTCTTTCAGAAATTTTCAAAGAGATCTGCCAAAGCAGGACATTTGTTAACAAATAAATAACATGGGATTCACCAAGTGTGTGCAACTGAAATGTATTCTATACTTTCTGTGCATGTTCATACTCTTCCCCATCAACTAGTCCATCAGTCAGTGAACTGCAAAATTTCTCGTTAGGTGGGAGAGATGTTTCTTCAAATCTATTGACAGACTTCATACATTTATATGGATCAACACCTTTTCTTATAGGTAAATCCTTCTCTTAACCCTTAAAAAGTTTCCAAAAAAACACGAATGTCTGTACACCCTTTGCAAGCTCACAGAGATTTTAACTCAAAAATTTACATGAATCCAAATATCAAATGTTACCTGAGAAAATGATATAAATTTTTTTCTGTTGTTTGTGGAATGACTTTAACTGATCGAATATAAGGTGTACCAACTGCTTGCATTATCAGATGAGAGTCATAATTCTTTGCATAATGAAGAACTATATAAATCAAATAGTGTGGTAGGGATTTTTCAACTTTTTTGTCTCTAGGATCAATTGTATCTTCATCAACACACATGTCACTATTTCCGCTTGTAAACAAATCTTGCAACAATTGTTTCCTTTGCTTCCCTTTATAGTGAGATTCAATATTGCAAAATTGATATGCTGTGCATTTATATTTTCCAGTGAGATGGCAGTGATCTCTAACTTTTATAGAATCATTTTCTGGATTTTTTTGGACAAAAGTAGCAAATTCTGTAATTTAAAGTTGAGGCTTTCATTATATTGAGCTGGCAGCGGCTGTCTTCACTTTTTACACTCTTTTCTTTGTGCAGCACATTTGTGACAAAAACCTTGACCATGGCTATGAAGACAGTAGCAAACAATTACATCTCTTTATTAGTCTAAAGTTGTGTTTCCTGCATGTATCACACAAAAAGTCTTCCCAGCTGGATGGAGGTCTTGACCACAATTACAACATAACATGACTGCCTTTGGTTATATTCTTTTCCCTTTGGAAGCTTTTGAAACAATGGTGAGTCCTTACTCTGAAAAAAATCATTTGAATAGCGTAAGCTTTCGCCACTTCATGTTTGACTTTGCTTTTGCTTAATGTACATATGCATGCTAAGACGGTGAGGCATATAATATACATACTGGTGAGCATCTGATAAATTTTGCAACCAGGCGAGATGATGGTGAATTATTTGTAATGCATGTGATATGTTCCCTTTACCTCAAGGTTGTGCACAACAGCATTGAAAAGTATCTGAAGGACTGATACTCATTCATTTGTGTCTTATTTTTGTGTAAAAACATCTTGAATCAGCAGTTCCAATTGATGAAAAGAGTTTATTGCTTAAACCACGCCATTCCAATTTCTATATTCATGGCAAAATTTTCATATTTCATGGCACTGATTTTTAAGGAACCATGGACACACTAATTAGTTTATACAATCATGGCTTTGTGATAGTTTACAAATAATTGTTGTTGCACAGTTGGTATATAACAGTTCATATTCTTTGCAGGTGTCTTATATATATATATATATATATATATATAATCCTTTTGTGGTATACCTTTTGAAGTGGAAGTGTCATCAAAATAATATGCTTGTTATTACAATCATCATGATCATTGCTTTGTGATGCTTTGCTGATATTCTTGTTGAAGCTGTATTGCCTCATGTATCAGTACAACATCTGTGTACAATTAACACTTTTATATTTCACATCATAGCATGTAATGGATGTTTAGTAAGATAGGTATATAAAGGAGCGATACCTGACATGGCAATTAATGTCTGAAGTGAGTAAGTGACAAGTTATCTTGCCTGGAATATGATCAAGTATATACAACCGTTTTGCGAACGTTTGTCCCTCAAACACAGGGGCTTCAAGTCCCCTAATAAATCAGGAGATCTCTCAATTTTTCTAAAGGTAGTGTTCTGTTAAATGAATGGGTCTCACATTGTTGGCACTTTTTTGGCCAGTACCTCCCTCTTTCTGTGCTGTGCCACTTGAAGTGTCTGCAAGCAGTTAAAATTGTATTTACAAGATATCTGCAAGCACCAATACGGATGAATGCGTTTACCAACACTTATGTGTAATAAACTGTTTTGAATCTGAGTCTATGCTCTGAAAGTGTGAACAGTTTCTGAAAGTCTGGGAAACTTGTAATTCATTTAACTGCACTTGTGTGTTGTTCACTACAAATCTTTTTCCAATCTCTTGCTAGTTATGTTTTCATTGTTACCTAAGTATCTTGCTAACCTAATTTGTGGAAAAAATCTCATTCACATAAAGGTGCATTCATCAGATTTTTTTCTTTGAAATTCTAGGTTACTGATTGTTCAAAAATAGAAAAACTGGTCACAACTAGTTTTATGCTACTCGTGTCCACGTTTTGAAGTGCAATAATGTCAGAAACTGTATCCCATATATATGTTATCTCATTACCTGGTTCTACTTTGTCAACTGCTGAACTGTAACACCGTTTTTTTCAAGACCTATTTGTATTTGTTTTGAACCCATACATGAATGTATCATGTTGTTTTTCACAGCTCAAAGTTTGAACATGTTTGTATATATTAAGGTTAAACTTACACCTCGCTCAATACTGTTTATATGTGTCTTGACATTGTCAAGTTTTTGATGTATCTGTTTAAATTTAGAACAAACTTGTAATGACATATTCTATTTCAACCCACATAAAACCGTATTACTTAGGTTATGTAAACACATCCGGGTCACAGATCTAACAAATAGAACTGTACTCACCAAATCTCTGTAAGCACCGGTATAAATGAATGTGGTTGAAAAGTTTTATGCTGTACGAGCCTGAAGAGCTTCTGAATGCATAGGAAGCTTGTAATTCATTTGACTGCAATAGTTGTTTGATTAAAAAAATTTCTCCAGTTTCTTGTTACCTGCATTTTTATTGGTAAGTATGTTGCTAAACATGATTGGTGGAAAATAAACTCACATTTGCATGAACATGAATTATCATATTTCCTTTTTTATTTTCCTAGTTTACTGTTGGGTAAAAATAAAACTGGTAACAATAGTTTGGTGCTAGTGATGACAAAGTTTTTAAGCACAATAATGTTATAAACTTATGTGTTACATCATTATCTATGTGTACTTTGTCAACTGCTGACCTGTAAATGCATTCATGCTGTTTTTGATAGCTCAAAGTTTGAACATATTTGCTGATGTTAAGGCTACATTTACATTCCTCCCACTACAATTGTGGTTTGACATTGTCTTTTTTTTCAAACTTAGCACAATCTTGTAACGGTATATTCATATTTCACTCAACCTTAACCAAAGTCACTTGTTTTAAGTAAGTAAATCTAGGTCACAGATATAGTCATAATAAAACCTGGTCACCACTAGTTTTACAATGGTGCTGACCAGGTTTATAAGTGTAATTTGTCATGAGGTTTACTCAATTTATAAGTTACCACCCTATTACCTTGTTGTACTTTGTTTCCAACTACTGAGCTATTACCTTATTACCTATCTGTTTTCTAATCTGCATGAGACCTTGCCATAAATTTAGATGTTGAGACTTATGGGCTATAGTTGATCCTTACTCTGAAAAGATTTCACATCAGTTATCTAAAACACACATGCACAAAGTTGCAATGTTATTATGGCTCAGGCACAAGTCACCTCAGCAAAATTTGCCTTTATCTCAAGCCTTTTCAATAACTTGCTACAAGGTGATGAGGAGGCAAGAGGGAGAGGAGAGATGAGAGCTGTACCAAAGAAGAGGACAGCAGCCCCTACCAACCCCATCCCTGCAAAACCATGTTTACCAACAACAATCAACCCAACCAATCCATCAGACAGTCTGATCCCAGCAGGTCCAACTGACAACCCAACCAACCCGCCTCAAGGGACAAGATTGAGAAGAGCTCCACCAAAAACGAGGATTGAAGCTTCTACCCAACCATGCATCCAAGCAAAACAACAAGCAACCAACCCAAACTGTGCAACCAACCAAAACCCAGTAAAACGATCAGCATCTAACCCAACCCCGGCAAAGACAACCAGCAGCCGAGCCAAACCAAGCGAAGCAAAACGACCAGCAACACCCGCCCAAAACCCTGCAACAGACAAAAAACTTGAGTAATGGCAAAAAAGGTTGGAAGAGTGGTGCGAAACTTACCAGAGAGATAAACAGCGCACCACGCAACATATTCACCACCGCCACCACCATCATTACTTTATGGTCACAAAAGGAGTCTGGTAAGTGAAGTTTTATAACATACAGCATATAGATTTTGACTTGTAATTGTATGTCCAGGATGTTTTGTTGTTCAGTTCCTTGTTATACTAATTGAATTGTTAGGAGTGCTGTCAGAAGTAGCCAGTGCATCCTTAATGCATAGGCTGTTATTATATTATTAAAACAAACTAGCTCAGGTCATGTGCTTGGCCCCATATTTGTAGTCTTGTAAAAAATATGTTCCTTGTGTCCCATTTATGTGAGCTCTGATCCGTAACCGACATTGAACTTGCCAGTGCATTGTTCAATCTTTCTCCAAAGTCAAGCAGTACTTTGCACTACATATACATTTTCTATTAACCTTATGAAATGACAAAATATTATAGACATGAAACATTCATGCAAATGCAAATACTAGTTCTGCTAAAAGCTATTTAACTATTAGCTCATTGTTTGCAACTTTATATCACTTTGCAGACATGGACGACTTTCGGCTAAACATCACCCAGATGGGCATATTCATATTTATTTTATGGGACCTGGACCTGCACCACCACCACCACAATCACCAGAAATCTTCTACATAAGCAGTGCTGCTGCTGCTGCTGCTGCTGCTGCTGCTGCTGCTGCTGCTGATGATGATGATGATGATGATGATGATGATGATGATGATGATGATGATGATCCATCCATCCATCGTCATTATTTTAGTCAGCAGTGAATCTGAGGAGGAGGGTGGAGATATGGGTGGTAAAGATTTACGATGATGACTATAATGATGGTAAAAATGATGATATTCATGCAATAATTGTTCTTGACTCGGCTACTCCAGCCTCAGACAGTGAAATAATTGACGTTGAGAACTAAGCACCAACCAGTTGTCACCACCACCACCACCACCACCACTACCACCACCACCTCACCACCGCATGGAATAATTTATATTGTACATTTTCTGGATATCCATTTATTCTACAATTATGGCTCTGGAATTGATGTACCTATGGGGCTCTGGGGAATATCATCATGTTTTCAAGCCATGGAAAAATAATCCACACTGAAGATATTTCTTGATCTATAAATACATTTCTATACAGTTTCAGTATTAGTATCGTTATTACACACATCACACAAATATTCAATACACAACATTTTTATTTTTACCAAGTCGCTGCTGTACGTCACCTCTACCACTATCACTACCACCACCACAGTGTAGACCTACCACCACTCACTTACCACCCCCACGACCCCATGGAGTAATTTATGTTGTGCATATTCTAGATGTCTATCTATTTCACAATTATAGCTCTAAATATGATGCACCTATGGGGCTCTGGGAAATATCATCTTGATCTCAAGTCATGAAAAACACTGAACATGGAAGATATTTCTTGATCTATAAATGCATGTCTAAAGGGTTTCAGAATAGGAGCCTAAGTAAATCTTAGTTCTCCCTGATGTCACCTTATCATGATGATCGCGCGCCTGACTGAATTTATAGTTATGCTGGTCTGCTGTTACCAAGTAGGACACGTATATAGTACAGTGTAGTGAACGTACAACTTCTGGCAACTTCCAGTTGTTGTGCAGGAAGAGGGTTGGAGCAAGGTGGTCTTTAGTAGGCCGATGCCCTCCTACAAAGGCCTCGAAGAGATGCAGTCCGGTTAAGAGGGCTCCCAATTTGCTACCCTGCGCACCATGATCACCCATTCTTTGCGTCTTTGCCAGTTCTTCTTATGGGGGAAACTGCGGGATGTATCCCACTCATCCATGGATATTTGTCAAAATTCGACAATTGTTGCATTTCAGTGCTACAGCCTGGTACCTGGCCATTGTGCATAGCCATATTTCAGGCACAGTACAACTTTAATTTGATCAAAATCACTTTTTCAAACTTCTCAACTTTGTTCACTATTATACACTTTAATATGGCTGTCGATGACCCACTGGTAGGGGTGTCCCACTTCCCACGAAATACCGTTTAATCTCTCTGCACAATCCTGGTGGTCAAAATTGAAAAACTTAATTTCAGGAGGTGGGTCTTAGTCTCACTATTACACACACACACACACAAACACACACACACAAACACACACACACAAATACCCAACACACAGTATTATTATTTCAACCAAGCTGCTACTGTATATCACTTCTACCACTACGACCACCACCACCTCGTTGAACTATGTTGTGAGAAACAATGCACATAATGAAAGGTTGCTGAATAAATATAATAAAATAGACATGTATACATGTGCATTTAGTAAGAAATTTTCATATCCTCTGTCAACTAAATACAAATTTTGTCATGGGAGGCATACTTTGACTATCAGAGATTTAAATTATATATGTTTTATGTAATTTTTGAAGAGCACTATTCAAGTCAATTCAATTCATTCTGCTTTTGCATATTTAATATCTTATTCTTACATTAAATGGCAAGAAAATATAAGAATATCCTATACCTTTACCTTTAGAGTTATTGCAGTTGTGAATTCCGCAATTTTGTATTTACCACAGTGCCGTCCGTGGCAGATGTAAGAACAACTACTGCTGGGAAAAACAAACCCAGCCTTTCACATTGGCAATGTGATATTGCCACAAAACGCAAAAACATGCTGCTTCAATTCGCATTGCCTTTACAAATTAAAGAATGTACATATATTTGTGTTCTTGTTATTCTGATCTGCTCTATATATCTTACTGGAACCCGAATTTGTTTTACCAACAGGCAACATAATTAGTATAGTATAGAAACATTTGTTTTACATGGATTGTGAAAGAAGTCAAGCATTGACGTATCGAGTCACTCTCCATGGCACAGATGTTGGCGTATACTTCCTACCTTGTCTGTGGTGGAGGAAACCGAAGAAGGTGGAAAAAACCACCGTGCAAGGTTAAAGTGGTAGGAACTGTTTCAACTCTGTGACCCAGGACGAGAATGGAACCTGGGTCACAGAGTTGAAAGGCAAGTCCCACTGCTTAGCCTACTGTGCACCCTCACATGAAGGTATCTCTTAATTATCATCAAACACCACGAATTACTGTGTGGGGCTGACAGGAGTGTATTTCCTATAGGCCTAGGGGCCATCTGCAGGCAGCAAATGTGCACCTTTCTTCTGTACCTCTGACATGAACCAATTCACATGCAGGTCATTCTAAAATAGGCCAAGGGAAACATTTGCACAGAACTTCTATGGTCACTGTTTGACAACAGTATATATGGAGAGTCAGCGATTTATGTTGCTACTTTGTTGTTATTAACATGAGTAAAGGTACCTGATTCATCTCATGTCAAATAAATTCCTGTGTAGAGGTGTTTGGATTTTATATTTCGGTTTATTTGAATGTAATTCTGCGATCTTATATATACATTTGATGTAATTCAATGTGTTGTGGTTTTAATAGCGACAGTAGCTGTCGATCACTGTCACGAGTGAGCACGTCTACATGTCAGGGAGAGAGTGCCACATATGTATATCTATATATTTCCCTTTCTTCGTTGATAATATGCGTATGCTAACATGCATAAAACTAAAGACTTACGTAACCCTACTACATATATTAGCTCATTCAATGCAATTTCTACAGTTGCCATCATTTTAAGTTCAAAAATCAGGAGGTTTAAGCAATGGAGTGCAAGGACTGAGCGGGGGGGGGGAGAGGTTGCAGGTGGAGAGACTTTGGAGAGGGCGGGCCATCTTCCAAAACTAGGGATTTTTTCAAGAATCATGCTTCATATGGTGTATTTGGATGACTTTTTTCAAGATCAAGTAACTCATAATTTGCATCTGTATTGTTAACAGCATGATTAAATTATAATGAAATACAACAGACAAGCATACATATTTGTCGGATCAAGTCATCCATTTATTCATATGGCATGCACAAAACCAGCTTCACATCATGATACGTTGTATGCCCAAATGTACAAACTATGTCTCAGTGGGTTTTGTCACAGAAACAATAATTGTGACAGTTTGTAGAAGATCTGATAATGTGTGACTACTGTGGAAATTTTGAAAATGGCTGGAGAGCTTATAATTGCGGTAGGTGGTAGTTACGTTCCAAAACTGGTAGCGTACTGAATAATTTCGTAGAAATAGCAACTATGCTATGTATTACATTTACTGCACTAAACACACACAAAAAACAGTAAAATGAGTGGTCTTGGTTGCACAATGGGAACTTCAGGTCCGAGATTGGAGGAGTGTCCCCCAATGTGATATACAGGTCTTAAAATTAATGTGCTCCGTCAAAGAACCAGTATGAACACGAGCGATAATCCAAGTTTTCTACTTTTTCTGGGTGGTGGAGTGTACTTTCAAACAATGTTTGGATATGAAACACCTACTCATGCCATCGTACTTTTTACATGACTCAACGTGGTCGTGGGGAAATGGTCTCTTATTCAGTGAAGAACACTAGTCTACTGAGATATGCTGCGGATGGCCTCACATGTGTCTAAACTCTCTAATAACGAAGATCCAATGGCTGAATTTGTATTGTGTTCTCTGCATTGAGGATGCTTAGACATAACCATACACTCATTGCCTTTGTGTATTTATTACATTACTGCTGTCTAAAAACCTCGGCTTTACGGCAAATTAAACAAATCTCTCTTATCACTTGATATAACAGTGACACAACAGGTAATGTGGCAATTTATGATTGCATAGATTGCCATATCCACTTGCAGGCTTAGTCATGGTGTCATCTGTCATGGCCTTATGCATGGTCTTAAGCAGAGGTTACACTTTACAGCAACTTTCGTTTATTAAGATGGCAACTTTCAATCTTCAATTATTAAGGAAATAACACAAAACTAGACAAACTGGGACTCCTGCCTGCCCAGAAGTGGTGCCTCTTGCTGTCATTCACTTCGGTTTGCCCACTTCCGTCACCTTTTATGAATTACTAATTTGCAAAATTAGAACAAAGTCCATCCTGGCATTTTACATATACTAGGTAACACGTTTGGCTGTATATAATGATGCATGCTAGTGGAATGTATTATGATGATGCAAGGAAATCTTGGGGGGGGGCTACAATGCCTTTCGAGATTTTTCCGTGTGCAAATTAAGTGAAAATGGGAAAACTACATTTTCAGAAAGCTATATATCAGTATGTATGACCTTAACTTTCACCTTTAAGAGGGACTTTGTGGGCTTTCTTCAATGATATAGATATAACATATTGGCTCAAACTAAACACCTAATTAATCAAGGTTTGGGGTTGTATTAGACCATCATAAAATTATCAAAAAAGTAGTTTATCACAATCATGTGTCAGCTCACCTTAATTACAAAGACAAAAGTGACCTTTAACCTTCGCATAGTTAATTCCTGATCATTCTCAAAATAGCAAAATCCGGCAAATTACTTTTAGTTAGGGCTTGGCACTATGGGACTTGCTTCAAGTTTCTGGAAACAAGTGCTATTGCCTAGAGGCTGTAGACCTGCTGCAAAACTGAACCACCAGGATTCTAGGCATGCAAATGTGGAAGCAACGACTCGCAGTTTGCGCCGATATACCCTTACTTATTGAACTTTTTTGGCAGGCAACAAATCCCACATTGCAGTGATGTACAAAATCTACTTGGAATTTTGTTTAAAAATAGCCTGAGTAATATCAATGAACAACAAAATGTGCAGTTTATAAGAAACAGGCTTTATTTTCCTTAACTCTACATTTTACGTTTTTAACTGACAAAAATCTAAAAATAAAGAACAAGCTTAAAATTTTCATTTCAACCCATGTAAAAAGCACACAACTGCTTTCAATAGTGACCAGAGCTCATCCAATGGCGACACTGTAATGGCTATCTCATGGGGGGGGGAGGGTTCTGTTTCTTTTTCCACAAGTACATGGTACAAAATACATGGAGAAAAAGTTGACATGCTCACATAAAATACTTTTACAATTACTTAACTGCATGACATGGCATGAACACTCATGAGATTCAGACCAAATGTTATGATTCAACGGTTGGAAATCATTTGTCTTGTGTAGTACATCGCATAACCTGATATCATTAATAATTCAGCCACATTTATGTGTGGAAATTATCTAAAGTGACAATGTCAAACAAATTCTCTGTGTTACTGTTAATGTATCCAGTCACCTCATCTGCCTCTGGTACCTCGTGTACCCACAACACTGTAACAACAGTGTACAATTCAGTGCCAACCTCCAATCAACAAGTTACACATGTCGGGGCTTGACATGCACACAGGCAGATTTTGCTTCCCGGAAATTTCAGTTTCAATGTAATGAATCCCACCGCTATTTGAAAATTTCATGCAGTGAACATTGCTTCCCATGCTATCTGTAAACAATAAATCGTAACCATTCAAGAGATGTCCGGAGAAGACTTGATGCTGCAACACAGTGTTGGACCTGCAGCAATGCCACCACAAAGCATCCTTAGGGTTAATTTGATGAAATACACGAACGACACATCAAACCTCAAAGAAGGACTGAAGTGTCCGCCACATACACGAACCACTGGCTATCAACAGTTCCTACATTCGAAGTTTCCAATAATTCTATTTGCTGGTTTTGCATCACTTACATTTCAGTTCCTTGTATCAAACGACACCTGATCACCTGGTACATACAAACCAATAAAAATTTTAACAGCAACGATAAACCTATAACAAAATAAATCTTAAGTGCTGAGCTGCTTTCTGGTCAAACTGGCTCTAACTGCATATAGTTTTTCAGGCATGAAAACTTACTGTGTCTTTCTATGTGCATTTCAAGAAATATTACAAAACACTAGCATTTGCTATGATAACAATTAACTAAAATGCGTAAACTAAATCTGTTACGTACATGTATTATAGAACACACGTCAGCAAGGCCAAGGGAAAGAACACTGCTTTACTTGTAATTTTTTACATAAAAATCCTACTTCACTGCTTTTAAAAGGCAAGAAAAACTCATGCTACCCATACGAAATGCCAGCTCAAGCACATATTCTCTCAGAACTTTCATCTTGATACTGGAAACTACAATAACCAAGGCCCCGGCAACCTGAAGTTTCAGAGAAATGCAACATAGTATCAAGGTGTCATCTAAAGATAACAAGTTTATACTCCAGTACCCGCAAAATGCCAAACATCCTCTCAAACTGATCAGCATAGCAGTGGCGTGGAATGACAGTAAGTATTTATACATGTGATTCACCGCTGCCACAGCTACGTATGCCATTGGACATGTTAGGTGAAGTTGACCCAGTTCATTCACCAAAAGTTAATTCATTCACTCCAAACAAGGATTTTCAATAGTCACATCACATAAAACACACAATATTACATGGTTGTATCTGCTATTCAGGTCATATGATTGCAGACATAGGATAAAAGCCAGCATGTAAAGATTTGCTGAGTCTGCAAGAAAAAAGAGGAGGCATTAAGGTAGCGTTCATCTGACCTTACATCAGAAGACTATGGTGTTCCTCTGCCCCTCAAAGAAGTATCAAAGTCACATTTCTGTAGCACCATCATCACTGCAGTATCCAGTCTTCACTCAAACAGTGTTCAGCTAACCTTACATTCCCATACTAAAGCAGTTGTGTGCCCTTCGAAGGAATATCAAAGCCATCTTTCTGCAGGATCATCATGACTTTTTGCAACATCATAGTCTTTACTCAAGCAGTGTTCTGCTGAGCTTACATTCACACACGAAAGTGGTCCCATGACCCCCAAAGCAATATCAAAGTCATCTTTCTGTAGGACCATTTTTGCTGTTTGCAACATCAGTCTTCGTTCTGGAATCATTACTGTGTAAATGAAAGGGGACAGGATCCACTATTACCAGGATATAAGCTGATATGTCATTTTACCTTTCAAGGCCATTAAGTTCACAATTAGCCGCACCAGTAGAAACCCCCATCAATATTTTCTAATTAATGTGTTAAATAGTAGCCATGGGCCCAAGATCCACCATTCCCGTGATATAAGCCAACATGTCAGTTTTACCTTTTACGGTCATTCAAGGTCAAAATGACCAAACCCAAATGAAACTCTGTAGGTACTTTCCTATCAGCATTAAACAGTAAGTATGGATGTATATAGAAGCCATTACTGAGATGTAAGCCCATGTCAACTTTGCCTTGATCCCAAAACTAATAACATTTTATGAAGGGAGAACCCTACATGGCTTAGAGTGAGTAACCATTTGCCCCAGAACCACAAGTGTCGGACAAACTAAGGGTCCCTAGGAGTGTTCCTGCGTGATATCAAAGCAATTGGGCGTGCAATTTTGGAGAAGATTTTTTAAGATTTGCCCCCGGAAAAGAACAAAAAAGTTATAAACAATCCAGAAATCACTAGACCGGGCCCATTGAATAAAATTGATACATTGCCACCAAGATTCAAGTGAATTTGGATTATAGTTTGGGATAAGAAGTCGAAAAATGCAAGTCAGCATTAGAATGACCATTGACTCGCATATCAATAAATAGGGAGGGTGCATTTACAGACAATGCCGTTAATTAAAAAATCGTTAAAAATCAGCAAGCCACAACAGTGCCGCCTAGTGATGCAAGCTTGTTTTAGCCTTTAGCTTAGGAACAGATCTGAATAACACTCTGGAGAAGAAGTCGAAAATAGCAATAACAAATAATCTTAAAACATTAGGAAAAATTGCAGTGCCACCTAGTGAACAAATTAAGAACTAGGATTCCCCCCTAGGAGTGTTCCTGTTCAATATCAAAGCATTTGGGCTAATGGCTTTGGAGAGGATGTTTTAATATTTGCCCCTTCCCCCTCAAAAAAATCATAAAAAATCCAAGAATCACTGGCACATGACCATTTGAACAAATTTGGCTGAAAACCTACCCAAAGTACATCCCCACTATGTTTGAAGTAAATCTGGCCGTCGGTTTTGGAGTAGAAGTAAAAATGTTAATTGTGGACGGATGGATGACAGACGGACGTGGGACAAAGGACCATCCTATAAACGCTCAGCTGAGTGACAAGTCAGCTGAGCTAAAAATTATACCGCCACTTGATGAAAAAAAAATCAGGTCTTGAAATCTCTCTAAGCAATTTCGAATCAATTGACCAAGCAGTTTCGGGAAACTTTTGTTAAGATTTGGCCCAAAAAGTGAACAAAAAAAAAAAAAATGCATAAAAAATGACTCGTGACAATTTGAACAAACCTGGTAGAGACCCATCCAAGGTACATTCCCATCAAGTTTCAAGTGCACCTGGTTAGCAGTTTGGAAGAAGTCAAAAAGCTGAATGGCCATTTCCATCCACGTTCACTTGCGTAGTAATTAATAGGACCATATACATTAAAAGATAAGTACGGAATTGAAAAATAAGCGCCACATTGTGAACATCTTTGTTTGGCGCTTTTACAAGGAACATTCCACAATAATTTATGCATAACCTGAGTGATTGCTATGGAGACGAAGTTGAAAGTAGCAAAAACACACTTTTTACATAAAAATATATGAAAGGTCGCAGCGCTACAGATGAATAAATAAAGGTCTAAGGGTCCCCAGAGGTCTCACGAAATAATTTCGAATCAATTGACCATGCGGTTTTGGAGAAGATTTTTTACGATTTAGCCAACAAAGAACAAATTTGATAGAGACCCACCCAAGGTATATTGCCACAAATTTTGAAGTGAATCTGGTTAAAGGTTTCAGACAAGAATGAAAAATGTGAATTGTGAAAGAACGGGCCAAGAATGATGGCATAAGCTCAGTCAGCTGAGCTAAAAACTTACTGCTTTATTTAAATGAAAATGATTACATGCTGTCAAATGGCAAACCAAACAGGCAAAGTGCAGGAGGTCAAGGCATCCCTGATGATATTGTCTTCATGAATGCATGACTTAATTGTTTATATACTTGTGTCAAAAGTAGATCTCTGACTGTGATCAAGGTCGCATATTTTTAGAGTCGGTTGGTATTTATGCACCTTTTTAGTGTCTGAAGTGGCCACCACTCGTCCGTTTTAAACAAAACTAAAAATAAAAATACTGGAAAAATGTTGATGAAAGTAGCTACACAGTGTGCCAAAATGCACCACCTGTTTCATCCATATCTGGACTATATGGAAGCGAGTGAGTGATGTCCTACCTCAAGGTAAACAATACTAAACATAAATATTTATGTTTACCATTTACAGATAACTGTCTTTGTCCAATTGAACTCTTAGCTCTTTTATTGAACAGAAACTGCAAGCTGTATTAGACTCTGTCAACCTTTTAAAGGGCAGGGTAACGTGACCACGCACATGAACAAGATAACTGTATTATGATGACAACGTAGCTGTATTATGTTGTATGATGTTTAAACAACAATTAGGTAGATGGTCTTTTGAGCACGGTTTTAGTTCCTCGCATTCCCTGATTGGGAGATATAAAGCTCCATGACGGGCTCAGCCTGAACGAACAACATGACTGACAAGTACTGTGGTAACCCAGCATAATGCACTACACAAACTTGCCACCTGCCCAAAAAGATGATCGTATGCTACTGGCTCACTGCTTGTGCCACCTTCAATAACATGCAGGTACAAGCAAGTTTTTAAAGTAAATGAGGAAACCTCACGCCTCCCATGCTGAAACGCTTATCACAATTTTTAACACCCCAGTATCAAGCACATCTGGCCAAAGGCACATTGAACTGTGCCCATATTTTGTCTCCACAAATTTTCAGGCCAGCAGGAAAGATTGATCTTATGCACAATGTTTTACCCGGATGGTGTGTTAGCAACTACTATGAAGAGCCCTTTTTAAAAGCTCTTGAAAAACATGAACTTAATGGCCCCTCCCCCCATATAACCCTTGAAGAAAAATTGAACTGCTGGGCAAATACTTCATTTTGAGAGACCACCTCTGGAATATGTTGACCAGTGCTTACGTAAAGCATGCTCTCTCAAAGGGAGCAATTTACATGGAGAAGATGGCACTGGGAACTTGATATACGTGGTCACCAAACTCATGTGGTCTTTCATTGGAATAATCTGTCAAGGAGGGACTCCAGCAAAAGAAAACTGAGTCTAGAGAACACATAAATCAGATATTGACACAAGAGATTGCCAATATGTGAAAGTTACAATCAACCAGGACAGCTCTGGCACAACATGCTTGCAAATGCAGATCATGTGACATGCATTGGAAGGTTACCAGAACACAATTACTGAAAGAGTGTTCAGAATTTGAAAAAAAAATAATATGTTCTTTCAAATCAACTTGAACTCTTTTGAGCTTCATTGTGGCTGGTTAGTCTTGCAATATTGTGGTCACAACAAATGGTGGATAGCTGGACCCATGGATGGTGAAAGAATGTGAAAACATAACAGGTTCCATGGGGTGAACTCACAGGATGACCAACTGAGGAATATATGGGATAATTTAGCAGTTTGTGCGTCTTTTGATCCTTTATTTTTTGTGTGAATGAGAAATATCTTTTTTTAAAACTTGATTTTCAAATACATCTCGCTTGCTGAAAAAAACAATGATTTCGAAGACTTTAACTTCCACTTACACCAGAACCTGTCATGTGATGACACCAAGCAAACAGGCCATATTTTTGCAAAGCTGACGTTCACTTGCACTTCCATTCAATCAAAACACAAAAAATGTCTATATGCCCGAACTTTTTTTAATTAAACCACAAAATAATCTTATTTCAAGCTTACAACTTTATCCTTATTTTATTCATACTTTCTTACTTTGCTATTCTTTCTGTGTTCGTTTCACCTGAATCAGGAAAATCTCTCCACATCATATTTTACTTTTCAAAACAAAATACAAGTGAAAATATCATCTGCAAATGTAAAATTTTACAATTGTAATTTGAAACAAAACGATTCCATAAATTTGATAAGATATAAATCACACTATCAAATTTTCTTTTTAAAGTAACTTGTGACGCGAACAGTGAAATATGCTGGATTGGTTATGGAGTGTACAGACATTACACTGTTTTGATTTTTGGTTCAAAGCTACATGGAGGATGTGACACTGTTGCTCCTGTTTGTATTGTAGGGAAATGATACTCAAGTTGGGAACTCCGTGTGTTACTGGAGACAGCAACCTCAGGTTACTTGACTGCCCTCTCGTGGCACACACACTGGCCCCAAAGTTCACTCGACTGTAACTGCCATCTTGTGTCCCAACCAATCTTTAGTTCCTGGATACTCTCACAGCTGCAAGAACTCAAGATGATCCCTCCTCTGCGAAAAGTACCTGAATTTTTATATTTCTTTACTATGCAGTTCCATTGACATCCTGTCGTGTACACACCATTACAGCATGGGAATGCCAGGGATACTAATCTAGATGAGCTTATCATTATGATGTTTAAACAGTCTCTTACAATAACACATATGCATACTTCTGCCCACAAAATATGAGAACCCGAATTAATGTTGAGATTCCCTACACCCCACCCCAGCCAATGATAGCTTGCATTGGGTACATCATTATGACACCACACCAAATTTTCAAAGCAAATCATTTCAAGACAGGACCAAAAATATTGTCAACCAAAGCTGGGACTGTTCAGTGACACCATGTATGCCACACCTGCTTTGTATACCATGTGATAAACAGCATATATATCTAGCAAGATAAGTACATAAACTTTTTCAACTGAAGTCAATGTACTTTTAATTAACATAACTGTAAAAGATTCATATTTCTCATAATTCGACCATTCATTCACGCACCAACATGCCTATAGTGCAGAGAATGTAGGACTGGCTGCTCAACAGCATTCCTAAAAGGTCCAAAGTGTGCCCAGCAAAGCTGTTGTCTCAGTTGAGTCAGTCACAACTTGCACTGAAACAGTTAAGACAAGTAAGATAACTACTAAATTCGGGCACCAAAGGTTTCCATATTTACTCAAAAATGAATATTTATATTTTTAAACCCACTTTAGTACAAGTCAGAATTTAAATGAAATGGATTTTTTTTTAAAATGATAGTTACGGTACTTTGATGACCGAGACTGGTATAATATCATATCATTCCTGTTATGTGCACAGGGTACTCATAATTTTTTTTGGAATATGAGACTCAAATACAAAGCTATGTTTAGAATATCATTTCAATAATTTGGCATAATATAGACGGAAAAGTTTTAATATTTTCATAATTTTAGAATGCTGCAGGTGATGAAAACAACAAAATGAGAGATGCTTATGGTGCAGGGATGCCAAATTAAGATAATGCTCTTACATGAGAACTGGTCTGTCCATCTGTTTATTTACAATAGATGCTACATATTAAAATAACTGGAGACACCTGAACGAAGATATGCAACATCTTCATTTAGACTACACACTATCTACACCACACTCTGTTTGATCCACAAATATTACAAAATAAACTAAGCTGGTTCACATGAACAGCTTCACGAACTTGATATGACAGTACATACAGTTTACTTCCTTTTGTTGGGTCCGCCTGCACAAAGCCTCTCTATCTTGTCAAGAGATTGAAAATAACATTGATATATCATTGCTAGCACCAAAGTACATTCTTGTGTCAAAACTGGTGTCAAAGTAGTTTTCACACTTTGAGACCAACTCTTTTCTGATGAGCAAGAGAAACTTAGCATCTTGCAGTCCGATTCTATGTACTTCCCTATTTCCATACCACTGAGATCTCTGTTGCTGGTACTTTTAAGTGTATACTCTTTCACTTTTTCTTGGCCAGCATTGTTTTATCTGTTGCTTCATTCTTTGAAGCATTTATTCCAGCTCTCCATTTCCACTTAAACTAACAATAAAATCTCCCCACGCATCATACCCTATCCTTCATCACTGAACAAAAATTGTAAGGACAATAATTTTGGCTCCATCACAGAAATATATCTTATATTTCTTATTGATGTGAGCATATCAATAAGCAAAACACCCCTGGTATGCCATTGTCGGGCACACTTGACATGTATTTCAACAGCGTTTGCCACCATTGTCGATTCGAGCCACACGCAACACAAGTCAACCTGGCTTCATCAGCTTTCCTCCAGCCTGCAATGACAAAGGTAATTTAAGTGGAAGCGTGTGTATTTTGTCGTAGATAAACCTAAATACATGCGGATGGCTGGGCCTATCTAGATTATGCCGTTAAAAAAGTACATTCTTCTTAAATGGATAAAAATCCAACAACTGTCTTTTTTTGCGACATTTTGAATGATAAAACTGTAAAATTTACTCCAAAACTTAGCAACTTTGCCGTCAGAATGTTTTACATCGTCTGTCGTAATGATTATATTTTTTACTGCTGAAATCTTCAGGTTTTCGTCTTCTATGTAACAAGCTCTCTTCTTGGCTAAGAAAAGATATTCCTGGGTATCCATCCAAAAATAGCCCAGAACGGGCATGGTGACTTTTGCCGTCAGAATGTTTAACATCATCTGTCGTAATGATTATGATTTATACTGCTGAAATCTCCAGGTTTTCGTCTTTCTTTGTAACAAGCTCTCTTCTTGGCTAAGAAAAGATATTCCTAGGTATCCCTCCAAAAATAGGCCAGAATGGGCATGGTGACTTAATTTTACCTCATTATATATGCGCTTTGATCACGTGCTCTTCATTGTCCAATCAAACACATTGTTCTCAAACCATGTGCAGGTCCTATATCTGCAATGTTGGAAAACAAGTCTCATTCACGCGAAGATTATCGGACCAAGATGTTACGTTTTAACAAAAGACTTCGGTTGAACAAATGTGGTTAAGCATAGAGTGACAGAACATTTGCCTCAACACGATGTGTTCTTGAGCGCAGTCTTCGATGCGTTACATCGTTATTGATGTTTTTAACAAAATTTTGTTGTATTAATTTTATTAAAATGTTTGAACGAACAAATCTCCATGACAGAACAAGATAGGAATAAAATTCACGATCCAAGGCCGGAAATTATAGGCGTGCACTGCGGAAAATCACGCCCAGGAGCAGGCATGTGTGGCTGTGCGCATACGCTGATAGCCCATGCGATTTAACGTATGTTGGTAGCCACATATATTCATACTAGAATGTAAGGACGTCATCTTTCTGCATAAGTGAGGCCCTTTTAGAGAATGTGACGTTATGTACAACTTACCTAATTTTGGACCTTGTTTTCTTTTTATGCAAAACTCTTAAAAGCCCCCCCCCCCCCTCCATCTGTCTCATTTGCGCAAGCACGTGACGTATCGCATGGTTTATTCCGTTTATGGCAACATTTACTGCTGCTGCACATGACACTAAAAGGATATACGGGGTCTATACATGCCATTAGCAGGATTATCCGGTCTAATGAGGAGTTTTAAAATTATTAACAAAACAAAAAATACTTTCACGATGCTACCCAGTCTCTCTTTGGCGACCATGTCATTACAGTCTCATTAGTACATGCCTTTTATGTATATTACATTTCTTTTCAATTGTGCGAGACATCTTTTGCCACTCCCAATGTTCCAGTAGGCAGACACCAAACAGAGACGTATATGGACTCAAGAAACAGTTCAACAGCTCAAATAATTTAATACATACTACAGTTTAATTTACACAATCTGTTGATACAACACACAGGAAACACATATCAGGTGAAGATTTTCCCATATTTTGCAAAATTTGAACATACTAACTATTTCAAAAAAGAACTCTTTTCTACAACCTGAAGACACACACAAAATGATGGTCCTTTGCTGTACTGGAATGCAGTTGGAGCAATCTAGTTTTAGCAATAAGCCAGTAATGAGGTTCTGTGGGTCCAGTCTTGGTCTGTTGCATACACCTTTGCCAGATCAACTGGTCTAAAATGTATCCGAAAAAGCTGTAAAATTCATTTCATTCACAGTAGGATACTTTTACATCTTAGATCTAAAACGTATTCAGGTAGCGTTAAAATATGGGTATATTTTTCTCGGCAATAGGTTACAGTGTTATGCAAGGTGGTCTTAAGATCTGGTCCCATTGTAGTGCCAGAAATTAATTCACTGGAGCCAGTTGGACTAACGCGACTATAATATATTTGGGGAGTCATATTTTGTACAGCCAAACGAAATCTTCATTTTTCAATCAGTTGGCTGGTGTTACATTTTGAAGATCAAATATTGCATTGCAACTGTCAGAAAAAAATCCACGATTTTTTAACAATTTTCTGCCTGCCAAATTGACAACATTGAAAGGGAAGACAGAAAACTGACGTGAAGTGGCAGTGGGTGCCACTGTTATACAGGTTGCCTCTCAGCCAGCCAGACATTTCAAGGTTCCATTCGCTTGGCTGGTTAAATCACTTTAAGGAAATACTGTCTAGTAGTTTTATGTAACATACTGTGACATAAACAGGAAACAGCTATATACTATAATTTAAAGACACATATCCATGAGGCTCAGATGATGAGATCTAATACAGTGATCCTACAGGACACAGTGCTGCAGCAACCATTTGGCCATGTTTCATTTACCTTGCGCAGCGTCAATTTAAAAATAACTAATATGTACCACAATTTGCCACTTATCTACCACTGGATGATCTTATTTTTTTTGCATGGCAGTTGCAATCACTCTTCAGCCACTGGACACTCCCACCACTCATCAGCCACTCCACACTCCCACCACTCATCAGCCACTCCACACTCCCACCACTCATCAGCTCATGAACACTCACTTTCTCATGGAAGCTGCATTCAGCAGCAACCAAACACTCTAAATCATAAATGTCTGTAATGAAGCACGATTTTTGTTCAATAGCCTCAACCATTGATTAGCCACTGACCACTCATGTTTTCCAAGAACTGTCACCTGTAAACAAGAGAAAATCATTTATTTTCATGCACAAACACTTCAAACATTAATCTGCTGATAGGCATATTTTACCACAATTTTAAACCCATTTTAAAAGATCAACCAGCTTCAAACCTGGCCTACAATATTTCATCCATTAAATATTATCCCTTACTAGGGTACTTCCATTCGTAAAGCTGTCAACTAGAAGAAGCCTCTATCCATCCACAGCCTCAAGCTTCCCTGCTGGACAAACTAACTAGATCAATATCCAGATGTTGCATTCACAATGAATTTGATTTAATATTTACATTAAAACTCATGCACTCTTGGCTCTGAACTGATTTACCCTTGCGCTAATATTTGATTAAAATTTCCACAATTAACCAATCTACGTTATTGGCTATAATATGAACTTCGGGAATAATTTTTCCCTTTTTATCAAATTGATCATAGTTTGAGATGGATAAAACTCTAGATCCCATTAAGATTCTATTACGTCATTCATTACTTCAGAGATCACGTGAGATAGAACAGCCCATGTGGTTGTAAGCTTAGGAAATCAGTGCATTGCTCTACGCCGTCGAGGACGGACGTTGTTGTGAGCTTGTCTTTCCCAACTTAGTACCTGTGACAAACTGTCGTGGACAGTGTAGTTGTTTGCTATGGCAGACGCTATGTTGAACAAGCCAACAGGCAAAAGGAAAAGTCCAGGTGCAGTTAAAGAAAGTGCAGGGAATGTGGAACTTTCGGCGGAAAGTTCAGTTAATACATGTAGTACTGTGGTGAAGCCTGGTACTTCAAAAGCACAAGATACTGCATGTGTGGACAAGTCGTTCTTTGACAAAGTTAACAAAGTTGTTGACTTTGCGGGACGAATGGAGGAGAAAATCAATGTTGTCATTGATAGAGTGAATTATATGGAGGAGAACTGGTATGAGGATACTGGTAATGCATATAAAGAAGAAACCGGCGATGTGGTCGACGGTGAGCCTCCAAAGAAAGTTCAGAGAACTGAAACCACTGGCGTTGAGACGAGTGTGGGTTCTGAGTTGACTGAGTCAAGGTTCGCTGACTTTGCCAAATGTTTTCGCACAGAGGAGAAATGCGCGAAGTCAGTTGACAATGAACTGGCGACTTTGGTCAACAGTGTGTTTTGTGACGGCATGTCAGAAGAAAAGTACAAAGAATTTAAAGACAATGTCCACCGAACAGAAAACTGTGAAGCTCTCACGAATGTGCGGCTTAATCAACTTATTTGGGACATTGTGAAGGCCCAAACGTCAAGCATGGACTCTAAAATGCAAGTTACACAGACTTGCTTGGCGAAGGCCGGGATTTTGGTCACACAAATGTTAAATGACTTGCCGTCCACTGTTTCGTGCGACACATTGGATTTGGGAACCAAAGCGTTAGCATTTTTGGGACACGGTTTCCATAACCTTTTTCTGCGACGAAGGGAGCTAGTCAAGCCTGAATTAAAGGCAGAATACCTACATTTGCGTTCTTCTACAGTGCCACATTCTACGTTACTTTTTGCAGATGATGTAGAGAAAAGGGTTAAAAATATCTCGGACGTCAACAAGGTTGGTGTTCGTATTGCCACACGTGGTTCGAGGGGCAAAGGCTACCCTGGGCGTGGCTCGAGAGGAGGACAGCGTGGCCGAAGTGGAGGTGGTTGGTCCGGTCAGTCGCAGTGGCAGTGGAACAAAGGCTATTTAAACTACCAAGGCCAGAAGGGCTTAACAGGCGGAGGCGCTCAGGAGACGGGCCAAAGACAACAGAAACAGAACAAGCAATTGAAAGAATGAAGGTAAGTGTCACTTCATTTCAAGGCGGTAGAATTGGACAGTTTGTGGAAGCAGGGAAAAATATTACCAACGATCGAGAAATTCTTAATGTCATACAAAATTGTGGCATAGAGTTTGTCGATGGCATAGTGCCACAACAACAATACACACCGAAAGTGCTTAGGATCAGTGGTGCAGAAAAAGATGCAATTGATGACGAAGTAGACAAGTTACTTCAGATGCATGTTATTGAGCCGGTAAATCACTGTGTTGATGAATACATTTCGCCAATTTTTGTTCGGCCGAAGAAAGATGGTACAATTAGAACACAGGGAGACTGTAAAATTGTGTTCAGCCTTCACTCTGGCCCCTATGGATAAATGACAAGGGACACAACTATGGCGACCCTGGCTTTCCGAATCTGTACTCGTCTGTTGAAAGCACAGGGAGACTGTAAAATTGTGTTCGGCCTTCACTCTGGCCCCTATAGATAAATGACAAGGGACACAACTATGGCGACCCTGGCTCTCCGAATCTATACTCGTCTGTTGAAAGGTGCCTAATAGGCCTGCGGCATTTGAGGCCAAAATATGAATTTGGTCTACCCGCCTGCCTTATAGCTACAATATAGCCTACCTGATGTAAAATTTTGGAAAATTCCTGTTGTGGAGCTCTCAGGTGGTCCAGTTTTATGCTATGAGCAAAAATAGATACCTATGTCTGAAAAGCAAAACCGTCACCTTAATGAAATCGAATAGATTTATTAAATATAGGTTTATTATTTTAAATTACAGAACCGTATCTTTTAGGTTCCTGGAGGCACCAAAACTATCTTACAAATAAAGCTGTGTATATGTATTAATGTCATATGCATATATTTGCATTATACAAGTCTTTTGAGCACATGCAAAAAGACCAAAATCGCCATTTCCAATTTCAATATTGTTAAATGGTCAGTTACTACAAATCACTTCGTTTTTCGAAATATTTTGTCTTTACTTACACAGAGTGGGCAATGAGTATATAATATAATATAATATAATATAATATATATATATATATATATATATATATATATATATATATATATATATATATATATATATATATATATATATATATATATATATATATATATATATATATATATATATATATATATATATATTAGTGTTATCCCAGGCATACTGTTTTCTCAAAATTTCCTCTTTCTTTCTTCTTATTCCCACCACATAATTTGTCTGGAGCTTTTCTCAGACACTGTGCAAGCTACAATGTTTAAACTTGGCACGGTGACAGAGCTAGTAAGGAAATTGACATATATGATTTGGAATAATCGACATGTGTAAAATTAGGCAAATTAGGGCCTTTCTAAAATTTTAAAGCTCCATATCTTTGAAACTATTGCAGATAAACACAAAATTTTAATGAGCACATCTAGGTTTGGGACACCTGCCAATATAATGGACGGTAAATGAAAGTTGTAGAATTTCAATTCATGCTAATAAGGAGCGTTTAAAAAATTAAAAGTTGAATATCGCCAAAACTATTATAGATAGAGATGAAATTCCAAGGTCAATATAATGGTTTGTGGCAAAGCCACATCCAATGAACCATGAACCAAAGTTATAGGATTTTTAATATATGCAAATCAGGTGGATATGCACAATTTTAAATGTTGAATAGCTTCATTACTATTATAGATAGAGGTGCTATTCCAACTTCAAATTTTGGGTTTGTGACATAGCTGCATACAATGACTCATCATCCAAAATTGTACAATTTTAATTCATGCCAATAAGATGAATACAAGAAATTTAAATCTTGAATAACTTCAAAACTATTATACATAGAGGTGCCATTCCGACCTCAGTTTGTAGGTATGTGGCAAAGCTGCATCCCATGTACCATAAACCAAAGTTGTCGGCTTTTAATTTATGCGAATAAGGCAAATACACAAAATTATGGTCTTTGAATAGCTATCAAAACTATTACAGATAGTAGTGTCATTCAAACTTTACCTTGTAAGTTTGTGACATACCCACATCCAATGAACCAAGAACCAAAGAGTTATAGCATTCTAATTTATGTAAATTAGCATTAATACACAAAATTTAGACTATGCTGAGCAATGGCAAAGTGTAGCATTTCAAACTGTTCTCATTTTGAAGGTATCCCGACAGATTTGCTGTAAAGCAAATCTTTTCTAGTCATTTTTTGTTTTCGACTTCTCTAAAATCACTGACTGAACTCTATTCAAAGGTGGTGGGTATTACTTTGACTTGGTGTCCATTTAAGTCGCTAGGCGATGCTTCCTCCCGGCCCCGGAATTTTCACCCAAAAAAATCGTGATTATAAATGAGAGTACACATTGCCATTGGTACAGTGATAGGCTGCTGTGAATACATGTATACATAATGTTCCCAAACACAGTTTACTGGATCCACTTCAGACTTGACGCTGCTGCAGATGTACCTTGGATAGATCTCCAGCAAACTTTGTTCTATAGGACACGCGTCAGTGGCTTTTTTATGTCTGGGTACAAACCCAGACATTTTGTTTTTCAAAGAATTATGTTTTTCTTTCGTTTCTTCCTTCTTTCCTCCCTCTTTTCTTTCTTTCTTTTCTTCTTTATGACCAAATCTGTCTGGAGTTTTTCTCGGACACTGTTATTCCGACAATCACAAAACTTGCCTCGGTGACTCACCTACCGGTGAAATTAAGCACCTGACTTGGAATAGTCATGGTATTTAAAATTATGCAAATTAGGGACAATTAAAATTTTAAAAGCTCCATATCTTCCAAACTATTGCAGACAGACACGAAGTTCTACCTATCACATGTATGTTTGAGACATCTGCCAATGGGCAGTGAACAAAAGTTCTAGAAGTGCAACTAAACGTGGCAATTTTGAGGCTTTTTTGCCATGTTAATTGTCTGAATATTTACTTGTGGAAGGGGGAAAAGGGGGGCACATTGTGTTGAATATAAAATGGTTTATTACACTGACACAAAAAAATTCAGACAAAATTGCGCTGATTAGGTGCGCACGCGCCAACTGCGATAAGGATGTTCTTTGGAAGCTCTGACAATTTTACCATCTTTTTGCTGGATATGATCGGTAATATATATGCTTGATAAGTTTGCGCTCAGTGTCATGAATACCATAATTGGAGTTAGATGAAAAATATGTTTGAAAAAGGCACAAAATTTGCAACAAATTCTTTAATTTTATTGTAAAAAAGACATAATAATGTTGCTTTAGGACAGGAGTAACTACAGGGAAATATGGAAAGTTTATGAAAACACATACTGGTAGTATTATCATATGTATCATTGCTCAGCAGTTTGCAAGAGGGTTGATAATGCGTGTCTAATATCAACAAAAATCTGCTTTTGAATAATCTTGACATTTGGAGGAACGTTGCTAGGTGACCATAAAACACTCCTACTTGACTCAATTTACATCAAATTTAGTGGAGAAAGAGTCCCTTTACATTTAACAGCACATTTGATGAAAAGTATTCGTAAAAATTTAAGCTAGAAACAAGCTTCTGATGTTTGATTGCAAATTTATGTAATTTTTAGCAACATTCCGTTGCTATAGCAACCCACTTTTGACACTTACAATCTCACACTGGTTTCTTAGGAAATGCCTGTATAGTAGGTATGCTGATGTAAAGTGGTACCTTGCATTTTCATTACTTAATGGTTAAAAATGTGTTTTTCCCTGGATTACTCAAAAAAATGTCGTTACCATGGCAACCAATAGAAACATATGTTGCCCATCAAATGGATGGTACATTCTACCTAACCTTAAATTCAGGGTTCTTATCTTTCAGTTAATACCAAAGTTAGCTAAGTATTTTTTGTTTAAGGTCAGATTTTCTGGCAATATTATCACATGTATGTATCATTTCTCAACAATGCGCAGCACTGGCCATATGACCAATTGAAATATCCACAAAAATGTGCTCATTTTTAGGTATATAAACATTTGTAAGAACGTTGCAAGGCGACCCAAAAGAGTCTTCCTTCACTATTGACAACATTGTTAGTGCAGAAAGAATCTCTTTACATTTTAACATCAAATGTTATGAAAATTATTCCCGATATTTAAAACTATAAATAAGTTTCTAGTGTTTACATGCACATTTAAGTGATTTTTACAAACATTCTGTTGCCATGGCAACCAACTGTTGACACTTACTATCTCAAACTGGTTTCTTAGGAAACACCTGCATAGAAGGTATGTTGATGTAAAGTTGTGGGGTGGTACCTTGTATGTTTATAAAGTTATGATTAATAAGGTGATTCTCCCTTCATTTTATGAAAACTTAATTTCGTTGCCATGGTAACCAATATAAATACAAATTGACCATGAAATTGATAGTACACCCTACCTAACTTTAAATTCAGGTTCTTATCTTTTGATTGATACCAAATCCAGCCGGGTATTTTTCCGGTTGACCGAAAACTGAAAATAAGCCTTTTTTTGAAAATTTAGCTGCTCTACTATATGGGTTTCTTAATTTGCATATACCGTAAAACTGGACCACATGAGAGCTCCACAACAGGCATATTTGAAATCTACAGAAGATTTGCAAAAGAATGAGGTATGTTACAGCTATGAGGCAGACGGGTAGACCAAACTCCTTAAATAAGGCCTTTTTCTCAGATTTGCCGCAGGCCTATAATAAAGTCCGAATATCCCATGTAGTGTGGCATACCGTACGCCTCTGTGTTCCTTGTTACTTATTCTCTTAGATACTCCTAACTTTCAGCTTCCTACCTCCTGTTTTACACACGTAACTGCATTCCGAAAACCAAAAATACGATTTCCTTCAACCTCCTCCACGGCCGGCACTTCCGATTGCAGTCATGTGTTGGGGGAAATGTGAAACCCGCTGCAACGAGACACGCGCCGTCTTACCGAGAATATCAGCCACGTGACGCTGACAGCGAAGGTTCCCTTCAAAATTTCCGGTTGATTCTGTATCTCGTTGCAGCGGGTTTCACATTTCCCCCAACACATGACTGCAATCGGAAGTGCCGGCCGTGGAGGAGGTTGAAGGAAATCGTATTTTTGGTTTTCGGAATGCAGTTACGTGTGTAAAACAGGAGGTAGGAAGCTGAAAGTTAGGAGTATCTAAGAGAATAAGTAACAAGGAACACAGAGGCGTACGGTATGCCACACGACATGGGATATTCGGACTTTATTAGGCACCTTTCAACAGACGAGTATAGATTCGGAGAGCCAGGGTCGCCATAGTTGTGTCCCTTGTCATTTATCTATAGGGGCCAGAGTGAAGGCCGAACACAATTTTACAGTCTCCCTGTGGTTGAAAGGTGCCTAATAAAGTCCAAATATCCCATATCATGTGGCATACCATATGTCTCTGTGTTCCTTGTTACTTATTCTCTTAGATACTCCTAACTTTCAGCTTCCTACCTCCTGTTTTACACACGTAACTGCATTCCGAAAACCAAAAATACGATTTGCTTCAACGTCCTCCACGGCCGGCACTTCCGATTACAGTCATGTATTGGGGGAAAATGTGAAACCCGCTGCAACGAGATACAGTATCAACTGGAAATTTTGAAGGGAACCTTCGCTGTCACCGTCACGTGGCTGATATTCTCGGTAAGACGGCATGTCTGTCGTTGCAGCGGGTTTCACATTTTCCCCCTAATGCATGACTGTAATCGGAAGTGCCGGTTGAAGAGGAGGTTGAAGTAAATCGTATTTTTGGTTTTCGGAATGCAGTTACGTGTATAAAACAGGAGGTAGGAAGCTGAAAGTTAGGAGTATCTAAGAGAATAAGTAACAAGGAACACAGAGACGTATGGTATGCCACATGATATGGGATATTTGGACTTTATTAGGCACCTTTCAACAGACGAGTACAGATTCGGAAAGCCAGGGTCGCCATAGTTGTGTCCTTCGTCATTTATCCATAGGGGCCAGAGTGAAGGCCGAACACAATATTACGGTCTCCCTGTGACTTAGAATGATCTTAAATTTGAAAGATCTGAATGAATTTGTTGTGTATCATCATTTCAAAATGGATGCTTTGGGGTCGGTAATTAAGTTAATGAAACCCAATTGCTGGATGGCTTTGGTCACAGGGAGACCGTAAAATTGTGTTCAGCCTTCACTCTGGCCCCTATGGATAAATGACAAGGGACACAACTATGGCGACCCTGGCTTTCCGAATCTGTACTCGTCTGTTGAAAGGTGCCTAATAAAGTCCAAATATCCCATATCATGTGGCATACCATACGTCTCTGTGTTCCTTGTTACTTATTCTCTTAGATACTCCTAACTTTCAGCTTCCTACCTCCTGTTTTATACACGTAACTGCATTCCGAAAACCAAAAATACGATTTACTTCAACCTCCTCTTCAACCGGCACTTCCGATTACAGTCATGCATTGGGGGAAAATGTGAAACCCGCTGCAACGACAGACATGCCGTCTTACCGAGAATATCAGCCACGTGACGGTGACAGCGAAGGTTCCCTTCAAAATTTCCAGTTGATTCTGTATCTCGTTGCAGCGGGTTTCACATTTCCCCCCAATACATGACTGTAATCGGAAGTGCCGGTTGAAGAGGAGGTTGAAGCAAATCGTATTTTTGGTTTTCGGAATGCAGTTACGTGTGTAAAATAGGAGGTAGGAAGCTGAAAGTTAGGAGTATCTAAGAGAATAAGTAACAAGGAACACAGAGACATATGGTATGCCACATGATATGGGATATTTGGACTTTATTAGGCACCTTTCAACAGACGAGTACAGATTCGGAAAGCCAGGGTCGCCATAGTTGTGTCCCTTGTCATTTATCCATAGGGGCCAGAGTGAAGGCCGAACACAATTTTACAGTCTCCCTGTGGCTTCGGTGGATTTGAAACATGCATATTTTTCTGTACCAATGAATCGAGCCTTTCGAAAATACCTTAGATTTATATGGAATGGAAAATTGTTCCAGTTTACTTGTCTTCCGCAAGGGTTAAAATCGGCACCCAGATTGTTCACGAAAATAACAAAGCCTATTTATGCAACGTTACGTAGCATGGGTCATATTGTATTGGGATACATTGACGATTCGTATCTTCAAGCTGAATCAAAAGAATTATGTATCAAGTTGGTACACGACACAATTGATTTGTTTGTCTCTCTGGGATTTATAGTGAACTTTCCCAAATCTGTAACGGATCCATCTTATGAAATGGAGTTCCTTGGGTTTATTCTTAACTCTACAAATATGACAGTGAGACTCACCCGTGTAAGAATTGAACGGGTTATTTCAGCTTGTGTTAAGCGATAGGAATACATATTCCATACGTAATGTTGCACAAGTTATTGGTTTAATGGTGTCGAGTTTTCCTGGAGTAGAATATGGCCAATTGTTCTATCGTTCTATTGAAATACAGAAAATTATGGTTCTTAATAAATCTAGGGGCGATTTTGATCAAATGATGCCAGTTACGGACGAAATGAAGTCTGATATGACTTGGTGGATAGAAAATCTAAGTTCACAAAAGCGAGATGTTTCAAAAGCAGATGCTGATATCATCTTGAATTCAGACGCGTCTCTTGAGGGATGGGGTGCAAACTATTTAAACAGGAAGATAGGCGGTCGTTGGAATGATGAAGAAAGAAAGTCACATATTAATTATCTGGAATTGAAGGCTGCTTTCTTTGCAATAAAGAGCTTTTGTGCTAATGAGACGCATAAAACGATTAAGATTTTGTCTGATAATACCACCGCCATTGCTTATATTAACAATATGGGTGGTGTGAAATCATCTCAATGCAATGAAATCGCAAAAGCTGTTTGGCACTGGTGTCGGGAGCGCCACCTGTGGGTGGTTGCATGTTTTGTGCCAGGATGTCAAAATGTTGCGGATTTTGAGTCCAGACATTTCCATGAGCGTTTGGAGTGGACGCTGAGTAAAGATATATTTGGTAAAATTGCAGATAAATGGGGTGTGCCGAATATTGATTTGTTTGCAACGAGACTTAACGAACAAGTGGCTGAGTTTGCATCATTTCAACCTGATCCTGATGCAAAGTTTGTAGATGCATTTTCTGTATCATGGTCTGATTATGATTTTTATGCTTTCCCACCTTTCAGTTTGATTGGTCGTTGCCTGCAGAAAATACAGAGCGACAGGGCATCAGGAGTGATGGTTGTTCCCGTATGGCCGACCCAGGTGTGGTTCAGTCAGATGTTGCAGATGCTTACCGACTGTCCGGTATTACTGCCAAAAATGGACAATCTGTTAACGCTACCCCAGTCAACGAAACTTCATCCGTTGAGAGACAAGTTACGCCTGATGGCTTGTCGTCTCTCAGGCAACGATTTAAGGACAGCGGAGTTTCGGACAGGGTTGCCTATCTCCTTATGGGAGCATAGCGATCTGGCACGCAAAAACAATACAAGGTTTATTTGCAACGATGGATTGTATTTTGTACTTGGAGGGAAGCAGATCCATATCAGGCCAATATAGGCCTTGTGTTGGACTTTCTGACAGATCTGTTTGATCAGGGCAAAAGTTATAGCTGTACTAACACAGCCAGATCAGCTTTATCGTCGTTGATCATGTTACAATCTGGACAGACTATTGGTAACCATCCTTTGGTTGTGAAACTGTTGAAGTCGATGTATAACCAGCGGCCGGCTGTGCCGCGGTATGAAGACATTTGGGATGTTTCGAAAGTTCTTGCCTATATGTGAGAATTTTGTCGCCAGCGAAGTCACTGAGCCTCAGAGACTTATCTTATAAACTGGTTATGCTTATCGCGTTGGTAGCAGCGCCTAGATTACAGACTTTGTATTTGCTCCGTCTGTCTAATATGGTGACGGGAAAGTCATCATATATGTTTAATTTTTCCGAACCATTAAAACAGAGTAGGCAAGGATATAAGACACCATGTGTGAAGCTTTGTGCTTATCCTGTGGACAGACGTTTATGTGTTGTTACTACTTCGAGGGAATACTTGCAACGTACGGACAGTGTACGGGTTGCTGAGGACAAACTTTTTGTGAGCTTTGTGAAGCCTCATAAAGCTGTGACTACTGACACTCTTGGAAGGTGGATTAAGGCTGTATTGAATAGCGCTGGTATTGACACAGATAAATTTAAAGCGCATAGTGTTAGAGCAGCAGCATGCTCTAAGGCGAAGACAAATTGCATACCAGTTGAACATATCTTGTCGACGGCAGGTTGGTCGTCGTCTTGCACATTTGCAAAATACTATAAAAAGACTATTGTACAAGATAATGCATTTTCAAATGCTGTGTTGTCAACTTAAGTTGATGTTGAATAAGCGTACGACTACATTTCCTTATGTCAAATTTTGGATTGATTAAACAGTTGAACTGTTTTTTGGTGTTCGTGTACATCATTGCTTTGAAGTCTCACGTGATCTCTGAAGTAATGAATGACGTAATAGAATTGTACAGTTAAACGAATCCCAAAGATGGAAGTTTGACTGGGATTCTATGTAGTTATCATATTACTGATAGAGATTACGTGCCCACCCTGACTTCCCACCCTTGCCTGGGTTGTTAGTTTGAGTCGGGCGGGTTATGATTTACTTTGTTTAGATGTACACTCACTCGTCGAAGTCTGATTTCCTAAGCTTACGACCACTTGGGCTGTGCTATCTCACGTAATCTCTATCAGTAATATGATAACTACATAGAATCCCAGTCAAACTTCACCTTTGGGATTCGTTTAACTGTACAATTAAATTATAATCCTGAAATGCTACCTATATGTTTAAGCGATAGCCATAAAAAGACAGATTGGGTTTTTACTAGATTTTTTTCAGTGCTATTAGACCCTGGAATAAATAATTCTTGGTTAAGAAAGTCTTCTTTCACTGATCCTAATTTTGTTCCTAAATTCAATATGAGATCAAAATTCTTTGTTAATACTACCACAGAAGTGTCTCCTTACATAAGAATGAATGATAATTCAGGTGAAATGTGAAAAACTGGTGTCCTTTTCAATGGACAATATGACACAGACCTTCAATTTACAGACAAAAGGCAACTTAGGAGAGCAGTGTCCATAGCGTGGCAATTCATTGTAACTTTTAGACATAAGTGCTAAAATGTGGGCTTTTTTACATTGATTTTCAGCAAACAAAGATCGGTTACGGACAATAGTCAGAAGCGTTTCAGAACATCACTGCAGGTAAAAATTTATGATGTAATGACGACTCTGAACACTGTGGGTGCAATCGCTAATTCGGACACTAATAACTTGTTAAGCCGGCTGATGACATGCGACCTTAGAAAAATTATTCATCCCCAGAGTACATGGAAAGAATATCACTTTCAGCCTGCCTATCTACAGAGATCAACATAATGTAAATCAGTTTATCACTTTTTGAAGGGACTAGAAGCTCCAAAGGATCAATGTCCCCCACCACATCATGACAACTAAAGCGTGACTTTATAATACTTAATATTAGAAACCTAATTGCCCCAAATAAATATGTATTGGGTCACCATGACTTTGAAATTATGACAAGGCCATCCAAAATATGGCATACATTAAACCTTTATCAAATCATCTTTGGTACAAAAATGAATGGCTTAGCTTTAATAGAATTTTAAATATATGAAAAAAGTATGCTGCAAAATACACCTTTAGGAGCCCTAGGGCCTTAGTAAAAGGTCAAGGCCAAAATAAAGTACTGGTCACATGCCTTACACACAATACATCAATGGTGTAAATTTCATGATTTTACCTGAAATGGTTTATGGGCCACAAGCTGTCCGGGCTGTATGGATAGAGATTATGGATGGACAGATCACATCCCTGTCCCTACTATTCCTTCAGTGGTGGGGGGAACAAAAAGGCAGACATGTCAGCCTTAGTCCTCATTGCTAACTTTATTGCTCCACAAAATCTATCCCTGCTATTCCTTCAGTGGCTGCGGGAAAAAAGGGCATACATGTCAGCCTTAGTCTTCATTGCTGACTATGCCACACCACATACCCTATCCCTGCTATTTCTTCAGTGGCAGGGAGAAAAAAGGGCAGACATGTCAGCCTTACTCCTCATTGCTGACTATGCTTTCTAGACTTATTCAGCCTCTTCTGAGGCTGCCAGGTCCCATCCCGGTGGTGGTATCATGTGTATCCCAGCTGCAGTGCCCTCTGGTGGTGGGGTGGGTGTCTATCCGGGTGATGGACGCTGTGTCTCTTCTTGCCGCTGGACCCATGGCTCTCGTCCAGGCAACCCAGGATATATGGGGTCTCGTGCTGTCCAAGGAGGTCTGCGATCCTTCTCACCCCCACCCTTTCCCACAGATTAGGGCACATTATTTTTCTGCACTCTTGGTTATTGCTGCCATTGGTTTACGTCTCCATGGTTGAAGGTAGTAGTTGAAATGTGATATTAATGTATTTTACAGGATCATTGGATTTCAATTGGAAGGCTGTTTTTAGTTCATTTGAAATACCTGCTCTGTGGAAGGCACAAACAAAAATCTTCTGTATATGTTCCAGTCCAAGTTTGTCTAAAGTTAGGCCCAAGAAGGTAAATTCATGAACACAGTCAAGTCTTACTGTAGTGATTTCAAGTTGAGATTGTTACTCTTTCTGACCAGCTTGTAGAAAAGCAATCCTGTTGATTGTATTCATTTACTCAGTTAGTGCCTGAGATGGCAGGGTTGTAGACTTGTGGAACAGTCTTCCTGATCACCAAATAAACCAGTCAGTCACAAAGATTGTGTGGACATTAGAACTCAATTCAAATAAAATATTTCACTGTCTTCTTTCAGTTTTCAGCCAGCAGTGAATTAAGCTATAATTAGTAACATGAAAATAAAATGGCATCAGATTAATAGATATATGCTTCCAACCCCACCCCCTTGCCAAATCACTGTGACCCAGATACTTGACTTGGTGACTTGCTTCTTGTGCGTCACATACCCTCGAGTACAGATACATGCATAAATTTTCATGATGTGAAGTCAAAGGACAATACAGTTACAGCCCTGGCACATAGTGCCATTGACTGATGACAGACAGGCAGATGCACCCACAAAAAAGTGTTTACTATATGCCCCTTCTCCTCCGGGGGTTTATATTATAGGCTGGATACAATTTTATTTGGAAGCCTCACTTTTGACCTACAAACTTGACATAGTGACCTTCTTTTGTTACATGCCATAATATTAAGTCAAGTTACAAGTCTATATTTATTTTATGAAACTAGATCACAAAAAAATAAAGAGGATAAACTAAAAATGTACTGCAGTTTTACATGATTGTATCACTGTGACCCAGATACTTGACCTAGTGACCTAGTTTTATTACAGGACACATCATTTGGTTAACAATACATTTTATTTGCATGAAACAAAATTAAAGATAAAAGGAATTGTAACTCATGCTATATATCTCTATGACCTAGATACTTGATTTACTTACTTACTTTTTGTGCATGATCCTTGTCTTCAGATACATGTGTCCAAAGTTCATTAAAACTCAGCCAATGATGAGAGGCATTATAGCCTGGACACGATATCAGAAGGACATGTCACACTGACCAAGATACTTGATCTATTGACCCACCTTTTGTGTATGACACACCCTTGTCTTTGGATACATATATGTAAAATTCAACAACTCTAAGTTAAAGAGGAAAGGAATTATAGCCTGGACAGGATATCTGACCTAAATACTAGACATTCAGACCCACTTTTCGTGCATGACACACCCTTGTCTCCAGATCCACGTGCCACGTTTTATGACTATAAACCAAATGACATTAGAGTTACAGCCCAGACATGAAATGTAATTGGTGCACACATGCATGAAACTAGAGGCCCATGCGCCTATTGCTCTGTTGACATGCAGTCTGATGGCCATCACCAAAAGAGTCACTTCCTAAAATGTATTTCCTACAAAACCTTGAGAAACTAGTCAAGGTTATCCATATGATGCCACATCAAACTCCCACATGATCACAAATTTATGGTATATTTGGTATCTTTCACCTTACTGTTTATCAACATATTGAATTTAATATCCTAAAGTCGCATAAGTGCTTATTGACCTTGAATAGTAGGTCAATATCACATAATATGTTACAAAATTGGACCCCTGGCAAACTAAAGCATATTTGATGTTATGTTTTGCAGTTCAATCTCAATTCTTTATGTCATGGACATCAGAATATAAAAAAATCCTGATATCCATATCTCTGTGACCTTGAAAAAGGAGGTCAAGGTCACCCGTATTATGTAATATCAACGTTTATAAAGAATTCGCATTTGTGGTACGTTTGGTATTGCAAACCTTCTTATTAATGATAATGTAAAATTTTGTGTCTCTTACTACATCCTTAATGACCTTGAAAAATGGGTCAACGTCACCCAAATATTTCACAAAAATTGAACACCAGCCTAATACACATTTGGTGTAAATTGACAAGTTGCATCTGAATTCACGAATAATATCAAAACGCAATCAGAAATTGCTGGATCCATGCCTCCCTTGCCCCATTTATAACCTTCAAGTTGCTAATCATAAGTCTCATTTTGGAATGACTGTAGTCAATAAAACTAGGCTATCACCGTGATTCAGACGGTTGACCTAGTAACCTACTTTTATGCATGACACATTTTTGTGTCGAGATACACCGGTGTGTAGAGATTTATGATTGTAAGTCAAAAGTCAACTGAATTACAGCCAAGGCACGAAGTGTAGTTTAACATATATGTATCATCGTGACCCAGATACCTGACCTGATGACCTATTGTTTCATGAAACTAAGTTAAATAGTATAGGAATTATAGCCTGGACACGATTTTGTACACGTCATTGTGACCCAGATACTTGACCTAGTGACCTACTTTTAGTATGACACACCACAATGTGTAGATGAATCTGTGGGTAAGGTTTCACAAATGTCAGTTAAAGAGTAAAAGAATTATGGCCGGGACATGACCTCACAGAAATATGTCACTGTAACCCAATACCTCACCTAGTGACCCACTTCAGGTACGTGACACACTGTTACATACAGAAACACCTGTGTATAAAGTTTCATTAATCTAAGTTGAAGGACAAGCGAATTATAGTCCAGACATAAATAGCTGAGACCAAGATACTTGACCTAGTGAACTACGTTATTTCATAACACAATTTCAGGTGAAGATATATGTGTGTGAATTTTCATGAATCTAAATTAATTAAGGAATTACAGTGGCTTGAGAGCAAGTCTGCCTTGACATTTAGGCATCCTAAAATGCGCCAACACTGGATCCTGATGTCATGCTGATGCCATTAAATGTGCTTTTCAACCCTGAAGGGAAGCGTCAGTAAACAGAGTCACCTTGGTGTTGAACAGCACTAGGGACTGCCCCAGGATCCTGTCCACATGACAAGACCACCAACTCAGAATTTGCCGATCATAGGGCTGAATCAAGAAACGCTGGGAGAAGAGCCTGCTGTGTTTGATCCCACCAATCTAGAAAGCTGAGCTGGATAGGCTGATGATGAAGCCTCCCCAAGGGAATCTCAGGGTCCTTGGCACGAGAGTCCCAATAAGGCGCAACCACTGACATGCTGATGGGAGGGAGACAAACTGCCTCCACCTCTACTCTGATGGGCAAAGGTGAACAGGACCATCAAGAATTGAATCAATCGGAGAGGACTAATTCCCCTGTGGGATTCACACTGGACCTCAGGAGATTCACAATCAGACCTAACATCACACACAGATCCAGCACAGACTGCTTGTTCAGAAGAAGGAGGCTGTGGTCCTGAGACCACTAGAGCCAATTATCTAGATACATGCGAAACTAGATCCCTTGCTGGCGCACCCAGGCTGCCATCTTGCTCATGACCCAAGTAAATACAAATGGTGCTCGCGCCAGGCTGAATGGACGAGCACAACACCAAAAAGACATGACAGTAAAGGCTCGGGGACTTGAAATCTAACACAGGTTCAGTGGCTTGTTTGTCCACAAGTTTTTCAAACCCTCGCACAAGAGCTCCAGTTCTGCTTCTAGGCAAAGCAGAAAAGAAAAAGGAACCGTTGAAAGGGGGAAAGGATTGCCCTCAGCATACTCCAACGAGTAACCATGATGTACAAACTTGAACTAACTAGGTCGGAGATAGGACTAGTTTCAGTCGGAAAGGTATCAAGTACCACGATGATTAAACGAAGCTGCAAGAGTACTGAAAGGTAAAAAAATAGCAGGAGCTTCCAACAATATAAAACCACCAATGATGGACACCAGAGTAGAAAACTGGTTTGTGCATGATAACTGAGATGTATCACTGGTGCCAGGAGTGCTGTACCACGTCACAGGGCCTTGATATCAGTTAGTGCAGCAGCATCGATTAGCGCTGGACCCATGAACTTTTTTCGAGCTATGGCAAAGCACCTTTGTATGGAGACCAAATGGTGTTTTAATGAGTCCTTAATATATATATATATATATATATATATATATATATATATATATATATATATATATATATATATATATATACATATATATATATATACATATATATATATGCAGAACAATACAAGACAGAGTTAGAGACAAAACTAGAAAAAAACAAGAAAAGAAGCTATCGAGAATACTAGAAATGCGAAAACAAGGAAAAAAAAGTAGAAAAGAAAAATGGCACTTTTAGCTTCATTTCTTATTTTTGTCCTCTATATTCTTTTTTTCACTTCCTACTTGTCTACTTTTCCAGTTTTGGCCTCATACTTTTCCATTTTTTGCCTTATAGATTTCCTGTATTCTAGCTTTTGCGTTTCTACTTTTCGAGTATTCTTCTTTTCGTGTTTCTGGTTTTCTTGTTTTTCTAGGTTTCTCATCCGAATTTTCGTGTTTTTACATTCTTGTTTCCATATTTTTGTTTCTTTGTATTCTTGTTTTATACTTTTTGCCCTATTTTCTCTCGGATATTTTTATGGCACTAATATGACACCATAAACTGCGTTTCTACTTTTCGAGTATTCTTCTTTTCGTGTTTCTGGTTTTCTTGTTTTTCTAGGTTTCTCATCCGAATTTTCGTGTTTTTGCATTCTTGTTTCCATAATTTTGTTTCTTTGTATTCTTGTTTTATACTTTTTGCCCTATTTTCTCTCGGATATTTTTATGGCACTAATATGACACCATAAACTCCTTTAAGCTTACCCTTTTTTCAATTAAATTTCATGAATATGAGAATATTTCTGGAATATGTCCATAAATAGAGTATGTAGACTTCCAAGCATTTTTAGCTCAGCTGACTTGCTAGTCAGGCTCAGCTTTTAGGAGGTTGAGTCGTCCATCTGTCCATTATCCATCCATTCACAATTACATTTTCGATTTCTCCATCAAGTGAAAAATACGATAAATTTATACATACATCCATTCATTCACAATTACATTTTCGATTTCTCCATCAAGTGAAAAATACGATAAATTTATGTCGACCTGTATGGGGTTCGAACCCACTACCTTCGGCACACTCGCCTAGCCATCTGTAAAGTCCAACACGCTGACCTCTAGGCCATCGGGACAACCCCAAAAAGGTTGACCAAGGACCAAGGGTGATGTTATAGCAGGTGTGGCTTGTACATTGACACGGTAGGGCACTTCCACAGACCGACAATTTATGAAATACACCTCTAATATAATTTCGAAGTCGGAGCAATGGCCCACAGCACTTCGAAACCAATAGAGTATTATCAAGTGAAAAATACGATAAATTTATGTCGACCTGTATGGGATTCGAACCCGCTACCTTCGGCACACTCGCCTGCCTTATTCACTTCAATCTTGGTGGCAGTGTTACTTGTGTACGTCTCTACCAATGTTATTCAAATGGTCAAGCGCTAGTGATTTTTCTTTTGGGGGGCAAATCTAAAAACGTTTTACTGTGACTGCTCACTTAATTGCTTTGATATCACACAAGAACACTCCTAGGGACTCCTAGTTCTTAATTTGTTCACCAGGTGGTGCTTTTATTATCTATTTTTTGGTATGTTTTTGCTATTTTCCACTTTTTTTCCTAGAATCGTCTCTCAAATTAAGTTGAAACTTGGAGGATATTTTCCTTGTGGAAGGGTCAAACAAAAGCTTTCCCAGGGTGGCACTGCTATGGATTCCTAAAATTTAACATTTTTTTCGGTCTGGGTACCTTTCGGTAAATTCACCTTTCAATGAATTTCTACATAAGTCAATGGGCGTTCTCATGTTTATTCACTTTTTAATATTTTTTTGTCATCAGGCAAATCTGACAAAAACTTCAAAACGTCATTTTCACTGAGCTAAAGCTCAGCACAGGTTTATTCAGTTGCAACTTTGATCCTGTGAACAAGCTTAGGTCAGCTCAGCACAAGCTGTTCACACAGTCCTATAGTTATAGCTTTGGTGCAAAAAGTATCAATGTGACAGGGACAAGACCTTACTGTCTGTGTTTTAAATTTCTTTTAAATCATTTTGATATAAGTTTGTTTTTTGTCATGTATTGTTTTGTCAGAGGCGAAGTTTTATTTGAACTATGGCCGGAATTCTGGAGGTCCCCCCCCCACGAGCCCACACGTTAGGACTCAGGTAAGTAGAATCCCAGAGGTTCTTGATTTTTTGCAACTTAATAAAAATACACTATTTTACTCAATTTGAGGGGTCACAATTAGCTTTGTCAAGCATCGACAATAAAAAACTTTGTGACTTTTTAATGGTTAAACTTGTTAGCTATCTCAAATAGTTTTCACTGTCAGGAACAATAAAACCATCATTTAATTTAAATGTTCATACTTCCAGGAGCCCTATGATTTACCAAGTCCCCGCCAATTGTTCGAGACACCACTGTTAAATTGTGGCCCGACTGGCATTTGAATGATAATAAAAAAAATTTGTCTGTTGAAACAATAATAAATGAGAAAAAAAGCATTATAATTAATGAATACATGTATAAATCTGTACTGTATAGTTTACAATTGTCTGGTGACTCCATGTTAGGGGGAGACTCATTCGCTTCTATTTCTAAATCAACATGCTATTCTATGAAACGTGATAGACAATATTACATGGGTTCGAGAAGTACGCACCATTGGTCTCCATCACTAGTATATAAATCTGCAAAGATCTATTTATGCCAAAATCAAAAGAAGGATAAAATCTGTAAACTTGAGGTACGTATGATAACAATTATTATTATTAGTCAGACTATTGAAAGATGAGACACATCATATAGTATTCATTAGGACCATGAAACATAAGCTGTACTCCTAGAGAACTGTAAAATCAAGTTATCATACACAGAAATAGAACCAACTTGCTAATACTAACCGAAAGACTGGATGTCTTTCTAGAATGAAAGAGGATACATGACAAAAATCATTTGTTGAAACAAAATATTACCATTTTGGTGGGATGCAGATATGGATCGTAACAGCCACGATTTTGCATCTTGCACGAAATATAAAATCCTCCACACTTTGTCATCATAGTGAAGATGTTGGCACCAGACTGGAACAACCTCCAATTAAAAATGTACCTTTTTTTCTTATTTCATACATGGTATGACCATGGCAATATATGTACTTTGTTCATGTATCATCACAGTGGTCCCTCTTGTCTCTTATGATTATTCCACATGAATTGTGGCCGGCCTGCCAAAACTTTGACCTTTGTACAGACGATTAGAGATTATGATTTGCTTCCTCTGAATTTTGATGGTGTACTTTACTTTAACTGTTTCACACGATCATACACTGCAGCTTTGAGGGCTAGATAAATGGGGTCATTTCCCCTATCGTAAATTCCATTCATATTGCTGACATAAGCAAATCCCAATTTCTTGTGTGGATCACTCATGGCCATTTGACCTCCAAATCCTGCATGCTCAAATGTAGTCTGACCCTGCAACATAAGAGTATCACACAGTTAACCATGGGTGATTCTGCATATGTATTTCCCTTGGACTTCTACTCTGAAAACGTAACGCCAGGAAGCTCACTCATGAGCTGAATAAGTTTCCATCTGACACCAGAAACAAAAACTACGTACACCATGGAACTATTTCCATGAGAACACACAGTATCTATACTGGAATAGACAGAAACAAATCTGTACTGCATTCTCAAACTTTTTCCATGAGCTGCAGCAGCTGATCAGCTCCAGATTTCTTTTGTTTTTAATGAACTTTATATTTGTTGTCGGCATTGAAAGCAAACCAGAATATTTCATATGTCCCTAATGAAGTCAACCGTTTCAACACGATACAAGTGTTGATTTACGAATTGAATTTATATCGTTATTATCAAACCTCCCTGACAACCTCTTATATGCGTGTGCGGGGGACATATCTCTTCACTAGTGGTTTATCATATATTTTATTGGCAAAACCAATTGGCAGACAGACTCACCAGTCTGCATAAGGGCCTTCTGTACATGTAAAACAAGAATACAATGGCCAAACTATTACATGAATAGAAAAACGCACGGAACCAAAGTTAGGAAAAGAAGCTACAAGGTGGATCAAAAATGTTGGGAGTTTAAGGGAGTATTACACGTTATGACTCTCATGTATAAATGTTTAATTTCTATCTATCTATTTACAATCTCATATGCTAAAGAGTGCATATTCTCTGGAAGAAAACATAACATCAATCTTGATTCCGGTACTGAATATAAAATTTAAGTATCGCTATTGATGTAATTCCATCTCAATAAAAAATTCTTACATTTTCATAAAATTTAGAAGAGCATTTTAAAACATATCGATCAGATTACGTTTATAGTGTCCAATAAAAGCATACATAACGCTTTCCAAAAATGTATTTTAATTTTTTGACAAAGGGTTGTTATAATATCAATGCTGTTTAATTTTTTTTTTTCATTTAATGTATCAACTTTAACTTGTGAATTTAGAACTGGAGCCCCCATCCAAAATTTTTATACTGTTTTGCTGCTAGAAGTAAACTATTTCATTTCCCATACGACAATAATGTTTCCCATTTTTGGTGGTAGAGCCTAAGTGTTTTAGTTAAGAAATTAAAATTCAATTTCTTAAGACTTAAAAAGATATTCATCGTTTTTAATTGCTTAATCTAAATGTATACGTTCAGAAAATATATAGTTTATATGATATCATATAAGAAGTCTACTGTATATAAGCACATGTTTGGAGTAAAGTCGTAGTTTCTGTGTAAATGACTAAAAGTGTGCAACGACATTAAATTTTAGTCGCAAAAACAATTGGGCAACAAACTACCCAGTCAGTATTATGGCCTTCTGCAGATATACAAAACAACATTGAAATTGGAAAGTGCTTTCCATAGATAGAAAAACAGGCAAAACTGCAACTAGGAAAAGAAGTTGAAAAGTGGGTCAAAAGAGAGCTTAAATGAAAGTTTATCTCAGCAATACGCAGTAACTAGAAGATGACAGTATTCATATTTTTAACCTTCCTGGGTTATTAATGTATTTATGTACGGCTGTAAACTTTCTTCATTTATACTTGCTGCAATTCCTACACCTCTACTTCCAAATGGCAACATGTTAAGTTGGAATTTTTTACGATTTACATTTCTTTTTTGGTTGTAAATCGTTCTCCAACAAAACTTCGTTACTTCACTGAAAAAATGTTCATTATTTGTTGCACGTGAACCTTGTTGGAAACTCAACAACACATATTCTGTGGACATCACTGTTCCTTTGGTGGCACCCAATACACATTCAAGCATGTGTGACGGCAATTTTTATTCTTTTGGCGTAATGCAGTTCAATATTTTGGGTTTGTTTCCCATTAAAATCATAGGAATGATCTAGGTCCCCGACCCATTGTGATAGTAAATTCAATTCAGCAACAGCTGATGGGAAAAAGCAGCAACTGTTATAAAATGAAACCCTATAGGACGCTTGCTTTGATGACCTACCCACCCTTCCCAAGATGAAGTCAGGGCGCTAAAGTTCCAATGATCCAAATTTCTGAGACACGCTAAAGCTCTTTTGGGCCCAGTGACTTTTAAATTCAGCTCGTCCTGCGGACAAGCAAAAAATCGATAAAAATCGACTGAAATTACGCCTGTTTGCATGCACAGCGACATCGATAATGGGCGGTTCAAATATTCGCTGCTGTGTGGCGCGCAAGGTGTAGAGTCGATCATTTTTACTACATGAAATCTTCGGGCAAGCGTGAATTCAGTGGTTAAGAAACATAAAAGCTGCCTTTATGGAGTCAACAATCATAAACGGGTGTGTTTAAAGATCCAAATATTTTTAGTTAACCGATTTTCCTTAAGGAGACATATTCCTGGCCTATGATAAACGCGTCCGTTCACAAGATCCCGCTAAAAGTACCTCTAATGTTTCGTATGAATCACACAAGGGAGCAGTTTAAGGATAAAATTATTATCACAGAGAATTCAAGAGAGTTGTAGCGTGCATCACTAGCCCTGTCAATCGTTATTAGAATTCATAAACCATTTGTTTCGTGCGTAAAAATTGTACAAAGTACATACCGTATAAAGCACACATCATGAGTATGCCGTGCCACGAGGCCCTTCACAATATACCCTTATTAACGGCCGCTATGTGGTGTCACGCTACTAATTCAACCCGCAAAAAATGTAAACAAACCAGGTTGCAGTCTGCACCTTCCAAAATAACTTATAAACCCAAACATGTCCTATGCCAAATTGTGCCTTACAATATTCTGAATCATCTGAGAACAAGAACACTTGGTCTCATACAGAAAAATTTGCAGATACTACTCTTTGCTACAGCCAAAGTACTGACAGCAGCATTTCTTTGCTGAAATTTTTTCTATGGTCTTTGTTGCGGTTTCCTGACGGCTGAAAGGACAACAGCAAATAAAGGTCGTTGAAACGTCATAAGATTGGTGTTGTCATTACTCTGCGTTACACACACACACACACACACACACACACACACACACACACGTACATATATATATCACAGCGCCACCTGTTGAACAAATAAAGCTCTAGAGATCCCCAAAAGTACCCTTATTTAAAGGTTTTTGCAAAAACGGAACAAAAAATCAGAAAGCTAAACATCATTGGAGCGTGATTTGAGCAAACCTGGTTTTCGGTTAAAAACAGAAAAAAATGAAGCGCTCTCTGATGAACAAATTAAGGTCGGAAGCTTCCCAGATCTACCCAAATGAACCTTCGAAGCAATTGGCATGGCAGTTAGAGAAGTGTTTTAATAGTGCCAAAATGAATAAAAGTGATAATAAATACAAAAACCACTTGAGTGTGACTATCAAACGTGGTACAAATTTAAGCAAGGTAGATATCTACCAAGTTTGAAGCGGATCTAGCTAATGGTTTAATTTAGAGAAGCTGAAAATCTGAATTGTTGACAGACAGAAAGACGGACGAATGGACCACGAGGATAGATGTCCATCAGGTAAGTTCAACAGACTTAAAAGTTAGCTGAGCTAACATGATTTCGTAAAAGTCACTTGAACACTCTGTCTTTGAGCTAAAAACTTGCCTTTTTGAGGGGTGGAGGAGGTGAACGGCATTTTAAAATACATTCTCATCCTTTTGCAAATATTAGTTTGTTTAAGGTATAATATTTCATGCATATGTGGTGAAGCATGGCTTCCAAGTCCGGTTACGTTAATAGATCGTGTGACTCGAGTCTTTTCCATGTTCTTACCATATGTATTTTTGAAAACGTGAAAACGTGAAAACATTGGCACGACATTAAATCGTACGAGTGCAAAATAATTCATTTGCTTAGTTTATTAGACCGGAAACTTGGTTGAATGTCCAAGCATGTCTATTCCGTGGGGTCAAACTTAGATATTCGAACAACTGATACTTTCCTTGTTAACGTAGTGTCGACACTTTTAATATTTGAAAACAAAAAACAAAACAAAAACAAAAACAAAAATTACGAAGTTCAATATGTTGTAAGAGTTTCAATGTAAAAGCCCCGATAACATTGGTATCGATGCGCCTTGTAAATGTTCATTTTAACATAGGTGTATGTCCGCACGTTCGCGGTTAATTAATCAGAACCATACGTGAATTGTAAGGCGTTTCGTCACGCCTTCATGCGTCGTTCTGCTGGTGCGCACTGTACATTTTGAAAAATCCTGGTAGGATAGATTTGCGAGGTACTTGATTATTCTGGGTGATAAGCATGTGACTCTGTACAAGCTTTTGTAATGCATTAGTTTATCAACACTTGAAAAAATCAATTAAAAATCCCAATCTGTAGATGATAGCGCTACAAAATACCAAATACCACCTTTGCTGAATGGCCTGTGTGATCCACATACCTCAGGATTTTGTGTTACCATTAAGCCTACACTCCAGTGGGGGGTTTCCAGCTTATTAACACGGCCTTCTAGGCCACTGACGACAACTTTCTGGAATTGTTCAATCCTCTTGGTTGACAGAAGTTGTCTGTCGCCATGTTTACCACCATTAGCCAATATTCCGAAAAGTTTGGCCAGACTTCTGGCTGTTCCAATGCCCAGGGCTGCTGCTTGTTCTATCTCCTGATACTCTGGGATGTTCCAGCGAGGCATCTATATTGTTGAAAATATTTCTTTTGTTAAAAAATGAAAAGATCGATGAGCAATTATATAGACCAGAGGTCTGTATCGAGGAAATTATAAAGACCAATGCCATTTTGGTTTGGTTGTGGGACCCCTGAATTACGCTCAGTAATATGTCAACCTTCAAATGAGTCATATTGACAAGGCACATGGATTTTTAGGTTAAGACAACAACAAAATAAAGGTAAACACAATCTATAAAGAGACTCTACATGCTGAAGCTTGATAACGATGGTTATACGCGATATTGGTAACGATTATTACAATATAAAGAAAAAGAGAACAATAAATGGTGACAATTTACATCCAGATTTAAAATAAAAATACGTCCAAATCAGAATACGTATTATAATGACAAGTCCATAAATCACAGACATCTGTCTTTAAACAAAAAATAAGCTTTGAAATAAAATAAAAGTTAAACCATGCGACTTGCCAGTCAATGTTACCAGACGAAGTTGAGACTTAAATAAATAAATTAATTAATTAATTAATTAATTAATTAATTAATTAATTGATTAATTAATTAATTAATTAATTAATTAATTAATTAATTGATTAATTAATTAATTAATAAAAAGCGAACAAAACGTATAGATATTATGACACAAACCTTCATGTAATCTGGTGGGTTTTCAAATATTTTCCCAGAAATTTGAGAAGGAAAAAGTACACTCATTAAAAAAAACTTCGAGTATTCCCAATTTAAATCCAATATATATCTGGCGATTGCTTGTGGTACCGAGAGTGCATAGTGGCGAGCAACTCTGTAACTCTCACTTAGTGGCAAACCGATGAAAAAATCAATGTCTGCAAGAGCAAAATACACAAATAAGACACATAAATCAATCATTGGAAAAATAAATAAGTCAATTCATTAATAAACAAACACGAAAGTCGATATCCAAACACTCGAGGGATCGTCAACACATCAGAGTGTCAATGATATGCACAATTGGCCAATAATTGTGGCTTGTCCTTGCATGTTCATGTCAAAGACACTACTTGTTGTTCAGGCATGTTAAGAAATCCAGCTTTGATAGATTCATACCGGTATGGTTATCGACCAATTTGAGGGGCACTTGATCAGATAAACTGGGAACCCTGCTTCGATACTGACAATTTAGATCAGATGTGTAAAATTTGGTCCAACATTTTTAGCACTGCTCGAGAACACGTCGCAAATAGAACTATCACCGCAAGACAGGGCGATGTGCCCTGGTATACTACATGTCTCCGGGCTCAAAAACGGAAGGTCGACAGAATCCACAACAAGGCTAAATCAGCTCTCCACCCCCACCCACCCACCCACCAACACACACACAAAACATCTTTGGTGCTATTTTCGGCACTTGCGTAATACATATATAAGTGATTTGCGATCTGCAGAAGAAGAATGCTACCCACGTCAATTTGAATTTGTTGATTATGCCAAGAAGAAAGGGAAAACTGGAGAAAAGTGGTTGCCCATTTTATTAATGGGGATCAAAATTATGGGATACATTATATGTTGGACGGGGACACTGTGATGTCAGAACCAAAGTCAAAGGCTGAAGTGTGGAACAATTTCTTTTTAGAACAAAGCATCGTTGACGATACTAACTCTCATTTCCTAAATGATCAACCGATGCACAGCAATACGCTATCTTTATTTACTGTGACGGAAATGCAGTTTATTCTATTCTAGTATCATTAGACGTAAGTAAGGCCACTGGCCCTGACAGTATAAACCCAACCCTACTTTAAAAGGGCGCCTTTTCAATTACTCCCTCGTTAACCAGAATTTTCAACATCTCACTGGAGAAAGCAGTTTTTCCTTTCGAATGGAAAAAAGCTAATCTCTGGCACATTTTTAAAAGCGGTGAAGGTAGATTGCGCCGCAAGTATTGGCCAATATAATTTTTAAGCTGTGAAGAAAAAGGATTTGAACGTGTCGTATTTTAGCCTGTTTTCAACTTCCTAAGGGATAATTTTGTCTTGTCTACTAAACAGTCTGGGTTTATGCCGGGCGATGGCTTGATAAATCAGTTGTTATATTTGTATCACGAATTCGTAAAAGTTGTGGATGTGCAAATGGTGGTCAGAGTGGTATACTGCGACATTACGAAAGCGTTTGACAAGATCTATCACCCTGCACTTCTCCGCGAACTTTGTAATGCAGGCATTCCTGGACATCGCTTAGTCTGGTTTAAAAACTACTCGTCGCACCGAACTCAAAGAGCCGTCCTGCACAGGTCATGTTCCAGATGGGGTAGTATCGAGGCAGGGGTCGAGGATCAGTGCTTGGACCGCTTTTATTTCTGATTTATGTTAATGATATCCTGATATCGTAAGATCTTGTATAAAATTTCACACTGATGATATTACTTTGTTTATCACAGTCGACGATCCCGCTGACCCCAACGGTTCTGTCGAAATTTTAAACAATTATCCTGGTGAAGGACCAAACATGGGCACAGCAGAGGCAGGTCACTTTATACGGTACAAAAAACAAAAACAATGTTTGTAAGTAGAAAACGAAATCCGTCATATTCTAGTGTCGAAATCCAGGGAAATACTCTTGCTAGTGTCACACAGCCAGTGACGGACCAAACATGGGCACAACAAAGGAAGGTAACTTTAAACAGTACAAAAACAAAAACAATGCTTGTAAGTAGAAAACGAAATCCGTCATATTCTAGTGTCGAAATCCAGGGAAATACTCTTGCTAGTGTCACACAGCCAGTGAAGGACCAAACATGGGCACAACAAAGGAAGGTAACTTTAAACAGTACAAAAACAAAAACAATGCTTGTAAGTAGAAAACGAAATCCGTCATATTCTAGTGTCGAAATCCAGGGAAATACTCTTGCTAGTGTCACACAGCCAGTGAAGGACCAAACATGGGCACAACAAAGGAAGGTAACTTTAAACAGTACAAAAACAAAAACAATGCTTGTAAGTAGAAAACGAAATCCGTCATATTCTAGTGTCGAAATCCAGGGAAATACTCTTGATAGTGTCACACAGCAAAAATATCTTGGTTAACACTCAGTTCAAATTTATCATGTTCCAGTCATGTTAATTGTATAGTTTCCAAAGCTCAAGGACTCGTGGGTCTCATGGAAATGTTGCAATATAAACTTACCAGGCGTTCTCTGAAAATAGTATATTTTATGTATTTCCGACCAATTTTAGAGTATGAAGATGTGGTGGGGGGGAGGGACGCACAGAGTCAGACGGAGACCTATTGGAAAGTGTTCAACTGGCAGCAGCCCGTACAGTGACGGAAGCAATACGTTGTACAAGCTATTCTAAACTTTAGAGTGAAACTGGGTGGGAGACTCTCTCGGACAGTAGAATAATAACATAGATTAAAACTTTTTTTACAAAATGGTCCATGGATATGCACCCGCGTACTTATGTTTCATAATTCCTAGAAACGATTTCTAGATATGCTCTCAACTGCCGCTCGAAATTCAGAAGATGCAGAATCATTTCAATGTAAACTGGATGGAGAGAAACCGAAAACTAACTACCTATTTTACATTGATATTAGAAGGCTAAATATTTTACATGCTAGGATCAGACTGATTGCAACCAGTTGAATCAACACGTGCATAAAACAGGACAAGAGTCCCTTGCCTGCACGTGTAGTGCGCCTGCTGAAACGTCTTTTCATTATTATTTTGAATGCTAAAATCATTTTATCCAAAGAAATAGATTACAAATAATTATCATGCCACTGGCACCTTTCACTCTAAATACCTTATTGTATCGAAGTTATAAATGTTCAAAAGCAAACAACGAAATTATATTTGAGCCAACATAAAATTTTATTTTTCAGTCACGAAGATTCAAGCCACCTGTAGGTTATTCCAGGTATATTCCTGGCCAAGCAAATGAAGTCCCTCTATCTGTCCCGTATATGTCACCCGTCTAATCTTCTCGGTGCTATGTCGGTGTTACTGTGTTGTCGGGTGACTCATGATTGTTCCCTTTACTTCATATACATGCTTACTGTTATTGCAAATAAAAGCATTACTCTGAATTGTGGAGTGACTGAATGATACACATTGCACATAATATTATTCCTGATTGTAACATAAGTATAATTGCGTTTCAACAGCAATAAATGTAATCATTTATATTTTTTTTCTACGAGGGGAATTTGTACAGGCATGGTGACTGTTTTATAATCGTATATTTTGACGTAAAATATGTTTAAACCAAAGGACACTGCAAATTAATCACTAACATTTAAGCAGCCCTGAGTACATTATGCTCAATAAAGAGACATGTTGCGTGAATTGTGTGGGTGGGCACGATACTAACGAACACCCAGATATGAAAAGCTTACAAGAAATCATCAGTTTACGTTTACGGATATGTTTCTGTAAGATTCACGCATGAAGTGAAGACAACTATCATTGCACTTACAAGCAAACTACGCAGACTCATATTTTCCGACATCTGCCTGCTATTCTATTACTCTGCTCTCGTAATTCAATTGCCGATTCTGACCACCAGAGTCGCGCTCTGAAACTTCGGGGCACTTTGCGTGATATAGAACGGAGGTGACTACACCCTGAAAATTTATCCCCGAATTGGTACTCACGGTTCCATTTTTGCTCTTTGAGAGCCAAGTTAGACCGCCTTTGCGGGGATACAGAAATAACAGCATGTGTGCACAATTTCAATAGCTTTTAAACGAAAATACACGATAAATACGTTGACACATGAAAACATGATACATCATTTTATGTCAAACAAAAACAATGCCATTGCTTTACAATAAAATAACTAAATTGTGTTAAAATCTAAAAATTAAGCAACGTCCAATGATGAACATGCCTGTGTGCACTTGAAAGCTACCAGGCTGTTCTGTCATCGAACTGAGTCTCGCGAATTTTGAGAAATATTCATCAAGGTTATTGGTGTTATTTTTCATGTTGAACTTAAAACTCGTGATAGCAGGATCTACTTTGGTAACAAAAGCACCCCCAACTATGAAATTCTGGCTCAGTTCATCATACCAAAGCGCGGGTGAAAGAAAGATAAAAGAGCGAACGAACAAGAGAAAGAAAGAAAGAAAGAAAGAAAGAAAGAAAGAAAGAAAGAAAGAAAGAAAGAAAGAAAGAAAGAAAGAAAGAAAGAAAGAAAGAAAGAAAGAAAGAAAGAAAGAAAGAAAGAAAGAACGCAACCCAGTCATACGCGCTCACTGCGCGTTGGCGAGAACAGGAATATCCAATACTGTCACCGTGATGAAACAGAAAGAGGCAAACTAGGACGTCAATAGCGCATTATTATTATCAGAAATATTTTTGAACCACATACGACAGCAAAATTGAATGAGAAAGTAACAGGTTTATGACCATTCACATCAGGATATTTTGCCCAATTTCAAGGGAATTGTTTGAACTTACAAGAAATAAAACTGGCATGCAATGCAACATTAAAAATCTGATATCTACTCTTACCATATTGTTTCCTTAATTCTTCATTGAAAAACTGGCCAACGGTTCGTCCTTTTGGGTCCGCGTGACTTATAAGCTGACTTACGTAAAAGCCATACGTAAAGGCGTGGTAGCCATAAGCTGTGCCTGAAAAGACGTTAGGTTGATATATACCCGAGCAAATTATTTGTCTTACACACTTAATTTCAAGCAATTAGCAGCTTGTACTGTATGTACAGTTATATCACTATATAGAAAATACGCCTGTACTGTGTACTTATATTTCCCATTGTAATCAGTACAAACTTACGAATGCAAATGACAAGACAATCGAGAATATATATGTGTGTGTGTGTGTGTGTCTGTGTGTGTGTGTCTTTGTGTGTGTGTGTGTGTGTTTCATAGGGTACTTTATCCTGTTTGGCCATTGTGTACCTAATTCTCACAAATACATACATACATACATACATACATACATACATACATACATGCATGCATACATACATACATACATACATACATACATACATACATACATACATACATACATACATACATACATGTGCGTGTGCACGGCGTACGATACTCCACGCGTATTTCTATGTATACGCCGCTCTTTACCTGGTTCCCACATTGGTTTCTCTTGCGCGAGGATTTTGCCCAGCTCCTTATGGTTACGTAGCACAGTGACGTTAATTGGAGTTGCGATCAATGGCAAACCCGCCTGCAGGTGATATAAGGTAGTCACATACACACATTTGATACCACCAAGTGTTAAATTTGTTATATATTGAGTAAAGGCGTTTTGTCTTGAGTTAAAAATTATTTCGTTGCTTCTTTTGAGGCGTTCGTGTTATTAAGGTTCAAATACAGTAACACCTGCCATGCCGAACACCTCCCATAGCTAAACACCTCTGTTACCCGACCACTTTTTCGGGTCCCAACTTTTTTGTATGTAATTTGATAGGAGAACACCGAGCACTTGATTTGGGTCCCAAAGCAACATTTAACCTGTCAAGGCTGAACACTTACCCCCCCCCCCCCCCAAGGAATTTTCGAGAAATTTATCGATATTGGTTACAAAATAATCACAATTTTTCTATATTCAACACTTTCATGAAATTGTGGCATATATGTATTCAAATGGTGTCCATAGTGTTTACGTTCCATGGTGAGATTTTCTACAGCTGTTTGTACAATAAACTGGATTCACTTAATCAAACTAGTAAGTGCATTCTGAAGTTAAGAAGTGTACAAAAGGGTAAGACACATATTGTGTATTAATGCTGGACTATAAATTGATGTTTCATGTCATCAAATTATGCATATGTTAATGCACTGTCACAGGTAGGACAGATGTACATAGTTCAGTACATACTATACATGAATGTACCAATAACATTAGTAATGGAGCATGTAATGATATTAGAAAGTGCACGTATTGTTAGCCTACAGTTTATAAATCCTATAAACTTTTTCCGAAGTGGTTGGAATTTTAATAAAGTTCATTTTCATTTTATACTTTATTTTTCCTTCAAGAATTTCTGATTTATATTTAAATTCCCCATTATATAAGCATGTTCAGGTAAATTTAATTTTAAAAGTTTACACGTGCACATGTGCAGGATGCAGCCACAAGGCCACGCACCCGACCCTGTATTACCCGAACACCTCCGATACCCGAACACTTTGGATGGGTCCCAAGGGCGTTCGGCTTTGACAGGTTTTACTGCACATGTATACTTGTTTTCGTTTATTTATTTTCATTGTGTCCCAAAATTCTCTATCACATGATACATAAGGACCAAAAGATATCAACAGATATAAACATAATTTCGGAGCAACGGAAAGGAAAATCGGATCACCGATAAAATTTAGACTTTCAACTCAATATTGTCTTTATTTAAACTATTCCCGTTCAAGCAAGCAGAAGATCTCCATGCAGCCAAACAAACATTACTTTTTTGAACTTCGGATTTATCCACTTGTTTCAGTAGGGACAAAGAGTGTTTTAAGACTGTAGGTTATACGGTTTACACATAATTTTCCTCTGCGTAAGATATTAAACAACAGCAATTGTTTTTTTTTTATGAATTACATTCTGCTTTGGCATTGACTTGTCTGCGTTTCCACACAGTCTTGTCACACAAGAGTGATTCCTCGTTTCACACATAATCTTGTCATCTTCAATTGATGCATTCGAAAAATTCAACGATACCTCTTGTTCTTATTTTGTTTTATTCTTGCTTGTTAATCAACGAGGACGTCGATGGCTTGCTATTACAAACAATCCAGTTGATTGGATCACATATTTCAGGCAATTATGTACACATATCTACCTTTTTCAGTGAAATGTGTGCTGTTCAGTACAAAACTAATTAATATATGTATTTATGAACCAGAATTGCAAGAATCAGTTTGTTTCAGACTCTCTCAATAACTAGATTTTTACAATGATTCTAACAAATAAGTATTTCACCGTAATACAGATACACTTGGTATGTTAATATTCATAAATAATCGTGGAATTTGGTATGGAAACGGATATCTGTGTCCTAGGTGATTTGTGGGAAAGCGGTCGTGCGTACCAGTCACCATGTACTTGACCCAATAAGGTCCAATAGAAAATAACATTAATATTTGTACCAACGAAATATTCAAGTTTTATTTAAACTTTAAAATATCCAGATTTATCCTGGTTTGTTTATATTTGTAGGCAAGTACGTTATATAAACATCGAATGAAAAGTTTGACATTTTGTAAACTACCGCAGTAAAAGTTTTATTTTATTTTATTTTTTTTTCTTATTTTTATTCTATTTTTTTATTCTTTTATTATTATCATTATTATTATCATCATCATCATCCTCATCATCATCATCATCATCATCATCATCATCATTATTATTTAATATTCTATATCAATTTCTTCAAGAACTTTTGTCGGAGCATGTCGTCATACTTTTAGTCTCAGAAATTGAAACGGAAATCTTCTATTCTGAAGGTTAGAAAAAATGATCATCTCAAACTGAGTTGACCTTGACCCCTTTTACAAGGTCACAGTCTCACAGAGCCACAAAAGCGAATTCTTTAACAAATAAACGTGAACGAGATTACTCCAGAAATTTTGGAGCAGGGGCTTTCATATTGCAAATAATGATAGCCTGCTACAAGTGCTCGATAAGGTTTGAAGACGGTTGACCTTGATCCCATCCCAATATCATAGAGCCCATTTCCTATTTGTGTGCCACTGCAATTATCAGTACGAGAAATATGTAAGATTGGTAAGGGTGACAACTGATAAAGGCGCACGCGCAAACATTTGATTTTCTTTTAGAAAATTGGCCCGTTCTAGTTAGTTTCAACTATGTGTGCAATGATCAAGTATTCCTTTTTTATGTATTTGTGTCCACATGTGTACTTTTTCCGTGATGTGTATAAACTTTGGGGGCGGTTAAACAGAAACAATTAGGCACCACAGTACTTTTTCGTCCTTTGAAAAACAAGTTAGACAGTCTGTACCGCGGGTATAGAAGTAACATCATATATGCCTAGTTTTAATTTCTTTATAAACGAAAATAAAAAAATAAACATGTGGACATATGAAAACATTAGACATCATCATTTGATGTCAAATAAAAACAATGACATTGCCTAAAATGAAATATAGTAATTGCACGAAAATCTAACAGTTAAAATTGCTTAAAATTTTATCAATAAAAGGAGAACCACTTACCTGATGACTAACCAAATGTTTCACAGTGATTTTGTCTTTACCGTTCTGCGCAAAGTCGGGCCAGTACTGAGACACCCGTTTGTCGTAATCCAAGAGTCCCCTACACAAAATATGTCAGAGAATGTCTGAATATGTTTGGTATCGTGTGCAATCCGAAAACTCTACGATAAACAATCCAAGGAGCATCTATGCACCTTATGGGAGAACATCGTTTCACTGAACAAGTTATATTGTGATGCATATAAGAGTGATCATATGCGTTTTTGAGCACAAGAAAAAAACTTTTTGATAGGCACTCAAATCGGCCTAGTCAAAAGTCCCTTCCGTATTTGGAATACTACTGATCTCTGGTGACAGAAACCAGAATGAGGCGTTGCTGGCCACCAATTCAAGTCCCCATTCACTTACATGAGAAATTTGCTTACTTTGCTAGTTCATATCTATTGATAAAAACACTTTTGAGTGTGACCACTGCGTTATTCTGTTTAGAAAACTCTAGGACTGCATCATAAGGTGATAAATCTTCGGTGTTTTGACTTTTCTTAGTTGCCCCTGATGTAAATCTCACTGCAATTTTAATACCCTGCACAATTAGTCCCAAAGCCAGAATAAGTGAGTTGACTCTATATACATTCTAGCAATTTCCAGCAGCAACATTTCAATAAAATGTGGTTTTTTAAGGATATATAATTAGCTGTCACAGGTATATTTATTCTAAAGCCCAATGGACTTGTTAATGGAGCAAACTGGTCAGGGTAGAGCTACTTTTCTAATCAGGACTAAAAATAATTACGGACAAACGTGAGTATTGGACCATGGTTCGTATGTATATATAAATAAATATTGATATCCCATATGTACAAGTTACACACCCAAATGAGTGACTGGTCCTAAAATATGAATTCAATGGGTTATGTTTTGAAATAAGATGATATAAAACATGTTGCCATGAAAATGAGCTATTTCAAGTAATATCAGTTTTAGTAAGTATACTTACCGCAAGGCCACCATTTCCTCGACCTCTATGTCTGGGTCGAACGCCCGTGATAATCAAGTTGAGTTTCACTCTCTTGATTCAGAAAACCTGACGTTCGTGTGTCGCCATCTCTTGGTTCCTTTGGAACTGGTGGTGATTCCTGGTACGCATGCTCCACGTATTATCCTTCCTCTTTTGGAGAGTGGTCAGTTGACGTCAACTGAAAGAGGAAGCGGGGTTGGTCGGGTGGGCTTTTCTGGTGGTCGAGAGTAAAGTATACTTACTAATACTGATATTACTTAAAAATATCTCGTATTAGATACGTAACGTTACCTCTCGAACACCTCTTGTGCCAATATACAAGTGTACAGGTAAAGGATGTAACGTTACTGGTATTTTGACCACACTTGACCACTGGGCTCGGCAGCTTGGGGGTTACCATCAGTCTGAGTGAGGACGCCAGGTCTGATAGGAAAACCTCAGAGCTGCATGGAGCTGAGACCGCCAACAGCAGAAGCCCGAAACCAGAAACCCTTTCCATTGACCAGCATGGCACTACACTGCCCCCCCCCCCCCCTCTCACCCACCTACATGACAGCTGTCTGCCTCATGAGTGGGTATTATTGGTTTCAGCTCCATCATACCTGGAGATCTAGCAGGACCTAGTTGCGAATGTGGCGTGTGCCCAGGGACTCATATATGGTTTCTTAGGACAGTGAACTCCTGAGTCAAACCAGCAATGCACCAGGACATTAGGACAAACTGCCTGATACTGGTCCGCGATTAGGTCAACTTAGCACAATGACATAGGCCCACTAAGCAGTATGCCGACCTATAGACTGCATCTGATCAATCACAAGAGCGCTAAAGATTTATTGCTGGGGCTACTTTGGTGAGATCTGGATATTCAGAACTCAGAACTCAGAAGTGGTTTATTTGACAACAATGCATACAGGTGAGGTACAATACACATACATAAGAGTTCTACTTGCAAGATGAGAACACATGATATAAAAGAACTGGTTATGTCAGGATGACCCCAGTTAATGTCGTGATGCCCACTATCACTGCGGCCACCTAGGGAATGAATAAGCCTAAACAAATTATTTCAGCAGTAGGATAATCATGATGGGCGAGCAGTTAAACAAAAACAAAAAGACAAGGTGCTTTAGTCGTTGCATACAAAAAAATCTGGAATAGCACGTTTCAATGTGTTTACTAATAAATGAGTTTTAGTGTATCTTGAAAAAACAGATAGAGAATGAGTATGTAATTCGTCTTTAACGCAATGTGTACCTTTGTGGAGCCAAGGAATGAAAATGTGATGATACATTTACAGGTTCTATTTTCTTTTTTTGAGGGGGGAGGGGGGCAAGTGTTGCATGGATTCTTTGTTTCTAGTTTGATATGGGCGATTTGCAGGTGCCTGTGCAAAAATATCATTCAAATATGCAGGCAAATAGTATGAAGGTATAGGAAGTAAACTTTCAGACCTTTACGTTTGAATAAATCTTCAACTTTAAGAATGTTCAGCATATTAAAAAGTGGATCTGTGTAGGTGTTATATTTTGTAAGACAAATCGGTGGAATAATAGATTTCTGTAACTCAAAAATATGGTCACATGAAAAGCCCCTAGGATGGCACAGTTAAGATGGGGGTGGAAAAAAAGTGAATTTTACATAGGTACGAGAGTGTTTACAGATAAATACCTATCCAGTTTTTTAAACACCTATCAATTTCGAACGTTTATTGCCAACTTTCTGGATGTGTGGTTGCTACTTCAAAGTCTCGTGCATTCGTAAACCTAGAAAATCAAATTCAGACTTTTTGAAACTGAAATATCGTTGATTTTCTGGTCTAAAATTACCTTTACTTTTCGCTGAGGTAAATGATACTTTCTTTAGTTCCTTATCGACGATTTCTGACAAGTCACCGTGTGTGATATTGCAAATCGAGAAGTTAAAAGAACAGAGAGGATTTACCAAAGTTGTCTGCATAAAGAAAAGAGTCAAATTTTGAAGACGCAAAGTGAATATCATTTGTGTAGATTATAAAAAGAAGAAGCCCAAGGATAGACCATTGCTGTACCCCAGTTTGAAAGGGAAGAAGGCATGAACATATGTTATCAAAATATGTTTATTAAAACCTACCAGTAAGGTAACTTTTGAGCCATTGTAAAGGAAAATCATTTGTATCATAATGTTTTAGTTTATGTAGAAGAACACCGTGATTGAATGTATAGGAAGCCTTGGATAGATCTAAGCAAAAGCTAACAGGTAATTTTCCAGAATCAATAAAACTGAGAAGTGTATCGACAAACTCAAGAGCTGCTGTTCCAGTGGAATGACCGTTTCCTCAAACGTATTGGCTTTTGTAGAAAAGTTGTTTCGACCAAAAATAGTCATAAAGTTGCTTATAAACTACGTTTTCAAATACTTTGGACAGAGCAGGAAGGAGCGAAATCGGTCTAATTGAGAATAATCTCCCTTTTTTGAGAGGTGGTAGTACTTTTGTGATCTCGAGTATGTTGAGAAAAAATCCTGTCAATAAAGATTGATTGATTATCAAGCTTACAGGCTCAGAAATAGAAGACATCATGCCTTTTAGAAATTTCATCGATATATCATCATGACCAGTGCTGGCTTTAGATTTACATTTCTCAAATTAGATGCACCATCATTGGGCTAGATCTCGCTAAAGAAAAAAGAATCATCTGTATGGTTTGGGAGGTAAAATGCAAAAGAAGGTAAGCCCGATGCATTTATTCGCATTTATTTTATTGGCCAGGCTTGGACCAATATTTATGAAAACTGTGTTAAAACGTTCAGCTATTTCATCTTTATTTGTAAGTTTCTGATTCTCTACCAGAAAGAAGAGGGGGAAGGATTTCTTATTTTTGTTTGAATTAAGAACTGATTTTATTGCACACCATGTTTTCCTCATATCATTCTTGAAGGTTTTAAATTTCGAGTGATAGTAATCTTTCTTCAGTTGGAACATACGGGTTTATAGAATTTTGTTATAAGCTTGAAGATTTTCTTTAGCGTTGTGGTATTCAACAGAATCAAATGCGATAGATTTTAGTTTTCTGTATAAACCATCACGAAATTGTATAGATTTTGATATACTAAGGGTTATCCAAGGAGATCGTTTAAGTTTGTACTTGTTAAACTTCACTGTCTTTATGGGAATATGTTTCTCCTTTGCTTCACAAAGTATTTTTTCGGTTTGACATAATTAATATCTGGATCATGATTTGGGCCAGATATCAGGCTTTGCATTATGTCTGTATTGTTTATTTTGTCATTGAAATTTTGTACTAATTCACTGTCTTTTGTTACTATCTTGAGAAATTTATGGGAGTCTTGCTTTATTAATGTTTGATCTGTAGAGGTAAAAGAGGATAAGTGATCAGAATTTTCAGTGAAGATAAAACCAGAAAGACAATTTCTATTCCTGTTTGATAAGCCACAACAAACATGATCAATCAATGTTGCACATCTGTCAGACAACTGAAATGGGAGCATTATTTTTGGATATAAACCATTATTTAGCATATTGTCAAGACGATCAAAACGTTTTTGTCCTGTTAAACTTAGTGAATCAATATTAAAATCACAGACGTTGACTCTGTCTGATGACTCTTTTGACATTACGTCAATGGTTCTAGACAGAGACATCTATGAATAATTAAATGGCATCATTTCGTTCCCATGTTGGTCTATAAATATTACAAAGAGTAATTCTTTGAGACAAACAGTTCCCACAAATATCTAAAAACTGGCCTTCCCAATAATTGTTGAGGGAATAAACGTTTCATGTATTGTACTGAAAATTATTATGTAGGTATATCAAAAGACTGGCATGGAAACTACAGGTAGCATTCAGGTGGGATGGATGTATAGTTTCCAATTCCAAATGAAGAGGAAGCAACTGAGTTTTCTCCTAGCCATGTTTCTTGGAGACATATCACACTAACGTAAAAATTCTCAGTTGCAGGATCATCAATCAGGGATTTAAATTCGTGTATTTGGGATTTATACTTTGAATATTTAGATTAAAGACTGGGAAAAGATGAACATGTGCCTTTAGGTAATCTACAAGCTTATCTCAGGTAACATATGGCGAGTCAGACACAATGGAAATAGCATTGTCTAGGCCATCTGGATGTGACAATAGTTCGTTCAGATTATTTCTGTTGACTCCACCTAAATCTTAAAGAATACCGTTTTCTGCAGTTTTACCATTCATGATATAAGAAAGCCTAAGAGATGAGTACCAAAACCTAAGCAAAGGAGCCTGTGACACCTGCAAAGGCGTACATGGCTTCTTCTAGTACCATTATGTCATGCAAGTAGTGCTCCACGAAGGTTGTGGATGATCCCCATCGACCAGCCCGCAGAACAACTCCAACATTCTGGAGGGCACACCAGGAAGCATGTAAGGCTCACACCTCATGAGCTCTGGCTGAGACAAGCTGCAAGGCACCAGGCCTTCCCAGTGAGATCCCATAGGCCTTCAGGATCGTCTGCTTAATCCACAAAGAAATCTTGTTTCTGCAAACTTGCTCCTTACACAGGTTACTCTGGGTTGAAGAGGGTTGACCTCTGAGTCCTCCATGTGTGAAAGGCACCAGCAAAGGGGTCTCATTGGACGCAGGGCTCCAGTGAAACAGTAGTATTCATAGCACAGGTGATAAAGCCCTTGAAGGCTTTAGCTAGATCTCAAGCCACTTGGTTCTTTGCAAGGAAGCCCGAGTGAGGCCTCAGGGTCACCTGGGAGTGGTCAGGTGACCATTAGAGTCGGGCATGAGCTACTACATGAATCTTGCTTCTTCGAGCCCCTGAAGCAAGTGCTAACAGAAAACAAATTATCTACAACTAGTACTTGAGGTGTACCTGCCTTGGGTCCTCAAGGCACTTCAATGGCCACTTCTTCAAAATGATTAAAACCAGTGGCAGGTCCCACCAAGATGAGACCTGTCTAGATACTGGTGCGTTGATGAAGAAGGATGCGATGAGGGCAGACAGATAAGGATCGCTCCCGATGTGAATGTCCAAGATGTTGGCACATGTTGAAGAGATGACTGATCTGAAACCCTCCACTGGTCTTGAGTCTTGCCTAGCAATTCCCATTGATACCACAAGAAGTCAGCAATGTCCACAATGTGTGGAGACTGAGGGTGGACTCCATTACCAGTGCACCAGTCAAAAAACAACTATCAATGAGCTCAACAGACAATTAGAAAAGACGTGCTAAGCCCTTCTCAGGCAATTCTCTCTGAGACCCATTCCAAGAAACTTCTGTCAAAGATGTGTTGTGAGATAACAGCCAAGCTCAGTGGTTGAGCACTTGAAGGTTCCTGTGGAACACACTTGTCCATGGAGATGTTTCTGCTATGCTGGTAATTGAAGCAGAGGCTCCAAACCAGTCCCAACAGGTCTACTGAGCAATTGCTCTGGGGCTGCAAAGGGGTGACCAGGATCAGATTGTGATTATGGGACCCAACCTTGCGCAACAAACTCTAAAGGATCTGTGGAGGTGGAAAAGTGTACCCCAAATATGGCTCCAGTCCATGGCTAGAGTATCTACCACTAGGGCCTTGGGGTGTAGGACAGGCAAGACATAAGCCAACAGTTTTGCATTCTTATGAGTCATGAACAAGTCCCCATATAGAGTTCCCCTCAGGGCCCACATGGCCTGAATAACTTTTGGGTGGAGCAACAACTCTGTCCCTACCATCTGACCCCTTCTGATGAGTTGATTGGCCAGGACATTTTGATGTCTCGGGATGTGCCTCACATGTGTGTGGCATAGTGTTCAGAGCACCATTAAGTGTTGAGCCAGGCTAACTCCATCAGCTTCTTGGATCATGTCTTGCCTGCCTGTTCAGGAAAGCCACCACAGTCCTGTTGTCTCACATTATTAGGACATGTTTGTGCTCCATCAGGTCCTGGTAGTGGAGGAGTGCTAAGTGCATCACCTCCAGTTCCAACCAGCTTATGTGGTGAGACGTGAAAGATGTGGGCCACAGGCCCAATACTATCTGGCTTTTCATGTGGGCTCCCCATCTTGGCTGAGAAGAGTCCATGTAAATGGTGAGATAGGCCTGAAAAAGCATCAGCATTTGTCCCTGCATCATGTTCTCCCTTATGCTCCACCATAGAAGGTGCAGTTTATTCTCATTGAGAATAGGCACAGGGGCCTGATAGCCCTGGTATCTTGACCATCTGCCCCACAGACCATGGTTCAAGGGGGGACAGTGAATGTGACCGAGTGGTACTTGGGAGTCCATCAAGGACAGGGAGCCCAGCAGATTGAGCCATTGTTGTGCCCAGCAGACCTTGCCAGTCAGAAAGGTTTTGAGCATTGACCGAAGTCTTCCCTACCCATCTTCTGAAGGGTGACAGATGTAGGCAACCAGGCTGAACTTAATGCCAAGGGAGACAAAAGTCTGGTCCAGCCAAAGATTTGTTTAAGTTCACTATCATGCCCAAACATTTGCAAAATTCCAGAATGGTCTGCGTGTGAAGCTGGAAATCCAAGCACCAAAGTGCTCCGATAAGCCATTGTCCAATTCATGGATCGAAAGGCTGCTGCCAGTGACTGGGGGTTCTCCATCCAAAAGGACGGGACTTCTAGGAAGTTGTTCAGCGTTGACAGGTCTATGACCAGGTGCCATCCTCTGTCCCACTTGGGGACTAGGAAGACTAGGTTGTAAAAGCCAGGAGTACCTTGATCCTCGACCTGCTCTATTAATTGCTTGGTCTGAAGTGTCTGAACCACCTATAGGAACAACGATGCTTTGTGTTCCATGATGTGCAGTTCACACCACTTGGGTTCTCAGCTTGACGGAGGCCTGTCTTTGCCAAAAGGCAGTGTATAGTCATGTCTCAGGATTTTGAGGCCAAACCAATGATCCATGATATACTCCCATTGTGCATGATATGTGGCGAGGCAACTGAAGACCAGGTGCTCTGTTGAGTCTAAGTGTGAGGGGGTGGGCAATCCTGAGACTGTGCAATCCAGTATACAAGATTCAGGAGCACTGAGGCTTGCCAGACTTCCTGCCTTTACCAGAACACTTGCCCTTCCTGAATTGCTGTTCCCTCTTAACATGGCATTTTGACCTGGAGGAAACATAAGCCGATGGGTGAGGGGACACATTCTAAGAGACACCCGAAAGCAGCCAAGGAAACATAAGAGTAGGACACCATAAAGACAGACCCCTTGGTATCCTCCTCTAACTGTGTAAATGCCTCTGCAGATGCCATGATGGACTTCAGCTGCTGAGCATCAAACTCTTCTCCATCTAAGGCCACCAAAGGGAAACTGACAGAAAGATCTGCTAAAGTACAGATTTCCATCTCCCCTAGACATCTGGCTTAGGGAAGAGTCGTCCTTGCCTCAGATATCCAGAAAATGGCGGCTTTATGGGACCCTGTGTGCCACAAGTCTTTGCCATAAGCTGGTCAGAAAACTCAGCCATGAAACCCAAAAAAGGTATGGGGGTTCATTGCCACGTGTCCTCTAGAGACAAACCCAGACATGACAGGGCAACAGCCCCATGATTCTCCTCTTATGACAAGACCACAGCTGGTTAACAAGCTAGGCTCTGACATGGTAAAAGCACATCAGGGGAGCAGGAGTTGTGTCCATGGGTGCCAAGGTTACTTCACGGACCTCACAGTCACTGACATGCTCGGCCCAGCATGACAGTCAAGTCCTCGACCTTGGCCAGGATCTGCTAACAGCCACATCAAGAAGCAGAAGCTCAACCTCCACCTTGGTGTTGAAGTCCGAAGACTCCGGACTTGCAAGGGGAGTGGTGAGACCCAAAGCCTCCTCAAACAATGAATTGTCTGATGGCAATGGGGCGGCCACCTGTGACAGAAGTAGATCTGTCATCATGCCCGGCATTGGGGAAGCAAGGACATCCAAGGAAGTTGTCGCAGCTTCAAACACTGCCTCCACCTGCTCAGCCCATGTGGGGCTGGGGGGGGGGGGATTGGTAATCTGCTGGCCGGAGGGATCTTGCTAGGTCTTTGGGAGACTCTTTTGAGGGATCACAGCTGCTCTGCTGACCGAGTCTGCTCAGACTCAGCTGCAGTGATGGCAGAAGCACAGAAACAAAGTCTCTGACTGCAAAGGATGACACTGCTCTTGGGGGAATTGAAGGTGTCACCTTGGCCACTGCAGGTGCTGACACCACCAGGGCCAAAGACCCACTACCACTAATGGTAGAAGGTGCCCCTATAGATCTGAGTGTCTTCCTTCTATCTCCCACATGCCTTGGCTTATGATCTCAGGCGTGAGAGCTGGGAAATTGGGAAGTTTACCGAGGCACCAGTGGTTTTCTGGACCTCCTAATGAATCCAAGTCCGAGCACTTAGACTGGCCAAGATTCCAGAATATCCAGCAGACACCCCAATGTGTCCATTCCAGGACTCATTTTAGGGACCACAGCTGGCACCAACTCAGGAAATTTGATGGCAAGAGGGGGCCCAAGAGAGTCTCAGTGCTGAGAGAGAGCCAACTCAAGGCAAAAGCAGCTAGCTGCTCCACCCAGGGAGTTTGCTTGGACTCAGCAGCAGTGATGGTAGGTGCAGAGGAAGACCAAGTCTCCGACCCCAAAGGCCAACACTGTTGGTGGAGGAACTGAAGGTGTCACTTGGGTCACCATAGGTACCAATACTGCCAGGGCCGAAGACCCACTAATGGCACAAGGCACCCCTACAGACATGGGTGTCTTCCTTCTATCTCCCCCATGCCTTGGCTTATGATCTGATCTCTTGGAGCTCGGACTTCAGGAAGCTTGCCAAAGCACAGGATGGAAACCCCAAGGTCTCTAGTCTGGATGCACTGGTTTGTGTGACCTGCTCTGAGCACTAGGACCCAGAGGACCAAGAACTCGACAGCTTCAGCTGATGCGTGGCTTGCTTTATTCAAAGAGGACTCCGAAGAAGAAGCAGCCTAAAAAACAATTCATGGATCAGATCCATAGCATCGCCTGGGTCAGAGCCAACATATCCAAGACTGAAAAAGAGTCCCAGATCAGTGAGTGAGGAGCCATGTTTGTCAATTAGGTGGTTCCAAATGCTTGTGATCCCTGTGAGGTTATCTATTGCAACCCAACTTGCAACTACTGACACAGGGGAACAGACAAGTGTCATCTCCTGACCAAACACAAAACCTATGTGTATTCATAGAATACACCTGGTTAAGTTATCAGTGACGGCCAAGTAATGATCATTATCCCATGCTGCCATGAAGTGGCTATGTGAGTCCTCCTTCTGCCGTTTACCCAACAGACAAAAAGAGAAGTGGTATGTAAACCACATGCACAGCATGCTGACTGTCTTCCCTATTTCTGTCATTTAACCTGCCAAAACACCATCTTGGAAAATAACTGAATCAAGCCAGCACCTATTAGCTCTAGTTCCACTTTTCTAACGGACATCCATATGTCAAAATAAGCAAGCCGTGATGCCAAGAAGTCCAGGAAAGCATAGAAAACAAATTCTGCAGATGCTGCCAAGCAACAATTGCTCAGCAGCCACTGTCCCTCCACTCTCTGCAATCTGATCGCCGAGACGCTATCTTGAAAACATATGTGTCAAGCCAAATTACCACCTCTGCTCACAAATATTTCAGAGGTATCTGCAGATCATAAATCAGCTATCTATGTCTCCACAGAGTCCCGGACTGGTGAGAAAAGATTTTATTTTTTGCAGAAAGGAATGCACGTGAAGCACTAGAACAGTGATGGTGAACAAAAGTTCACAGATCTCCCAACTCGAACGTGTAATCCAGTAATGGTGTCCAGACAGACTACATCACAGGAACTTTTACAACAATGGATCAAACACTGAAGACTTGTTTTTTCCCCTCACTGTAGCTGTCCTAGAGTTTTCCTAAGAGGAAAACACAATGTGTGTATTCAAACGTGTTTTAAATGACAGATTTCAGCTAGAAGTGTGAGCAAATTTAGCATGTAAGTGAATGGGGACTTGATTTGGTTTCCATCCCAGCCTCAATCTGGTTTCTGCCACCAGAGAGTCGAAGTTTTCCAAATATGGCAGGGACTTCTGAATAGGGTGTATCACCCAAAATGCTCTGGCTTGTAACTGTCTCATCGATTTTACTTAAACTTTCGTCAATAGCAGGAAATGTGGATGAGAACTGCAGATAAGACCTTTAATGATAGCATGCCCCAGGCCGACAGCTTTCCTTGACGCAGATTGTTGCACTCAACCAGCGAAAAGAAATCAATTGACCAAGGTTATTCTATGCAGGTAAATTTATTCTATGCAAAGTATAGTGTTTTGCTACACGCTTACACAGTCAGTGATGAATACGAATCATTTATTTTTACCTGTCAACCAGCATGGCTACACAAATTGCCGCCACAGCTTTGGTAGTGGAAAAGAATATAGACATTGTGTTTTCTTTCCACGGATTTTCTATTTCAGGGTTTGCGTAGCCGCCCCACAAGTCCACCACAGGACGACCTTTGTAGTAGGCGGAGAAAGCTATGCCTTTGTCTGGTTGCTTTTCCATCTGTGCCCTGGAATTCGACAGAGAAAAGTTAGTTTCACAAAACGTGGATGTCTGCAAAATCTCAAAGTGGGATAAGTGTATGTGCAAACCCAATGTCACATTTTCATTATTTTTTAAGATTTACCCTAATTTGAATACCCAAGTACCTCTCTTTGCAACTTCTCATACTAAACCGGCAGGTTGATCATCGTGAAACTTGATCGGTAGGAAGAAAAAGAACGTTTCAAGAAGAAACTTTCTGGCAAATTTGTTTGTCCAGGTGGAGGCGCATTGGTTCTTTAATGAGTCTTGTTCATTTTTCGTTCACCTCTTTGTTCACGTATACATAAACACGCTCCCACACACACACACACACACACACACACACACACACACACATACCACATGCTTTTATATATATATATATATATATATATATATATATATATATATATATATATATATATACATACATATATATAGTGAAAACTCGTAATGACACCATCTGTTCCCTAGGAAATGGGATAACTGATTATGTCAGATAAATGAGTCATATTGCAAAAAAAAATAAACCTTTTTCCATGAAACTTTGTGTCATTATATTGAATATGCTTGATTGTATTGTGTAGAGGTAACAATAAACTGAGAACCTATTGTAAAGTCAAGCCCTCCTTCTGCAGAGAAGGATATTTAAATATGAATCATAGGCTCGACAAACGTAAAACTTTGACAAAACTTCGAATAAGTGCACATGATTTGAAAATAGAGACTGGACGCTACACCAAAACTGATCCTCTGAATAGAACATGCATAAATTGTAATTCTCTTCAGATAGAGGATGTAACACATTTCTTACTCAGCTGTAATCTGTACAATCAAACAAAGAATGACCTGAATGTAAAATTACAAGATCATAACCACATAAATCTGTCTGAGGATGAAAAACTCAGATTTTTATTGATTGGTTCACAGCGTAACCATTATGTCATAAGACAAACACTGTGATTTATAAGACCGGCATTTGAGATGCGAAAATAATCTAATATTATGTCACATATTGGTTACCTGAAACAGGTGTGGCTCTTCGTAAATATGTGCTAGTATATTTAGTTAAGCTATTTCTCTATGTTTAATGCGAAACCATGTGTTTCTTTATGTTATTTGGATGCTGTACCATGCTGACCATGCATCATATCAGTTTATGTACAATAAAGCTTTGATATCCTGCGTGGACAAACACTGAAGAAAAAATTTAAGCGCAAAAATGAACACGCCCGAATGTAAAAAGGTAATATCGCATGCAGGCCTATTTACAAGGAATTACATCGTACACATATCAATGCATGCCGCTTTTGTGTTTTGCTAACAAATTGATCATCAATGGAGTTAAAATTTTAGCTATACCGATTGATATTTTGCTGTTTAAGCACGACTGCCGGCTTGCCCTTTCTCGCCATAGATGGCGCTATCGAATTGTGATTTGCTAACCTGAATATCTCAGCAGCTCGTTCAAATCCCGGCTCCACACGGCCGCCCATGTTCACTGCCAATTTGGGGGAAAAGTTCGGCAGAACTTTAAGTGCAATCGCAGTCAACAGAACCACGACTGCATATTTCAAGAACCCCATTATTGTGTGAGCGAAAAGATTTCTTCAGCAGCCGATGTATCCTGCCTTCTTGGACAAAATTCTTGCCGCGCACTTTTATTTCTGTTGAGCCTGGGTCACTTTCTGGGACGGTAAAATATGAGGCCACAGGGAGGGTAGTCGTTATATCCGACGGGGAAGAACTGTAAATAATGATTCATTTAATATCACGTGATCACTTTTGTTAACGTGATAAGGTAATCAATAACTCAAGGCAGAAGAACAATGAGTAGGCCTATGTTAACGTATTCTTACGTGTAAGCATGTATAAACATTTCCACATTTTTGTATTAAAATGTATTTTATGAATGTTTTATCTATTTCAAGTGTGTGAAAATTATGTTATAAAGAGACCGTTCGTTTCCAATACCAAATATTTTTACATATACGTGAAGTATATCTACATACTTGAGTGATTTACTGAAATGTAAGTGTATAAAAAATGTATTTGAATCATGTGTGAGTGTTGCTTTTTCCACCTTATATTAAAACAGTTTGGCTCATATCCTTATCAATTTCACGCTACTTATGCATAACAGTGACATCAGTCAGGGTAAATGTCATGGAAAACACTATTCATCCAATAATTATATTTTAATAAAACCCGCATACCCGAGGTAATGATTACATGGTACATCGAAATGAAAATAAATGATCATTGATAAATATTATAAACTAAACAAGAGGGATGTGTGGATAGTTCGTCCTCGGCAGGCGGCAGGCTTTGCTCTACAACACAAAACATTTTTCTCCTTGGACTTTGTGTCAACAGACATCTTCCCACGCAGTTTCAAAGAAATTGGCCCAGTGGTTTTGGAGACTTTTTAAAGCAACCGTACAATACACACACACACACAGAGTTAAAAAGCATAAAATCACTGGGGCTGACCGGTAAGTGCCCGAATTGAAAAAAAAATCATAAAACATCACAGCTCCATAGCAACATTACTTAGTCAACACTTTTATTTGACCCTTCCACAGAATGCACCTCAACTATATTTCAGGGTAACCCCAGTGACGGTTTGGAGAAGGCCAAATATCAAAATCAAACCATAGGTCTAAAATTTATAATTAAAGTGAAAAAGAAAAGATAATAGCAGCACAACCTGTTCAACAAAATATACTCTGGTGATCTCAACAAGTGCCCCTATGCTATTTCGAAGCATTGGCCGAGTGGTTGCAGGGAAAAGGATTTTTTAATATTTTGCCATAAAATAAATAAAAAGTGCATTAAAATGTTTAAACTTCAATGCAGCGTGATCACTTAAATAGTAATAGCCCTTATCATTCTGGCTCCATTAGCAAACAGTCATGGTGGATCACTGGGCATAACATAAACCAGAGATTGCACGAACATTCCACCAGATATTACCGCTGTTAACACCCACTCAAAATTGGACTCGATAATATCACGTATACACCTTGTTGTGTGATCGCTTTTTTCGAAGGCAAATTCAGTCCGCTGTTACACACAAAAACCTCTATTGAAGATATCAAAGCAAAAAATGGGAAACAATTGATTTTCACAGAGTGTAATTCATGTTGAGACGTGGCCCCATTTTATTTTAGGGATCATGTCAGTGTCACAGTTAACGTCACAGGACGTCAGGGGGCCCAGCGCTACCGGCGTTAATTTCACAAAGCGTGGTAAAAACTTTCTGGAGCTAAAACGATGTATATATATATATATATATATATATATATATATATATATATATATATATATATATATATATATATATATATATATATATATATATATATATATATATATATATATATATATATATATATATATATATATATATATATATATATATATATATATATATATATATATATATATATATATATATGAACAAGTGCCTTCGGCTGTGCCCAGGTAACAAATTAAACTGACGTCACAGGAGGTAATGTTTGAGAGAGGAAAGAACACCCGTTTTAAACATGTTAGGCTGAAAATGCTTTCTCGCACTCGATGGGCCTCTGGAAGATAATCCCTCTAGCTCTTGGGATCGAAGGAATCATCCCGTGGGTGTTTGGTTTATGAGACAACAGTGTCTGAGCCCAAATAAACATTTGATGGCGTGTTTTTTGGGGGGGGGGGGGGCGGGGGGGTCAGCTCACGGCTACGGGGTCCTTGCCCTTAACCATATTGGTTGATCTGGTAGACAAGCTGGCCTTCCCTTGACTTGAACAACATGACCAGCAAGATGCTGCTTCGCTCTTTTTAGCCAGAAAGGCCTTATAGCAAACATGCAGCAAGCACTGCAGGGTGATGGCAATTAGCCCTTTGTAGTAGCTTTATTGTATGGTGCTGGTGAGGGTGAAGAAGTGCAGTGTCTGTATTTACTTGTCCATAGGCTACTTGCTTTCAATTGCTTGATTGTTTGTTATGGGCCACAGCATGTTGGTGAATCATGGTCTTGCTTTGATTGGGTGGATTTGGGGTATAAATACATGTACAACTGAGTCCTATTTTTATTTGGAGTATTTATTTATATATATATGCATGTCACATTACTGAGTGAAATATATATATATATATATATATATATATATATATATATATATATATATATATATATACATATTTATAAACATATATATATATATATATATATATATATATATATATATATATATATATATATATATATATATGAAAGAAAATGCTAATGAAGATATCACGATGGAAAGCGAGCAAAATGGAAATTTGCACTCTTTCTATCACATATGCGTAAAAAGGGGAAGAAGAAATGGGATACAGGCAATACGTGTTCCAGAATCATAATTAAATACACACGTTGGAGCAAGAAATGACCTTGAATCGAAGTAATGAAGAAGGTAATGAACGGAGCATTATTGAGCATACGCAATTAGAGTTACAAAAAGAGAGGCGAATGGGCCAATGATTCGCGCCAAAACTTGCTGGAATGAGGGAGAAAAAAATCCTTAGTGAATATTTCTTCAACTTAGAAAAACGCAATTATAATAATATAGTGATAAATCAACTAAAACCTGATAATGTAATCATAAGTGGACCAAAACAAATTTGTGAGGGAAAGAGTAAGACTATGAAAATTTATACTTTAAATGTTGTAAATAATAACTTTTTTCTCCTTGATGAAAACAGAACAAAACTGAACCGTCAGCAGCACAACAACAGTAAGTCCTATTTATGAAGGATCAATTACTGAAATTGAACTAGTTGAACTATTCCAAAGAGACAAAGGTCCCAGTTCTTGAACAGAAACCAGGACCGTGCGTGTCACACTCGACTCGTGATGATGATGATGATGATGATGATGATGATGATGATGATGATGATGATGATGATGATGATGATGATGATGATGATGATGATGATGATGATGATGATGATGATGATGATTTATTGGCTGAAGCTACCCCTTTACAAAGCGGGCACCCCGGGCAAGGAATGACCCGCGATGCGTCAAATACAAAACACAGTGCACAAAGGTAGAACACAGTAAAACACAATGTACACACAACACATTCACAGCAGATTATATGTGCATGGAAACTATAATGTCGGTACCGGCGAGTCAAGTAGCTCAAGTCTGCATTACCATGCATTAATTAGAAATTACTTACAGGTAAGGATTAAAAAGTGCCCCAAACTCACTTCCATACAAATTCGCCTGGTCAGTGGTCACCCAAAAAATAACTGAGTTTGCTTAGCATTGACGGGCCATAAATTTCCACCACACAAATTACATTTTAATTTATATTTGTCTGTTTCCTAAAGTTGCAAAATATTTGGTCCTTATGGACGTTAGAATTGGGCAGGTCAAGGTGAAATGGGGAGGGGGGGGCATCACGCTGAGTACAATGTTCACATTTGCCGTCGTTTATACCCCATCTGGGAAGGTTGCTGCAACCATGATGTGTTGGAAATTACGAACACTTAATAGTACGGGAGCCAGGTCCCCAGAAAGACCCTAAATATTGAGTTCCGTTGCCACATCGTTATATCATTTGGAAGATCACGGTCAGAAATTCGTTTTTGGGTGGTTCTAAGCTTTAAACAGTGTAGCTTGGTGTAAATCTGGCTTCAATTGTAAGGTATGGCCAAAATAGAAGTTGCAATAATTTCATACCTGTTTTAGTGGTCTACAATATGCTATTTTGCGTAAGACGAATAAATAATATATTGGTCATGTTTTAAAAATATTTTCAGTGATTGAAGTTTGCAAGTAGACTACAGAAAATCATTCTGAAGCAAATTTGTTGGGTATTGATCTACGTTTGGGTACTTTTTGGCCATCAAAACACCCCTCCCCCTTATTTTCTCCATTTATGTCATTTTCCAGCATTTTTATGACTTTTTTAGGCCAGCAATGGATTGCATTGCAGAATGTTATTTTATAATGGAATTAAATTGCATAGATCATAATTATAAAGTGGAAACACAATTCATTGAACCTATCTTATCATAATAAACCTAATTTTGGAGTGTTTCTTGCTTCAAAATGAAGTACCCCCAAATTTTTGTTTTCAACAAGTATTTCACATTTTCTGCTCTTATCAACGAGGGTTCAACCACCTACATGTATCTAGCTTCAATTATGCTGAACTGCTGCAGATAAACAAATATTATATTTTATGCCAAATATATTGCAACATTGACCATGATTGTACTTTGGACTAAACGTAACTTGTAAGCAGAGCTGTGTGTGAACTTATCTTTCACTTTCCAGGTTAAGAAAAATTGAGCATCATCATTAAGAATTTGACTAATAATGTGAGCTTAGAGAAGAAAACTTCAAGTATATGCATTTAATTGGAACACATATCAAAATATAAAACATTAAAATTATAATCATATACTTACCTCTCGACGACCCATGCCTAGACCTCCCTGTCTAGGTCACAACACCCAACACAATTTCGTTTGGACTCGATTGTTCTAAAGACCTAGCAGTCCTTGTCAACACTCGGTTCTGCAGAAACAAAGTGGGGGTGACTTTCGGTGTACATGCACCCCTATTTTTCCTTCCTGGTGATTGGTCAGTAGACGTTAACTGTGGAGCAGAAGCAGAGAGGTCGGGTGGCCTTCTGTGGTGGTCAAAAGGTGAATCTACTCACAAATTAAAGTAAACAAATGGGTAAGAAATTATACGCCAATATCTGTGCCACAGTGAGTGATTAATATTGGCTAAGCCTACTTTGCAATCCATGTGACAGATATGTGTCCACGCTTTTTCAAACATGATCACTTATACCTTATCACTAAAAATTTCACATATTAGTCATGTAACAGTGACTTCCGACCCCGATTGCCGATATAGAAACGCATGGGTAGGAAGGAGTAACAAAACACGTTTACTAAACACCAACCACCTGGACCAACAACCTGGGGGAACTATCGGTCTCAGTGAGGCGGCAATGTTTGTTGAGAAAAACTCATAGATTCACGGACGTGTGGCCACCATCAGCAGAATCCTGGCCAAAGGCCGAAAGGCTTCCTTACTGACCAGCATGGGATCAACAATACCCCCCCCCCCCCCAAGGAAGCTACCGGCCAACCTGAGAGCAGTCTGTGTGAGGAAGACACTGTCTTTTTTCACTCTTTGGGTCCTGGAGATGGAGCAAGACCAGTGAATCATGAAAACATTGAGGGCACGGGGGCGGGAGGGTGGGCGGTGTTCATATGGTTCTGTAAGTCAGTGTTCATTGAACCTGGGTCCTCGGGCTCTTGGCTCTACACACCCCAGGGACATCTGCTCCATAACAGTCTGAGACGAGGTCTAAGCCTACTCTAGGACTGCTGACCAAGGGACCTCATCTAATTCTAAACCCCTAGGATGCCATAAACTGGAACACGGTGCTGACTGATAAAGACTGCTCCTGATGCGAATGTCTAGGACATTCACCAGAGTTGATGAGATGAACTGGTAAACTTGGCCTGAGAATCCGAAGAGCAGATGTTTCTGTGAAGTCTTTGCAATGGGCACATGGAAGAATGTGTCCTCGAGGTCCACAGATGCCATCCACTCCTGTGGCCGCAGGGCTGCCATGACTGACTGTGGGGTCTCCACAGAACCTCCAAGTACTTATTTGGTGATGATATGTCTATAAACAGATGTCCTACTTCGTGTTCTTGCTCTGCAGCTTTAACACCACCACCCCAGGATACTTTGGGCTACTTTGTGGGACCAGTTGGGTTCACAGCATACCAGAGGCCTGTCTTCACTGAAAGGCAGCAAATATCCGTGTCTAGGGGTATTTAACCTTATGAAACTGGCAGACCAAAATTCCGACCCACACAAACTTCATTTGTATATAATTAACATAATAAAAGCTGAATAGCAGGAAATACATTTTTATGATATGTCTTGGTCTCATAATTAAGATGAGTATGTCTCGTGTTGTGCCCTAAGGAGTGGGTAGATACCAGCAGGTGGCAAATGACCTTGAAACAGGGTAAAAGGTCAAGTGTTTTTCATCTTTATCCAACATGGTGCATATTTGTTTAACACGTATTTTTTTTTTATAATGAAGCTCTGCATTTATAAGCAAAGCTTCACGTATTGAGCTAATTCATCAATTGCCACGTTCATATTTATTAATTATTATGTGGGTTGTCTTAGCTGAATATTTAGCTTCGACAAGGAGCCGCTACTCAGAGAGACATGTCTGGGTGAAAGGCTCCGAAACATGTTCAGTAGTAACCCGCTGAAGACCCTTTAATTTATTTGGGTAATACAGCCTATGTCTAAATTTTACAGAGGAACGTGTGCAATATGGACAAAAGTACTTCCATGTATATAGGTTAGACAGGGACAGGTTAGCTTATGGAGAGTGAAGAGTTCGGACTGCGGAATAGTAGATATACATGTGTATGATATGCAACTGGTGCATAATATATATCATAATGTAGCTAAGGACCTCTGCTTTTATTGTCTGGTCTCATCTCATTAATATTTTCATTTGGAAACCTAGAAGTTCTAAATGAAAAATTTCTTCAAAAATATGAATTTTTTCTTCAAAAATAAAATTGCAGCCATTTTGACTACCAAATATATATGCTAATTAGCTTGCATAATATTGAAATATAATGAATTATATTAGGTACATAATAATGTTGTGCGTAGCCTGAGGATTGCAAAATATATAATATTATATGTTTTAAGTCAATTCCAGTTGTCAAATCATAATTTATGTATAGAGATGCCAAATGGATATGTGTAACCATGGTACCCTCCCAGAATACCAGGGTTCAAAAGGTTAAGGTGAACGAATCAGCTGTGATAGACTTCCACTATGAGCAAAAGGCAGAAAGGAAACTGGGTGCTCTGAGACATCTATAGTGGTGGCAGAGGGCAATCCTGAGACTGTGCAGTTTGGAAGGCAAGAGTAAGGCGCCCTGAGGTTTCCTCGACTTCTTGCCTTGACCAGCATTTTTGCCCTTCCGAAATAGTTTTTTGCTCTTCTTAGGCCCTTGCAACGCCAGAAGTGTGGCTCGGGCAGGGAGGCGAGTGGGTGTAGTCTGGGTGCCATGCTACAAGGCAGCAGCAGCAAGGGAGGAATGTGACTGAACAGAGTGGGACAAACCTTCATCGTGGTCTGTTTGGCAGATCAGGCCTGAAGGTCCTGCACTCCTCCAACAACATTCGCCATCTCTCTTCAAAAAGTGTGTTAGAGAGGAGGGGCCCCATACACAGCTCAAAGTTGATTGGGTCAGGAGACTTCTGACCCTGAAGATGGACATCCCTGCAAAGCAAACGCAAGTTCGCCTATAGAGTGCAGGCCATCCTGATCTGATAGTTGATCACCCACATCAATTAAATTTGTGAGTGAGGCTGCCTGACCAAGCCACTCCCACACACCCTCCAAGATCTGCGCTGAATGCTGGAGGTCATCCAAGAGGGACCTCATAGCTGACAGCAACACATTGGAGTAGGACACAGTGAGGACAGAACCTCCAACATCCTCCTCTTATCTCCTGAAGGCATCCAGTAGTACAGAAAAACATGACCGATATTCATAAATTCCAAACCCAACAATGACAGCAAAAATTTTCCAGAGTTACCAAAGCATCAACATTCATCTTCCAATATAAATTTTACTCCTGACTTAAGACAGGCAGTCAGGCACAAAAGCAAACTGGTGGTTTTAAACAGGTCATCTCAACCTTTGAAAAATTCTTCTTTAACTACAAACTATAGCATTCCCAAAACGTATAGGCCTAACCAATCAAAACCCATATTTTATTACTTCTGCCAAAAATAAAAAGATACCTGGTAGGCCTATCACGTTTTGAGTTCTGCTGCCTTGTCAGTCAGCTGAGTTTACAGCAAAAGAAGAAGTAGAAAGTAGGCCTACATTGTTTTTGTGATATTTATGAATCTGGAACATCATAAACGTACTCTACCTCCATTTTAACTATGAGTACTAGAACACAGCCCACAGCACAACATAGCCAATGAAGCGTTTATCAAATAGTACGAAAAAACATGACCCATGTTAAAAATTCCATACCAAACAATGATAGCAAAGAGATTCCATAGTTACCAAAGCAAGGATGCGGAAATGGCTTTTGGCACTTCTCATCATACTTCTCCCATCTAATTCCACCAGAAGTGACTGGGAGGAATAAATCTGCTCTGGGGCAGGATAACCATTTTCCTTGGACATCCTGCGAGGGGAGAATTTCCCCTTGCCTGAGAAAGCCAGACATGGGCAGCTCCATGGGAACCCAGGTACCGTGAATCCTGGCTGTCAGCTGATTATAAAACTCTGTGACAAAGGGCGAGAAAGGGATTGGGGACCTATGTCACACAAGGACAAGTCTTGGCAGCACATCAAATGGACTTTCTTCCCTCCTCCGGCTGAGCAAACACAGCTTGGTAGCCCATTAAGCTCTGAATGAGAGCTTTGACCTGCTCAAAGTCCTGAGTTGTTGCCACAATAGTACCCATGGGGGCGGAAGTAGGTTCTGCCAGTGCCATGGATGCTACAGGGCTCTGCCAAGCAGAGCAACATCAGCTTGGCCAAAGGCTGGTATCCAGTAGCATGGGCCTACTGACTGGTGAATCCAAAACCAACAGCTCCTCGTCCTCAGTGCTGAAGTTCCAAGACTCATCACCAGGCATTGGAGTCAGAGTCCCCAAAGCCTCATTGAACAAGGTATGAGGCACATGGGGTGGTCACTTGTGACAGAAGCGTGTTTGTCACCATGCCTAGCATTGGGGGAAGACAAGTTCTGTAGAGATCAGAAGTCATTGCTGCACCCTCCGCAGCCCGCATCTGTTCCTCAGATGAAAGGCCAGAGAGTGGGGCTTCTGGGAGGTTCAGTCTGGAGGCCACTGCAGCCACCAACCCAGGTGGGCTGGCTGGAGGGCACCTGCTGGACTTGCGAGAACTCTGGAGGTAGGTAACTGCTCATCTGAAATGACAGACTCCAACATGGCAGGAGTACTGGTGGGGGAAGATGAAGACAAAGTCTCCATTCACAGCTGGTGCTCCTCGCAGAGCTCATGGTCTGCTTGCCTTCCAAGGAGGGAAGGACCATACCTGGCTTAAAGGAAGGGTGCAGTGGGTTTGCCAGCTGTTCCATCCAGGTCTGGCCCCAGAGGGAGAGCAGCCAGCACTGCCAGCGCAGGGGTTGGAGGCACCAGAGTTGGCACTTGGGTTGCAGTAGGAACCACAGGATGGAGGAGACAGGGGGTCCTTTGTCTGCCTCTTTGGATGGGAATCTGAAGTAGCCGGTTGGGGGGTGGGATCAGAGCAACTGTTGGTTCTTGGCAATCACCTCGAAGACTGCCAAGAGTCTTGGATTAGTGGCCAGGGAACCTCCGGTCATCATCTTAGGTGGCACTGAGCACTCAGGACTCTCAAAAGCAGATCCTTTGCGGCCCAACACTTGCGACTATGCTGCCTCCTCTCCCTATTCCCGTGGGGATTTTCAGTAAAGAACCACCTGAGCCTGCGTATGAGCTGCATGGGTTTCGATTCTGCTTCTCTGGTGGCATGACTGGGGTGGAAGACTCAGCAGAGTCTGACTCGATGGATCCACACCCACAGCACACTGCCAGACAGCAGTTGCCTGTATGCCTCTGTCCTCCCTCTGTCTGTGATTTGACTCGCCAGAGGCCACCTTGGAAAAGATTGGTTACCAGTCCAGACCAGGCCAACTTTGCAATTCTTCAAGGATCCACAAGTCAAATTTTAAATGTCCCTATCTCGGGATATACCAGGAGAGCTTAGAAAACAAATTCTGCAGTAGAGGAAGTGCACACAGCACTAAAACTGTTTCTCTAGACTGAAAGTCAGTGGAGCTCCCAACTCTTCGAGCCAGCCAGAAATGGTGCCCAAGGAGGAAGGAAGAAAATGGGTGGATGCACACTGGATACCCCCCCCCCCCCTTTGCTTCACAGGAACCAAGTGGTAACTGGGATCACTAGGTCTTCAGAACAATTGGGTCCAAACTCAATTGTGTTAAACCATTGTGGCCCAGACACGGATGTCTAGGCAATGGTGATGGAGAGGTAGCATTGCATACCTAATGGTTAAACTATAAGGGAGTTTTTAGTGCCAAAAACATTATGCATCCCTTGATCAGGCACCTCTCACCAGAGGCCACCCCTCTGAGAGGGCCATCATTCTTCTGACGAATGTTTGACCTTGACCTTTGATCTCAAAGTCACCTCTTAGCAGTTTTAAGGAAAGTCTCATATGGGTAAATGATGACAAAGTTTGATGGAGCTCAGTCATATCCAATTGAAGATGTGCCAGGGAAACCATTTTATTTTGCAAGGCATTGTGACCTTGGCCTATGACTTGAAGGTCATCACAATCACATGAAAAAAAATCCAAAATCTATGGAGTACCTGCACAAAAAGTTTGAAGTAAATCTGGCTTTTCGTTTTGAAGAAGTCAAATTTGAACTACCATTGCAGACCCCACTGGCTTACATGGTAATCAATAGGAATGCAAATATTCTCCAAATAACCCCCCAAAATAATAATAAAATAAAAAATTGAAGCCCAATTGGAACATAACAATTTGAACATGGTGGATACCTACCTGACACACATCCCCACCATGTTTGAAGTGATTCTGGCCAATTATTTTGGAGAAGTCAAAAATGTGAAGTAGCATTGCAATCCCCAATGTCTTGCATGGTAATCAGCAGTAAAATATACAGTTTGGCCTTTCAACTCCCTCAGGTTTAAAACAAACCGTACAAATTGCAATCACATAGGTACTTTCCTATTAACGTTCAATGGTAACCTTGGGCCTATGGTGCACCATTAATAAGGTACGTGTATGAGCCAATATGTTAAAAATTGCTGAATCTTCTCAACATCATTGGTGAGAAAAAGCTTCAAATTTTACAGGCTTCATTACTCTACAGCAATATTTCATCAAAGCAAAACTCTAAAAGTTGCAAAAATGCAGAAGTATTATTTAATAGGGGGTACGGGTAGTATTTTACCCATGAAACAGCCATACTTTTTTTAAAATTCTCATGTTTTGTTTTGCATAGTGAAGAAAAGTGCCAAACTTACATTATGCATAAATGTGGTGATAATAACACACTACAAAAAACAAAAAAGCAACACAAACATAAATGAATTTATTTGTAGGTTCAAAATCCCAATTTTTGATGTTTTCTGGAATATATATGACATTCATACTTTGGCAAGCTGGGCAGACATAAAGCTACGCGTTTAGAAGAGTGTAACGGCTGGAAAATAAAAGCTTCGAATGGAATCTTAATTCGGTACAAAATTCATCCATTACCCAGACGTGGCCACATCCACCCTAAAATTCAGTCCCTGGCTCCCGTATTATAATCAGACATCTCTCCAAAATGCATATTTGGGCATCACTGATGATAAAAAGTGGGATAATAGTCTTCTTGCCATAATATGCTACATGACAAATTGGAGATAGATTGTCAGCTGATATAGCACTGACGGTTACTTGTCCAAGTAAATTGCCAAGCGACAATCAGAGTGAATTTCTAGCCAAGCTAAAGCTGCAACACCATCCTCTTGAGAGCGCTCGCGTTTTATTCCGTATGTATCCACTACTAGTTTGTTTCTGAGACAGTCTCCGGTGAATCGACAAAAATCGTAACTGCATATGGAATTCAAGCTTGGCTGAGATGCAGCCATAAGGGCCTGTGGAGATCATTTGAACTCCGTGATGTCAAAGTGTTGTAGTCTGTTCACCAGCAAGGTAGTGAGGGGTGGCATACATTTTTCTGAAACCTCTTTTTATTTTTTACCTACGGCAATAGGCTATCCATAATAAACAGATAAGCATGTTCAAACCCAAAAAAAATCGAGAGATTAGTCAAAATCTTTCTCACTGATTAACACTAACATGCCATCAAAATTAACCAAGTCTGCAGGTTCTATAGCTAGCTACCTTTGACAAGTCAAACATTCAGCAGAAAAAAGGGAGAGTTTTGAAGAATCTACGGGAGGTCGGGAAACTTCCGAAAGCTGAAAACATATGGCTTCAGATTATCAAGAACGTTTCCTCCCCCCCTCCCTTTTTTCGACTGGGTCACAAGTTTTAAAAGGCATAATTACACATAATGGGGTGGGGTGGGGGTGGGGTGGTGGTGGGGGTGGTGGGGGTGGGGTGGTGGTGGGGTGGTGGTGGGGTTGGAGTGTCCACCATCATGAGATACAGGTCTCAAATCTTGTACCATTAAAGAACCAGAGCGATAATCCGAGTTTTCCACTTTTTCTGTCCGTGGTGTGAGCGTACTTTCAAAAACTTTTTGAATTTGATACACCATTCATGTCATCGTAATTTTTACATGTCTCAATGTGGTGGTGGAGAAAGATTCCTTTGTTCAGGGCAAAACGCTAGTCTAATCACAGATGCTGCAGATGGCCTCAATGCGTCTGAACTCTCGGAGACAATAACGTAAGATCCATTGACTAAAATTGTTTTGTTTTGTCTGTATGGGGGAAGTTTGGAAATAACCATACACTCATTGTCTTGGTGCATATACTTCCTTACTGCTGCCCGTAAACTTCGGCTTTACGAAAAATTAAACAATACACTCTTACTTTATATTACAGTGACAAAACAGAAAATGCTGCAATGCGTGATCATTTTGATCTTCTCATCCACTTGCGTGGTTTCAACTCTCACTGCCATATGGTCGTAAGCAGAGGTTACAGCAAGTTTCATTTATTCAGATGGCAAATTTGGATCTTCAATTGTGGAGAAATGACATAAAACTAGACGAACTGTGACTCCCGCGTGCACAGAAGTGGCGCCTCTTGGTGGCACTCACTTCGGTTTGCCACAACCATCTTTCTTTGTGAATTAATAATTTCCAAATTAGAGCCAAGTCCATCCTGGCATTTACAGAAAGCAGGTAACAAGTTTGCGGTTGGCTGTGTGATAGGCATATGGTGAAGCGTGTTAGTGGGAGTGCATAATATTTTTATGATGCAAGGAAATCTTGGAGGGCTCCAATGGGTTTCAAGATTTTTCCATGCACAAATTCGGTGAAAACTACACTTTCATATGGCCATAAATATGACCTTAAAGACGTTCGGTACACCGCGATATGCGCAACCATTTATGGTCCAATGCCTCTATACAGTCAGAGCTGGTATTGGTCGATACCTGCACCAGCTGCTGTTCGCTTTTCCTATTTTGCACAGTTCCGTTTGAGAAAAATGGATTGTTTACGAAGAGTGAAAAGGAAAAAGAATGGGCGGTTTGTTAAAAAATGCCAAAACAAAGGACTAAATGTTTTAAAACAAGGCAGAATACGTCGAAACACGGCAGTGGTAGACCAAAACGCATGTACACAATCAGCGAACGCTGACCAAGCCACCGTCGTAAGTGCCACGCCCACCCCCCAAATTCCACATGCACATGTAAACACTGACAGTTATAACTGGGACGAAGGTCGTAGAATAGTGGAACTGAGTGTACTAGCCGATAATCTTGTATGCGAGGAATGTAACCAAAAAAAAAATTGTCCATAAAAAATACAGAATCCTAAAAATGATATGGCTTTGCCAGTGCACTTTACATTTCTTGTGAATGTGGTACGATAAACGCTGTCCCAACTGGGGAGGAGGGGGGGACCACAGTAATACCGCAGCATCAAAAGGTGGCACAGGCATATTTGATAATGTGCTGCCTGTGTTACCATTCGACAATGTATTAAGGCAACTATAATTTTGATATTCTTATTTTTACCTCTTTTTCCACATTGCTGTATTGCACTATGGAGAGAATCTTAAAAGTAAAACTATGAAAGTATATATTATGACTGGAATATAAAATTAACGACGTACTGCCATGTATATTGATATGATATCGAAGTTAGACAATGAATGGATACCTTGTACGTATGAACCTAGAACAAATTAAGTCAACATGTATGAATTCTTTGTACAATTGCGGAAGAAATAGCACCGTATGATATTTTTTTTGTTAATGAATGAAATCAGAGTATATTTTGGAAACCCCCTACAATTTTTCAGGGATTTGCAAATATTTTTTCTATTTCAAACTTAAAAAATAATGTGAGCACTTATACATTTTTGCAAGACGAGATGAATTTAAAGTCACATTCCAGCATGTTTTGTCTACATATTTGTTATTAAAAGGCTTGATATACATTGCATACACTCACACTGAGTTATTTAATGCATATTTTTGCATCCTTAATTTATATTTTTGCTTTTACCCACATATATAATGTTTGCTATCATATTTTTGTAGTCCTTACATGTAGCGCCACCTAGCGACAAAAGTAGCACCGTGACTTGCCAATTTTTTGCTTGCATTTTGTTTCAAATGCCAATATCTTGGTTCACACCAAAAACCAGGGATTTCTAAATTCTTTTGACCAGTGTACCGAAGGTCTTTAACTTGCAACATAAAGCGGAAATTTGTGCAAGGATATAGATAAAGCATATTAACTCAAACCAAACTGGTGATCGATCAAAATTTGGGGTTGTATAAGACAATCATAAAACCATCAAACAAGAGGACCATGATGGTCCTGTGATGAGCAGATGATGATGATAATATGATCTGTGACCTTGGGAATGATATCAAGGTCAGGCATATCCTCTCCAAAGTTGACCTTCCATGATCATATGTATTATCAGTCCTAGCCGAAATAAATTTGAAGCTATCAAGTAAACAAATTTGTAAAAATAACTGACCTTCATAATGAAGTCTATATTACTCATAAGCCAACTTGCTCTGGCTGACAGAATGGCTCACCATTAAGTTCAATGTCAGTCCTACATCATATAATTTCCAAGTGAACAGATCGACTAAAAGTTCGTAACTTCCACAGGAAGTCTATGATGGTCCTGTGCTGAACTGACCATTCAAAGTCCAAGTCTTGGATCAACAAGAGACAGCTTAATCTGAGCGACGGTTCTGGAGAAGTCGAAAATAGCAAAAACAAACACAAAAAAACACATATAACAATAGAAAACAGTAGCACCACCTGGTGAACAAATTAAGAACTAAAAGTGTCCCAGTGTAATACTAAACCAATCAGGTGGACGGTTAAGGAGGAGTTTTTTTTTTTAAGATCACCCCCCCCCCAAATTGAAAAAAATCATAACAAATCCCAAAATCATTGGAATGTGACCATTTGAACAAACTTGGTGGAAACCTTCCCAAGGTACACCCCCACCAGGTTTGAAATGAATCTGGCTGACGGTTTTGGAGAAGTCGAAAATGAGAATTGTGGACCGAGCAATGGCAGCAGACCATCCTATAAGCTTATCAATCAACTGATCCAAAAAGCAAATTGTCACCATCATGTGTCAGCTCACCTTAAATACAAAGATTAAAGTGACCTTATAACTTTCACAAAGTTAATTCCTGATAGTCATCAAAATAGCTAGTATTGATGACAGTTGTGCACATCAACGCCCAATGTTGTCCTCTTTGGCAACGGAGAAGGAGGTTTCCCTCTAGGGAGATCTCAATGTACACATCTCTATGGCCATGGGGGGGGGGGGGGGGGGAGGCTTTACACCAAAAGTGACAGTTACAGGAAACAACTTTTAGTTAGGGATTCGCACCTTGCAACTTGCTTAAACAGGTCTCTGTGCCTACAAGGTGTGGACCTTCTGCAAAGGTGGACCACCAGGGTGCCACGCATGCAAATTGGGAAGCTACGCCTCGCAGCTTCCACTGATATTCCCCAAAATATTGAACTTTGTTGGTAAGCGACAAATCTCAAATTACCGACATATGCAAAATCTACTGGGCATTCTGTTTAAAAATTGTCTGGGCAAATATTAATGAACAACAAAATTTGCAGTTTATTACAAACAGGTTTTATTTTCTGAACTCTACAATTTATGTTTCTCCCCGAGAAACATTTCAAAATAAAGCACAAGTTGAAAATTATAACCAACTCAAGTAAAAAGCATACAACTGCTTTTAACAGCGACTACACGTCATTCAATGGCAACACCTGCCATTGTAATGGCTATCTGTTTTTTTTTCTCTCCTGTTTCTTTTTCCACAAGTACATGGTATAAAATGCCTGGAGACACAAGTTGATATGCCCACACAATGTACTTTTACAATCACTTTAGTGCATGACATGGCATGAACACTCACGAGTTTCAGACCAAATGTTAGGATTCAAAGCTTGGAAATCATTTGCTTTGCTCATTCATAGCATAAACTAATGTCATTAATAATTCAGCCACACTTAGTGTAGAAACCCTCTAAAGTAACAATGTCCAACTAATTCCCTGTATTACTGTAAGTGTATCGAGTTGCCTCATCTGCCTCTGGTACCTTCTGTACCCACAACACTGTAACAACTCTGGACAATCCAATGCCAACCACCAACAAAAGATGACAGTAAAACAGTGTATTGGTACTTGACATGCACACAGACAAATTTTGTTCGCAAAAAAAATTCAGTTTCAATATAATGAATCCTACCATTATTTATAAACCAGAGCCATGCCTGGGGGCATGAAATTCTCACCAGCATAATTCAAGCCACTCGGAAGTTTTTCTACAATACACTCCAGCATGATGTAACCAACGAAGTGTGACAGTGATAGTACAAATCTGTAGTGACCATCACTATCAATCATTTACCCAAGTATGAAATCCCTAACCAGTGTAGTTAGTGAAATAATGCCATTCAAGGGATGTACTGAAAAGAGTTGATGCTGCAACACACTGTGGGACCTCCATGGTTAAATGCAGTATATGTCACCTCAAAGCATTCTAAGGGTTAATTTGATGAAATACACAGACAACAAATCAAACCTCAAAGTAAGGACTGAAGTACCCACCACATGCACTAACCAGAATCCAGTAGTTGACGACTGGCTATCAACAGGTCCTGAATTCTACATTTCCGATAATTCTATTCGCTGGCTTTACATCACTTACATTTCAATTCCTTGTATCAAACGACATCTGATCACCCTGGACATACAAACTTAAAGAGTCTAACAGAAAAGATAAACTTATGACAAAATAAATCTAAACTGCTGAGCTAGTTTCAGGTCGAACTGGTTCTGACTGTATATAGTTCCTCAGGAATGAAAACTTATTGTATCTTTTCTATGTTCATTTCAAGAAATATTACAAAACACTAGCATTTGCTATGATAACAATTAACTTAAACATGTCAAACAGATCTATTACATACATGTATTATAGAACACACATCAGCAAGACCAAAGGAAAAACACTGCCTCGCAGCTACAATTTGCTACATAAAAAATCCTACTTCACTGTTTTTAAAAGGCAAGAAAAAAATTATGCTACCCAAAAGAAATGCCAGCTCAATAACATGTTCCCTCAGAACTTTCTTTTGGACACAGGACACCATAATATCCAAGGCTCTGGCAACCTGAAGTTTCAGAGAAATGCAACACGGGATCAAAGTGTCAAGTGAAGTTTATGCTCCAGTACCCCAAAAATGAATAGATATATTCGGATGTGAAGTATTTGTGACAGTTTTTTCTACCTATCAGAGGACCATTAGTAATAAGATACACGCTGGACTAGTATACACACGTAATAGGTTGCACGAAAAGACATGATGCAATGGAGAGCCCCTATGCATACACTCTTACTGTTCATTATAACATTTACGAGAGGGTTGTATGAACAGCCTGTCCCCAGCTGACCTTGACAATCAAGCCAAAGTATGACCCACACTGGTCTACTGCAACCCACAGGTATTTGTCTGCAATTTCAAAACACCTGGCTCAGTGGTTGGAGAGAAACAGATTTTTCAATGTTTTCCTCAAAAATTAGCAAAATAACAAACAACAGGATCGTGATGATCCGTTCTCTTCTATCTCTGCAAGTGCAGACTGTTCTGTTCTATACATTTACTGTATCATGGTAACAATGACCATGGGCCTGAGAACCACCACTAGCAAGATATATAGAGAATCTGTGGTGAGAGCCATGTCTCTATCTACAGATTTAATACGCAAGGTCTTTTAGACCTTCTACATGACTCAACCTGCAGCTTCATCATGTATGCTCTGAAAGGTGTAGCAAGTCACATTTGTCAATCAAGACACAGGCACAAGCTGCGGGATTCTATTTATCATATATGTAAAAGAGCAAAAAAGACATTCTGGTCAAATACCAGTGCATCTGTAAAGTTGCAAAACAGCCTTTCAAACTGATCTGCATAGCAATGGTGTGGAGTGACAGCAAGTATTCATACATGTGATTCACCCGCTGACAAAACTGCGCATGGCATTTGACATATTAAGTACAGTAAAACCTCCCTTTACCGAACACCCTTGGGACCGGAAAAAGTGTTCGGTAAAGCAAGGTGTTCGGTATAGGGAGGTTTGCTTGGGAGTATATATTTGGGACCGAGAAATGGTGTTCAGTATAGAGAGGTGTTCGGTTAGAGAGGTTTTACAATAATGCTGACCCAGTTCATTCACAGAAAGTTCATTAATTTACTCCAAACAAGGAATTTCAATGATCACATCTGATACAACAAACAATATAACATAGCTGTATACTATCTGTTAGCTGTATTAAAGTCTTATGATTGCAAACATAGGATAATAGCTCATGTCAAATTTGCCAAGTCCGCAATAAAAAAAAAAGTGGGCTGTGTGAACAGCATGTGCTCAGATGACCTAAACATTCACCACACTTGCAGCTCTGTGAACTTGGGATAGGATCAAGGTCACCCATGTACTGAGTAAGTCTGACCTATATACAAGAACACTAACATATGCAACATGAACGTCCCAGTTCAAGTAGTTATCAAGTTATAGTGAAAAGTAAAAATCATGTATGTTGCATTGTGACCCCAGAAATGAGATCAAGGTCACCCATGTACTGTCTAAGTGTGATCTCATTCAGAAATATTAACATGTGTAACATCAAGGTCATAACTCAAAACAGATCTCAAGTAATTAAGTGACCAGTAAATTTTGTGTCAGTTATCCTGTGACCTTGGGAATGAGATCAAGGTCCAAACATCACTGGAGCACAACCATTTGCACAAAATAGGTAGACACTTATGAAATGTACATCCCTACCAAGTTTGGCACAAATCTGGCCAAAATTATTTAAGTTATAACCATTACAAGAAATTCCCAAGTTAAACGTTCCAATTAAAACTTTTTTACACATACTCCAAAAAAAAAAAAAAAAAAAGCAAAAAAAAAAAAAAAAAAACTACCTTTAACTCAAAGTGTTGACTGAAGGGTCTGCCTGGAAAAAATGCTGCCATTTGCTCAAATCAGGTCATGGTGACACCACAATCTAATCAGTTCATCTTGGCATGCTAGATAAGCTCAATGCCAAACATGAGCAAAATACATAAGAGCATTCTGGAGATATTCCGGTAATGAGCACTAACAAGTTTGTAAACAGGCTGCCATTTAGTCAAATAAGGTCAAGGTGACAACAAAATCTAAATGGTTCATCTTGGCAGGTAAGATACGCATACTGCCACATTTGAGCAAAATACACGCAGGTGTGCTGTAGATATTGCAATAACACAATCCAGATGCACATCCGGAAGGACAGACAACCCAAAAACACATGAACGGTTGGTCCCCCCATGGGGCGGACCCTTAAAAATCCAAAAATCACTGGAACATGACCATTTAAACAAAATTGGTAGAGTCACCCAAGGTACATTGCTACCAAGTTCAAAGTCAATCTCACTGACTGCTTTGGAGAAGTCCAAAAATTTGAATTAGCATTAGCATGCCCATTGACTTGCATGGTAATCAATAGGAAAAGTGTGTTAACTGCGAAGTACCCAAATTGAAAAAATCGCCAAAAATCAGGAATTCACAGCAGTGCCACCTAGTGAACAACTTTTATTGACCCTTCTAAAAGGAACAGATCCACTAAGTTTCAGCTGAATCTGAATGATAGTTTCTTTGCAGAAGTGCAAAATGTGAATTAGCATTGGCATGCCCATTTACATAGTAATCAATAGGAAAGGTGCATTGCCGTTAAGTACCCAAATTGAAAAAAAAATGTTAAAAATCAGGAATCCACAGCAGTGCCACCAGGTGAACAACTTTGTTGGACTCCTTGCCAAGGAACATTTCCACAAGTTCCAGCTCAATCTGAGTGATGCAATTGCAGTACCACCTGCTGAACAAATTAAGACCTAGGAGTCCCTAGGAGTCTTGCAATATCAATACAACTGAGTGAGCGGTTTCACAGATTTTTTAAAATTTGCCCCAAAAATGAACACAAAATTTGAAAATCACTAGACCACGCCCATTAAAACAGATTTGGTATAGACACACCCCTGGTTCATTGCCACAAAGTTTGAAGTGAATCTGGCTGACAGTTTTGGAGAAGTAAACAAGGCTTAAAGCCTGGAGGTGGGGCTTTTTGTTGTTTTTCCTTTGTTTTCATTAGGGCATGAACATATGTTTACATGTATAATATACATATACATGTATATGAAATTTGGGTACATTTGCGCGTAAATATTCATGGCTATTATAGTAATATCTGTAAGACCTTAATTTACCGGGCTTAATATGAATATTTTGTTAACATTTCAATACATGTAGGTTTGTGTATGATCAAACAAAAATCTATTTCTAGGGTGGGAGTGAGCGTATTTTGGAGATCGTTTGTACGCACGCGTAATGTGTTATGACATATGTAAAGCAGCCACAGTGATGTATGAAAAGACCTGTTGCCGAAGCCACTGCGAAGAGGTGGAACTGGAAGAATACCTGAGAATTACTCCGTAGTTTCACAAGTAAGTGTGTGTTTTTCATATTTCGTTGTTTTACATTGTATATATTACACTAGCGAAGATGTGTTTGGATAAAATTTGACGGGTTCTCTGCCACTTGGGGTGTCATTGCATCAATGTGGTATCTACGCGGTCATTGCCATGTTGACCATCACATGAACATTATGGCGATGTCACGCACCATCAGCACATGCTTCTGAATATCGGCGCATTGCTCACAAATTAAACTTGATGTGTGTTTTGAAGTCTAATAACATTGCGCAGCATTATTTATTGACCTACATTATGCTAATGACATTCAAGCCGATGAACGAAACGATGGTCTTTTTGTACAAATGTAGGACTTAAAACCTCCGCAAAAGACACAGATGCCACTTATGCTGTTGGACTACTGATTCTTGGTACAAACTATCCTTGAAACGTCTTGATATATTTCCATCGCCTTTCAAAAACAACTGCTGGAACCCGGCAAAATATAAAATACGCATTGCACAGTAGGACCCGGCAAATGTACCAATCACATATACACATTGTAAAATCTGCACTCGAACCGGCAATATTTCGTTCCATCTCCGAACCCAATTGAATTCTTCCTATTCACCCACTTTAAAGCACTTTACATATTGCACCAAAACAGCGTACTTGCACAAGACTTGTAAGGGGAAGTGATAACTTGATTACATTTTCTTGTGGACTTTTTAGATCACTGTAAGGAAAGCTCAATGGATTTTTTCCGTCTGATGCATCTTTGGACGTGTTCAGACTGGTAACTGTCTGGATATGCAAAAACCTACAGAGAGCCTCATTGAGCTGACAAAAGTTCAAAGTTCACAGACTTGACGTCACATTCACGCATGAATACAAGCAAGATACGGAACTTCTTTAAACCAAAAGATCCTGATAATGTGCATAGATCAATAAAGATTATCTACATTTTACATCAGCAATGAGCAGTAATACCAGTGTTACCATTAAGAGCACAAATAAAAGAAAATAAGCAACACCTTTTTAAAATCTGTTTCTTGTTTGCACCAGAATACACAACGTTCGCCGTTAGCACATTCTTACAGTTAGGCATTTTCAGCCAACAGTTTTCAGCAATTGTGACCAGTGGTGACAGAGTATTTTCTCTTATTAAACCCTTCAGGTATCAGTCTTGTTTATTTTGCCGAAATCAAATGTTAAGAATAAAGTCTTGTCACAAATCAGGACTATTAACACGACAGGAATAGTTCCTGGTTTTCAAATATTGAACTTTTTAGGTCTACTATGTACTATGTACATGAGAGGGGGTCTCCTTACGAAGCCCCACCTAAAAATGTGAATTAGTATTAGAATGCCCATTGACTTGCATAGTAATTAATAGGAAAGGTGCATTAACAGGCACGTACCTGAACTGGAAAATAATCTTAAAAATTAGGAATCCAAAGCAGTGCCACCTAGTGAACAGCTTTGTTCAGCTTTCACAAGGAACATATCCACCAAGTTTCAGCTTAATCTGAGTAACGCTCTGGAGAAGATGCTGACTACACCAAAACACAAAAAAAATCATTAAACAAGAGGGACGTGCAAACAGCCCGTGCTCAGCTTTTTTAGAGATACAGGATAGGATCAAGGTCATCCATGTACCGAGTAAGTCTAACCTTTATGGAAGAACACTAGCATGTGCAGTATCAAGGTCCCAGTCCCTGTGGTTCTCAAGTTATAGTGAAGAGTAAAATTCATGCATGTTGCACTGCAATACCAGAAATAAGGTCAACGTCACTCATGTACTGTCTAAGCATGACCTTCATAGAGATATACTGACATATCCAACAGGGAGGTTGTAACTCAGGACTAGATCTCAAGCTGTCAAGTGATCAGTAAATTTTATGTAAGTTGTCCTGTGACCTTGGGAAAGAGGTCAAGGTCCAAACATCACTGAAGCATGTCCACTTGCAGAAAATATGTTGAGGCTTACAAAATGTACATCCAGACCAAGTTTGACACAAATCTGGCAAAAATTATTCAAGTTATAACCATTACAAGAAATTCACATACTAAATTTTCATACTAAAACTATTTTTAAAGATTTTTTTCCCCCAAAAAAATCATGAACTGGACATACCTTTTACGCAAGCGTTGACTGAAGTGTCTGCCATTTGCTCAAACAGGTCAACGTGACACCTAAATCTATTCAGTTCATCTTGCCAGGTAAGGTGAGCATATTGCCAAATTTGAGCAAAATACGTGGAAGCATTCTGTAGATATCACAGTAACCTGAATGTGCACATCCAGACAGACGGACAACAGGGTAACAGAAAGGGTCTTCCCACAAGACCGATGCTTAAAAATCCCCAAATCACTGGAGGATGACCATTAAAAAAACTTTTAAAAAATCAAAAACATTCCATGCAGAAGTCAAAAATGTAAAAGGTCTAACGACTGATGGACCTACAGATGGCCAGACAGACGATGGAAGCAAATGGATTCCTATAGCTCTGCCAACTAACAAGTCAGTACAGCTAAAAATTCATAAAAAAAACAAAATTCACTGGAAAATGACCATTTGAACAAGCTTGGTAGACCCTTCTACAAGGAACATATCCACCATGTTTCAGCTTAATCTGAGTGACCGTTCTGGAGAACAAGTCGAAAATAGCTATAACACACAAAAATTCATAAAAAAAATAGAAAAAAATTGCAGCGCAACCTGGTGAACAAATTAAGAACTAGGTGTCCCAGGGAGTGTTCCTGTGTGATATCAAAGTAATTGGGTTAGCGGTTTCGGAGAAGAAGATTTTTTAAGATTTGCCCAAAAAAGAACAAAAAAATTCATTAAAAATCCAAAAATCAATGGACCGTGAACAAACTTGGAAGACACCTTCCCAAGGCACATCCTCACCAAGTTTGAAGTGGATCTGGCTGACTATTTCGGAGAAGTCGAAAATGTAAATTGTTGACGGACGGAGGACCATAAGATAAGCTCAGCTGACTGACAAGTCAGCTGAGCTAAAAATAGAATGACAGTGCCACCTGGTGAAAAAATTAAGAACTATGAGTCCCTCGGAGTGTTCCTGTGTGATATCAAACCCATTCGGTGAAAAGTTTTCAAAAAAGAAAATTTTTTAAGATTTGCCTAAAAAAAAAAGACAGGACCCAAAAATTCATAAAAAAATCCAAAGATCACTGTAGCACGACCATTTGAACCAACCTGGTAGAGACCCACCCAAGGTACATTGCCATTAACTTTGAAGTGAATCTGGCTGACCGTTTTGGAGAAGTCAAAAACGTACATGTAATTGTGAACGTACAATACACGGAGGCCAGACACTAGACCACTCAGCCTGACCAGCAATCACCCGAGATAACAAGAAAAAAAGCATTAAAAAAAAATCCAGAAATCACTGGAGCATGACTATTTGAACAAACTGGGTACATCCCCACCAAGTTTAAAGTGAATATACACAGTGGTTTTGGAGAAGTCGAAAATGTAAATTACCATTGCAATCCCCACTCATTTATTTAGTAATCAAAAGGACTGTATGCGTTAACCAATAAACACCCGGATTGAAAAATTCATTTAAAATCCAGGATTCACAGCAAGGCCACCTTGGGAACAACTTTGTTTAGCCCCTTCTACGAGGAACACTTTCACCAAGTTTTAGCATAATCTGAGTGATGGTTTTGGAGTTGAAAATAGCAAAAAACCACACTTTCACATATAAAAATTATTTCAAAAATCACAGCACCACCAATGAACAAATTCAGGTCTCAGGGTCCCTAGAAGTCTCCCCATGTAATTTGGAAGCAATTGGCCAGGCAGTTTTGCAACGGATCTTTTAACATTTGGCTAAAAATGAACAAACTTGATAGAGACCCACCCAAGGTATGTTGCCGCCAAGTTTGAAGTGAATCTGGTTAATCGTTTCACAGAAGTCGAAAATGTGAACTGTGAATGGACGGACGAAGAGTGATCACATAAGCTCTGCTGACAGACCAGTCAGCTGAGCTAAAAAATTACTGCTTTATTGCAATGAAAATGATTACATACTATCAAATGGCAAAGAAAATGGGCAAGGTGCAGGGGGTCAAAGCAACACTGATGAATGCATGACACAACTGTTCACATACATGTACGTTGTACTTGTGTCCAAAGTAAATCTCAACCATGATCAAGGTCACACAGTTTTACAGAGCTGGTTGGTATTTTTGCATCAGTTTAGTGTCTGAAGCAGCCACCACATGTCAGTTTCAAACAAAACTATCAACGGAAAGACCAGAAAAAAATGTTGATGAAGGTAGATATACAGTGTGTCAAAATGCATGCACGTTTCATCCATGAGTGGAAAACTTAGAAGTGAGTGATTGCTGTTCAACCTCAGGGTAAACATAGACATTTTTGCTTATTATTTACAGGTAGTTATCTTTGTTCATTCCAACTCTTTGCTCTCTGATTTAACAAAAAAACGGAATGCTGCATCAGACTTGATACCCCCCCTCTCTTATAACCCTTGAAAAAAGAATTAAAGAACTTTTGAAACAAATACTACATTTTGAGAGACCACCTCTAGAATGGGTTTACCAGTGTTTACGTTAAGTATGGTCTCTCAAAGGGGGTCAAATTACATGGCGAAGATGCCACTAGGAACTTGATACATGTGGTCACAAAAGGCAGGTGCTCTTTCATTGAACGGTCTGTCAAGTTGGGGCTTCAGCACATGACAAGTGAGTCTAGAGAACATATCAATAGGACACTGACACTAAAGATGGCCAATATGTGAATATTAGAATCAACCATGACAGCCCTGGTACAACGCAGTTACAAATTCAGATCACGTGACATGCATTGGAAGGTTAACAGAACACAATGACTGACCGAATGTTCAGAACTGGTGGCAATTTAACAATTGCTTTTAAAATGAACTTGAACTCTTTTAAGCTTCATCCCTTCATTACTCTTGGATAACAACTAGGAGCGTTGAAATTAGGAAATAGCGCTGCAGCATGTTCCAGTATTTTTCCCAGTACACGTCAGAAGAGATACTTCAACGCAAATGTCCCACCTTTACACATGCAGGGGTCCTATGACTTTGAAAATGTAATCAAGTCATGAAATGGTGTCAAGGTAGAAATGAGGTACGTTTGAGTTTGCGGTGGCTGGCAAGTCTTGAGATATTGTGTTCACAAACAAATAGTGGACAGCTGGACTCACGGATCGTCAGAGAATGTGAAAACATACATGTAACAGGTTCCTTGGGGTGGACTCACAGAATGACCAACTAAAGGATATTTGGGATGATTTAGCAGTTTGTGCGTCTTTTTATCTTTTATTTTTTTGTCGGTGAGAAAGATCTCTTTTTAAAACTTGATTTTCAAATACATCTCCATTGCTGAAAAAAAAAAACTCAATGATTTTGAAGACTTTGGCTTCCATTTACACCAGACCCTGCCATGTGATGACACTAAGCAAACAAGCCATATTTTTGCAAAGCTGAGGCTAAAAGTACTGTACTTAACTTGCACTTTAATTTCAGTTCAAACAGAAAAAATGTCTGTATGCCAGCACTTATTTTTAATCAAACCACAAAATAATCTTACATTAAGCTTACAACCTTATCCTTATTTTATGCATCCTTTTTTTACTTATTTTTTGTGTTCAGTTCATCTGAACCAGGAAAAGCTCCTCACATTATATTTTACTTTTCAAAACACATTGCAAGTGAAAATATCATCTGCAAATGTAAAATCTTACTACATTTGTAATTTGAAACAAAACGATTCCATAAATTCGATAACAAAATATAAAACACACTGTCAAATTTTCTTTTTAAAACAACTTGTCAGGCTAACACTGAAAGATACTGGATTGGTTATGGAGTGTACAGACATAAGACTGTGTGACACTGTTGCTCCTGTTTGTATGATAGGGAAAATGATACATCATTTGGGAGCAACCTCAGGTTACTTGACTGCCCTCTGGTGGCACACACATTGGCCCTAAAGTTCACTCGACTGTACCTGCCATCTTGTGTCCCAACCAATCTTTAGTTCCTGGATGCTCTCACAGCTGCAAGAACTCAAGATGATCCATCCTCTGCACAAAGTACCTGAAATTTTCCTTTTATTCCTAAACTGTGCACTGGAATTGATATCCTGACATGTACACACCGGTAACGCATGGGGATGTCAGGGATGTTGATTTACATGAACTTATCATCAAGATGTTTATACAGTCTCTTACAAGCACCCATGTGCATACTTTTGCCCAGAAAATAACGAACCTGAATTAATGTTGAGATTTCCCCAGCCACTGATAGCTTGCATTATAAGTACATCATTAAAACATCTCACCAGATGTTGTAAGAAAATCATCATATCATTACACGACCAAAGATATTGTCAACCTGAGCTGGGAGTGCTCAGTAACACCACGTGAGCCACACCAGCTTTGTATGTCATGTGGTAAACATGATATATCTAGCAAGATAAGTCCATTAACTCTTTCAACTTAAGTCAATGTACTTTGAATTAACAGTAACAGATTCATATTCCTCCTAAATAGACCATTCATTCAAGTACCAACTTGCCCATAATGCAGAGAAGGTAAGACTAGCTGGTCAACAGTTTTCCCCAAAGTACCGAAGTGTAACAAGGAAAAGCTGCTGGGTCAGTTAAACAGTAACTTTAGACAAGTAGGATAACTGCAAGTGTGCCCCAAAAGTTTTCATATTTACTAGACTGAATATTTGTGTTATTTTTCAACCCACTTAAGTACAAGTCAGAATTTAAATGAAACAGATCAAAACTTTTACAAAGCTGACGGTTACTTTGATGACTGTCAGTCAGTCAGACCACGAGGACCGAGACTAACACAATATCATATCATTCCTGCCATGTGCAGAGGATACTTAAATTTTTGGGGGGAAAACGAGACTGAAATTCAAACCCATGTTTAATATATCATAACATTACTTTTGCACAATACATATGTAAAAGTGTCAATACTTTACACAATTCTATAAGTTTGGGGGTGACGAAAAGGACAAAATGAGAGATGCTTATGAGGCAGGGATGTCAAATTATGATAATGCTCTGACATGTGAACTGGTCTGTTCACCTCATTTACTATAGATGCTACAAATAAAACATAACTGGAGACAACTGAACAAGAACATGAAACATATTCATTTAAACTACACTCTGCCTACAGCACACTCTGTTTAATCCACAAATATTACAAAATAAACTAAGCTGGTTCACATGGACAGCTTGATGGCCTCGATATGACAGTAAAATACTGTATGTATTATAAAATAAAACTTCTGCCCCATGTTGGACTCTTATACTTACCTGAAGCAAAATCAAAGTCTTTCCTTTTATTCTGATTACATACATGTATCCCCCCCCCAAAAAAAAAACATGCACATTTTATATAAAATAAGCAACTCTTATTTTTTATTCTTTTTTTTTTTTGATCAAACATACAAAAGTTTGGACCTTTGCAATAGAAAATTACCAGGCAATTCCTTTATCTTTGGCTGCATAAACACACAAGAAAAGCATACTGAAATACAACTTCCAACTTCCATATATATCACAACACAACCAGAAATGCTGTATTCTCCCACACACTTCCAGGTTCCCACAAAACACAAGTTCTGAATCATGATAAAGCCCCTTTCACAGATAACACACGCGATATTCAGATCTCCACTTGCCAGCCCCATGACAAGTGCATATATTGCATGTTCAAGTGTACGACTACTCTTCGTTAGCTTGTTTAAAGTACTTAAATATGCGACAATGATGACACCAGGTGCTCCACCCAGTTAACTTCCTCTTGTTGGGTTCACCTTCACGAAGCATGTCTTGTCAGGACATTGATAACAACATTGGCCATATCACTGTTAGCACCAAAGTTGGCAAATACTTCTCACACACAGGCTCTATTAAGCCTGACACTCCTTTTATGCAAAACTGGTGGCAAAGGAGTTTTCACACTTTGAGGCCAACTTTCTTCTGTTGAGTGAGAGAAATTCAACAATGACTGGCATTACGGGTTCTCTGTACTTCCGCATTACCATATCACTGAGATCTCTGATGCTGGTACTTCTTAGTACAGACTCTCTCACTTTTTCTGGACCAGCAGTTGTTTCATCTGTTGCTCCATTCTTTGAAGCATTTGTTTCAGCTCTGCATTCTCCATTTCCACTTTAACCAACCTCTCTGTGTCAGACTGGCCAACATCTTGGACTGCAAATAAAATTTTTCATTACTATATTAACAAGATCCCCAACTTCATTGTTAATTTTTCAAAAATTACAAAATCTGTTATTTTCCACATTGACTGATAATATTATCTTGAGCAAGTAAGTAATGTCAGCGTTTAGAGCCAACGCACTGCACTAAACGAAAGTTTTAATAATCCTGTCATCTTTGCAAATTTAAAATCCAACATAACATAGAGAGGAAACAGGCATGTAAACATTCTTAAATTCATCCCCTGCCTCCTAGTAACCGGCATGCATAGAGCTCTTTACAAGCTCTGAATTTTCTCCTTTCCCTGGTCCACAGAAGATACTGGGTGCCAAATGAAATGGTTTTGTAAAGGGACACATGACAAGTTTGGTATGATTTAAGTTCAAAATTTTCCAAAATATGCAGCTTCTATCTTAACTTTTCATGGAACTTAACTTCCATTTTAGATACCCCTTTTCCATGTAGTTCTTGAAATGAAGAACCTTTTTCTTTTTAAAAAATCAATTAAAAGTTGAAAAAAAAAAACGGAAAAATTATTGCATCATCATCATCTCCTTTGCAAACTTGGCAGTGGTCCGCCTGGGGAACATCCAATGCAAAATCAAAACATTCCCAGGACCACTTTTTCAGAGAAGTCAAAAAGGTAAATGCAATAGCCATATATACTATACAATGGTAACACTTACCTACCGTCGCAAAGTATGATTTTTCATAATTTCATTAAAAATTAACATATCCATATCATTTTTGCAAACTTTCATTGTCTAGTCAAATTATACTCTGATAAATTTTAAGCAATTCTGTTCAGCCATTCTGGGAAGAAATCAAAAATAGCCTTTACACCCAAAAATTCATAAAAAAAAAAAGATTAAAAAAAAAAAATTGTAGCACCACCTGATGACTACAATAAGAACTAGCTGACCCAAGGTGACCCTATGTGTGATATCAATGCATTTGGCTAAGTAGTTCTTGAGATGAAGAAATTTTAGTTTTTTTCCAAAAAAAAAAATTAATTGAAAAATTCATAAAAAATACAAACTTATTGCATCATCATCTCCTTTGCAAGCTTGATGGAGGTCCACCTGGGGAATGTCCGTGTCCAAGATCAAAACATTCCATGCAGCAGTTTTTGAGAAGAAATTAAGAATGTAAAAAGTCTAATGATGGACGGACAGACAAACAACAGATACAAATGGATTCCAATAACTCTGCTGGCTGACAAGTCAACAGAGCTAGAAATTTTGAAACCCTAAAAATTTGCTGCAGGTTAATTTGTCTTTACTCAAGTCCTATATGGGCCTATAACTGTAATAATATTTGAAACAGATGGCTCATTTAGTTCCCATGTTGTCACGTGGAAACCATGTCCACAAAACTTATTCTGTGACCTTGGAAATGAGGTGAAGGACATCCATATGCAATTCTAATTTAGGACTTATGTGGGCTTATCAACAAGTGCAATTTTAAATTGGTAATGAAGCTTAAAAGGTTTTCAAATTATTCTCTGGAAACCAAAATTCACAAGATGCTCCGTGGCCTTGAAAAGGGTGATTGTCACTCACTGACAATCCCAAAGCAGGCCTCATTGGGTGCATAATCATGTACACTTTCAAAGTAACAGAGTAACAGCTTCTTACGTTATCAACTGGGAAACAAATTGACAACCTTGTGCTGTGATCTTTAAAATCAAGTCAAGGTCATCCATATACAATCTCAGCCTATCCTGAAGGCAGGTCCATAAACCGATAAAACTATCGCTGTGTCAAAGCAATCATCATACAAGATGAAACTGTATTGTGTCCAACAATCATCATACAAAATAAACCTGTATTGCTGTAACAATCACCATAAAGTATAACATTGTATCGCTGTCTAAAATATCATCATACAAGATACAACTGTATCACTGTGTCTAAACAATCATCATACAAAGTAACAGTGTATTGTTGTGTCTAAACAATCATCACACAAGGTAAAACTGTTTTGTCAAAATAATCATCATTAAGATAAGACTGAATGACTGTGTCCAATCATCATACCATACAAAACTGTATTATGTCTAAACAATCATCATACAATATAAAACTACTGCTGTGTCTAAGCCATCATCATACAAGATAAATCTGTATTGCTGTGTCTAAAAATCATTATACAATATAAAACTATCGCTACGTCTAAACAATCATCATAAAATATAAAACTCTTACTTGGCACTGGGCTGCCCCCTATTGGCCGATCCTCAGGTTCCAGCTCATATCCTGCTTCCATTGCCAGGCCACAGTGAACCAGTTTTGAAGCAACATTTTCCCTAGTTTCAACAATAACCAAATCCACAAAGTGTTTGTTTCCTTCCATTTTCTTGACTTTGCACTGCATTTTCTGCTGGCGTACCAATTCTCTGAACTTCTTGGATGCCACATCCTGCCAGGAAGGCCCAACAGGACTTACCCCTGAAGATACCAGAGCACAGTAAATAAAACAGCTTCCAATGTACGGATTACTTTTTAGGAGACCCTAGCTTTCTTCTTCTTCTTCTTCTTTTTTTTTTGGGGGGGGGGGGGGATTTTGTCAATCAGAACTGCAGTAACTGTAATGTTGAACTGACAAAACTGATGATTTGTATAATGTACAAAAGCATGTTTCCAAATTGTGCCTTCAAATCAAATGTCTGTGTTCTAATGAGCGCTTATGCTTATGCTAATGCTTACTGCAGTCAGTGGGTATACAGCGGTCCGCCACTTATAAGGCCTCTTGCACCAGAGGCTACCCCTTGTGAAAGACCAGCATTCTTGTGCACAGAGTATGGTATTTCCATTTTTTCCCCCTCAAGAGAGGTCACCCCTCTTACATGGCCACTTTTTGGCTGCATTTGGGGCGGCCTTAAAAGAGGGGGATCACTGTACATTACATACTTTTGACAAATAAAACAACTGAGGGTGGGAATGAGGGTGGATTTATGCTAATGCCTTACACAACACCAGGAAAAGTTTTCCAAGCATGTAATTAAGTTTTAATTTTTTGTCATATATATTAATTACGTAATTTTACCTCTCCACCACCATTTGCCTAGAACTCAGTGTCTGGGTCAACAGCCTGTGAAATCAAGTTGAGTTCATCCACTTGATTCCTGAAAACCACTGGTGCCGCCTGTTCTTAACCCTTAAAGGGTCGGGTTTATTTTTGTACCAGTGAAAATAAAAGTAACAATTTTCATTGAACACAGTACAGTAGGAACAGTTTCCTTTGTAGCATAACAAAAGTATATACCATTGTGATACCCGGAATGCCAAGTTTCATTATGTGCAATAAATTGCTAATAGTCATGTGACTGATTGCCATGGCAACCACTTTAATCGCTAATAAATGGCAAAAAATCATTTAAAATCTGCTAATTAAGAGAACAAAGCATCTCCTCATTTTATTTGAAGCACCTTTTTCTCCACATATGCATGATATTCGGATAACTAGAGAAATAAACTTTCAGTAAACTTTGAAAATAAAAACATAGATCACATGACCTGTATCCATAGCATCTGTTGAAATATTGCTTGTACTTGGCTAAAAACTGGAAAAACTGCATTTTTACATAAGTCTGCAGAACCAGTAACAGACAGTTACTTTGCATAACAAAATTAGTCACCATAACTATTCATAGAGACAAAAAAAAATTCATAGATTATGTTCCAGGTTAAATATTATGTAAAAAGATGACTGAAATAAAACACTGCAGTATTTTTATGGAAAATTTGTGGTTTTCCCCCATTTTAATATATAGCCATGGAAACAAAGCGTGTTTCGATCCACAATCATATGTGCCAGGCCTTATACTGATATGTAGTTTGCAAATGTGGATGACACCATGCATGTATACAGTGTACATGCAATAATAGAGTTATCAATTCCAGTGCAAAAGGCAAGGTATGACCTCCCTATTGGTTGCCTATCACAGTCTTTGAGACAGACAACAGTATTTATCATGTATCTGCAGCCATGCTCCCCCCCCCCCCCCCCCCCCCCCCCCCCCCGGGTAAATTGAGTGCATACAGAGAAACAGTTTAGGTTTGAATGCAAGGTTCCATAACTGGGACAAGGCAAAAGGTCTTGTTCATAAAGTTTATTGATAAACACAGGTTTGACAGGGAAACATATTAGGGATACTTGGGAACAGCAAGGGCATTGCATGACTCAGTGATTGAGTGAGTGATCGGCTGCAATGAGCCTGAATGACTGGGTATGGGACCCACCACGGAACCACATGGTCCGTTGATACGCTTGAATTCTGTGGGCTCCAGCCTCATTATGAACAAAATACTTACTTCCTCACATCCAACATGGACTTCACTGTCCACTTCCTCTTTATAATCCCTCCCTGCCAACTCCTGACTAAGGTTAATAGCCTCGGCACTTTTATATAATTGACGGACACCTGCAGCTGAACTGGTGCTGGATGCTGCCCTCTTCGTGACGTCACGCACCTCAAGGGAATCCCCTTAACGACAAGCAGGGACGCTAGAGGGAGTGGTATACATAAATAGATCGATGTGCTTCTTGGGGGAAACACAACAGCTGTCTGTGCACAGTTTGGTGATGATTTATGGGTTGTTTACACAAGTAAGGCTAAGCTAGTGTGAGCCCAGCATAAAATCACGTGATTAACAGTCGTTAACGACCGGTCTGACCGTTTAAGGGTTAAGCCAAGGCAGGTGGCAGATAGAAGGAAGATATCAAGATCTGCCGTGGTGCCTTCTAACGTCAGTGGGTCTTTGGTCCCAGTGGTGTTGGCCCCTACGGTGACCCAGGTGACACCTTCAGGTCCCCTGTCAGCAGTATCGACCTTGCCTCCTGTACATTTGGTAGCTCTGCCCCAAAGCAAGCAGTTTGAAATTTCGTTGGCCCCCACTTTTGAGATGGGTACCCTGCCTCCCTCCCTTGAGAGGCAAGTGGAACTAGAGTTCCATCAGAACAATATTTGTGGTGGGAGACTTTGTCTTTTTCTGCTGCCGCCATCACTGCAGCTGAGTCTCAGCAGACTGCTAGCTGAGCAGCTTGCTGCTTCTGCCTCGATTCAGCTGCCTTTCAGCAATGAGATTCGGGAGTTATCTGAACTCTCGCAGGCTCCCTCCTGTAGCGGATTTTTGAGTCCGCTGCAGCAGCGGATCAAGTCTCCCGGAGAGCCAGCAGGATCCCTCCAGCCAGCAAACATCTTTGTTGGCAGCCACTGGAACTACTGGAGAAGGTCTACTAGAAGCCCCCCTCGCCAGCCCCAAATGGGCAAAGCCAACAGAGGTAACATTTAAGGCTGTGATGATTTCCATGGATACTCGCTACCCCAACGCCTGGCGTGGTGACAGTTCCCCTGCTGTCACAAGCGGCAGCTCCATTACCTATGGACAATTCATTGCTCGAGGAGGCTTTGGGTCTCTTTTTGTGAGTCTTGAATCTAGGGACCTTGACACAGAGGCTGAGGATAAGCTTCTGTTTTCGGAAGCAGGCGTTAGCAGATCCTGGTCGAGGGTTTGACCATCATGCCATTTAGGCTCCGAACGGTCGAATATGTCAGTGACCATAGGGTCCGCGGAACAGCCTTCTGCATCTATAGACAGGACAACTGCTTCGCTGACAGTCTTTGACCATGTCAAAGCTCTTATTCAAAACCTGGTTGACCAAACTGTGTTCACACAAGAGGAGGTGAGGCGTGGGGCAGTTGCACTGTCCTGCCAGGGCTTGTCTCAGGAGAACACGCGGCAACACACCCCCATACTTTTTTTGCCTTTTGTGGCTGAGTTTCATGACCAGCTCACGGGCCAAGACTTGGGGCACACAGGGTCCCACAGAACTGGCGAAGTCTCGGTATTTGAGGCAAGGGCAACTTGTCCGTAAGCCACAGACATCCCGGGGAGATGGTATTCTACGTCTCAGCAGATCATTCTGTCAGGTTTACTGTCAGTGGGCTTAGAAGAGTTTGACGATTGGCAGCTGAAGTCTGTCACAGAACCTGTAGAGGCTTTCAGGCAAGTCGAGGAAGATGCCAAATGGTGAAGATATTACCGAACCAAAGCTGATAGCACAAAAATTCAATAATTTCTTTGCAAATATAGGTACTAAGCTCGCTAGTAAGATTTCAAATGTAGAAGTTAAAGCTACGAAGGTGACTAATGCTGTTTTTCAATTCAAGGGCATCACAGAAACATTTGTTTCAAATGAGCTTTCCAACTTGTCAATAGGCAAAGCTACAGGACTAGATAATTTGAGTGCCCGCCTCCTTAAGGCATCAAAGTCAAACATAACACCTCTTCTGACTCATGTATTTAATTTGTCATTAAAAACGGCTGTTGTGCCCCAGGAATGGAAGTCAGCAAAGGTCACACCCATATATAAAGCTGGTTCTAAAACAGACACTAACAATTACAGACCCATTTCTGTTATTCCTGTAACAATGAAAATGTTAGAGCGTGCAGTGCACGACCAGCTGTATGAGTTCTTAACAGTCAACAATCTCATATCCGACCATCAGTCCGGATTCAGGAAGAAGCATTCCACAGCCACTGCCTTGGCACACATATTAGATCTTGTAAACGGTGAAATAGACCAGGGCAGGTGCTGTGGAATGGTTTTTCTGGACCTAAAAAAAGCTTTCGACACCGTTAACCATAGGTGCCTGTTACAAAAACTCGAAGCATATGGTGTGAATGCCAATGAGTTGAAATGGTTTGAAGCATACTTGTACCAGCGTACTCAGGTCACATGTGTCAACGGACAACTGTCGGACCCAGAGGGAGTAACTTGTGGGGTACCACAAGGATCCATTCTGGGTCCACTATTGTTCATCTTGTATGTCAACGATCTTCCCAATGTTGCCGAGAGATGCACCATTGCCCTTTACGCTGATGATACGGCACTTTTTTATTCAGCTGCAAACGCAAATGACATACAAAATACCATAAACAGTGACCTTGTAAGAGTTTCTCAGTGGTTTGAGCAAAATAAGCTGACTCTCAATGTGAGTAAGACCAAATTTATGCTTTTTGGTACCAGTCAACGATTGAAAAACATGGCCTATGTGCAAGTTAAAGTAGGGGAAGAAAATGTAGAAAAAGTGAAATTGTTTAAGTATCTTGGCGTTTTTCTGGACCCTACTCTTGACTTCCATGAGCACATCAGTCATGTTTGCAACAAAGTTGGCATGAAACTCGCACTTTTAGGCAGAGCCAGTAAATTTCTACAAAAAGAGAGTTTACTGCTCTTATACAAATCACTTGTACTGCCAAACATCGACTACTGTGACATAATATATGACTCATGCCCACAGTACCTAAAAAGTAAACTGCAAGTATTACAAAACAAAGCACTGCGCATTGTAACAAAAGCAGGCAGACGTGAACATATTCACAACTTGCACCAAGCTTGCAACATCATGCCTCTAGAGGAAAGACGGCAATTCCACTTGGCAGTTTTCATGTATAAAGCTCTCCACAGTATGTCGCCACAATATATTCAGGATAAGTTCAAGTACACAAGTAGTATACATAGCCATAGTACCCGATCAGTAACTGCAAATCATCTATGCATCCCCCTAGTAAAACTTAACGCAGGAAAATCCAGAATAAGTTACAAAGGAGCTGCCAAGTGGAATTGCCTTCCAGTAGAAATTGCAAATTCTGTATCCCTCAGCCAGTTCAAGCGCAATTATATTATACAAAATTCCCAATAGTGTAAACCCAAAGTGATACAGATGTTTTTATGGTAGCACAAATTGACAGTATAGTATTGACCCCCTTGTACCATTGTGTTTTTATTGTATTTATGTTCTTAATTTTACACCTGTGTCTTCATCTCTTTAGTTTATATATCATGTGTCAACGCTTATGTTAACATATTTTTGATTTTATGTCTCTCATGTCATGCATTATATTTATTACCATTGTATCCACCCAGGGCCCAGTGGGAGATCAGTGATGTTCACTGAACTGGTATACCCTGGTAAAAGAATAAAGAATAATAATGCCAAGGGATCCATCCTTATGGAGTCCTACTTTGTAGTATCATTAGCCTCACTGAGCTCTCTCCTGGATGACTTCAGGGGCTCTGTGCACATCATGGAGGATGTGCCAGAATGGTCAGACTTGGGGATCCTTCTAGCGACTTCTTTGTTGTGAGTTTTTGATCACCAGGTGCGGACCCCTTGAACACTGAAGAAGAACCTTCATTTATTGACGACTACCTCCAGGATCAGAAGTTTCCTGACCGACTGTTCCGCAGAACCAAACGGGGGCCACTCTCCTCAGGAACTCTGTTCGAAGGAGAAATGGTGAAGATCTTCCGGTCAAACCCGCACCAAATCACTGACTGACTCTGTTAGGTCACTGTCCACCTTGGCCGCCGCAGCCTCGAAGCATGGCAAGTCCCAGAATGCATCTGCTTGCCCCTTGGCTCATGCTCCCTCCAGGACACAACGCCCTGGAAAGAGTGAATAGCGATCCAGGAAGGGCAAGCCCTCCAGTAAAGGCAAGAAGCCCAGGAAGCCTCAGTGCTCCTGACACTTGTATATCGGTGCGCACCGTCTCAGGATTGCCCAACCCCATGCAGTTAGACTCCGCACAGCACTCGGTCGGCAGTTGCCTCACTGCATGTCACGCGCAATAGGGGTCTAACACATCTGATCCTTTTGACACGCAACATGCTGCCTTTCAGCGAAGAGAGGCCTCCACTAAGCTCAGAATCCTCATGGTTCGAACCACCAGCTTCTGGTTCCAAAGCATCAGCGTTCCAAGAGGTGATTCAGATGCTTCGGAGCAAGTGCACCATAAAGCTGATCAAGAATCAAGGTTTTCCTGGCTTTTACAACCTACTCTTCCTGGTCCCCGAGTGGAACGGAGGATGGTACCCAGTCACCGACCTGTGGATGCTGAACACCTTCCTGAAAGTCCTATCCTTTCCCACCCAACCACCCTGCTTCCTCTTTAAGCTGATGTTAACTCACCACTCTCCAAAAGAGGAAGGATGATATGAGGAGCATGCATACCGCGAGTCACGACCAGTTCCAAAGGAACCGAGAGATGGTGCCATGGGACTGTCGGGTTTTCTGGAATCAAGTGGGTGAACTCAACTCAAATGGTGGTTGAGAGGAAAAAAAACTTAATAATACCGATTTTACTGAAAATATCACATGTCTGGGAAGTATAGGCCAGAGCAGTAATAACAAGAGGACCAAGATGGGCCTTTGCTCTACTGGCAAGCAGGAAAAGCAATCCAGTTTTAACAGTAAGCCGGCCTCAAGGTTCTGTGGGCCTGGTCTTGGTCTGTCGTATACACCTTTGCCAGATCCAAAGGTCCAAAATGAACCCCCAAAAGCTGCAAGATTCATTTCATTACCAGTATGATACTTTCACACCTTAATATTAAAACTTTTCCAACACAATGAAGAACACTTCAGTCTGCCATGACTTTGGGAACACGCTGATCACACACTCTGAGATACAGTAGTCCAGGCTATTTGTAGGCAGATATAGGTGGCCTTAAAATATGGGTAAATTCTCTAAGAAATAGGTTGTAGTGTTATGACAAGGTGGTCTTAAGATAAGGTCCCACGATGGTGCCAGGAATTATTTGATTGGAGCCAATTTGGCTTACAGGACTTTAATATATTAGCCTAAGGGGGACTTGTATGTCTACAGCCAAACTGATTCTTAACTTTTTAATCAGCATGCTGGTGTTACGTTTTGAAGATCAGATATTTCATTACAATTGTACGAAAAAAATCTGTGATTTCTTTAAAAAAATTTCTGTCTGCAAAACTGACAAAATTGAAGGAGAAAGAAGACTGAAGTGAAGTGGCAGTGGGTAGACACTTTCAAGTTCCATTCTATTGGTTGATTAAATCCCTTCAAGGAAATGATGTCTAGCATTTTGAAGTAACCTCCTGTGACATAAACAGGACACAGCCCCATAGTACAATTTAAAGACACATATCCATGAAGCCTAGAGGAGGAGATCTAATACAGAGTTCCTACAGGACAAAGTGCTGCATTAACCATTTGGCCATGTGTCATTTACCTTACACAGCATCATTTTAAAAATACTTAATATATACCACAATCTGGCACTCATCTACCACTGAATGATCTTATTTTTTGCATGGTATTTGCAATCACTCAGCAGCCCCTGAACACTCCTACCGCTCATCAGCCATTAAACACTCCCACTACTCATCGGCCACTGAACACTCCCCCCACTCATCAGCCACAACACCACCGCTCATCGGCCACTAAACACTGCCACCGCTCATCAGCCATTGAACACTGCCACCAATCATCAGCCACTCAACACTCCCACCGCTCATCAGCTCATGAACACTCACTTTCTTATGGCAGCTGCACTCATGAGCAACAAACCACTCCAAATCACACAATGTCTCTAATGAAGCACACTTTTTTTGTTTCGCTAGCTGCAACCATTAATCAGCCACTAACCACTCATGTGCTCTGGAACAGTCATTCTCAATTGGTGCAACCCTTCCGCGCTAATCACTCCCAACCACTCCTGTGACATGATGCACTCAACTTCACAGAACAGCTGCTAACACTACTTTGCTCCAGTACAATTCAATTTTCAAAACTCAGCTCTAAAAACATTTCTGACTATGCAACACATCCACTTTCCAAGGTACAGCTGCCATGCAGTACCCACCTGCTATAGAACATTGGCAAGCCTGAATCGGCAAATTGAGGTGCTCTCTCCTGATGGGCCTCAGATCACGCAGTGGACACACTTCCACGTTGCCATAATCCACGTATCTTACTATCACACTGTCTTTGGTGTCATGCTGTTTTACCATTGCACGGTTCCAGGAGTTGTCCTCTGTGAATAAGAGAAAAACCATTTATTTTCATGTACTAACATTTCAAATATCAATTCTGCTGATAGGTAAAGTTTACCACGTTAAATCCATTTAGAAAAATCAACCAGCATCAAACTTGACCGACATCATTTTGTTCACTTCCATATAATTGTGTTGGACTGTGCTGCTTTCAAAATTGTGGTCAGCACCATTGATTTGACAAGCAACTAATGATGACTGGGCATTAGCAATCACATGTTTTGCACTTCACATGTTTAAACTGCATGTTATGCTATTCCATCTATCATCACAGCTAAAATCATTCAGTGCACATGGTTTATACAGCAAAATATCCTATCAGCTTATGTCTAGTCACTGTTTCTCACAAAAACATGAAGAGGCTTAATTCCAATGCAAGACACGGTGTCTCCTTCTCTTTACTATACCAAAAACAAAAATCTATAAAAGCTTACCAGCTTATACTTACTTCACAGTACAGTGTATACCCTTGTGCCCAATTAATGGAAACACTGCCATATGTTTGAAATACTTCACAGATACAGACACGAAGTAGATGAAAACATGGATGTGAGGCCTGGAGGTCATAGTAAGCACATACTTTTTACATACATTTTTTTGCTTTATTTACACAGCTATAAAGTACAAAGTATAACCATCTTCACAGGGCATGGACAAACCTGAACACAAAATGGTGTGAACTTACCAGGATAAAATGCAATACAGAGCTCCCCAATCATGGGCTGGTAGCCTGGAGTGGGCGGAGTCGAGCTGCAGTAGGTTGCCATCTGTTCCGTCAGTGCTTGAAATTCTCGACTCACTAAAATCATACCATAGACATTCATTAAATATTATCCTGTACTAGGTACCTTGACTCATAAAGCTGTCAACTAGAAGATGCCTCCCTCCATCCACAGCTTCGTTTCCCTACTGGGCAAACAAACTAGATCCATATTTAGAGGCCCTATTCACAATGAATTTGATCTGATCCTTACATTAAAATTGATGCACTTTTGGCTCTGAACTGCTTTACCCATGGGCTATTATTTGATCAAAATTTTCACAATTAACCAATCTACATTCTTGGCTGTAATATGAACTTTGGGATTAATATTTTCTTTTTATAGAATTGACCTTAGTTTGAGCTGGATAAAAATCTGGATCACAATAAGATTAAACTATAATCCCAAAATGTTACCCATACATTTGAACGATAGCCATAAGAAGACAGATTGGTTTTTACTAGAACTGGTAATGTGCTATTAGACCCAGGAATAAGTAATTCGTGGTTAAAGAAGTCCACTTTAACTGACCTTAATTTTGATCCTAAGTTCAGCATGAGATCAAAATTCTTTCTGAATATGGCCACAGAGGTGTCTCTTCATATCAGGATGACTAAAAACTTAGGTAAAAAATGTGAAAAACTGGTGTCCTTTTCAATGGGCAATATGACACAGACCTTCAATTTATGGACAAATGGCAAATAAGGAGAGGAGAGTCCATAGAGTGGCAAATCATTCTAACTTTCAGACATACCCGCCAAAATGTGGGCTTTTTTGATGTTGGTCTTCACCAAATAAAGATTAGTTTAGGACAATAACCCTATGTTTCTGAACATCAGATAAACAATTATGACAACCTGGAACACTGTGCACTAATTCTGTCCCCCAAAACTTGGGCTGGACAAGGTTGCAGATGACAAGTGAACATAGACAGCCACATGGCCTTAAAATTTTTCATCCCCAGAGTACATTGGGAAGAATAGCACTTTCAGGCAAAGCTTTAAAAAATGTTTGTTTGGTGTTTCAGACTCAGCCCTCAAAGGTATGGGTCGGTAGGGAGGCTCTTTTTTTCCCCTTGGGCAAAGTGACGCCGAGTACCAACAAATAATAAATACTTTACATAAATGTACTTTGTATAAAATTAGAGGGGTCTGTTTTTTCTGCAGTATCACATGAAAAAGTCTATGACATCCAGTGCAGTGTATTAATCATAGTCTCTCCACTCTTTCATTGTATGCACCAGCCTCTTTGTGTATACATGTAGTATGCTTTTATGGAGGCTTTTCACTGAAAGTTGACATCCTGCCTCTGGCACTTTTATTAATATATATATATATATATATATATATATATATATGCTGAAATCTAATCTGATGACCATCACCAAAAAAAAAAATTCATTTCCTAAAATGCATTCCCTTCATAACCTTGCAAAACTAGTCAAGGTTGTCCATATGATGCAACATAAAACTTCCACATGATCAAAAATTTATGGTACATTCGGTATCCTTCAGCTTTTTCTTTATTGCCATATTGAATTCAGTATCCTTAATTTGCATAAGTTCTTAATGACCTTGAATAATAGGTCAAGGTCATGTAACATATTGGAGGAGGAGGAGGAGGAGGAGGAGGAGGAGGAGGAGGAGGAGGAGGAGGAGGAGGAGGAGGAGGAGAAGAAGAAGAAGAAGAAGAAGAAGAAAAAAATTTCACCAAATTTCAACCTCCTTAGTCAAATCCTTCTCAAGTGCTTCTGCATTTATATTTAAAAGTGGTCATGTGACCCCGCAGACAGGTCAAGGTCACCTATCTACAATTCCAACCTAGTTTGTATTATGGTACATAATCATGCTCTGCTGGCACCTTGGCTATATTCCACCTGTTCATTTCAAAGTTGCGAGTCCTTAAGTGGCTTCTGATATATAAATCTTGCGTAGATTTATGGTATAAAAAGTCCACCAGATGGCACTTCACTACACATGTAATCATACCTTATCTGTGCAATTCCTATGATGGATATTGTTGCATGTGCCAAGACAATGAGCGATTCCTTAACTTAATGTCCTCAATGACCTTGGGACAGAATATCAAGGTCAAAAAAGGGTCAAGATCACTGATATTACCTTAAATTCTAGCTTTAGACATTGTCTATACATCCTATAAATTTGGCAAGTCTAATCCAATAGATCGTATGCACGGTCGCCATTTTGAATAAATTAGCGCCATGTTGGGAAATTGCATTCTGGGATTAATTGTAGTACGCTGCCGAGATCAGCCTGCGGGCTGCATTGATATTAGATAGCTCGCCGTGATAAGTTTCACTTGTTGCTTAGCGAGTCTTTTCCTTAATATGGTCGGACAAATGTAACATATATTTGGTTTCTGAAGGTGTAGTATAGAAACTATCTGGTATCCAAAAAATGTGTGGAAAATTTAATTCTTTGAGGGGGGAAGGATGTCTTTGAGGTTTGAGCAAACATCATCAATTCACTGTGGTGTTTTTTGTTTGCATGCATCCCTACTTTCTCATCTTTTTCTTTCGCTTGTGGGTAGTTTTTTATTTTTCCTTTCTTTTTCTCCTTTTTTCCTGGTGCGTTTCGATCGTACATTAAGAAGCGTGATTTTCTTTGACGTGGAGGTCTGCCTTTCAGTGAGAAATAATCCCTGGACAAAATAAACATAAGAGAGACTGTATCCATCTGGTTGGGCGTGGGTTTCAATGATCTTTCAATGAGGGGAAACCGCAAACTCGTGGGCATATCGAACATAGCGAAAATGTCATTCTTAGTGCATTTACTGTCAAATAAAAGGAATAATACTAACGACTACTTGCACATACTTCAACAGTTTCTCTTCAAATCAGGAACGTACACTTGCGTTGAGACACCCCTTTGGTAATCAAGAGGTTAGACAGACATAGGCAAACGAACAAGCGTACGTGCAAGACCAAACATTCTGGATATCTCTGTGTGTGTGTGTGTGTGTGTGTGTGTGTGTGTGTGCGTGCATGCGTGCGTGTGTGTTTCTCTTGGTTTAAACTATTCTATTTCTCAAAATACATGTATGATTGGGGAGCAGGCAACGCCTATACGAGCCCATCCCTTGGGCGGATATCGATGCAACATTGTACATTTAAGTGTGTTGCACATTTTTACAATGTACATGTATAATATTTCAGTAATTTTTTTATATCAAACAATTACCCTAAAAATACTGAATTAAAATGGGAAAACATGTCAGCGATATGAAATTTGGTTCCTAGGTCTTCAAAGTGTGCTTTCTGAAACCATTAGTACGTGTTAAGTACTTGGCCTTTCTATGTGTTAACGATGTTTGCATAAAATTAATCACCCCGTGCTTAAGCTATGAAAGAGTTTACAAGATTAGCACAAATACTGCTTGCTTTAAAAAAAAACTACTTGTGAAAACAACGCGCCAAGGAGCGCATGGTAAAAATATCTAGTTTTAAATGTTGAAATTAACATTTTAGTGACATGTCAAAAATGGAATCTTTTGCCCGTTTTTTCGGCTATGACTAAGAAAACTCACCGCATAGGTTTAAACATATGTATTTATACAGGATTGTCCAACAGTACTTCTAGTTGACTAATAACATGGGTTGTCGAGCTGAATATGACAGGTGGAAGAGCAAAAATCTCAGCTTATCAATCTGATTAATTTCTGCTACAGATGAACACGTCCCTGTTTTCATGTATGACATTGCGTAATGAAAGTTGAACATTTCCTATTTTCATGTCTGGTTCAGATTATTCCCAAATAAAAGTTTCTAGAAGAATACCTTAGTTTTGAAACAACTTTGCTCAAAACTGCACGGTCTTATCTTTGAAAAATCAGTAATAAAGGAAGCAAAATTTGTTATTTTAGGGAGCGTAGTCTTTCTTTCTTTCATTTATTTAATTCGCTCGTTCATCTATTAACCTGCATGTCTGTCTATCTATGTATCTGTCTGTTCTTTTATCATTGGCCATAGTGTTTACATGTTGGTTGCAAAACACACAATACGATTTGGTTCCTAAGGGAAAATGATTCAGATGATAGGGTTACCCAGTTGGAATGGATATATTTAAAGTAAACTATATAAACTAATCGCAATGTGCTAATGTCATCATTCAAAGTTACACGGCAAAGGTAGTATGACAAGGTCATGGGCACGAATTTACACAATTTTCAGTCCTTTCCAGGACAGGAAATTCTTCTTATCCATTGCCAGTTTTTATTTGTTGGCAAGGGATAAAATATATGTTGTTTGCCTCAGGAATAATTTGTAAAGCACACAGCCAAATAACAAATTAAACTTCTCATGGCTACCTGTGTAATTTCATAGTCGACACAGGTATGGCCATAACCGCTCGCATACTACAAATAAGCCCGCAATGCACTCCGCGTCAAAAAATTTGGCGCATGCGCTGTGCCACGAGCATACCATCTATTTCTTCTCAAGATATGAATTTCATATCTTCAAACACATTTTGCCTCATATTTTCCATCAAATTATAGGTGGTGCCACTAGTATCACTAGCAGACTTTGACCCCTGCCCCCCATCCCCCAAAATTTGGCAAAGATCAGCCAAAAATTAAAGATGCTAGAGTGTTCACAAATTTTCATATTTTGACCCCTACATTGCATAATATTGTAGGTAGCACCACCAATATCGAAAAGAGCCACGATTTTTATACCCCCCCTATAAGTTCTGAAAGTTATATTGGGCTAATTTGAAAACTGTGGACAGTATGCAGTCACAAGATTTTCACATTGTGACCTGTACATTACATAATACTATAGGTGGCGCCACCAATTTTAATATTGACAAAGGTTTTTATACACTTTTTAACTTCTTAACATTATATGGACCTATCTAAAAAATTGTGGAGTGCAGAGCATTCACGAGATGACCCCCATATTCAAATTGGCCGTTTGACTTTGATCTTCAACTCGGTTTAAAAAATTGTTCCTGTTCAAAATATGCGCCCCACATCCAGCTTTCCATATATAATCTGTTCAAATCGGGTAATGACTTTTCGAGTTATTGAAGCGAAACTATAAACTTGGACAAGTGCCAAACTCCATAATTACTGGGTCACAGCGACCAAACAAGTAGGTCACCAAGTACAGTTTTATGTATTATGTAATTATGTACAATTTTGATCTGAAAGCTCAATTCTCTTTGCCACTGATGTCCAAGCTACACCCAGTCATTACAAAATCGCCTTTTCAACTTTACTGGCATGGTAACCTCACAAAAATGTGTCAAGGTCACTGATATTACAAATTTGGCAAGTCTTATCCACTTACTTTTCAAGATATAGAATTTTGTTATCTTAGAACACATTTTGGGTCATAATTTCCGTCGAATTATAGGTGGCGCCATAAGTATCATTAACAACTTTGACGTTGACCTCCCCCAAAATCCCACCAAATTTGGTGCATATCCGCCACAAATTAAGGATGCTAGAGTGTTTACAAGATTTTTTACATTTTGACCCCTTTACTACATAATAATGTAGGTGGCACCACTAATATCAAAAGGGGCTTATAGGGCCTGTATTTTTCCGTTTCAAAAAACTAGAAATTCCATTTCACCAGCCAGAAATTTCCAAATTCTGTTTCAGTAGTTCTCTTTGTATGTAAAACACATTAAGGCAAAACAGCAAATTCCATTTCAGAGGTGACAAAAATCCATTATTCCGTTTCGTTTCAGTGAAAAAAAAGGAAAAATACAGGCCCTACCCTTATATTTTTATACACCCTGTAAATCCTGAAAGTTATATTGGGTTAACTCGAAAATGTGGATGGTATCACGCAAACAAGCAAACGTTTACGGACATCTCCTTTTCAACTTAAAAGCTTCATATACTATTCCACCATACCAACACTGGCATAAACAGGTAATTTTATCACCATAAAGTTGACTAGAGGTGCAATGAGGTAAAGTGTACTAAGGTATTAGCTGGAAGCCATCCCCTCCACTATACTGGATGAAGGCTGAAATACAAGAAATCCTGCAAAAAGTGAGTATAATCATGGTTTTCCGACCTAAGATGGACTAGAGAAAATTCTCTAGGTGGGTTAAGGTGCCAGGATGGTTTCAAGCGTGCTGCAGACCCTGCCGACTTTGACCCCGTCCAGCTCATATAAATTGATCGTTTCACCCATAAAATTACATATTTTCATAGTCGTATATATGTCTAGATTTGTAAAAACAGAATATCGAATCAATTTAGAGATTTTTCAGATGTTTTATGCTGTTTTGTGAGCAGGTATAGATTCACAAGTTTATTTCAGCTCGTTTGCACAATACATGTATTCAATTTTAAGATCTGCAAACTATCTGAAACCATAATATAGACCACTCCCCAGGAACTGAATTTTTGTCTAAGGGTACAATTGATTTTATACAATTTTGTAGAATTTTGAAGTTGGTACCATATTGTTATACAGTTTCCTCATTTTTTGAGCTACAAAAGTCACAGAAGGAAGAGTTGAAAGGCCAAACAAAAAAAAACTGCTTCCTAAGTTAGTCATTATCTTGCTTTACCCGTTTATTTTGAGAGAATATATCTATCCATGTTTGATTGACATCATTATAAAATTTGATTGGTCTTGTGAAAATTGACTTCCGAGAAAATCGCTTTCAAAGGTCATGGCTCTGATTTTTACAAAAAAAACAGATCGTCATGTGAAAGTAACTCATTACCTCTGATCGCACTTTTCAGTATGAGTGGAGTAAATAAGAACCTTCAACTTTGATGTATTCTTGCAAAGATACATTGTTGTTTTGTGGTCAAAAATTCAAGTTTTTTTATCTCAAATTTTGTAAAGCCAGACACAATGTTGCTTTTAGCGCTGTGGTTTCACATGCCGCTTCCAAGGATCAAAGGGAGGACGTAAAGTGATTACAAGGTCACCTGACCATGGCCCTGACAACACACTATTTCAAAATGGCAGCCGTGTGTGGTTTGACAGTTTGTTTTGCAATATTCACCTAGGTGGCAGGTTTTATAATCTGAGATCGTTCGACCAGGGCCAGGCTATATACTGTCAGGGTGCGCCACAAGGCAATTGTTTGATTATTTGCACAACAAGCAACATGTAGGATTGAACGTGCGAGGGCTTTTTAGTATCAAGTTTCACTGAAAGTGACCACCAGAAAGTTTGTCACAAATTACATGATTAATATTGCTGTGCAGTTTCCAGGTCAGTTTACCAAAAGGTTAGGCACACTTGGAGATGTAAAATGTCTAGCCTTTACTTTAGTGCAGTTACAGTTTTTCGAAACAACATGGGGAGTGCAGTTACAGTTTTTCAAAACAACATGGGGGGGCAGAATACAAGAGTCTGCATGATCACGAGCATGATTTACCGTAACATCCAGTATTTTTTTTGTCATGGATTTTACTCGGATCTGGTTCTGTGTTACAGACTTATGCCATTTGAACTTTTTAATGAAACTAAATTTTAGTTCATTGTTCCAATATTAATGTGTCATGTCGACATATAGCGAACACCCAGAACGATAACAACACAGTCGTCATTGTGTTCACAAGGGTCTTCGTTACTGTGTGGTGATGAATCTATGTATTTTTCTCTTTTGCTTTCCTTCACAACTTTTCACTCGTGCCTAACTCTGTATTAACAATTTGTTAAATTCAAGTCTTTTTGGGAAACTACAACATACAAGACAATAGGTCCCAGATCCAGTTATTTGTACGTCCATGCGCCGTGTTCATCCTCTGAATTGGGGACATGCTGGAAGCACATGGGATTAGACGCATTTGATTGGATGGTGCGTGTCATGCGACTAAATTTACCAATGACAAACCTCGAAACTTCCCTCGACTAAAACAATGACGAATTTTATGCTAATTTTTAGGTATATCCCAGGAATTCTTTATTTTTAACCGATTGGGGAGCTTTGTTACACAGAGACAAACTCCTGAGCTTTCCAGCAATATAAAATATCATGGCCGTCGAAGAGAAACATTGAGGCCGCAAACGAGACAAAGTTACCTAGGTTTTTGTGTAAATTTCGGACTTAATCATTCAAACTGCGACAAAAACGGGAGCTTGTTAGATTTTAATCCATGTGTGAGGGAAATAATCCTTTTAAACACAAAATGGAAATAACCAGTGGCAAGTATAGAAGTTTGCCTACCATAAAATGTACACGCTTGCAAGTAAATAGACAAAACGGGCGAACAGTGAGCTGATGAATGTTGGCTCGAGGTGCGGTCGAATACACTCGCAAACGATGGGAAATGATGTCCAGAGCATGTTCAAATGTACTCCCCTAAAACGTGCTAACGGTGCTGCTGGGACTCATGAAATATCAAATCCACTGATTCATTGGAAATTAAGTTGAAATATGTTCCTCAGGTTCAAAGCTGGTATATGGTTTGCGTGAGTATGCGCGATGTTAAAAGCCCAAAGCGCCCGGACCGCATAATACACATGCACAGGTTTATTGTCCCCCCCCCCCCCCCCCCCCCCCCCGCCCACTGTCTGCCTGTCAGTATCAGCTAGATTGCAATCAAATAATCCCATTGCCGCAAAGACGATCGACCTGGCGAAAAAGCCAGAGTGGACTCTCTTTTAGCTTAGCCTCCTTGGTGAGCCAAAAATGGCTGAAATCACATATATAACCCAGTGAACATTATCAAATAATAGGCTCACAATAGCTTGGAAAACATTAAATTCATTAGCAAACACGATAATAATGTCCGTTGTTCAGCGACGCAAGGTGTTTAATCCTGTTAAGTTTTGACAAGTTTTGAAGTCGGAACGATGGAGCCTTGTCAAGTTGACCATCTGCTGTGACGCAGTTCACCCTCCATTTAGATAGATCATATTGTGCAAAATTACTTCTAGATTGCCAATAATGTCGTAAGTCACTGTAACAGCAAAAAGAAAGTTGTTTAAGTGGCACTAGTTCCTTTGGTGTGTCTCTCTTCGACTGATATGTACATCAAATCAAGCATACCGCCATTTTTCCCCTGCGGTCATGTGACTTTGCCGTTGTCAGGGGCCGGTCAGTATGGCTGATGGCTGTTCAAACATTGTGGACCATTACCATATCAAAGTAAACAGAAGATACACTTGCAGTGGTCCTCTGAAACTTGTCACAGTTTTTCATCGATTTTCTCATATAAATATTGATTTTTTTCCAAACAATGTTTGGTCACCCCTAGTGGTGTTCCGATTAATCGAATTAATCGACAATCGTCCGATTAATTTAAAAGACCAAGCGCTCCATTATAAAATTCCCATAATCGATTATACGTGAGCGATAATACAGAGTTTAGTGCTAATCGCGTATTTGTGCAGTAAAACGAGTTTTTAGTACAATATTTTTATTATATGGATAAAAATGAAACAACTACCAGTTTTTCATGACATTTTGAATGATACAACTCCAAAAATTTACGCTAAAACTTCGTAACTTTGCCCCTTTGCCGCCACGACGTTTTGCGTCATCCGCCACTGTTTTTTATACTGCTGGAATCCTCAGAATTTCGTCTCTTAATGTAACAAGCTCTCTTATTGGCTAAGAAATAAATATTCCTGGGGTATCCCTCCAAAAATAGCCCAGAATGAAAATCGAAGCTCATTATAAATGCGCTGGGTCATTTCCAGGTTTCTCATTGGATGGATTTGGTCACATGCAAGTCACCGTCCAATCAAACTCGTTGTTTGCCATGTGCTTGAGTCAAGTTCGATTTGTTGTGCAAGGTGAACATGTCGCATTCACGCAAAGATTATAGGACCAAGATGTGAAATTTTGACATCATACTTTCTCAAAACGACTGCGATGGAACAGATCTAGACACAGATAAAGGCAGGAATGAAAATTCCATAAGCAAAGCAAGGAAAATACGCAGATTCCATCACAGCACGGTGACGAAGCTTTGCCTGATTGAGATTTGTGTCAACACGATGTGTTGTCGATCGCTGTCTCAGATACGTCACGGTACGATGTTTTTATCCAAAGTTTGTTGTTTTAATTTGATTAAAATGTCTGAAAGGATAAAAATCTGTATAAAAGTACAAATGAGGAATGAAATTTATGACCGAAGGCCGGGAAAAATATACGCACATAACGGAAAACCATGCCCGGACTCGTGCCTGTTCACACTCGCTTGTGTTGCACGGCCCGTGACCGTGTCTGTTGGAAAAAAAAAAAAAAAAAAAGGTGACCAGACGCTTGACATCCCATAAAGCATAAAAAAATGTAGGGGGTAAATTGAAATAAAAATTGCACAGAATTATACCTCATGTAATTTCTGACCGACTTTGTGTTGATCACTAGGATTGAATCGCAAAACTCACAGAGCCCAGGCACCTTCAATCCAGGAAGTCCTCTCTTGCGCAAGCGATTAGAAAACTGCCCGGTGGCACACTGTGTGCGATACCAGATACTGGCAGATTGCTAGGAGTTAAGGCAGTTACGTTGTGATATAAATGCAAAGAACCAAAGATTAAACAAAACTAATTCCAACAAAAAAAGCCAATATGTTTCTTTGAATTTCAAATGTTGGGTGTAGTCCCTGTACTGATCCTTAGGCTGTGGTGGTGGCGTGGGGGGGGGGGGATCTTTTGCGTGATGTGTGATAAAAATTATGTGTGATGAGAATTGAGAAGAAATAAATTTGTGTGATGTCACTGATGTGTGATTGCCTGGTTGGGCATTTTAATTTTATGTGACATTATGACATAGCCACGAAATGGATGGATACCCCCTGTCACTCCTTTCATGTGAGTGTGATTGAAAACATTTAATTGTGTGTGATGTATGGTTGCAGCATTTAATTTTGTGTGATGGGTACCCTCCCTCTCCCCTCTGTAGTGTATGACTAGTAGTACATATTAACTGATTTCTTTTAATAAAGTCAATAAATTGTGACTTAAATATGCTTTGTAGTGCTAGTTAGTATAGTAGTAGCAGTAGTGTAGAAATAGTGCTTCTTTACTTTTGCAGGTAACACATGCATGTCACATCATAAAGCAATAAAGCACTAGAAAGCACAAGTAAATGCAAGAAGGCAAGCCAATAGGGTGGTATCTCTGGTGTGTACCTTCATATTTTGTTTTAAAAAAGAACTTGAAACTGGTTCATTAAGCTCTGTCAATGAGTCGTTGAGAATACTCCCAAAACCGATTATAATCGATCATCGGTCACTTCTAAAAACCAATCATCGAGACTTTGAAATTCGGACCAATTCCCAACCCTAGTCACCCCATACTTTAGGTGTTTATCTTTCAAATAGAGAACAAAAGTCATTTTGTGATTTTTTTTGGCACAGCCGTCATGGACCAAATCATCCTGGCACCTTAGGTATACTTTACCCCGGGGACTTCCCCTCTTACCCCTCTAAACACTTTGAAGACTACACTTTGTCATTTCAAGCTCCATCTTGACATTGTTTGACTAATGTTCTTGAGTTAGTGTTGTATTGTTTAGGGTATTTGGTCATAACTCTGGAAACATTTCAACAGAGTTTTGTGTAGTTGTTTTTTTTATAACCTTTGTGTCATAGTTTTTGCAGCAAAGATCTGACTCTATCGACAAAATCGCTAAAAAGTGTGGAGTTTCGAGCAATACGTATCACTTGTCTGATGCAAACTTCACAGGTTTGTTTCTCTGGAATGTTTCCTGTCAGATCAGGGTAAGAGATAATATCAAATTTGAACTGGTCTCTCTTGTCAAATATTTTTGTTACACACTGGTTGTTCTTTATTTCTCTATCCAGATCAAGGTAAGTAGCTTTTGTATCACTTTCATTTTCCAGATTTAATATTAGTTCTTTGGGATATATGTTTTTCCAATTACCCTTTATTTCGTCTCCATTGTTTAAAGCACACAGGTCATCTACAAATCTTCTTGTGTGAGAGAGATGGACAAACATGAGCGGTTGCGTAAGCTCTGCGGCCTTTGGTCAGCACAGCTAAAAATGACTAAAAATTTTGTGATATCATCAACCATGTCAAGGCCGGATTTTCCACCCAAAAATCACCAGAATGCACCATTTTGCATGCTCAAATTCAAAATTTTGCAAGGGGGGGGGGGGGCATACCTCCAGACCCCCGTAGCATGGCTTAGTGCCTTTTAGGCACTTGCTTTGGCCCTTTGGGTCACTGAAAAAATATATGTACTGGCCCCCAAAAAATTTTTGAGGCCACTTTGGTCTCTGACAGAGCTTCTAACACTGCAGCACGTGCTTGTACCAGTTCTATGATAATGTGATCCAACACTGCTGAACAGGTTATAGAAGCAGAGTATATATTTCAAGTAATGAAGGTGACAAATTCTGCACAAATTTTATCCTCAAAAAAATAACAAAATATATTCATGTTGAAATGATGGGGGTTTTTTTTGCTTATTTTTGCAATAAAATCCAAGCAACAAAGGTCTTCAACATAGTTCTAGACCATTAATTGCAGACTATTGTTTAAATATAACTTAGTGGTGAGACAAGTAGGAATTTTGGAACAAGTAAGTTTCAAATTGAGGTTGTCCAGGCACAAGTTAATTTCAACATATGGTTAGCCTTGGGACAAGTAGAAAAAATCCTTAATGTCAAGCCCTGAAGATCTGCCAAAAGTTAAAAATGCCAGTGTTCACAAGATTTTCACATTTTGACTCCAATATTGTATAAAATTGTAGGTGGCGCCACCTATATGGAAAGGAACCTAGATATTCATGCACCCTATACGTCCTGAAAGTTATATTGGGCTAACTTGAAAACTGTGGACGGTATTGCGCTAATGAGCAAAGGTTTAGGGACGGAGAGACATGGGCGGTCGCACAAGCTCTGCAAACTCAGGTCAAAGCATTTACTGGAACAATGAATCACTGCTACAAACATATCAAAGCAAAGTAACTCACACTCTCTTGATAATTCCAAGGCAACAAAGGATGATGGGTCCTTGACCTCAAATACCATCACGTCACAGACTTCTGGAAGTTTCTTTGTATCGATTTCATCCAGAAAGACTTGTTCCATACAGATACCGGACAGGTTTGATTTTCCTGGCGAGGACCCTCTTCCCGTTTCAAGTGCCCCTGCCATTTCTGCCTTTTGTTTTCGTACTGCAGTCTGTGTGGACAGAGTCGAGACCCGACCGCTCCTAGCCCTGGCTGGACAGAATTTCTCGATCTCGTTCCTGACTGAAGGCACATGTATTTGCGATGTCTGCACATTTAAATCTACATAATGGACACCATCCACATAATTGACTACTTTGGCATGAATGGGTACATCTTGTGGTATTAACCTCCTGAATGTGTCTACTAACTGGTTATCTGCAGCATCCATGCTATCTACTCCAGCTAGAGAACATTTGATAGCTTGTGTTGGAAGGGAAGCATATGCTGCCGGCAACTGGCAAATATTATGATATGGAGCTGTGTCAGTATTGCCATAGTCTACAAAGAACAGCGTTGCTTTCGTATCGTCCTTCTCAAGAACCAGAGCTCGATACCAGTCTCCATCAAGACAGAACTCTGCTGCTACCAGTTCCCCAATGTCAGGAATATACTTCTCCACCTTGTTTTTGAACTGGGCTGTCAAATCTTCAGTGGCCTGTACCATTTGTCTTAGTTGTTCATAATTATCATCTTCCCTGTCATGCAAATAAAATTCTTGCAGAGTAACTGCACTTAACAAAACCACTTTGCCTTCTTTTTTCAGCTGGTGGTGTGTGACTGGTGGACTCCTGTTTCTCTGTGCCTGAGCAGCCAGAGGCAGGGATTGTACCAAACCATCTTTTACGAGCTGTGCATTGATATTAAGTTCTGTGTCCACGCGAACTAGTATCGCGCTGTATTTACTAGTGCCTCTGATAGGAGTCAACTGTGCCACCAGCTTACATCCTACGGGTAAGTCCTTCAATACATCGGTGACCCGCGGGTCCCATGACCCATCAGGCCTGAGGCTGTGGATGTCCTTCAGTGAGCATGCTACTGCCTGGCCAGCAAGCACGCCAGCGCTCCTCTCCACCTTGTGAACATCTTCATAACTGACCACCTCCGTATTCCCAAAGTCTACAAAATACACTTTTGCAGATGCCTTTTGGGTGTCTACCTGGAGTACTTTAGCTCTCGACCATTCTTCCTGATATTTTGCAGCAACAAGTTCGCCAATAATTGGTCTGTATGGTTTTCCTCCCTCAGCATAGTGTTTGATGCTGGCCATAATCTCCCCCAGTTTGGTCAATTCCTCTTGATCAAGTATCTGCACCCAAAATTCTGCAGGACTGATGGTGTAACTTTCTACAACGTGTACTGGGTTACTTGGGACGGACAGTGGGGGCAAGTCAGATGCCATGACAACTTGGCTGACCCCCGAGACAACTGGGCCAGGTACAAAACCCTGGCTTTGTGCGACTGTTGCAGTCTCCATGCTGGTTCTCTTGCTCGTGCTTGTGGGCTCCACAACCACATACGCCTCACCATCTTCTGGTGCTGTCAGTTCCAGGTGCTGGTCTACAAGATCCTCGAGCTTCCACTTTGCTGCTGCTGCTGCACTAAGCTGGCACCGCACTGCCTGGGCAGGGTAACCCAGCAGAGACTCCGGCAACCGGGCTATGTCTGTGCCCTCCACCTGTTCAACATTCCCAAAGTCTATGAAGTGCACTCTGTAGATCCCCTTTTTCCTTCCTAGCACGGCTGCTCTGTACCAGCCCTCATCTTCATATTTCACACAAACCACTTCTCCTTGAATGGGCTCATACCCACCCTTGGGCCTCAAGCTCTCAGCTTCCCTGGCCAAATGCTCTTGGTGAGAGATAAAGGGCTTTTCACATATCTGCACATAGATTTCCTCTACGCTGACCACAGAACTCACAATCACCTGAGAAGATCGATTTGCTGCTGGCTGAGCTACTCCTAGAGTCTCTAAGGTTATTGGCGGCTTTTGTGCTGTACTGTCATCCTGTCTTGAACCAGACTTGTCACACACTTTACTTGGACCAGGTTCAGGAGACTTCAGCACAGTGGTCTCGGGAGATTCTGACACCGCTCTTTCAGCAAGCCCTGACTCGACAAGCATTTCATTCACCGAGTTCCCTTCATCAGTAAGTTGGACCACTGGAACATTGCCAGTCTCCCCTTCTACCGACATATTAAAGTACCTTAAAACCAACAGAGCGGAATCCCACCTGGCAGTCTTGGCTCCAACTCCGGCAAGCTGGCAACAGGTACCCTGCACAGGGTAGGCCTTGAATTTCTCTGGCAACTCCTCGATGGAGTCCTTCTTTAGCTGGTCACAATTGCCAAAGTCAAAAAACATTACCTGGTAGGTGGTGCCACTGCAGGATTCCACCACAGCTCTGTACCACTTTCCGTCTTCACTGAACTTAGCACATACCACTTCTCCCACCTTGGGCTCATAACCACTGACATGCTGAAATGCTTCCAGGCCACTCGCCAGCTCTGTCAACACATTGATATTACTTTCGTGAATTACCTGTACAAATACTGCTTCAGGGCTTCTAGCATCAGTAACCATTACCAGGAAATTGTTTTGTCTTGGGAACTTTACGACTCCCAGTTCCTCCAGTGTCACTACTGATTTCTGCATGGGATCCCTATTGCCTTGGACTCCATGCAGATCCTGATTTCTTTGACACACTGGCGATGTACCTGCCTCTGGTAGCTGTGTCCTCATTGAATGCAACATTCGATTTACTGATTCTTTTTTATCCTCTGTCAACAGTTCAACCAAACATGGTTTTCCTGTCTTCACTACTGACATTAAATAAACTTTATTTACCAGCATGTCAGGCTCCCAGGCACACGTCTTCGGGTCCACCCCATCCAGCTTACACAGAACAGCCAAAACTGGAAAATCTGCCATCTCATCTGGAAATTTTGAGATTGACTCACACCCCACTCCTTCCTCAACGTTACCAAAGTCTATGAATTTAACCCGGTACATGCCTCCCTGTTCGCTCAGTACTTCTGCACGATACCACCCATTGTCAACTTTGAAAAGTGCACAAACCAGTTCTCCAACTGACGGTTTGTATCCCTTCACATGTTTATGTGCATTCAACAATTGGGACAGGCTGAACACTTTTTCAATTACTTCATCATGGTAAATTTGCACGTGTATCTCCCCAGGGTCTTTGGCATCTGTCACAAACACTTTAATTTCAATCTCATCTGGCAGTCTAATATCACCAAGTTGGTCAGCTGTAATTTTCTCAGCCATAGCAAAGCCCTGATCCACAATTAACTTGTTCAGCAGATCATTTGTTTGTGCACCGAAGAGCTCCACTACATATGGCCCTTGTGATTCGAGGACGCGCATTTTGCAAGGTCCATCTAGGATTTTTTCATGCCATGTGGATGTTTTGTCTTTGACACCATTTAGTACACAGCACACTGTCTGGCAAGGATAGGTAACCAGTGAACTGGGCAGTTCTGCTACGTCTTTACTGGTTACTGTGTCGGTGTTACCCCAATCGACAAAGAACACGTTATACTGACCTGCTTTGTCAATATCTTTCACCTCTGCTCTGTACCAGAATGTGTCTTTCCTGTACCGAGCACATACAACTTCTCCAATCTCAGGTTTGTGTCCAGTTACAAAATTTATGGTCTCTAATTCTTGTGAAATTTTCAATAAAGCTTCACCGTTATCTTGTTCAAAAAGTTGTATGTACACTTCGGAAGGACTATATGCTGCAACAACATTCACATTGATCATTTTGTTCTCTGGAATCTTGACAATACCAATGTCCTTGATCCTGTTCACAGGGATCCTTGATTTGACTGGGATTTGTGAGTTGGCACGGGGGCTTGCCAAAGATCCCTTGGATTCTTTGGCTTGTTGGGTGACGCCAAGCTGGCTTGCTGTCTTTATACGCTTGGAAAATCCTGCCTCAATCATTTGATCCTGGAGAGTTCTTTCCCCACCAGGAGCTTCTATTTCCAGGAAGATGTAGTTGCCATCTTTCACTGCCACTGTGGCAGCCATAGGTGCCTCGTTACTTGTACACTTCCTGAAATACTGTGTGGCCTCTGTAGACCAGGTGCCTGGCAAAGCATGCTGGATGCCAAAGAGGCCACAGTTGATAGCCTGGCTTGCAACACCATAGAACTGCTCATCAAGCACGTACAGCTGGGACAAGGGCACTTTCTCTGAATTTCCATAGTCTATAAACTGAACATTAGCCTCTCCATTCTGTACATCCTGTATCTGACCCCGGTAAAATTCCTTATCCTCAGAGAACTTGGCAACAACATAATCTCCAATTTTCCTGCAAGTAAATAAAATATACTCATTATACAAGCACAGCATTTCAGAAAAAGTAAGCAAAACATGTTGATTATGGCATACCTGCCTCCACTGAACCATTCTTTTTTGGAACGGGAATTTGGTATAGTTGGTATGTGCATTTCCCATTTCCAGCTAGGCGATTGGGGCTGAAAGTTGCTGGTTCAAAACCTAGCCTTTCCGTGGCCACAAAACATATAGTTTTTGCATTTAATTTACGACATTTGTTTTAATGATCGATACACTGACGATCATCAACAATGTATTAGGTGCCATCCATAATTGTCATCACTGTCACTTGTATATAAAACATTCATAACTTTTGGACACCCCCCCCCCCCCAAGCCAAATTATTTTACAAAACGGCAAGCACACCATGGCTGCCTGGATTCTTGGTCATACTTCACGTGGCAACAAAGAAAACAACATACATGGCTTGTAACAGCTGTCACATTAAGCCTAGCATTACTGTTGACATCTCTATGGTGACCATTCGCCGGAAGCCTGGCATGTTACAACTGTCCGCTGGCATGCCAAACTACTTAGGGGTCGTGTGCCAAAAAAAAACTTTCCAAAAATCTGAAAAAAACATGGCTGGCAATTAACCCCCTCCCCTATCCAATATCACCTATTTCCTTGAATAGGTTGTCAATCATTGTTGTAAGTGTTCCTTGAATAGGTTGTCAATCATTGTTGTAAGTGTGCAACGGTATTTTCCCGCAAACCATGTTTACCTGCGGCCAGCGTATTTTACTCTTTTTCCGTGAAAAATTGGATCCTCTGCTCTATTGTACACAAAGACTGGTAGTATGTTATCTTTCTGACCAATTTACAGTGTTAAATTTTCTTTCTTACTTTCATAAATTATCCGTAATCGTCACTTATGTTCTTGCAAATGTCCCCCGTCTTCCAAGCCAGACTTCACAACACGAGGTAGCGAGAACTCCCGAACAAAACGTTAGTAGAAAAATGACACATTTGATTGGACGGCAAACACCATGTGATCAATTCTGGCCCCCTGACTGAGCTAGAATATTCCGCAGAATCGTCTTTGGTAGTTTCCCACTAAATTAATGAATTATACGTTTGAAACAGAAGCAGTTTTGGAGGGGTTTCCCCCCAACATACTTTTGTTTCAGCCAATGGGAAAGCTTGTTCCTAAAATAGACTAGGTTCTAAGCATTCTAATGATGTTACCAGCATGGCATGCAGACGAAAAGAGATTGAGACTGTGATGATGAAATCACCCTAGTTTTGCACAGATTTACATCATTCAAATTGTCACTAACAATGGCCCAGCAGCTGATCAGCAAGGTGTGAGACTTCTGAGAGCAACAAATGATGTGATTGAAATTTGCCCTCTATATAAATCCCACAACGGATTATGGTCAGATCCACCGCCATCCAACAAAATAAATCTGCATCGTTTTATTTGCCCAACCACAACACTGTTATTATAGCGTCACATTGCAAGCATAATTTTATTTATTTACATTAAATATGCACAGTTACAAATATAATGACATTCTACATGCAGGAAAATATATTATATTGGGGATTTTCGTCAACAATTGGTAAAACTGCAGCTTGACCAAGCTTGGTGCTGCTCCATGCGATCTTGTTCATGGCCGCCCATGGTCATCAACGGCATTGTGAAACTTGGGTTCTCCGTTGGTCTCAAATGATAACCTGGCTTAAAAGTCACACCCTACATTTGACCAAAAAAAAAAAAAAGCCCCTTAAGTGCGCCTATTACATGGGTAAATATGGTACTGTGTAAGTAAAGCAAAAATTTAAAGCTCTAGTGAAGCTTTTGAAACATCGGTAGTTAGAAACCCCTATTATCGCTCATTGTGACCTTTTCTATCCTTTGCTGAGTTGATAATAAAATCATTGTTTATTTTATGTATCAAATTGCTTTTGTGTGGTTTTACTTTAAAGTTGCAAAATATTTCCCCTCTCAGCGCCGTTGTTTTTACGATAAAATGCATCGTTTGAAGTCCTAGAAGTACCTAATAATTTAACTTTTCCAAATTGGAGAAAATCCGATTTTGGCATTGACCCCCTCCCCCTTCCAAGGGTTTCTCGGATTTTTGGGAAGTTTTTATATTTTTTTTTGTACCCAACCCCTTAGTTTTGAGCACGTGTCCTCACAGTGCCATACTCCTATTCACTTTTCATGTCCATGTGATGACCCACTCACTTGTCATCATACCCTCTCACCAACCCCACCCTCCCCATACACACACACAAAGTACCTTCAAGATTGGTTATGTATCCTGGTGGCAAGAATTGGCAACTGGGTTTTAGGCCTGTATTCAGGGCCATAGCCTAGGGTTGCGATTGGTCGGACCAACATTTAGGTCAAAGTATGACTAAAACTATAAATTTGCTTAGAATTTCCAAATTTCTGAATTTGGCCTGACCATCTTTAACCTGAAGGCCACAGCACTTGTATTCAATTCTGCTAGAGTTGAAACGATATGCCTCAGTCACTATACCATACGTATCATGATACACACCTCATGATACGTTATGTATCATGATATTTTAGTGTTTTATTTTGTCTGGAAGTTTGATACGGTATATGACATGAAATATTCAAAAACTACAATCCAGTTGAACTGGAAATGAAATAAAAATATATCAACAAAGAATGTTGCCAATTTTTAACAACTGTGTATTCAATTAATCATAAATGATTGTACAAATGTGATGATACACTGTAACAACAGTGATATTATGACAGTCTTAGTTCAAGATTGCATACCGGTATGTCACTTGTTAGCTGCCTCCCTGAATTTCATCAATATTTATTTTACCTTCTATATTTCATATTATTAATTGATCAACCTCCTGGAATTTTGCTTTCCATCTCCTGGATTTTGAGTTTTGGGGGTTGGTGACACTGGTCTTTGCGTTGTCAAATGTGTAAAAATAAATGTCAAAATACAGAATGTTTACTGTGGTACTGTCCTGAGGGTCCTCACTATCACGGTTGAAAATTGGCAAAACAGTCCTAAAAAAGTGGTAAAATTGCATTCGCTTCTGCCCTCCATAGGCGTAGCCGTAGGACTGGATTAAAGTTAAAGTGTAAAAACTTGGATATTTTTAGAGGATTAGGACTCAGATAGTTCTTCGGAAGCTTTCTGTTATGATTGCAACAGGTACGGTATAGAAGGATATTCACTGTACATTTGGTACCAATGAAGGCAACGTCATGTGTCGAGACTCCACTTGCACATCGGAAAGCATTGACATTATTTTTTTTTCAAACATATTTGTTTTGCCTTCAATAAAACTAACCGCTAATTGTCAATAACTTGCAAAATAAGCAAAATAATAAGATTTGATTCTACCGAAAACATCGCATGTAGTAACAGTCATTTCAACCAAATTACTGCAGAATAAATATGTGCAATTTTTCAGATGTATCAAGGATGACAAATGACGCAACTGGCACTTGAAGCATCCAAGTGGGGGTAAAAAAATTTGCATCATATCGTATTGTATTTTTTTTCACTGTACCGCATCGAGGATCATTAGCCCATTCGCATTGATGCATCAATGTATTGAGGAATCGTTTTATCCCAAAATTGTGCCAAGCATTTGTAGAAAGTTACTACTATGAGTGCAGGCATATTTATTGCTACGGGGCTTGCTGGATGCCTTATTCAAAACACTATTCGCCACTAGTTAACAAACAAGGTGACAGTGAACATGAAATCTATGTGTGCATATTACACCAGGTAAGCCAAAACACAGAGAAAATGTTACTTCTTGGAATTTTTTCAGATTTGCAGAGCTAAAATAGGGTCTTTTAACATCTGTACTTTTGGTGAGAAACACCATGGCAAGAATGAGAGGAGAAAGTACCTCAGCATTTGTTTTCAACAAAAAGGCCAAGGTACTTTCTTTTGCATTCCTGCCTCAGCATGCCTTGCCATTCCAGAGAAACACATAAGTAGTTTCTCTTCCCATTCCTATCAAAATATGTAACAGTGGCATTGCATGTATAGTTTGGATTTTTTTTTTTTTTTTTTTTTTTTCAAAAGTAAGGTCAACACTGGAAACATTTTGACTCATGACACACTGAAACTACACATTTTACTGTTGACAACACTCACCAGTTCCCTCTCCGGTCTGGCTGTATTTTTGAATAATGCTCTTTTATCCTGGTCATAAGATGTACCAGCTCTTCTATGCCTGCCTGCGCTGTCCAGTGCACCCAGAACTGACTAGGAGACTCCACGTGTACCACCATGATCCTGACCTCCTGTCCTGCTTGCAGATCAGCACTAACGCATGAAATAACTGGTCTGTCTTCATCACAGCACGTAACTACCCCAGCTTCTGATGGCATACCCGAAGGCGCTGGCCCAGAGACAGATCGCTGTTTCTGCTGTCCTGGGGTCTGCTTGGATCCCAAGGCACACGCACGTGGACTACCTTCATCTGACTTTTCTCTCTGGTTGCCACGAGGAGAGCTGGTTTTCCCTCCAGGAGACCCAGTTTTCCCAGGACCAGACTGCCAATGTTGTTTCTGTTGATGCTGCCCACTGTTGGGCCTTTTTTCCTGCTGGCTGGGTGCATTTATTCCTTGTCCACTGCCTCCATCACCGCATGGTTTTTTGTCATGGCTAGATTAACAGGAACACAAATTACTCTTCAATATCACAAATTTGACTTCGCACTGCATTCACAACTCCAGATAACATGCAAATACAATGGATCTGGTTTCCATAATCTCCTGCCAGTTCAAAATCACAATTACAAAGGTACAAGTGATACAGTGATGCCTTGTATAACCATCCCTACTGCCAGCACATACTGGCCTCAAATTGCAGTCTTAAATGAAGATAACTTTACCATACAATGTTGGGTGGCATGAAACATTGGTCTAGGAAAGATATACTGTATTCATTCCGATAAGGGTACACCCTCATTTTTTTGTCAGAAATGAAACCCTGGTTTTCATAGATATAGGTCAATTTTAGTCCCTAATCTGTTTTTACGCAGTTCTTCCAATTAAATTTTCCTAAGTGCATTGTGCCCTCACTGGAATGAATATGGTATGCAGTCTTTAATTAGAGGTGATTTTCAGAGCAGGTTCTACTGTAGAAGTCATCAGTGGGACGATTCCATATAAAACTCCTTCTTCAGTTTGTGACAACTGTTACAAATATGTACACCTCATGTTGAAGACATGTAAAATTCTGCTTTTAAAGTACCCATAAGACTACTATGAAGCATAGTTCACGGATTCTGAGAAATTCAATTTGCACTAGAATAAACACCATTATCTGTGACACTCCAGTTAACTCATTCCACCCTGATAGAAGACTGAGTCAACAGCTTTCCTTGGCGCGCTCTGGGCGCAATGCGCCCAGAGCACGCCAAGGAAAGCTGTTGACTATGGGCATATAATTTGGAATGATCTTCCATGCAAGTTTCATCCAAAATATTGAAAAATAATCCCTAAATTAGTAAAATACAATTAGCAGACGACATTTAGATATTAGCGGGAAAAAGCGTCATCAGGGTGGAATGAGTTAACTGTGTACACAATACAACATACATGTTTCCAAATCCTGTCATTTTATAAGGATTTCCATGTATGCCACTGAGCTATCAATCATGTACAATTTGCTCATCTGCTTGCCAGTGAGGAGTCAAACTCCAATCAGGGCAAGTTTAATTCTCAAAACACTAGCCCTCAGGGCAACCAGACATTTTAGTTTGAACAGAGGGCATGTCATATGTCATAATCTATCCCTGAGGACCACTGCAGATCAAAAAATAATTGTAGAGCCCTGGTTCTCAGTGATGACTGGATATAAAAATTTTTGGCACACTGCGCATCCACTTTCATCAACAACCTGTCCCTTGTTCCACTGAGAGATATAGTAACTAAGTGTAAATGGACTTTAACAGAATACACAAAATTATTAGATTTTGACTTCGAAACTAACATCCTTTGGGAAAATCACACTTACTTCTATTGTACACGTTAATACCAAATGAACTTGGAATCAACCTCTACCAAACACAGTAAAATTGACATGTGCAGCAGTTGTAAGTCCCTCTCTTGAGAGACCAACCCTTTTACCCGGTCCATCAGCAGTGACATAAAGCAGATGTTCTCCAATGGACGTCAAATGACACTGAATTTTAGGAAACATGATCAACTTGGAAAACTTGGTTTTAAAAGGCTGAGAGTCTTCAACCAGAATTTCTCAAAGGAGGCATTATGGTTTTCCGTTTTGCCAGTGCAGTGGTACCCGCTATTTAAGACCAAAGCTGCTTCCAGCAAAATGTGGTCTCATATTGCAGGTGGTCTTAGAATAAAGCTAAACTTACTGAAGAAATAGACTCCGGTCTGCAGAAAGGGTGGTCATCATCTAGCAAGAACCACTGTACAAGTTATCATATTTATTGCAAAGGTCAGCGTCTGGTGAGAAGTTGACACCAGAACATAATTAATCAAAATCACCCTTCAGAATGTTATTGCTTCCTACATTTGTTGTGTTTTGATGATAATGGCTGTGTATACCTTGGGCCTGTTCTGGCAGCTGCCTGTTCCTGTGGACTTTTTTTGGCCAGTCCTGCAGCCAGCAACATCTCACTTATTTGCTTTCCATCTGAAATAAAAATAAAGACATAACTTTGAATTTCTAAGAGCACAAGACAACTCTAATCTGTAAGATACCTCATTCCTCCATAAACCCACCAAAACTGGCTTGTGGTCAGCTGTTCTCAATTAATATTTCAACAGTGACGAAAAAAAAAATTGACTAAGAATTGCAGATGAGACCGTTCAAGATCACATGCCCCAGGTCAATAGCTTTCCTTGGCATGGGCTGGGCACTTAGTGGACAACCCATATGAAGGAAAGCTGTTGACTCAGTCTTAATTCATGGAGGGAAAGGTTAAGGAGTACTCCTTTCAAATTTGTTGTAGCTCATCAGTAGTTATTCCTGACTGTTCAGAGTTGTAAATGTCAAAGTAATATCCTGTGGCCATATTCACAAAGAGTTTGATCTGATCCTGACTTTGATCCTAAAATTAAATTGTTTTGACCCTGACCTACTTAATCCTTGGCCTAATTTTATGAATCAAAATTTCCAGGAATAAACATTCTGTGTTCTGGGCTACAATATTAAATGTTTTCAACGTTTTCATTTTATCTAATTAATCTTAGTTTAATCCAGCACTTCATCTTTTAAGCTGGATTAAAATCTGGATCAAATAAAGCTTAAGCTATAATCCTGAAATGTTAATCATATGCATTGTACAATAGGCGTAATTGATTGAGACACACTAAAAATGTTCATGCAACCCAGGATTAAGGAACGTGGGATCAAAACAAGCTGCTTGTAATTTTGATCCTAAATTTCTTATCAGATTGAAATTCTTTCTGAAAATGGCTGCTGAAGCATTGGAATCAAATATGTATGAAGAGTCCTATGTAACATTAAAATATGAACTGGGAGTTCAAAGCATGGGGACAACAAAGCAGTTTCTTGAGAAAGCATGCTGTGTTAGAACCATTGAAGACAAATGCCTACGAACATGTAGTTTTAACAAAGTATCATTCATCCTAAGCTTAAAGAAGCTAAATCACCATCTGACCATGCTCAGTCACAGTTTGACCCCTAATTAGCCTAGAAGTCACCAGGGATAAATTCAAATGAATTACCATACCATATAGAACATAAGAAGAAAATAAGAAACCCAAATCTTTAAGCCCAAGTACAAGTACTCTGTGAGAAAAAAATACTATGTGAACACTCTCAAGTCTGATATTCAAAAAGCAAAGTCCTATTTTGTGCCACTCACTGAAAAACTGCAGAGTTCTAAATCATTATAACAATTTATTTTGTATAAGGAACAAACCGATTGAACAAGTTTGAAATTTAGAAGAAAGTTAGGTTTTATTAGCCTTTGTATTTTTCTTTTTGTTCATAACCACTTCCTAGAAGTCATTACCCTATTCCACAGTGCAAACTCTTTACTCTCCATAAGCTAACCTGTCCCTGTCTAACCTATATCCATATGCAAGTACTATTGTCCATATTGCACACATTACTCTGTAAAATTTTGACACAGGCCTTTATATAAAATCCCGTCATGAGGGGGAACCAGCGCAAGACTTGTTTCAGTCCATTAATTATGTAACAATGGCCAAGGTGAAAAAAAAACAAAAAAAACCAAACAAATATCCCATGTATCCTGAAACATGTTTTAGCCAAGATTTTACCTGTAGAGAAGAAGTCCCTCAGGTATTTGTTGTTAGTGTGGGATTATTTTAATGAGAGAGATCCATAAATCTACTAAAAAGGGAAAGTTTTGTACTTCCTTCCTAGCAAGAAAACTTTATTAAATGGATATAGAAAGATCAGCTCCCATTTCCAATGTCCCTGCGACCCACATCCCCTTTGTCACTAGCTGCCCTGATATATCACCCTGGCTTATTGGGGCTTCTACTGGAACAATAGGAACTGTTATGCCTGCTTCTCACTGCTGAAAATTACGCCAACTGAAGTTACTTTTTTTATGTTTTGCTTTGTTTTTAAATCCTTAAAGTGCAGCTATAGTTGTTTTCTCATTACCGTTAAACATATAATGGTTAAAAGATCCAAATTCCTCATGAAAATACCTTTCATTCAAATACCAGCAAGCCTAGTCTCAAGACCAGCAAGCCTAGTCTCAAGCAAACAGTAGTATAAGTCAACAGTTTTCCTTGGGACACTTCGCACGCAATGTGTGCAAAGTGTCCCAAGGAAAGCTGTTGACTCGATCTTAAATCAGCACTTTAAGGGTTAACAACTTCATGGATGTACAGCTGCATTGGGACCTTCCCCGGAGTTTGCTCACCACTGCCACTCATAATAGGTTACAGACCACAGTTGTGATCGGCTGGTTGCGCATCCCAAGGGAGATAGTCCGTAATTGTGAAAATACTGTGTTTTCAGCATGCTGTAGCTTCTGTTTAAAATAAAAGTTAGCTAAGTCAGGTTTGCTGCATCACCGAGTTGCTTCATTGGTGCTCATATAGGTGCACTGTCTTCCAGGCCAGGTGGGAACTCTATGGTGGGGAAGGACAATAATGTGACCCTGGCAAGAGCACAGTTCATACACCTGTATAAAGCTGACATCCAGGTGTGGTTTCATATTTCAATTATCACAAATTAATGAGCTCGGAATTATATGACAAAAATCCATCCATGTTTTTCTGACATTTTTATCTGTTAAATGCCGTTCACGGAATTTTAAAATACCAAAATGCTGATTTTTCAGACTGAAAAATAGAAGGATTTATAACTGTAGTCTGTGGCCATACAGCTGCAGTCTTGCAACTTGACTACACACGGCCAGGATTCATAGTTGGCCTTCAGCACCGGGCCTATTAATACAATACAGGATACCCTGCACAGGGCCTATTAATACAATACAGGATACCTTGCACAGGGCCTACTAATACAATACAGGATACCTTGCACAGGGCCTATTAATACAATACAGGATATCTTGCACAGGGCCTATTAATACAATACAGGATACCTTGCACAGGGCCTATTGATACAATACAGGATACCTTGCACAGGGCCCATTAATACAATATAGGATACCTTGCACAGGGCCCAATAATGCAATACCGGATATCTTGCACAGGGCTTATTCATACAATACAGAACACCTTGCACAGGGCCTATTAATTTTTTTTTTTATCTCAGAGGCAATGTACTGGCATGCAGTGTTTTCAAAGAATGCAGTCAATTTGGTTACAACTGCTATTTTGCGATACAAAACAGAAAGCAAAAGCAATACTCCTTTTAAATAGAAAAAGGCAATTGTCAATCCAGCTACACAAACATTGTTATTCAATATCTCCTGAGTATACACTCTGTATACTAAAGCAGTCATATTTATCTTTTGCTACTTTCACTAGGTTTAAGACAGAACATGTCTCACAGAAACTTCATACTCCAAATACAAGACCCTGAACCTACTGGGTTTGACGCTTAGTATGTTTCTGAGAAGCACAGCTTTGTCTTATTTTCCCTGAGAGACCAGACTGCATGACTGGGCCAGGCCATTGACAATATTGGACATGTGACACAGAACAGCTCATGGGATAATATCCAGCACACTTACCTTATGTGCTTGGTACAAGAAAACTGAAACAACTGTAAGATATCTCACGAGTTCCTCACCTGCACCTGTCACTTGTACATGGCGTTTACAACCATGGGGGCGTAGTTTCTCCTCCCTGACCAGGGTGATGTTAATCCTGGGACTCATAGTTCGAACACACATATCCACTGCCTCCTTGCTCCACTGTGTGCCAACAGCAGGCACCACACCGGCCAACGAACAACGCACACCCTACAAATATATAAATGTATATACCGTACCATATTCATCCTAATAGTAGCACACGCCCTAATAGAAGCACACACCCCACTTTTAATCCAAATGGTCTAGATTCAAAATCAAGATATTTCCTGTAATTTACCAAAGATAATACTTCCAAATGAAAAACTAAATGTCACGGCAGCATATTAATGTTTATTTAACTCCTAAATGAACTGTGGAGCCTTCAAAACCTTCCATCAAGAAAGGTACTTATTCCAGAGTCCCTCGAAAACATTGCAAGATCCAGCAAATCTTTGCATTGGCACGACGTGCTATTATTAGGATGAATACAGTATATATAGGGTAAGAACTGCACATAGGGTCCCCCTCTAAGACAAAAACCCCAAGTGCATCAGAAATGTGACCTTACAAGGATGGCCTATCCTAGTGGAAAATTTATACCATGCTTGCTCCGAGAGAAGTAGGGGAACTGCTAAACACTCATCAAATAGGTGTGATCCACCACTCATTCCAAGTGAATGACATACATGTACTTCCCCTTGTGATGTTGCTCAGTCAGCCTGATGGCTTTTGGGGCAGGTACTGGCCCACATGCCTTGTACCACGCCATATGCTCCCCCCCGACCACCACCAATGCCATGAGATCACATAGGAAATATGGCCTGATCAAGCTCAAAATTTATGAAGGGGTCAAAGGTCAAGTTACAAGTCTCAGTGGGAAAATTTTGGTACGTGGTACACCCTCATCCTTTGAAGCGTCCACACACTTTTCATATTTTAGGTATTACAATATCTTAAATATGGTGCGCACAAGCTTTGTTCAAAGGACAGACAGGTGGAAGCACTAAAAAGGTATCCGGCCAGCACATGAATTTTCCATGATGGTAGTTATAGGTCAAGATCACAGTGACCTAATTTTGGTACACAATGCACTCCTGTCCTAAGAAGTATCCCTGTACCAGGTTTGATATCTTTGATTTTGAAGTACATATATTACAGTATAGGAAATATGGCCGGCACATGCATTTTCTATGGCAGGGTCAAAGGTCAAGGTCGCAATAGCCTAATTTTGGCATGTGACACATACCCAGCCTAACCCAACAAGCTTTGCTGGAAGGACAGATGAACGACAACTTGAAGGGGTAAACCTATAGTTCCTGATGAGGGACTAACATACTCGTTCATTTTGTGTTCTGTCAGTGTGAACAGGTTTACAATAGCCTCCCTCCTATACGTCCCCCGAGATGTGAGGCAAACCCCTCTACAGAGACCACCTTTCCATGCAGCAAGCATGGTACTGTGGTCCCCCTCTTACGGCCATCTCAAATACACCAGAACTCTGGCCTTATAATGGGAGAGAGAGAGAGACAGAGAGGCTATGAAAATGCCACTTCTGCCCAATTACGAGGCTTCTCTGCAGGAGACATCTCTTCAGAGAGGCCTTACTAGTGGAGAACCACTGGACTTTCAATTTACTTTCCCCCTATGCAGCGGCCACCCTTCTTGCAAGGCCATATTTCTAGTGCACTTTGGGTACTTTTTAAAAGGTGGGTCAACTGTGTTGCACCCAAAACCACAGACTGAAACACTCTGATACACATGAGCAAAATATTTTGAAATCCATGCCCTTGGGCCCTGATGCTGGAGTGGGCAAATATCTTATAGGTAAAATCAAACGATCAACTTAAATGATAATTAAAATATCCCCGTAAATGATGCAAATTAATTTGCAAATGACTGCTTCAGGTAAACATATACAAGCTATTTGCCTTTCCACTTACAAATTTACTGCACAGATGAGTCTAGACACTGTACTACCTCTTTATAACATCCCCAATTACACGGAAGATTCTGATGTAACATTATATAGTACCAATTTCACATTTGGGTTCTTTTGGCAAACGAGGTATGCTAGCTTGAAAATCCACAGCTGTTACATCAGCTCTGATAAGGCAGAGTATGAATCCCAGCACCAGCATTACAAGAAGGGAACAGTCTACTGACTTAACATGAAATACTAATTGCAAGCTTCTGTTCTTTTGAGCTATCTGCAGCTATTTAATACAAACTTGTTATCATATGTGAGCAATATTTACACTATTTCTTTCATACTGTGTCGAATTCTGTATTCCTAAGACAGTCTTGTAGTTACATCCCTGTATAGCATATTTTACCTGTCTTGGCAGAGTGATCATATACGGCTCCAAGGCCCGCACACGAGTGGCCATGATCTCTTCCCCATTCCCATAGTCGACATACGTCACATCCAATGACCCATTAAGTTGTATGCCATTTACAACAGCTCTGTACCATCCTTCGTTCTTTGTAAATTGGGCCGCGCACAACTCTCGCACTTCTGGCATGTAACTTTGAGGTCCAACATTGAGGCTCCTCTGAAATTTCTGATACAAAAACAAAGAACAACTAGAAAAACCTTCCACGCAAGCATTGACTGAAAGGTCCGCCATTTGCTCAAATTAGGTCATGGTGACACCAAGATGACACAGTGACCTAAAAATAGGTTTATCAAGTACCTTGACATACAATGCACTCAAGTGCAATTTTGACCTAAAGGCGCTATGCTCTTTGCAATTGACGTCCAATAGCGAGCTACACCTTGCAATTTATTACAAAATCACCTCTTCCAACTTTACACGCCTGGTAACCCACAAAAAATAGGTCAAGGTCACCGGTATTATGTGCCATATTAGCACTGGACATGATCTATACATCCCATAAATTTGGCATGTGTAATTTACTATTTGAGATATGGACTTTAATGTCTTTCAAGACATTTTAACTTTGAGATGTGGAATTTTATGTCTTTCAAGACATTTTGACTCATAATTTCCCTCCAGGTATACGTGGCACCACTAATACGATATGCAAGCAATTTTGGTCTCCAGAATCCCGCTAAATTTCAAGAACATCCATAAATAATCAAGGATGTTTGATTGGTCACAAAATTTTCATATTTTGACCTATGTATTGTATAATAAGTGTAGGTAGTGCCACCAACATTAAAGTTGTTATAGATTTTCATACACTTTACAAGTCCTTTAAGCAATATGGGCCTAACTCAAAAACGGGGGGGTGCAGGGCAATTACAAGCTTTTCACATTGTGACCACTATATTCCATTGGCAACTTGACCTTATTTTTCAAACTCGTATTAAAAAAATTGTTTAGTTCTAAATGTGCAACCTGCTTCCAGCTTTCCATACATGGTCAGTTTGTTCAAATTGGCTAATAACTTTTGAGTTACAGAAAAAAAAAAGAATAAACATGGGACAAGCACCCAATTCCATAACCATTGGGTCACAGTGACCCAAAAAGTAGGTCATCAAGTAGAGTTTTATGTGCAATGTATCCAAGTGCAATTTTGATCCAGAGGCTCAATTCTCTTTGTCACTGATGTCCAAGCGACACCCTGCCATCACACAATCACCTCTGTCAACTTTACAGGCCTGGTGACCTAAAAAAAATATGTCAAGTTCACTGATACTATAAAACATAATATGCATCCGACATGGTCTATACATCTTTTAAATTTGGCAAGTCTAATTCAATTATTTTTCAAAATACATGTGTATGCTATTTTACATAATTCAACACATTTCGGCTCAGACTTTTCATCCAGTTATAAGTTGCACCAGTGCTATCACATGCAATGGAGATCCCATTAAATTTCATGAGGATATATCAGCCATATCAAGAATGCTAGAGTGGTCACAAGATTTTCACATTTTGACTGCTATACTACATACTGTAGGTGACGCCACCAATACTGAATTCAGCCTAGATTTTCATACACTTGAGAAGTCCTGAAAGTTAAATGGTGCTATCTTTAAAACTGTGACTTGTATAACGCTCACAAGCAAAAGTTTACAGGTGGATGAAAGGACTGACCAATACAAGTTACCACATGAGCTGTGTGACCTATGGTCAGCAGAGCTAAAACATAATTCACAACTAATCACTTTGGAACAATTAAATAAGTGAGATACTTGGGTCTTTCCATTTCAAAGCAAGTCTCCAAATTGAATGAATTTGGTCCCAGATTCACTTGATATTTTTAAGAAACAATCTCAGACTATTCTCATGCATCTGTACGAAGTTTCACCTCAGTATTCCATAATGTCTTCCAGTTACAACCATTTTAATTTGTAAGATCCTAGTCAACTTTATTTTATTACTTGAAGCTGTCATGTTTTCTGGTAAAGCTTAGGTCCCTATATCGCTGTGAATATATTACAAAGAATTCTTTAAATTTCTGGACTAAAAGCCACAATTCTAAAGTCTCCCAATATATTGAAATATCAGTCTCATGTGAACCCAATTTGTACATTCAGTTAAGTCTTTTATGTTAAAGAATGCAAAATTTAGTTCCACTCATAGCAATGTTGGAGGCCTTGACATACAGTATCCTTTAGGGATGGTTCAACATCACCATCATTTTTGAATTAATACTTAGGGTATTAAATTTCATGATCCCCTTCCCTCCCCCAACTTAGTACTTAAAAATGATCATCTTCCAAGGAATAATACCAAAATACCAGAAAATTTGGGTCACAAATGACCATCATTTTCCATTATCTATAGAAGTGTGTAGGTCTTTTTACTCTACCCCCACCCCCATGTACTGAAAGTATAAATTCAAAAGTGATTAAAATATTGAACCATCCCTTAACAGATTTGGATTTCCCAAACCCTTCTCCTGCAGCATGCTACCCACTATCTCCACAACACCAAGAGGACTGTCCATACACCTGGTTTCAAGTGTTTAACCCTTTACCCCTTGGATAAGTACTTGAGTCGACAACTTTCCTTCCTTTACAGCATAATTTATGAACAGTTGTGGTTTTTTAGATGTAACACTGCCAGTAGATTCAGCAAACCAAAGGAACATAAAAGAAATATGACTTTTTTTCAGCCTTTCCATTATGATGGTTAGTTGTTACAGTAAACTTTCCATTTTTTTCAACTTTGTTTCTTTTAGAGTGTAGTTTGGCCAAACATGGCTGATGCTTCAGTGTATTTCAAGACCACACAGTCATGCATACCCTGTGGCCAGTCTACAAGTTTTCAGAATTATGTTTCCATTATTCACAGGGACAGAAGGATGTCTTTCACAAAGTGACAGCTCTAATTCACAAGTTAAAATTGGCGTGCTCTGTGCACAACAACATGGCCCCAGCTTAAAAACTACTTAGACCCTACAGCTTTAACTTCACACCTGATCATTTGAAAAATGTGCAGTATCTGTACGAGGTCCATCTCAGAAAAATTTCACAAGCATTTTCTAAAATTCAGTGATTTGAGATGGAATGACCAATACAATAATAAGTGACATATGCATGGTATTAATCTACTGAACAAAAAACAATGCTGAATTACAGAAAACTGAACAGAACAGGCAAGTTGTGAATACATGATCCCTTCCCATCTGCATAGACTCACCACTTCAGTTAAAATTAATTTTCTAGGTGCAAGTTAGGCCCTTGATACTAATGCACACCCAGAGATTATACTCACAGAGAACACATTATAGTGTGTCATAATTGATATCTCTTTCCACGTTTTTTTTTTTAATTCTTTTTTTTTTTTGGTTGGCAACAAAAGAAAACTTGAAATGCATGACAAATGACACCAGATATATTTTGGCCATCTTAGCGGCTACAGGGTTAAGATCTGTCCAGATACCCTTCTTGACTGCACAAAGTTTGTGTACTCATGATCAATTTGTTGTTCACCTTGTGTTTTTCACATTTTTGAAGTTATGCACTTTCAAAATTGGAAGCTTCGAACTCCTAGATGCTCAAGTATGTGAACATTAAAAGCTGACAAACTTGGAACACATTTATTGAAAACCCAGGTGTTCAACTCAGCTCCACACTGACAGAACCATATCAACCAGCTTATTATGGCTACCATGGACTATTTGTACCACAAAATGTTTAACTGTTCACAGATTAGTCCTTAAAGGGCTGATTTAAGACTGAGTTAGCAGCTTTCCTCGGGACACTTTTCATGCAAAGTGTCCCGAGGAAAGCTGTTGACTAAGGCTACTTTCTGCTTTAGACTAGGCTTGCTGGTATTTGAATGAAAGGTATCTTCACAAGGAATTTGATTCGTTTAACCATTATATGTTTAAATGTAATGAGAAAATGACTATAGCTGTGATTAGCACTTTATTCTTTGTTAACTGACCCATCATTCAGGCACCAATATGCTTATGTTGAAGAGACCAAAAGAACAGTCCCAACAACTTGTCTCAGCATGTTTTGGGTGTACTCTGCCCAAAGTGCAATGAGGAAAGCTGTTGACTCAATCAAAACTAGGCAGTAAAAGGGTTAAGTTAGAGCCTATAGTTTTCCAGGTGTAATCCCAAGAAAGTTGTTGACCTGGGTCACTCTCTCCTATTTGTAAACAAAAGCATGCTCACTACTTGAATTACAGGTCATTTTTATGTGGATGTACATCTGGAATCATTAAAAATCACTGAGATGAAAAAGGCTTTTGTCATGATGAGCACTGACAGATTTAAAAAGCAACAGCGTGATACAGACAGAAAGAGTTGCAAACAGATACCCTTCGTCAACAACCACTTACTTCATAAAACAATAACAGTATAAACGCAAACATTCCAACAAAATTCCTTATAATAAGAGATCAAAAAGCATGTCTTTACCTTATATACCTAGGAGTGGCAAAATAAACATACAAGACACGTTTTGAAGTTTTCTTGAATGTCTCTTTTTTTTATGCTAGTGACATGCAATCCTGACCAAGATATGAACGAAATCAGATCATGGAAGAGAAATGACTTTAATCACAGGCACTAGAAACTTGTTTTAATGGTCCACAAAGTGGACAGAAAAAAATACAAGCCTTAATGATGTTAATCTTTCTGCAGCCATTATAAAACACTCTCCATGTTATAAACATTAAGCTGCTCTAAGATGACCAGTAATTTTTATGGCCATCTGCTTCATTTATTTTGTTAAATCTTGTCATTTCTCTAAATATTTCCCACAAAATTTCTGAGAAGACTTACCAGGATATCAACTCTTTCAGTGCCAAATTTTGAACCGAGTCAACAGCTTTCTCGGTGTGCACTGGGAGCAATGGGCCCAATGTGAGAAAAGCTGTTGACCTGGGGTATTCTCTCTGGAACTATAGGCATACTGGTACTTGAATGAAAGGTCTTTTTACGAGGAATACGAAATCCGAGATCCTAATGATAATTCAGACTTGTCTGACTTCAGTAGATAATTCAGACTTGTCTGACTTCAGTAGATCAATATAGACATATTTGACACTGTAAGAGTTAACATGCTACTAGTAAATGGCTTTCTTTGGTGAATCATGGGTACTTGGTACCCAGGTGTGCAAAGGAAGGCCTCTGACTTGGACCAATAATAAGACACTCTAACTTTCATGATTCACTGACAGGTTATAATGGGGAGCCAAAAAAAAAACCCCTTCATATTTTCACACAAACATGATGCTGAGCACAGCATCATGTGGACTCATCTCTGTATAATTCCAGTTACCTCTACCATGGAAGCATGGAGAGACCTGCGTTTGTATACCCACCATATCCATGCTGGTCCTCAATGATTCCATTTTCTGGAAATTGTTTTCCTTTTCCAGCATAACCCAGAAATCTCCAGGATTCACGAAGTAAGTTACTATGGCCTGCAAGGTGAGAGAACAAGATGCATTAAATCTTACGTACTGTCCACTGTCATCAGTAAGTCTGACTGGCCAAGCAAAATGCTAGCAACGTGACTTGAAAATACACAGAAATGAGTCATGGTACAGTGCAACCTCATCATAATGACACCATGTCTGACATTCACTTTGCAACAAGTTTTGAGGGTGCTTGTACCAGTTATGTAACTTGGCCACCCAGAAATATCATTTCTTTAAACAAACACATGAAATATATTCTAAATATGTTTTGGCATCTCCTATGTTCTGAAACTTAGTGAATGACTTCAGCTTCTTGTTTTCCCAATTTTTCACTTGTCAAGAAAAATAATTCCGTTCGAAAGAGGGACTACAGCCCTCTATGTGGAAAAACGTCAGTTGAAGCATTTGACCGCTCATGCAGTGCACACTGCTTTCAAACAGTATCAGAGTCACTGATATGGCAAGGAAACTTAAGGTGGGAAAACTCACATGCTACGAGTACATCATGTGCACAAGGCACACCGGACAAACATGTATGCACTCATGATGGGTAGAAAGGATCACGGGCCCAACACTGCTGACAGTTTTAATGTACATGATGTATGCAGTTAACTTCCTTCATCTGATGTAAGCAGGCTGGATTACATGATGCCGCATGGCAAGAGCAGAACACAATCTTTCCACAGTTGACTGTAACAATGCTAACTGACAAATTCCCAACGTTTGACACGCCACAGCTTCATTACAAGCATATGTATCCTCATCATTTTCTCAAATCTACATGTACTCTCGCTAAATAATGCTCCGACAAAATTTCTAAGAATTCTGTGCATACTTTTTGGACAGGAATTCGAAAATAGCCTTCACCCACCAAAAACTTCATCAAAAAGTAGTAAAAAAAAAAAAAAAAAAAAAAAAAAGAGTTGGCCACTTAGTTGCCGAAATGAGAACTGAGTGAACCCTGGAAACCCTGTATGCAATATCAGAGTTACTGAACAAGTTGTTCTTTTGAAAATGAACTTTTCATTTTTTCAAATAAAAAAAAAAAAGAAATTAAAAATTCATGAAAAATCAGAAAAATATTGGATCATCCTCATCTCCTTTACAAACTTGGTAGAGGCCAGCCTGGCAAACATCCATGAGTAAAATCAAAACATTCCATGCAAATTTTTCGGAAGAAGTTGAAAATGGAAAAAAAGTTGACAGACAGCTGGACAGACACAAACGGACCACGTAAGCTCTGCAGACTGACAAGTCAGCAGAGCTAATAAGACCATCACCTCACAGGTGGTACCTGACTGTACCTTTACAGGTTCGTTCAGCACCAGCTGCTCCAAGGGTAGGTCAGTGACCATTGTCCGTTTCCCCTTGCGAGGGCCTGCAGGTGCCTGATTGGTCCCACTTCCTGGACTAGATGGAGGTTTTGCGTCTTTCTGTAGCACCGAACTCGGGGAAGCTTTGGGGCTTGAACTGGGCTGTGATGGTTTCTTTTCTAGTTTAACTGCTTCGTCAGAATTCAAAACCATTGCCTGTGCCTGTGTTCAATGTAGATGTTGGCACAAAATGTTACATTCTAAAAATTTGTTTGTACCAATTGTTGCTAAAGTTTTCCTGAAAAAAAAGCTTACATTATTTTCACAATAGCAATTTTTAAAAAAAAATGATATGCCAAGTGGGTTCACAAATAACATGATGAGAGAACATATATTCGGTCCATTGTGACTGTATTTGTTCCTCGTTCCATATCACTGTTCATTTAATTTTCACTCCATATAATAATTGTATTACAGTGTATGTTTTAATCACACATTGTGCTCACGCATGTTTACCTTCATGTAACTCTGGCTGTGAATGCATAGGGATTATTATTAGACACTGCAGCTTTAAGGGCGAACTGATCTGACACAAGGTGACCAGGCCAGCTGCTGGGTGGTCTGCCTGCTGCCCAAGCTGAGTGCTGGTCAGACTTCCACTATTGCATCACCTTACCCTAATCACTATAACTACATAATTTTATACACAAAATGATTTAAAATCCCCACTTATTTCAACCATCAAGTGCTTATGCTTCAGAATCTTCCCCATCTCAGTCCAATTCATCCCAAACAAGTAGCAGTTCTGTACAATGATTTTTTTTTTTTTAAATGAAGTTTTCTGAGCAAACAACCATGCACTCATTGATGGTATCCAACTGCCACAATAATGAAATCTGACACATGTACCATGTTCATAAAAATAGAATGAATGAATGAATGAATGAATGAATGAATGAATGAATGAATGAATGAATGAATGAATGAATAGTACAGTAACTACTAATAAAAACCTATTGATCCAAACTACTAATCCTCTGCACCAAAACATCTCCTCTATCCCACTTATGCTTGTCAAACTGTGAACATCTCCATAAATACTGGCTTTGGATAAGAGATTCTGAAGTTTCCCAAAAAGACAAACATGTCCTAAGAGCTCTGCTGGTTTGGTCGAGGTAGTATTGCTAACAATTATAATAAAAGTAATCATTATTATCACACATGTATACGCAACCTGCAAATGTGCATTTTCAAGAATATTAATTCTCGTACACTTCACTTGCCAGAACAAATCTAAATTTAAACATCAGAAAAAACTTGCCACCATATGCACGTTTCAGAACTGAGCTTCTCTTTTCTTGGATAAGTGAACTTCAGGCTTAACAAATAAAAAATATGAGCTTAATATTAACCCACTACTTGTCCAAGTGGAACAAGTACCAAAAATCATAAATGAAATGCCCTTCAGTATTTCTTCCCCATGGTATCATGTTTCTGAGGCACCACCAAACTAGGCTAGAGTAAGAACAAAAATTTACAGAGACGAGGCAATAAATATGATCTGTTCTTTCCAACCCCTTCCTGACATATTAAACACACTCACCATTTCTGCAAAGTCATCACCAACTTCTATGTCAAAATGTGACTCAAAAGACCTTTCAAAGTCTTTCATTCTGCAAGTACATGGAAGTGGCACACAATAACTTTTTTTTTTCAACGGCAGGTGTACATATAATGAATCTTCAACATGTCACACAAGTAATAAGAGACATGTTTGGAAGTTATATATGTATGCCCACCCCATTAATCTGTTCCAGACAAGTGGATGGTCCTGCAGTCAATAAACTATCATGTTGATTCATTCTATCAGGTTTCAGCATTGCACACTGCTTAGTTGGGTCATTATGACATCATGACCTTGACCTGATAACCTCAAAATTAATGGGGCCATCTTCTGGCCATTATAATTACCAATAATATAAAAACCTGCCCGTACTTTCAGACCTGTATCCACAATTAGGGCAACCTTGTCCACCAAGCTCCAACTTTGATGCAGCCGGGGCACTTGGCTCGTCCACCCACTGCTGCTACTTAATTTTAATTCATAGCCTGGGGGTGACTTATACAATATTCCTATTCTGGGGCCCATTGCCACCAACAAATGGTAATTTCAAGGCATTGTATTTACATTTTTAGTCCTATACTTTACATTCCTTTGACAAATTAACCTTCCATTAACACTAATCACACATATATTTTGGATACTACCTCTTCAAAATGCTAAATCGGGACTAACCCACAGACTTGGCTGCCATTTTGAAAATTGCGGATTCTGCACCCAATGGTTTGTAAATGAGGATATTATTGGGATGATCTTGGGGGCTTATAATATACAAAACCAAAAGTATATATTTTGCAAATATTAAAGCACATCAATAATGATATGATATATGCTGTGGCTGCAATTCATTTTGATATCAAAATCAAATGTATTTTTGTGCACCTGTCCTGCAATGCATTGCGACATGTTCAAAATAGCACTCACCAAAGTGCATGATTTGCCACCTCAAGGTATTGTCGCATTTGAATTTGTAACTAATGATAACTGCTTCACACACAGCCAAGCACGCAGATTAAAGTTAAGATAGTAAGTTGTGTTTTAAAAGTACTTTAATGACCGTTTGCTATGGGAACTCTAAGAACAGACACCTGGACCCTATTGAAATATTACAATACGATCACTGAATAACCGAGGTTATGCTGTTTCATCAAACAACCATGACTATGTAGGTACGCTGTTTCCCCGGCCCACCTTAACACTCCAGACAAGCTGAAATAAAATACTGTGTTTGAGTTTACTTTCCTGCAAAATAACGACAAACTAAAGCCACTTTCTCGCCAAAATCTTTCAACAGGGGCTATCTTGTTTCCCTGGCCCCAGTGTACCTTCCAGACAAGTCCAAATAAAATGCTGTGTTTCAGTTGACTTCACTGCAAAATAATGGCACACGATGCAACTTTCTCGATAAAATCTTTCAGCTAGGGTCAATCAATTTTAATTAGGAAAGGGTGGCTTAAAAAAAAAAAAAAACAAAAAAAAAAAAAACAAATATATATATATATATATATATATATATATATATTTGATGATTCATAAAATTCACTTGTGGTTGAGCCTTTTCAGCAGGGTGCAGTCGGGTTACCGCAATCACACATGTATTTTGTCAGGCTTTGGATAACTTGTACATTTGTTAAAACATGTTTAAAATGGATGTTCTTTCCCCTTTTACACATTACCTTCTTTAATTTGTTACCTGGGCACAGCTGAAGGCACTTGTATAGAATACATTATTAATTTGAGGAATGTGGGCATGCTTATTGTCAAGCTATATTGAACAGATACTGTTTTGACTGTTAAGGTCACCTACAGCATGACATTTGATCTAGCAACCCACAAATCACTAGGGGTCATCTGCAGCCCATATTTATTCACCCTATTAAGCTTAAGGCCCATAAGTACACACCATTCTCAAATAATTGATTGAACAGCATTTGCTCTACCAACAGACACACACAGGAGTAATGATAAATTCCTGTTTCCTGTTGGGGAACTTTATAACCTTCACCCCCACCCCTGATGGATACACATTTCATCATTGCTACCTGCAACTGGGGAGGTCTGTATTTAAAGGCAACAATACTTTCTGTCCCAAACAGCTGATCATGTCAACAACTTCAACTCCATTCATATTTTTTCACCTATCATTGTACAAGTCATGACTGAATTCAATCAATAAGCCCTGGGCCGTGGGGGTGGGGTGGGGGGTTAGCCAACCAGAATACACGTATGTCAGAACTTACTTTGATTGAATGACATCTCTCTGTGGTGTTGTCTTGGGTGGAGCTGGTGCTATAACATAAAAAAAATATATATATATATATGCCTGCTGTCAAATCAGCATCTTGGAAATAAAATTCTTGCTTTTCATCTTACAGCTGCTTTGACAGGCAATGGTTTTATGATAAAGGTTTCAGAGATTCTTTTCCCTCTATAAATTTTGATCTAGGAGGAATTCAAAAAGAAGAGGCCCATGGACCTAATGCTCTGCATACCACCATCACCAAAAATCATTTTCTGAAATGTATTTCATCCAGAACTTTAAAAATTAATCAAGGTTAGCCATATTATGCAATATCAAACTTCCACAGGATACACATTTGTTGTACATTTGGCATCAATCGCCTTTTCCTTTATCAAGATATTGAATCAAGTGCCTTTTTCTTAAGTGCTTATTGACTTTTAAAAATAGGTCAAGGTCACACAATCATTAGGTCATGGTGATCAATAATGTAGGCCAACAAGAAGAGTTTTATATACAATGTACTGAAGTGCAATTCTGAACTAGAGATTCAATCTTCCTTGCCACTGATGCCAAACTACACCCTACCATTACAAAATTACCTGACAGTGTTCTGACTTAACGGGTCGAGTGGCCTTACAAAAATAGGTCAGGGTCACTGATCCTACACAATATATAAGACACAAGATACTCCTGTGGCCGTCATTTAGCTTGGATGTACAAATCAATAAGGACTATCTACAAATGTAGACTTGGTATATGCATGATGAAAATGTTCATGTCTGCACACAATTTGGATAAAAATTCAGATTGTGAAATACAATGGTACCAGCTACTTAAGACAGTGCCCCAGTGATACACAAGGTGGTCACATATGGCAGTTGGTCTTAAATTGCAAGTAAATTAACAAAGAAATAAGAGTCTTCAAAATATATTCTTTAAGGACATACTTCTGCTTAGCAGAGGTGTCCACAAAACAGGCCTTCAAACACAATAAACTAAAAGTAAGTCCAGCCAAGTATATATTTTTGAAAAGTACATAGAGTGGAAAATTTTGTTTTGTCATAGCCATTTGTGTCACTTTTCTTGTGTTTGTACAGCAACTGCACATGGAAATGGATTCAACTTTTGTATTTTCCATTCAAACTTTTAAATTCTTGCGGCAACATGAACTCTAAGAAAGTAAATACAAATAGCTTGCCTCACTTTTTGCAAATTTTGCTTTGGTTGATTGCTTGGACTGTTTGATGTTAGAAGGTTGAAATCTCACTTTAGCATCATAAAAAAATTGGAATCGTTTTCAGGCCTGGTGACCTAACAATAATATGTCAAGGTCACTGATACTACATAATGTACTAGCATTGGACATGGTATATATATATATCCTACAAATTTGGCTTGTCTGACCCAATTACTTATTGAGATATGGAATTTTATATCTTTAAACACATTTTTGCTCATAATTGCCATCAATTTATAGGTGGCAGCACTAGTATCATATGCCACTGAGATTTTGACCTGCTTCACAATCCCATTAAATTTCATGAAGATCTATCAAATATTATAAGGATACTAGAGCAATCACAAGACTTTGACCCATATATTACATAAAACTTGGTGGCACCATCAAGATCAGATATGACCTAGATTTTCATACACTTGACATGCCCTGCAACTACTACGGTGCTATCTTGAAAACTGTTGACTGCATTGCGCTCACAAGCAAGAAGTTTATGGACAGACGGACATGAGTGAGACTATTAGCTCTTCTACATACTATGGTTAGCAGAGCTAAAAAGCAGTGGCCTTATTATGAATAACCCAAGAGTCAATATGCAGAAGACATCCCGTGCAATGTGACATAACCAAAAAGGAAGATCTGAAGTGTTTCTATTTTTTGCAAAATCTGGCTGGTACACCTGAGCATATGATCAACATCACTATTGGGCTAAAGCACATTAACAGGAAAATCCTTAAAAGTATATATTATATTTACATGTCCCTTACAAAATTTTTATCCATACATTCCATGAAAAAGTTCCTGACCTTAGTCATGTATTGCAATTAATTACACAATTGCTACTCAAACATCATTCAAAAGTTAATTACAGTTTTTGCCACATTTGAGATTTCCTCTGATTTTGGCAGTTATATGATGTCTAGCCTTTTTTTCAAATTTCCAAGTATTAATCATATAAACTGAAGAAATAGTTGAAAATAGTTCATACTTAATACCCTTTATGTGTCAGGCATGTCAATAGTCACATTTAGCAGAATTTTTATAACAATTCTGTGATCAAAGTCATGTAAACGTCCCTCATTGAAGGGCCAGCATGCTTGGTTCCAATTGAGCAGTTCCATAGATAAAAAGAAAACATGGTGTAGGTCAACAACTTTCCTTAGCAACTGTCAGTGGTGAGAAAAGCTGCTGACTGTGGTCTATAAATTAGCACTGTAAGGTCCAACATGGTGTTTAATTGACAGACAACAGTTTTCTTTGGGCAGGTCAATACCAAACCTGCCCCAAAGAAAGCCGTTGAATCAGTCTTAGCTCTTTAAGTGCCAAATTTTCGAGAGTCAACGGCTTTTCTTGGCACGCACTGGCCGCAATGCACCCAATGCTCGCTGAATAAAGCCGTCGACCAGGATAATTTTCTCTGGAACTAGAGGCATACTGGTACTTGAATGAAAGGTCTTTTTCCGAGGAATACAAATCTGACATCCTAATGATAATTCAGACTATTTTGACTCGAGTAGATCACTTTTAGACATGATTGGCACTGAAAGAGTTAATATATGTACACAAGGGAGACGGTTACCAGCCTGGAAGGTGTTGCCAATGTTGAGTCCTGCGATTGATGGAACTTACATTTCTTCCTTGAAGCCTGGAGACCTCCTGCTTGTGCCTGGCTCAGTTTCTGTTTCAACAAAGCACCCCTACCCACTGCTGGCATAGTAGGCCTGGCTGGTGAACCACTGCAACAAAGTTAGTCAAATAACAATGCATTTTGTCTTGGGTTACAGGGAACATCAATGGAGCACGTTGCCAGTAGGTGGCACTACCGGTAACTTCTCCCTGGTATCCACCTGTTGCAGGTGCTGTTACCAAGCAGAATTGTGTGTCTGGCATGCTCTTTTGTGCTCAGGTTCATCGACTGAGATATATTTAATGCAGTAACCACAGACTTTGATTGATAGAGAACCCACTAGTCAACAGATCATCCATCACCTGCTGGATCCGATTGGTTGGGAGATGTCAGATTGTGGTTTCCTGTGACATTTGATTGGTCAGGAGATGTCAGGTGGTTGTTTCCTTAAGATCTGACTGGTCAGGAGAGGTCAGCTGGTTCTAAAAACCCAGTGGTGCCTACTATTGATCCATGTGTTTCATGTACAGTCTAGTGAAACCTGTTTTTGAGAGACCACTGTAATGAAAGACCCCCTGCCTTTTAAGACCATATTTCCAAAGTCTGTTTTGCTCTCTCTCCCATGTTATTGCACCTCCATTGAGAGACCACCTGCCTTACGTGACCACTATTTGGCCTGCTGTAGGGGTGGTCTCTCAAAACAGGTTTCACTGTACTTTTATTCTAATTTAATGAGAATGTGAAGGCTTTGCTGGTAAATAAGGTAAAATCAGTCTGAATCCAGTGATCCACATACAAAGTACATATTCCAGTTACTAAATCCATATTGGAAAGATGTTTCTCCTGTTGAGGTACTGATCTTGACACAGAGTTCATTAGCTAAATCATAAATTTAAAATGTTTCTTCCCATATTCAACTTTAATACAAGTTATATGTATCATTCTAGTAAATAAAAAGCTTTACAGTTTGGTTTCATGTCTTGATACGATTTACTTACGAATTTCATTGGAAATATACCTGGACAAGAAGTCCGGTTACCTGTCATGTAGACCTGGTACCTTCCGCACTCTATGCCTATTTCACCAATAAATTATGTCATTAACAGATGGAGCCATCTACACATGGGAACTTGTCGCACAACACACTTCCTACTGGCAATGACAAACAATCAGCAGAGCCCGGTTCTTGATCTCTCAAACAGCTCCACCTGTACTGGTTGGTTACTTGGTATGTGTGTACTGGTGGCTCCATCTGCTGTAAACATATGCTATTAAAAGGTCACCTGAAATGCCCATATTCAAGCACACAATACACACCTGGACTTGGGTGTGGCTGGGGAAACTCCACTGCTTGACCCACTTGCTCCCTGCACACATAAATAAAATGAATGATGTGAATATAAACAGTGGTGCTTAGAAACAATGGCCCTGCCAGACGAAAAAAAAAATGTACTTGACGTTTGCACTGCATGTGAGCTTTAAGTGCCCAGAAATAGCAAATGTCAACAATTACACATAAAATATTTTATATTCTGTTCTGTTAAAATAAAAATTTCTTAGTGGCACCTAAAATATACTCACACTTGTATCTCACTGCAAGAGCAACTTGACTTGACTTTAAGTGCAAATCAAGCCTACTCAACCACAGAAATGGTGTGCATACAAAAAAGCTACTTCAACTCACCATTGCATGGAGTTTACCTTGAATTTAATACACAATAAATCTTCTCTTCTGCCAGAACCAGAAACTTTTTACATTTTAACAATGCAACTGGAATGTCAAGCAAGCAAACACCACACCTCCCTGTAGGTATGTCAATCAGTTATATAAAAGTCAATAATGCAATTTTGCACACAGAAAATACAACTGATTGTTAGTCAGAGCTGACTGAAGGGAGATATAATTAACATGTACCCTTGGCGATGGGGCTCCATTTGCTCTGTGATAGCGTGTTAGTTCATCATCAGTCCCTGAATCTCTTTCTTTCAGGCTTTGAAGAAACTCTTCCGTTTTCTGAAACACAGACTCAAAATGAAAATCAGCACGAAACAGAAATTGGCAAAACGGAGCCTGTTTTGATTTGTAGAATCTTAACAAACAGAAGGAATTTGCTGGTAACTTTTCCAAAGTATGTTGTGGAAGTTAATATCTTAAATTATGTTCTGGTCAGTGACCTTGGTAAAATTAAATTTTCACCCTTCCAGTCATTATCTTTCCACAACAAATAAAATGCAACTTTGTATCTAATTCATACCAATAAAGTTAAGCTGCAGTTTAGCTAGATTTACCCAATACAATCAGACACCTTGTCTGCCCATTACAATCAAAAGATTTTATTTCTAGTAAGGATCATAAAGTGTAATGTCATCCTCCTCATGGACTGATGAACTGACCTGAAGGTTGTTCATTATCCCCTTGACCACTGGCTGTTCGTGTGCTCTAGTGCACTGTTTTATGGCACCATGGCAACCAAAGTTGACCAATAAGAAATTGGGTCACTTTTCCAAAGTTAGACAAGGATCGTAGGGTCAGAGTGATGTAATGGACTGACCAAGCGAACTGAAGACAACAGACTGATCTGTTTAGCAGGCAACTTCAACTGTGGATGCTTACATGATTGTTTAGATCAAGTTCATTTCCCAATGAAATGAAATATTTGGATTTTTCCCCTCAATAATTAGTTTATTTAGGACAATCTTCTCATAGGCTGACTTTGAATCTTGAACAATGATTTTTTTTTTTTTCCATTTTAAAAGCACTAGCAGCTGAAGAACTTAATGGGTAATGCCTTAAAACCCCTCAGCCACCCACAACAGGGAATAAAGAGTATGTGATCAATGTATTCTTATGAAGGTATGCTGAGCACATACCTTTTCTGATTCATGCAGTGTACAGGGAACCATAAATTCACAGCAAAGGTGTATAAATGATGAAAGTTTCTTGATCCTGGCACATCTGATTCTCCTTATAGAGTGTGCAAGAATTCCAACATAAATTTACCCGAGTGACCTTAAAATTGAGTCAAAGGTTTGTGATCCCAGCAGGTGCTTCTGATATTCCTTGCATCTTTTTTAATGGATTGACTGTGGTGACCTTGAAATCAGATTAAATGTCACCGTCCTCCAAGACCCTTATGACAGTGATTATCTGTAAATGTTACATGATCCTAGCAATTCTGGTTCTCCTGATATTGCATGCAAGAAATTCATAATGAATTGACCTAGGTGACCTTAAAATTGGGTCAAGGTCATTGTCATTCGAACCTGACGTGAACTTCAAAACCGGTGATCAACAAAAAAGTTTCATGATCCCACCTTATCTGGTGCTTCTGAAATTGCACGTAAGAAGGGACGCACTGACTCACACACAGACACAGGCAATAGCAATACCTCCCGCACCTACATGGGCTGAGGGGTAAAAATATTAAACATTGTGTGGAAATAACAGGAGACTGTATTTGTTTGCAAATTTTTTGGCAGAATTTATGAGACACTGATAAAAATGAAGCACACTATACTGGCTGGATAAATGGACTGAAATTAGCCACCCCAAAAAGATCTCATTTGGAACCCTTGCCTTTTTCTCTTCCCGTCTCTGTCTCCTCTGTTCTTCTGACAGTGCTACCTTGACACGAATGGTGTGATGCTCCACGGACCAACCATTTAGATCCCTGATGGCACAATCTGCCTCAGCCACACTGCCGAATGTTACAAATCTGAAAATTATTCAAATGCATGTAACAGATGGAGAAAGAAAAAAAATCCTGGTTTTTAACCGGATCATTCTAGACACACTAAAACCACCTGTGAAGGTGTTCAAAGGGAGATGAACACAACCCAGTTTGGTCTCTTTGTTTTTGACAAAATTTCATTAAAAAAAAAAAAAAAAAAAAAAAGGGAAAAGATTCAAATTAAAACAAAATGGAAAGAAATGGCAAAAAGCAATCCTTGCCCTTCGGACTGAAGTAACCTCTACTAGCAGGTACCTGAACCTCCTGATTTTGCTCTTCATTTATATTTTCTGATTGGGGCTCACCAAATCTGTTTTATCAGTTTAGTCTCAGGTAGTGTTCTGCTAATATCTTACTTGCTCTGTGTCTTTACTTACTTGTGTATCCATTCACATAAAAGCAAAATTTCTGATTTCCCTCAGGGCAAGTGCTTTGAAATTTTCAACTGCAGGCTGGCATTTTGCTTGTCCCAGTTATTGGATATGTGACTTGGAGCAGCTCTGTCCGTATTTTGGGGGTAAAATGAAGATGTAGCACTACCAGCACTCATGCAGTCTGAATTCTTATAACAACTAGGGTTGGGACGACATACCAAAATACTGAAATACCACAATATCAACCCTGCACCGCACCCTATTAAGATACAATTCTTGTTTATTGATTTCTCAGGATAAGGTCATCAACTTCAGTTGTACCATTATTTATAAACCTATCTGCAAAAACTTGAGAAAAGCTTCCCCCTGCCCAGAAATAAAAAGCCTGCAGCACAATTTTCCCAGCTTGCATCCATCATTTTATGACTGATGTGTGTAGATGTGATACAGTGGATGGCAAACCCCCAGTCCAGAGTCTGTGACACTTACTGTTGATTGCAAATTTGAGGAGTGTCATGACATTTTACATTCTCCCCATAGAGATACATTATCAGGATACACAACTCTGTAAGAAAAAGCATAATGACACAGAAATTAGTCTCGATACCCAACCGTAATAACAATGCAAGTTACCCATAGGTGTCGTCGCGGTCTGCATGTGCTGATGTCATCTTCCGAACTGATTTGACCTTGCCTGCCCTGCTAAACAGGTTCTCGAGTCCTTTCTGTAAACAAAACAGCCAATGATAGCAGACTGAAGATACAAGCCAAAATATCTACACGCTCTTTCCAGAAATTAACATTTTCCTGTTTGAACGCCTATCAGCACCAAGTTTGCACACAACTTTATCAAAATGGATATGGTTAAAAATACAGTGGTACCCACCATGTCACCCCTTGCGGGTTAGAATAGAACTGGTTCAACAACTATCCTTGGTGGGCAATGGGTGCAATGTGCCCAACCCGTAGCAACACAAGCTGTTGACACAGGGAATGTTACTTTGATAGGTCTCATAGATCTACAATTTTCATTTTAAACTCATTTGCATTGCTATCAAAAACACTGAAGCAGTCTACACAACATTTCACTGACAGCAGGTTTTGGCCTGTTTATGGAAAAGGCTTAAACCAAGCTCAGACTCAGCTGGTTATCGCTTTTTTTTTGTCGGGTCTTCTTCAACGTTAAAGGCATACCTGTCCAAATTAACTAGGATAATGAGCAACTGACCTACCTCTGTCATTCCATTAGGAATTCCTGTCACATACAGATCTATTTGAGACCCCTTTTCAGCTTGGCCCAGTCCCGGTACTGGCATGCTGAAACACACAAGTATACTTTGAGACTCATTTTCAGCCTGGCCTGGCCCTGGTGTTGGCATGCTGAAACACACAATGGTACTTGTACAGCTTTCCCTTGGACCACCAGATTTATCTTGGACACAGCAAATAGGGTGCAATGATTATGACTGTGTAGCTTAATTTTATTGTTGGTTTTGGGCTAGTCTATTTTGCTGGACTGTTTATATTTTATTGACCTCTCTCAATTCAATCTGTACTTCCCAGAGGGTAGGTCAGCGTCCAGCACAGGCCGACTGTTGCAACATCAATCAGTGCTAGGATAAGAGAGAACTAGTTCTCCTATGTCTGAAGCTTATCCTGCATGGGTATGAAGGATAAGGTTCTAGCTGTAATCGTGGTAATCTTTTATTTGGTTTGTCACTCATTGATTTCAAGCAATACACTAACCAATGAGAGACCATGGTGCTTTCATTAAAATATAGACTTTTACCACTTTCAAAATGGTGTTGCTTTCAAACTTATTTCTTCAATAGAACTTCGATTTGGTGCCTACATAGGAGAAAGAAAATCCAGTATGGGTGGCCCATTGAGCACAATGTGGGATCACTCATTGCTGAATATCCATGCAAATCCAACAACTCATGACCCCAATGTTATCCTCAATGGGCCACCCATACTGGATTCTCTACATCCCTTATAAAGCCATGGCAGCTGTTTGGCAGCAGGGGCAGTGAAACCCAAGCAATGCATAAAATATAATACTGATATTGGTGCTAGTTTATTTCAAAATTGTAAGAAACTCATTTCAACATGAGCCACAAATACAATCACACAAATATAAATCATGTGATGGGACTAATGTCATTTAGACTGATCTCAGCCCCAGTTATTACATTTTTGTGTAAGTAGGGGGCAAGGCTATCAAGAGTCTCCCCCAAAAATGTGAAGGTATGGACGATGGATCACCACCCATCCAATATAGTCCATGAGCCAGACTGAAAATTGGTACCATCTGAGGGCACCAAACGAAACCTTTATACCTGCGTTGGTACACCTTAGGGTGTAAGAAAAATGCATGATGGACTTTCCAGAAGCCCAGCTGGAGCCTGTTATTGCAATTTTAAAATTTTATACCCAGATGGCCCAGAAATGCTGTATATGGTGAATCCTGTTTTGTTATAGTTATACAGCTGGCACAATGAACTTCACGCGACCTATAAATACTAAATGAATCCACACAGGTAAGAAAAAAGCCATTATTATACCCACATTGATTGGATTTTTTTTTAAGGGGGAGGGGTTGCTGCGCTCGGCTTGTAGATCAAGTATTACATTTCCGCAATCTCAATACCTCATGAATACATGGTTCAAATCTCTTGAAAAATGGTGCAAACATGCCTCTGGGTCATCCTTTGATCCCAGATTTTTTTGTCCTTGACCTTATTTTCAAGAAATTTTTTGACGCGACCAGTTTCAGCATTTTAATGTATTGTCAAGCTCCATAATGCATAGATGTTGAATTAATTTTCAGTCCAGTATAATCTTGACATTATCTGTTGTTATAGTGAAATCTATTAGCATAGAAGCATATTATAACATTCATTTATTACGTTACTAATTTAAGCCTATTACACGGCGTCATTGCCATATCAATTAATTATAAACGTCTTGTAATGAAAATAGGCCTAATTTGTCCCAGATTACTATAAATAATTCAGACATGAGCCTGACCAAGGAAAAAATTCCCTGAGAGTATCATATAAAGTACTCGTCCTCAGTGAAAAACAACATATGAGTGGGGGAAAAAATGTAACTTTCTTCAGAAGTTCAACCAGAAATCCAGGAATGTCTGTAAGTCTACGACACAAAATTCCCTGAAATCCTGGAATTCCCTGGACAGGCTCATCCCTGATAGTTAGTAAATTACACTATTCGGTCTAGGCTTGTATTTACGTAGGAATATGAATTCTTTTTGCTCACTTTCTATGTCAGAATCATTTGACATGTGATATACGGGACATACAAAGAATTTAGGCACAAGATTAGAAGGACTATCAATATGTTAACTCAGCTGGATTTGCTGTGTCTCAGGCACCCGTATATGCTGTCTATGTACAGTCATGCGCCTGCATAGTTTGTTGCCTGTAGATCCTATATATACCTCATTGCATCCTCCACAGACAATCGCATAAATCAAATGTTTACTCAAACAGTCCATTTTTGTTCTAATTTGGAAGTTTAGTAGCTTTCCTGTTGTGTCCAGCTAAATTGTGTCAGTAACTATCGTGTTTATACAATTCTTACAATGAGGAAGACCACATTTTTTGCTCCCGCCTTGACTGTCCCTTGATTCAAAGTTTGCTCTCGTAAGAATTTGTTTTAAATTACGAGGCTGTCTTTGGCTTGAAGTAAAATTCAGATTTTTAAATATTTCTCCAAGGGAGGGATCCATTTCCAAGATTTTGAGGGTTTCACGTATTTGTGGTATTATCACTGGATTGTTAGGATTGTATCTTGTGATCATGACCAGATTTTTGTCGTCCCCCTTGTGATTTTTGCTGTCCTTTCTTAATGATTCTTGTGTTACACTTAAGGCTCGCTGAATACCCATTGAAATGAGTCAATCTGGGTAGTCCCTGGCTTTTAGAAAATTTCCCAGTTCATCCAGATGCGTTGCTTTTCTATTTGTATTTTCAACAATTGTACAGATCCTTCTTGCTTCATTATATGGGATATTTGTCTTTAATAGTGTGCCATGGGTGACATGAATTGAGTGGCACATACTGATGAGTATCTGTATTCTTGTCGTATATATATCCAATGAAATCTTTCCATCATTTTGAAGAACTTACAAGTCTAAAAATTCTAATTCACATTGACTATATCTCATTTCATATTGAATACTTGGTTCAAGCTGATTTAAAAGTTGGTGAAAATCATGTAAATCTAAGCGACTTTGTCCACATTATAAAACAGTCATCTAGATAACGTTTCCAGTTCCTTTTAAAAAACATGGCGAAGGATTCAGATGTATTTCTAAGTTTTTTGTATAATAAAACTTCCAGATATCCAAGACTAAGCGTTGCATAAGTTGGTGCACATTTAGTTCCCATAGCACATCCTTTTTTCTGTATGTAGTATTCTCCATCAAATCTGAACACATTATTTTCTAATATTTGTGAAAGACCTTCCACAACAAATTATCTTGTGAAACGTTGATCTTTTGTGTCAGGATATTTGTCCAGCCAGTATTCAATTGCACGTTTTCCTAACTTATGAGGTATGTTACTATATAAATTAATCACATCAAAACTGACTAAATACCGATCCTTGACTTGCTCTCGTGATATTTTATTGATAAAGTTGATATTGTCACGCACCTAGCTGTCGACATGTAATAAGTACGGTTTTAAAATTTCGTTTATGAGTTCACTAAGTCTACTCGTATTGCATACAGGTCCTGCGACGATTGGTCGGAATTTTAAATCTGTAGGTCGAATAATATGTACATATATACCATCTTGTTCATTTATAGCTTTTTGATAATATCAGACTTATGAACTTTCGGTAAGCCGTATAAATTACTTGTTCTAGACTGCAAACCATCCAGATAATTTCTCTCTTTCAGTGTAAAGATATTACATTGTTTGTCAATAAATTTTCTTAATTTATCACTCACTTAATTTTCTGTCTGGTTTGTATCGCTCTTAAAATTGTTCATCATTAGGTAATGATTTCATCTTTTCAGCATAATAATCGGTGTCCATAATGACAACTGCTCCACCCTTGTCTGCTTCCTTAATAATAGAATTGTCAGTTTGCAATTTATTCATAGCTTGTAGCTCCTCTTTAGTTTAATTATTTTTGTTGAGGGGTGAAGGTACTTTGTGGAGAGAGTGCGAAATTTCTTTCAGTCTGTCAATACATTTTTCTAATGTCTCATTTTGACTTTTAGGAGGGGTGAAAGAACTTTTACATTTGACCAGTGATTCATCCCATTCCTTATCTGTATTGTGGAAAAAAATTTCAGACATAATGTACGACAAAATTTTAAAATATCACACACTTGTTCTTCTGTGTCTTTTTTTGGTGTCGGTGTGAATTTCAATCCCTTTTTAAGCAACTTTACTTGTCCTTGTGTCAATTGTTTGCTTGATAAGTTTATAATTTTAACAATAGATGTATTTGAAGTTAATATCTTCTTGGCTCCTGCTGTTGGGGGTATTGTTGCGCTCTTTCTCTCCACCTGTTGTATCTTTGCTCTTTTTGGTAGGTGTCTCTTGCTTCTCTTGATTGTGTCTGGTTTGTTTGTGGTCTTTGTCCTCTTTGATTTGTGTAGCCGTTTTGCTCTTGTAGAGGGCGCCATTGTGTCTTTTGGTGTGGTCCTCTTTGTAAAAAAGGAAACTCTTCTTCATTTTCTACATTAAGGTCTAGCTCATATCTCTGACCTTGGTTTTGTCTGTCCAATAGGTCTGTGTCATGTCTAGGTTGAAATACTTGAAATCTATTGTATGTAGGGAAGTCTACGTTTCTTCTGTTTTCATTCCCAGCTACCATTGCAAAAGTTCCTTGTCTGTTGTTTCTAAAGGGCTCCATACATTTGTTTAACATTGACAAATGTTATTTGTCCTTTAATTCTGATGTCATGACCATACAATGTACCTACAGCTATTGTACATAATATTTTAGTTTTGTAATATTTACAATCAAGAGTAATGTACATTCATTTCAACAACCTGCATCTACATGTAATTGATTTTATATGTTCAAATTTACCATTCAATTTGGGCAAAAGGTGGTATCTATTGTGACATGCTAATATGTGTTATGTACATGTAAATTAGATATATAGTGACAGTAAAAAACAATATACGTACGTCGCAGTATACATTTTCTGGCATATGGGTAACCCTAGCTTGTCTATGGGTTCCAACTTCTCCAAACAGGGACACTGTCTTATTGATTGGCACTTTCCTTACCATGAATAAATATTGATTAGCATTGTTTAGCAGTGTATGAAAGTTCCTAAGAGTTGATCAGCAGTTGTTTGGATGAGGCATATATTGACCTGTTCAAGTTACCTTATTCGACAATGTTTAGCACTTTCAGTATTATAAATTTATATTGATTAGCAGTCTTTGCACATTTATCAAAACTGATTAGCACCTCCATTTCCATAAGTTTCCATTTCAATTGAAAAACTGTGATACAAATCTTGCTACCTTTTGCCTTGTGACATGTATACTCATCAAACGGATCACTATGCAGAAATGTTTTCACCTTTTATGCAAAATAGCATACATATATTAAATTGCGTATACTGACTAAAAGTCGTGCCGCAGAGAAGTCCATCATCCTGTTTTGAGTTCCTGAGACATACACCAATCAAAAAAGCACTGCTAAGTTTGGTGCCCTCAGATGGTACCAATTGGTCAAAATTGAGCCCTCAGCTCATGGACTAATAAGCTCCTCTGTGCTAACAAAGAAAAACAATGGACGATAGATCAAGGGGACTTTGACTCGGTACGAAGACCTGGAACGTTACACTCGGGCCTGGAAGTCAGGTTAGTTAGTGTGATCTGCTCAGCGACCAGTGCAGGGGTGTAACTGTGCGATCGGTCACGCACACGATCTTCACGAAAACTGATAGGACGCTTGGAAATGGATTTCATCAGTTTCCTATTTAGTTCTTGTCACACTTGTATGTTTACTACAAGAAGTTTCTTGTGTTTATATATTTTGAATGCTATTTTCCCATCATTTGAACCTGTGCTGAAAGTTTCCTTACTACATGGTAGATCTGCCTTGTCGGCCACTCTTTCAGCCCATCCTATTCATGAGTTGCACGCTGTGCTACTTGTGTCGATCATCACAAAACCTAACTTTTCAAATGCTAATTTTTTTTTTTTTACAAAAGTTGACGTGCTCTGAATAACCAAACAGTGAGATTAGACACATACTCCCTGTACAGCAACCTTTCATTCAAGTACCAGCATGCCTACAGCTGCAAAGACCGTAAGAATGGTCCAGGTCAACAGCTTTCCTCGCACGCGCTTTGGGCTCAGTGCACGTAAAATGTTCTTACGAAAGCTGCTGTCTTTGCAAAACCTTAGTACTGAACGAGTTAATTAAAGCCTGGTATAATACCATTCAGATTCCTCTGAAAGTCAAGAAGACTGCATAAAACGTTGATCCACTTTGGTTCAAGAGTAGAGTATGTGCTACCATTAGGGTGGTAAAAATGTGGCACTTTGCTTTCTCATTCTGTGTGTTTTAAGTGCACAGGTTCGTGAGAGATCACCATAATGTTGTCTGTGGGTTGTAAGAACATGTCACAACTTTCCAAACTCTTTCAGCAGTATGAAAGAAAGTTTTAGTAATGCATTGTACATGTATTTCTCAGAAGTCTGCACTAGAACTTCAATGCTACCTACTTTCTTTTGTGTTGTGGTCTGCATGGCATATCCTTGCCTGGTCCCAAGTCATAGGTATTCAACTCCGTGGACAGAAAATGCTCCTGCATGGGATCCCATTTTTCGAACGGTTCTGGGGTTCTAAAACATGAAATTTAGCTGATAGACATGAAATTTGGGTTAGAGATTAATCAGATTTTATTGATCATTTCTGCTTGCTACGGCAGACTGTGCCTGTTTGTACAACTCTGACAGTGTCAGCCAGCCTGCTGAATGGGACACACCTTGCCTGCTTTAAGCCAAAATTAGGATGCAGTCATACATTGAACAAAACTCTCTTGAAACGCCATCAGAATTACCAACAGCATAAACTCTAATCCCTTATGGCAAGCCTGTTATTCTTAAAATCTTACAAGTCAGATCAACGATAGCTCAGCTCATCACTGTGTAAAATTTTAAGACAATCACACCACAAGTTTATGAAATGTCAGAGATAGACCAGCTGAACCCAGTTTTTCTCCTAACTTTGTTTCAGGAGTATGACTACATGTGGTCCAATGACACTAACATCACACAACCATGATGGCACTCACCTGGTCTTTGACCCAGTGCTGCCGGGACTGCTTGGTGTCCTAACGTTGACAGCTCTATCACCAAAGTTCCACAATTAAAAATAAAAAAAGAAAGAAAGAGAGAAAGAATATGTCAGCCTGGTACAGTGTATGTACATGTGCATAAGTGCAACTTCACAACATTTAGGTCTCCGAGACCGTTCCATTTCACAATGCTTTTTTATTGCCATTGAGGCCACTAAGCCAAGACAGACACACTAAGTGCACTTAAAGGGATTAAATGGTGTTTGGAACTAAATGTACCTGCATGCTCAAAAATATCTATCACAAAATATTCTTCTCTGGTACTGTACCACCAGAGAGTATTGCCCCCATTCTCCAGTAAATCTGATTTTAATAACACTGTGATGTTGGTACCAGCCTGCAGACCACATCCAGGCACGGCACAAGAATTTTATTTTAATTACAATGTGGACTGTGGTATTAGCTTCTGGCCACACCAGTGGGCATGAAGTAAGACTTTTCGGTGGTACAGTAGTCCCTCCTTTGGGAGACCGCCCCTAGTGCCATCCAAAAGGCGGGCACATAAAGCAGGTGGTCCCTCAAAGGAGGTATAAATAACATGAAAAGTACTACAAAAAGACCTGACAACTGTGGTCTCTCAAAGGAGGTGGTCTCCCAAAGGAGAGGTCTTTCAAAGGAGGGACCACTGTACAGTAGTCCCTCCTTTGAGAGACCACCCCTTGTGCCATCCAAAGAGTGCTAACATAAAGCAGGTGGTCTCCCAAAAGAGATAAATGATTAGGATTTAGAAGGTGCTTTTGCACTGTAAAAATTGTCACAAAAGGCAGGTGGTCTCTCAGAGAGGGGTCTTTCAAAAGAGGGACCACTGTATGGTACATGTGTCATGTACTGTAGATTGCTTTATTTTCGCATGTATAAATTTTCACGTTTTTTTGTATTTTTTACATATCACTTCAGATTTTAATTTCACTGTTGTGGACATAATTCCTATTCAAACAATGATAAAATAATATTTCATTGTGATTTTATTTTCACTGTTTTTTCTATCAGCGAAATAAGCAAAAATAAGAGTACAGCGAAAAGCAATTTACAGTACTTTTATGGTCCCAATTCTCCCTGAAAATTGTCTTTTCCAGGAGAGGTGGGGGAGGCTGTCACAGGAAGCAAACTGATCTCAAGGAAGATCATTAACAATAACCTAATTCAAGGATGAAATTGTAAAAAATTCACAACACTAGAAGATGTAAAACACATATGACAACACAATGAAAACAATTGGGCCATTCTTTGAAAAAGGTCTCCTATAACTTGCCTATGTCAAACTTGCCTCCTCAAGGTTCATTACTGTGTGCTGGAGTGGGAGGGTGGGAGTGGGGACTCTCTTCCAACATTTCAGTTTTTAACAGGAGAATACAAACACACACTTTTCAAAAGGGACTGTATAAAGATTTGTTATGCAAACTATTGATTACACTACAGATTTTTAGCCCAATACATGTAACACAACATGAAACAACTACTATATAATCATTTTTGTTCCTCAGGAATATTTACATCTCCCAAAAATTTATGATTACAGTATGTAATTTCAGGGTGGCTCTCTGCACGAAAATGTTCTACGATAGAGCAAACAAAACAGAACTTCTAAAAAATCATCCCTGTTGAAAATTTAAAAGTCTAATTCTTTTATAAAGAATTACCTCCCTCTGCAACTTTCTTTGCAGCAAGCGGCTACAGAAAACAAGCTGTTTAAAGGATGGCCCGAGAATAATGCAAACTGAATCACCAAGAACTGTTCACAATGTTATAAACACAAGATAGAATACTGAACATGTCTGGGTAATTAACCCTCTGGATCCCCAGTAACAACTAATATGTTGGCTTGAAACCTGTTGAAAAACAAAGGTTTGGGCCCAGAGGGAAAAGTTTGACCATCTTTACCTGTTTATCACTGGGATGCCATCAATCATGTAGACCTCTCTGCATTATAAGGTAAAATACATGTAAACCAGTTTACCATGGTTTCATGCATCTCTGTACTAACCTTTTAATGTCAAGAAATGGGTGCCAGCCCCATAAGACCACCTGTTATGGCATCCAAATCTTGTCTACCATCCTGACTATGACACCTAACCCCTTAAGGTGGAAGCTGTGAAGCTAGTACCCAGTGAGACTGGCAACTTTGGATCGCATTTACCCATTTATTTTTTCACAAGTACATCAAACCTATATATTTTCTGATTACTACATATATCCATAGCTTTGTATCCATAGAGTTTTTTTTGCAGGATTGGAATTTTTTGAGATTTTAGAGCATTCTTTCTGACTTGGTAGGATTTTCACATTTTTCCTGCAGAAGTCACACAAAATTGTTTTTTTTTCCAGTTGTAATTTGAAGAAATTTAAAATATATATCCATGTCCAGGATTGAATTCAATGGTTAGTCCTGAAATAGCACAAATAAAAAGTTATAAAAATTTTAATTCAGTTCTGACAGGTTGTTCACTTTCCTTCTATAAATTGCTCCAAAAGTCAAGGAAGGGGTTGTCAGAAAATAAAATCCTGGGAACCGTTCCTGGATATGATATTTTTCTTTTAATGTCAGTTGATTTTAATGTGATAGGGCAATTTGTACATTTGTGAGGCGAGATACAAATTGCAGAGTTAGAGCAAAAAACAGTTCTGAGAAAATCGTAGTGAAAGAAAAAGTTGCCAACTCTTATGCATTTATGGCTGTAATATGACACATACTCATTTCTTCTGCTCTGTGTTTTAATTATTGTGTGAAATAAACTTGTAGCTTTACCTCTGTGATGTTGTCATTAAACAAAAGCATATTTTGTGGCTTAAATCTTGACTATTTTTAACTTGGGAACACCACACTTGGCTTGTTTGGGTGTGGGTTCACATGCGGCTTTCCATATTTGGGGACTGGTCAGTAAGTGGATTGTGCTAATTAGTTTTTACATCAATAGGGAATTTCAAAGTAATCACAACAATGGTAGTGATTAGTCTGAACTGACCCATTCTTCTCTCCACGGCTAATGGTTTCCTGTGAGTGACCCTTGTCAATAGCTCAATTGGTTTCCAGCGGTCATGGACTAATGACTGTGCAAACAATGACATGGTTCATTATCATGCCCATGCAAACAAAGCCATGTGCCTGGCACTGTTTAAACTTCTCATTGTAAACAAAAGTTTTGAGATCAATTATCTCATATAAATCTTATGTTCACACATCTGAGTTTTTCGGATGTAGTAGTTGAAGTATCAGACTATCCAAAAATATTAATTTTTAAAGCGATTAGGGGTTATCCAAAGGTACCGGCTTCAGACCTTCCACCTTAAGGTAGGTACACCCAACAGAATTAACCATTCATTCATCGATTGCAGGATATATGCCAATCTTCTGCTTGTAGGCAGTATCCCCCAGAGAGTTGACCTAGTGACAGGCCTACTTTTGTAACATTGCAGGGGCACCATATGCATGTGTGTAGTTTCATGAGGCAAAAATAAAAAATAGTTGTGGTTTCAGTGGAGTGCTTGGCAGAATTTTTCTTCCCCAGGCAGGCACATAAACTTTTTTTCTTTTCAAAATAAAAATTGATGGGGAAAAAATGTTCCAACAAAACTAAATTTAAATAAGAGGCCCATGGGCCTAATGCTGTGGTGGCACTGTGGGTATATTGCACCTGTTCATTTTGAAGTTGCGAGTCCTCAAGTGGCTTTTGAACATATGAAGCTTATATAAATTTAGTGTATAAATGTCCACCAGATGGCATTCCACTTCACATGTAATCATAGCTTATTTGTGCAATAGGATGTATTCATATCTAAATGCGGTCCTACTCTAACATTTATTCAGCAAAAGAGGGAGCCACCTGCATCAGGGCAGATCCATGTATTTTGCATGGTCAAAAGTATTTTCTCAACGAAATTAACAACACAAACACACAATAATCTTGAGAAAATGTATTAACATATATTTGAAACATAAAGGATGCCTAAATTGATAAGAAATGGGCTCTCTTTTGGTTGAAAAGGTGTTATTTATGGATGTTTATGTAGTATATGATACAAATCTACCCTGATCATGGTGGAAGCATCAGTCTGTTGCCCTGGCAATACAGGAAGTGAGCAGGATTGCAGTTAAATATGAATGTCTGCTATTCCTGTGATGGATATTGTGGCATGTGCCAAGGCAACAGTGAGTGAGTCCTTAGCTTTAAGTCCTCAGTGACCTTGGGACAGAAGATCAAGGTCACCCAGATTGTGTAATATAAGAGGCCCATACAGGGCCTGTATTTTTCCGTTTGAAAATGAGTGTTTTTCTGCTTTGGAAAACTACAGATCCCGTTTCATTTCCGTTTTACTAATTCTAGGGCTCGATTTTAGCACTGGTCAATAAAAAAGGAAAAACAGTTGATCTTATCGCCTCTGGAAAATGTTGATCCATCGACGAACGGCAAAGTGACTCCATACTCTTTACTATGTACGTTGATAGCATCCACCTATCTTATCGCCTCTGGAAAATGTTGATCCATCGACAAACGGCAAAGTGACTCCATACTCTTTACTATGTACGTTGATAGCATCCACCTACAGACGGCGCTACTATCATTGTACCTCTGTTGCGCGTTATATCTATATGCCATGCAAATGAATAGTATTATGGTAGTAATTGGGTCTATAGCGCATGGGTGTCCGGCCTGTCGTTAACTTTGCTCCACTTGGTACCGATAACGCCGCCGACTCGTCAAATTTGGATCCAAGTCCGTGTGTTTTGCTTTATGAAATGTCATGTGGTGATTTTGATTTATTTGAGAGGCAAAATTCACAAATTCCGCTTAATTTCCGTGGCATTTGCCGATTTCCGTTCCAAATCATAAATTCCGTTTGAGATCATAGATTCCGTAAATTCCGTCCGTTTTCTGAGATCGCAGAAAAGTACTGGCCCTACCCATAGGCCTGTTGCTGTGCTGACATTGGCACTGATGTCCAAGCTATGTACATCCTGCCAAATGTTACGAAATCACCTCTTTCAACTTTACAACATGCTGACCACACAAAAATAGGTCAAGGTCACTGATACTACATACAATTCTACCATTGGACATTGTCTATATATCCTATATATTTAGCAAGTATAATCCAATTACTTTTGAAGATATGGAATCCTATATCTTAAAAGACATTTTGATTCATAATTTCCATCAAATTATAGGTGGCACCACTAGTATCCTTGGCAACTTAGACTTTGACCTCCCTCACAATCCTACCAAATTTGGTGAAGATCTGCCAAATATCGAAAATGTTAGAGTATTACAAAAGTTTCATATTTTGACCCTTATATTGCATAAAATTGTAGGTGGCGCCACCAAAATTGAAATGCACCTAGATTTCAAAAGTCATTTGCTTCAATGTTTTACACTAATTTCAACAGTAATGAATTACAATTTCAATGAAAATTACCAAGGTAATTTTATAAATTGACTCTTGTGGCAGATAAATGTGCCCACAAAGAGCAGGTGACCTCCCATGGCAATTGCTGCATCAGCAAGTACCACTGTACTTTCCAGTCTACCGAGGTGAACAATTTTCCCCAGAACTCTCTACATTTTTAAGCAAAAGACATTAAATATGTATGTTTAAAATGACTATCATTTTTTGCAGTGCAGGTTGTGCTCCCCTTATTTTTCTTGGCTTTGGACTTTCACTGCTGTACTTAAGGCCCTTAAAATTAAGTTAAATAATTTTGTCAATGTTCTGGAAGGAAGCTTGGGACTTATATTACCTTCTTGACATTGACATGATTAAGATTTGTAGAGTGTTCTGGTAGAATTGGAACACACAATATGAAAATACTGACAGAAACAAAGAAATGAAGCAAACTAGAATAAATGGGATAAGCCTACATAATGGCTGTGAGTGGCCAAAAGTAATCTACAGCACATACTCCTCTCCATCCTGTACAATTTCTAGGGTTCTAGGTTGATCATGCAAAACAGGCCGATCTTTTGTGTTTCTACATCACTCCACAAATGAATTAGACATACATGTACAAATCAAGCGAAACATATATTGAATAGTATATGTACATAAATAGCATACATGTTCAACGTATGAAAAGGCAACTCAACCCCTGCAGTTTTTTTTTTTTTTAAATTAAGTCACATAAAGTCCTAATACACGTACCTTGGTGGCTGTGAGCCAGGCGCCCATCCACCACTTGCCATGGTGCAAGACAATTGACCCTCCTCAGAGAAGTGCCACCCTTGCTGGAATGATAACAGTACCACATTTACCAGATTTGTGTAGTACAGTTGTGAATGTTGTCAACTGAATGTTTGACATGCATAGTGCAACTCCTGTTACCTGCTGAAGATAACATGAAAATTGCAGCCTGAGAATTCAGTTGAGCTGGAAAAAAATCCCTAAAATTCAGTGTCAATTGGTAAATAGGTGACAATTTGTAATTTTTAGTAAGTGTACATGCACATAAGCAGGAATTGACTGTAATAAGCCCCCCCCCCCCACACACACACACACACACACTTGAAACTGACACTAGCCTGCTGCCAGGACCTGCCCATTGTTGCTGTGAGCATACTCTGTCACATCAATTTCTTTTGGACAATAACTTGGGAGTGATCAAAACGTCTATTCCCCCAATAAAGTTTTGGCCATCATCTGTGTGAAAGCCACTGTCCTTAACATTCTCAACAATTCAGTTCTTCAAAAGGCCAGTGGACAAACGCCACTGAAATTTTGCCTGGACCCCTTCATCTTGCGCTAAACTGATCACCTGTAGCTTTTTGTACCAGTCGTCAAAAAGGTGACCAAAATCAATAAATGAATACATAGATTTGTGCTACTTGCATGTATTATGGCAAGCCTCAAAGTTGGGAAAATTTCTTAAGGGCTAGTTATCACTTAAGTGCATGAAAGAGCTAACACCCAACCCTGTAAGGCCAGTTATCAGCACTGTAATATGTGGCATTCATATTAAATGCTATATGTGACATTCACATCAGCGAATATGTGACATTCATATTACCTGCAGATGTGCTTTGGCTCCTGTCACTTAACAAGGAAGTGACCATATATATGGTATCTAATAGCCTTGCAGAAGTCCCATCTTCTGGCTGTCCCAAAATTGTGGTAAAAATTGACTGTGATCGCAGGGCACCAAAGGTGCAGAGTTCGTACAGCAAACAGACAGATAGCCAGGAAGGAAGGCCTCAGTTCTGGAATTTTGTCAAGAGTTTTTGATAATGACCTGACTGTGCTGCAGTCCAAACCAAAAGTACGGGAACCCTGTGATACACTATAAACCAGATTTACAACCAACAGGAAAGCAGCCATAAACAATGCTACAAGGCCATGGCCCAGCAGTGGTGCTAATTTGAGAAGGCAACAATTTCTCCTTAATCAGAGGGCACTGCATGTACATGTACATGTACTTTGCAACTTGAACCAAAACCGTCCCTCCCTGCCAGCCATCTGTTTGTGTTATGATATCTGTACCTGCAGCACATCAATATTACAAAGTCAAATTCAATTTTAAACATGATTTGTAAGGCTACAGTAGGTACCTCAGTGTCATGGTAATATGGCATGTGTACTCAAGTGTTCCTTAAATAACATGGTCAAACATTCAATGTCAAGGTCACAGTAAAAAATTTTAGTATGGGGCAAAGTCCTATTCCAAGTACTCTGTGCCCACACCAATTTTAGTATCTCAAGTCAGTGTCAGGGGCTGTCCCAAGCACTTGGCCAGAAATTGGCAGTAGATGTATTTACTCAGTGATCACAAACTTGACCCATTCTTTTGAAACATTAACTGAGAGATGGCAATAAAACAGAGCTTGAATTTTGGAGACTTTCACAGTGAGGAGTAAGTGTCATCAGGGGTTTGCTTTACATTTCTGGTACAGGATGTCCATTGGTACAGTACTTGTTAGGAATTTGCAAGGTTCGTACAGGTGTCTAGCTGTAACTGTTTATTTTATAATCACTGGGACTGAATGTGATGCCCCAGTTTGTTTCTGCTTGAGTTACATGCTGGCAGATGGTTGGACTAAGGTGGGACATTCATCTAGAAAGAGTACATATTAGTTCAAGGGTAAGTCAAATTATTCTTATCAGAACTTGTGAAAATTATGTTTGGTTTGATAGGTATTCTTTACTCATGATATTGAAACTCTGCATTTATAAGCAAGGCTTCAGTTATTTAGCTCATTCTTCACTTGCCATGTTCATATTTATTCATTATTATGTGGGTTTTCTTCGCTGAATAGTTAGCTTAGGCAAGGGGCCACTACTCAGAGAGACATGTACAGGTACAGGCTGCGCAACACGTTCCCAGTAGTTTCCGCTGAGGACTCGTTACTATATTTGGACTAATGTAGCCTACATGTATGCCACAGTTCTACAGAGGAACTTGGACAATATGTATAGTACTTTCATATCTACATTCATTGGACAGTGACAGATTAGCTTATGGAGAGTAAAGAGTATGAACTATGGAATGGGGTAATAATGACCAGTAAGTGGTTCTGGACTGTAAGGTTCAAATATTTATAAAGAAGAGTTAGGTTGAATTCTGCAGTGATTACTATTTTATTTTCAGACTGGACTACACATTTTGAAGGCCTAGATCTGTCCCTGTGAGGCCTACGTGTGGTCTGGACTGCTTAACAATGTAATTTGGGAAGATGAAAGGAAAAACAAAGGCATTTTTATACAGTTAAGTCTGTGTTGCAGGAGATTTGCTGCTGAATTACTACACATTGTTCCTTATGCAAAGTTCAAAATTCTTTATTTTAACCAGTTCTACCCTGTAGGGGCCAACAGTTAGTTTCAATACAGAATTTCTGATACAATACAGTCTATGCATAAGTTCACCAAGCGGGAAAACCCTGGCAGTTGTCCCATTACGAAAGCAAGGCATGCAGGCTGATTTTTTCCTACCAGATGGCGCGCTGTGCTCCTTCTCAAAAGTGGTCACGATAATGCATGATGGCGGACACTAATCTTGTTCGTGTCAACATGAACAGAAAAGCAGGAAATGGACCAAATACAGGAGGTGTATAGAAGTTTACCATTGTAGATCCTTGGCGGAGGGAGTACGGAAAGCATTGATAGTTTAAACGTTGAGTGACAAGGCAAATTATCATGGTAAACCACCACTGACTGTCGTGTAGTGGGCTGTTATGTTGATACCAAGAAGAAATGTCAAACTGACAAATATCAAAAATAGAAAGTGCCGCTTTATTCGTTCCATCAACTGATATTCCTTTGTCTTTCAAATACTTTTTCAGCCACCCTAGATTCTATTTTTTGAAGCCTGGCTCTGACATTGGAAGCTCCGCTGGGGTTTCCCCGCTTGGTGAACTTATGCATAGACCATATTATGACAAACGCGCCCTCGTTATATCTTCTGCCACTATAGCATAATCACCAGTGCCACTGCCATTATATTGGTGACATGTGAAGGAACCTTCCAGGTCTGTAATCCACCTACCATTAAGTATTTCCATAGTCCTAGTTGTGATACAATTATCAAGGAGTTCTCTGCCAAAACTACGTTATTCAGATTGTATTTGGAAGTTATAATATTGCTGTGGCTCTCCACTTATGCGCCGTGGTCCTGTGTGACACAGGTGGGCTAGGACAAAGTAAAGGAAAGAAAAGAAAAGAAAAATTGATGAGGTGGAGGAAGCGTGGACCCCAAATCCTGTCTGAAGGGATCACCTGTCTAATCCACAGGGGCAACCAGCAGAATGGTTGTCATCATGATTCATACTCTGGTCCATATGAACCCATTTATATCGACCGCCCAAGTCACTGTCCACCGCAAATACTATATTTGCGGTGGACAGTGCCTTGGGCAGTCAGTATTTATAAATGGGTTCATATGGACCAGAATATGATGATAACCATTCTGTGGTTGCCCCTGTGGTCTGATCTTACGGGACATTTTGGCAAGGTCCCATGGATGGTCGCTTTAAAAGTTCTAGTGTATAGCCTATGGCTTGAACACAGCCCAGGCTTCGTGGCCAAACAAGAAAGAGACGATCACCACAGCCAGTGCTGAAATTTAAACAACTTCACCACGTTCACAAGATGATGCACAATCTTACGTTACGGTAAGAATTTTGTACTGACTGATGTCAACATTTTCAGCTGTCTCCATTGCCATTGGACTCATCTTGACAGCTATCCTCTGGTCTCTCTCTGTCCGCTATGAACGCATATAGACTTTCATCAGGGCAAAACTGACAAGGCAATCTTTATACCATACCTAAACGCAGAGAATTTCGATTAATGCACCGAATCCTTTCTGTGGCTTGAACACACTCTTCCACATGGTCCACAAACTGGCGCCCTTGTTATTTTGTCAAGCTCATTGCGATTGGATTTGCTGGATACAAAGCGCCAATCACAGACATCCTACTATGTTACCTTAGGTAGCACTTAAAGATCCCTCTTTTGTAAATTTAAAGCTTTATGCATTTCATGATGAATTATCACCATATACTGTATGAAGGTAATCAAGATGACCTGCAAAAATTTTGTTTGTATTTTTCACAAGAAAGTGGCGAATGACCTTTGATCACATGACTCATGTAGGTCATCAGCCATTTTGATTTGTTGGCAATGTTGGTAAAATGAGCATTCAATGTTGATAAACTGGGGCATGATTTCATGGGTTGAAGTATGATCAACTTGAGGTCTGAAAATCAACTGGCCAGCAGAGACGCCTGAGGGAGACAGGTGAATATGATTGCAAGATTTTGTATTGTTTATGACCATGTCTCGTCAAAATATTTTGAAGGTAAGGCAGAGAGTGCAGGAAAAATTACTCCGGTTTCAATTCAAAATACGATTTTCGCTATCTTGACTTGATTGACAGATAGGTGGGGTCAGGTGTTATAAGCATCGAAAGCTGGTAAATTTCAGAAATTTCTTGACTTCTTTAAATGTGCAGTTTGTGATATCTAAAATTTACATTTATCCAAACGTGAAAGAACACTTGATCGTTGATGACTGACATTGTGAGTGTCACATTGATCAAAATTAATATCAGTCGCAGGGAATTCACGACACTCGCGTCAGTATCAACTATCATTCAGTGACACCAGGGAGGTGGAATTTAATTCCACCTCCCTAGTGACACTGAGGTCTCAACTGTGATTATGAAACCACGTTTGACCAGGATTGAATAGTCCCATGTCATTAATAGTTTACTGGCCCAACACTTCCACATACGTCAGCTTCCAAGGTTTTGGTTTATAAACAGAAAGCAACAGTATAATTTTGTGACAAGAAGGAAAAGAAAAGAAACAGACAGGCTTCCACATCCACAAAATTAAAAAAACTTCCACTCTTTGTGGTAAAAATAAAATCCATCACATTAGAATTTTATGTCTCCTATTATTTAGATACTGCCATCCATGTTGAATAAATGGAGCTCCTGCTTTCCACACCAGTATTTACCAAATGCAGAATTTTGTAATTATTTTTAGCTTAACTGACTTGTCCATGTCAGTCAGGTAAGCTTTTAGGAGGCTCAGTCGACCCTCATCCTCCAAAGCAGGTCGCCAGATCCTCGTCAATCCTGATGGGGATCTTCCTTGACTTGGGTGGGTCTTTACCAAATTAGTTCAAATGGTCATGCCCCAGTGATTATTTGGTTTGCATATAATTTTTTTTTTTTTTTTTTTTTTTTGTTCTTTTTGGGTGCAAATCTTCAAGAATACTTCTCCGAAATTGCTCACCCAATTGCTTTTTATATGACACAGGAACACTTTTAGGAACTCCTAGTTCTTAATTTGTTCGCCAGGTGGCACTGCAATTTTTGAAAATAATATTTTGTGTATTTTTGCTATTTTTGACTTCTTCTCGGGAACTGTCACTTAGATTAACCTGACACTTGGTGGATATGTTCCTTGTGAGAAGGTTTATCAAAGTTACTCACCAGGTGGTACTAATGTGAATTCCTGATTTTTAAAGATTTTTTCAATTGGGGTTCTTGTGAACGGTAAATGCACCTTTCCAATTGATTGCTATGCAAGTAAATGGGCATTTTAATGCTAATTCACATTTTCGCCTTCTTCTCTGAAACCGTCAGCCACATTGACTTCAAACTTAGTAGCAATGTACTTTGGGTGGGTCTCTACCAAATTTGTTCAAGTGGTCATGCTCCAGTGATTTTTTTGTTCATGAATATTTTGGTTGTTCGGGGGGGGGGGGGGGGGGCAAATCTTAAAAAATCATCTTCTCCAAAACCTGTCCCAGTTGCTTTGATATCACACAGTAACACTCCTAGGGACTTCTAATTATTAATATGTTCACCAGGTGGCACTGCAATTTTTTTCCATATTTTTTATGATTTTTTGTGTTATCACAATTTTGGACTTCTCCAGAACCATCATTCAGATTAAGCTGAAACTTGGTGGATATGTTCCTTGTAGAAAGGTAAAAAAACAATTGTTTGCTAGGTGGCACTGCTGTGGATTTATGATTGCCCACTGTCAATTCCCTGACTTTAATATCAGCTATCTCACATGCATTCTGACATACAAAAGTTCATAGAACATTATGGCTTAGAATCAAATCGTATCATTACCAACTCACAGATCTGGCTCTCTACTAGACCACATGTATGTCAATTTTCAGCTGCCTGCTTGTGACACCTGTACATTTTTCACAACATGCAATAATCACTACAATTTTACCATAGTTGAGACTGAGGTAAATAAAGGTGTTTCATAATCTGAAATCACCTCCAAAATTATGTGGAGGTATGAAAATTTTCATCTTGCATATACAATGTAAACAATGTACCATTATTAGATTAAAACCAGTTTTGCTTTGATAATCTTTATTGACATTAATCTTTTCATATGCAGATCAATCCTTACCCATATATACATGCACATCCAACCAAAGGAAGAGCTTTCCTGGGTGATATAAGTGTATGTATAATTGAACAACAAAGGAGAGCAAGTACATGTGTATGGGGCTCTTTTGGGTGTTCTTACATTTGACTCTCAGCAAATATTTTACATTTACATTACAAATTGTTCTTCATTAGTACTTAGACACTCAGAGCAGAGCTGATATGGAAGTAATACCTTCTGTCATCCTCAGATGTCAGCCACCATATCACCTCACTTTTTTTTTTTTTTTTTTTTTTTTTTGCAGAGTTTTGTGTTTGTCAGCGAAGGGCTTGACATTATGGTTTTGGTCTTGTCTCACAGTTCTCTTTGTGACAAAAAAGTAAGAAAAGTGGGTTACATGTAGATCTCTATTGAGCTCAACATGTTTACTTGTCTTGGTTAAAAATGTACTTATCCCGGACAACAGGGCTTGCCTCAGTATCAATTCCCGATTAAATTTAAATTTGCGATATAAAAAGACTGGATATCTACACAGCAATCAGTTTTGTAGTTTACATACATTCAGAATGTCTGGACCATGCCTTTTCAAAAAATGTATGCTTGCATCAATTTATTTCAGCACGTTCAGTATATTTTGTTTTATAATACAAGCAACAAAATAGCTGTGTTTCCTTTACCACTCACAAATTGTCAAATTGCAACAAAAAATGAAAGTGACAAATGAAATTTAGTTTATTACTTGGGGGGGGGGGGGGGAGTAATGGAGTAAATGCTACTTTCGCAAAATTTTGTCAGTTTGGCTTCAAAGCTGGAATTTCCAGAGGAACCCAGGATAACTGACTGATTTTTCCCAGGAAAAGTAAAGTACCTACGTAGGTTATTAAGTATTTTATGTGCAAAGTAAGTGCATTTTATTTCTTTCCAAACTGAAAGCACAAAATATTTGTTTAATGGTAATTATGGTGTAGGTAATAGATACAGATATATATGTGGCTGGTTTTATATGTTTACATTATGAAAAATGAAGGATTAAAAGTTTATATCCAATATGTGTACAGTGGTTTCAGGAGGATTTTATTTGGGCGATTGCAGTTTCCAAGAAGACAACACGATAAATGTAAGAAGCACTTTTTGGGAAGAAAATATTGGGATTTAATTTTTGAAATAATGTTTGACTTCAGCTAAGTAGGTCATTTGTTGTATGGTCCTTCTGATAGAAGCATTATACAAACACTCCTGTGCATCCAAATAAAATACTTGCAGCTAATTAACCTTATGCCCGCTTAAAATAGCAATGTTATATATATACATATATATATATATATATATATATTCCATAAATTAAAGTTGTAAATCAACTTTTAAATACTACATGTATATGATTCAAGCTCACAAGAATGTGACACAAACATTGAATGTGAAACGTGAAACGAAAAGTAAAATGCACTGAACAAAATACCTGTTTTTATGGCATGGATTGTCAACTCATCACCGGTTATCTTTAATTTCTCTTGTTGCATTTTTTTTCTTTTTTTTTTTCCAGTCAGAAAGATGCTAAATAAATAATCATACACTGCAGTATAATTCATGGGACATGTTTAGCCCAAAATAATAGTAGTGTCAACTTCAATGATTGATGGATCACTGCTTGGACACCAGCTCTTTGAAAGTTTAACATTGCAGAAGCATTCTCAGAATACATGTATACATGCACAGGGACTTTAGCAAGACTCATGCGCTATCTCCACTAACATGTCTATCAAGTCTAAAAATAAAGTGTATATTGATCAATATCTGAGTCAAAATCAAGACAACATTAGAAAAAGTTAATTTACCTTCTGTCCTATAAGCTTTCTCAAGATGACAGGATATCACCTGTAGGCTGTGTAAATCTTTTCATTATAGGTCCTTGTTGACTAGAATATTTTGCATGATTATGAATGACACTTATTAACACTGACTTCCCTTGGTAACAGACCTTACATTAATGGCATTTATCGGTATTGGTTGGGCAGACATCCTGAAAAATTGTCATATTTAGTTTTGCAACCCAAACTGTTTGGCTCCACATATTTCATGTATCCATGATTACTCTGTCAGCTGGGAGGGGGGGGGGACAATATATATATATTTTTTTTTGGGGGGGGGGGGGTGATGGTGGTCAGTAGAGCATTAGGCTCATGGGCCTCTTTTTTATTTTTATTTGTTTCTGAAATGAAAGTGGAATTATTCATTTTTGTTCCCCTCAGGGGGGACAATATATATATATATTTTTATTTTGGGGGGGGGGGGGGTGATGGTGGTCAGTAGAGCATTAGGCTCATGGGCCTCTTTAGGTTTTTTATTTTTATTTGTTTCTGAAATGAAAGTGGAATTATTCATTTTTGTTCACCTCAGGACAGAATGTGACTTCTTTTTTTTTTTTTTTCTTTGCTAGTCTCATATTGTCACCATCAGATTTTGGCAGCCATTGCAGTCATGCTCATGTACACACTATGCACTTCAAAACACTACATTGTATTCTGCACTTTTACTTTAAAATGACATCTGCATGGCCATAACATGCGTAGATCTACACTTGAAATTTGCTTACATAAATTTTGCTACTTGCACAGTCTTCCATTATATCAATATTTTTTTAGACCATAGCTATCACATGCACACCCATTTAATTATCATTTCTGTCAATCACTCCAGGGACCTCCATATTTCTGTTGACCATGTGCGCCTTCCCCGGCAGGTTGCATGATAATTAATGCTGCAGATTAATTCGTTGATCTACAAATACCTCACATACACATGTACATGTACATCACTCAGCCTTCAGCTTAGCAATGTACCACGCTCCAAAGAATCCACTTGTAATTAATGAAAGTATGGATTTAAACAGTGACTGGATTAGATATGGAGCAAAGGGAGGTTGGATTAGAGAACATGTTGTATATGGTGAGTTTAGAACTACACAGACGTTGCAACACTGTTGCACCTGTTTGCATGACTGTGGCCTTAGATCTCCTTGTCAACATCCATGGACATTGCCCTTGATGTGATGGCCATGACCTTTAGCAGATAAGTCATTCATATCATCTTTAGAACAGTCAGCCTTGACATCACAAATAGGGCAGTCTTCACTGTGTTGTGTAATGTATTGGGATCCAGATTTCAACAATCAGCAAACAAAAAAGTTGAAAATATGGGCATAATTAACAAAGATTCTGTCATGGCCCTTTAGTGATTCATTATAAAATATTTTAAGCCATTTACAAATTTCTTTAACCAAATTCAAGAAACATTTAACTAATGACTAGAACAGTACACAATGTGGTGTTTTCCTTGTCTTTATTTATTGCACCAACCACATATTTATCATAGGTATATATGTGTCATATGGTTTTGAAAATTCCTTCAAGTTTTTATGGTCATACGAAATTTTAACTCATAGACAGCTCAGGCTTTTTCCTGCTGGGAAGTTTATATGACAGAGCTTCACATGATTCATTGTGTCTGTGTTCTGTGCATTTGTCAATTCAACTCAAAGTTGTGGTAGAATCAGACTAACTGATTTTATGTTTCCTAAAAGTAGGAATTCCCTATCACATAGGGGAAAAAGTCAAATCCCATTGCACTCTTGCATATCTGTACATGTTGTATATTATTCACACAAGGAAAATATCAAATTCTGTTTCATGGATGAAAACATTCTCAATTCGACTTTAGTATCAGAAGAAACAAACAAACATTGGAATGTCAGTGGCCAGACAGAATCTGATGCAAGTTTCTTGAACATCAGGGGCAAGGGAAAAAGCACACACACACACAGCCAGATACTGGTAACAAAGGGCAACGTGCCATCCTTATAAATCAAAATTTCCTGGGTGATCAATCATATTTCATTACACGCCCATGGTAGACATATAACATGCATCTTTTGATGTGTAATTTTCTGCAAACCAGTTTCCTTGTTACATGTATTTCTTACTGCAGAAGGCAATAATTTTCAAAAAATGCATGCTGAAATTCCAAGAGTTACTGTTACTTGTCGTAAGAGAGATGAGTTGAAAAATCCATGCAAAGGTTGTCAAGGGGACCCATCTTCTAAATTGGAGGGGGGGGGGGGGGGAGGGGGCATTTCCAGTACATGTTGTGGTAATGTATGTACATGTGTGTATGTATTTATGTTCCCTTTCCAGGTGTTTTTGAAGTAGATCTAAAAGACGATTATGGATGCAGTTAGTTGATAGTTTTGTTTTGTTATAAGAAAGACATTGTATTTAATACTTGCAGGGATCATGGCTGCACAAGACAATGACTCTCCGGAGATAGAAACAGAAAATGAGAGCACAGAAGCAGACATTGACTCTCTGGCTGAACATGCTGCGGTAGTCCCATGCAAAGAAGGGGACCAGACAGAGGCCCTGCCACAGAATGCAGCCACAGCTGGTGATGAAGATGGGTACCAGGCAGAAGCCTTGCGTGAAGATGCAGCCATAGCTGGTGAATGTAAGCACCAGGTAGAGGCCCTGTGTGAGGATGGAGTGATAGCTAGTGATGAAGATGGGCACCAAGCTGAGGCGCTCACTGAGGATGCAGCCAAAACTTGTGATGAGGACCGGGACCAAGCAGTGGAAATAAACCCAGCACAAGAGGAGCAGGAGGAGGAGGAATCCCAAAGGGCCAGAACAGAATCTATGGGTGAAGCTCCCTCGGAAGCAGACCAGAGTCTTCAACTACAAGCAGCTGGTGTGAGCGGCGATACAGACAGACAGAATGTAGAAACACTGGAGGATGCAGAATCAGAGACTGTATGTAATGTGGCCAAGACAGAACAGGAGATAGATGTACCATTAGCACTCAGTGGGGATGCCGCAGAGGGTGACTCCCCTGCAGAGGAAGATTTAGATCTAATAGACCAAGATGAGGCTAGTGCCAATTCTGAGCTGCCTGTGCCAAGTGATCATGGAGGGGACCCATCAGGGGGTGTGATTTTACCGCCTGGTGGTCAGGAGCAGCAAAGGAATGGGGAAGTGTATATTGTGGATGGAGATGGTGGGGAGGTGGTCAGTACAGAATCGCCAGAAGCTGATGCTTACACTTATGAACCTGAATGTGATCAGTTACCCAGTGAGGATGCTGATCAAGCAGTTGGTACCCCAGATTCCTCACCAGAGGGAGCTGTTGGTGGCCTTATGTGCTCTGCTGAGGGAAACACAGATCCTGAATCTACACCAGAAGACACAAATGGTGAGGCTGAATCCCCTACAGAGGATGCGCACGAGTCTGCACCAGAGAGTGCCACTGGTGACACAGAATCCTCACCAGAGGGTGCTCTCAGCAAATCTGGGTCTGCACCAGAGGGCTTGGGAGACTCTGTTGGATCTTCACCAGAGGATTGTCCTCGGACAGAAATAGGTCAGGCTGAGCAAGATGCTGAGAGCAACAGTGTTTTGGCATCAGCCAGTGATAGGAACCCTGACAATGCAAACTTGCAACATGCCAACATACATTCCAGTGAAAGTGGAGGTGCTTCTTCTAGTCATGTTTTAAATAATGTAGATATTGCAGTGCAAGACATTTCGCGACATTCCAGCCCAGATTTTCCCCAAAACACCCCCTCTCAGTCCAGTAACAGCTCTCCCAGCTATCTTGGTTCGTGTGCGAGTAGCAACCAGGGTACGCCCAGGAAGTCTGGTCGTAACAGATCTGATGTCAATGATGAACAGTTGCTCAGTGAACTGGATGCTGAGTTGGAAAGGACACAGACTTTGGTAGTTAGTCCGGCAAATGGCCTCGTGCGAAATGTCACCCTTGAGGACTTCCCAGAGTATAAGGAATTGAAAGCCACACTTGTGAAATTACAGACAGAAGTGGAAGATAAGGATAATTCTATACAAAGGTTTGTATCGTTGAGGACATTGGCCTTGTAAACCCAATACACATGACCAAGCCATCAAAGACACATAGCACGTGACAAGTATCTTTGAAATTTCATTCAGTCCTGCGTTACAGCAAATGTGACTGACATCATAACAGTTATGTCGAAGTACAGTTACTCATACATTTTCTATACCCTCATCAACATTATCATGTGCTTTAGAAAGCTTGTGTACCCAATGCAGCATTCAGTTTCTGTTGAATCACAGAGCGGAGTTGAAACAGAGGTCAACTCAATGTAAATAGTAGCCATACTCTTACATCAAGACCCAGCCATTCCATACTCAAACATATACATATTTATGTTTGCAGTGGAGTTTAATAGAACTCTATTGCCCCTGGCATACCTGATGAGTCCAGACAGAACTAGTCAGGCAGTTTGGCACACTGTGTGTCTTCTTTCATCAGTACTTGTATTTTCTTTCTATTTTAGTATTTTATACAAAATTTGCAGCAAAGAATCACAGATGATGGACTTTCTTAACCCTTAAAGTGCTAATCTTGGCTAAGTTGTTTTCTCATTACAATTGAACCTAAAATAATTAAAAGATTCAAATACCTCATGAAGCTACCTTTGGTTCAAATACCAGCAATCCTGGTCTAAAGCAGGAAGTAGTCTTAGTCAGCAGTTTCCTCGGGACACTTTGCACGCAATGTTCACAAAGGGTCTCGAGGAAATCTGTTGACTCAGTCTTAAATCAGCGCTTTAAGAGTTAAATGCCCACATCAAAATCCAAAAGTGCATCTGAAGATAATGATTCTGAGTGAACAGTATTGATCAGCATGTTAAACTTAGAAAGCATTTGATTTGGCCTACATAATAATACTATACGTCACCCGCTTCTTTGCCATGGTCCTGACTAGCTTGTCAGGTGGCCTTTATTAACAACAACAACAACAAAAAAACCCACCCACTCAGCCCTATCCCACTGTCGCAACTTTACGCTCGGCATGCCCACAGCCCCTGCTGATGTTGCCACCTAGCAGGGTCATGGGAGTCTTAATAAGGGCTACCTTCTCCCTTCCTTTCTACGTTTGCCCTACATGTATGTCTGACTTTAATCCATTCCCTTCCCAGTCAAATTGCCTAAAAGCACTTGGATGTTAATCGTCATATGCTTTAGCTTTAATGTTGTTACTCGCTTAAATTTCATGTGAATAGAAACCATTTTTACTAAAAATTGCAGATAAGCCCTGTCATGATGATGCTGCAGGCCAATAGTGTTCAGAAGCATGGGTGAGACATATTGCACCTAACTTGTGCTGAGCAAAGTTGTTGATTTGGTCTTATTATGGCCAGAAAAGGGTTGAATTCAGCTTCCTGGCTTACTTATTTTCTTTCTTTTTTTTTCTACGTGTGTGGGTAAACAGACTGGTAAATAAAAAAAAAGTCTAGTTATGAAAGCAGTCATTTGTGGAGAATCAGGGAATTTGTACCAGTTTAGCTTATGGTATCTTGAGCGCCCTGAATAGTCAGAAGCCATGATTCAAAACCTTCTCGACATGCTTATCTATTGCCAATTTTCATTTAGCCATTTCCCTTTTAAATTAAGATTTAGTCAATGACTTTCTTTGGCATAGGTTAGGTGTTTAGTGCCCAACCCATGCCAAGGAAAGCTGTTGACCTAAGTCATGTTATCTTGATAGGTTTATGTACAGTTCTCCTTCAAATTGTGTCTCATTCTTGTTGAAATTAAACAAAAACTTTGGAAGCAGGTGACATTTGACCACCAGCTTTTTGTGGCTGATTTATGGGAAACTGGGTTAATATGTTTAATGCCGTGGCAGCTCAAAGGGCCTTGAGGAGTTGGACAGGTTCTGGAGCTGCCTCTTGCTATGTTGAGCATGTAGAAGGAGGCCTTGATGCATCACTTAGAGTGTTGCAGTGATCTTGATGTAATCAGTACAACCATAGAAATTTTATTTCATATGTTTCTTTCAGATGTATGTCTTTACCTCTGAGCTTAGACTTATTTTAAATAATTGAAGCATTTCTTCATCTTTTTTTTTTTTTTTTTTGTAATCCAAAGCCATTTGGATGACAATGTTGTTTTTCATGTCTGGCAGTTTTATTCAACATCTGGAAGTGTTCGAATCGATGATAAACCGCTGTAAGCTACAGAGAATCCAGTAATTCCATTAAAATAAGAGCAAGCATGAGCTCTGAAATTACATCAAATTGGTAAAAATGTTGATTGCTACAAAAGTTACATTGAATACTAAAAACAACTTGATTTTCTCTTATTATAAAATACTGAACAATACACATGTGGTTTGCTGTCAAAATAGAGTGCTGTGCTAGGTTTTCATGCATGCATGCGGTGGTATCAGCTTGGCTTATATAATTCTTGGAACATTTCTTGATCGTTGCAGCTTACAAAACCAGACAGAAGATCTGACTCAGCAATTATCGCGGGTGACTGCAGAGAGAAATGCCATTCAGCAAGCAAGGGAAACGACAGGCAGCCAAGCTGATGACATCTACCTGGCACAAATCAAGGAGGTACTTACACTGATCCATTGTTTTCTTTCCGTTTTGGGCATAAGATTTTATACTGGTTTGAGTCTGACCACAAAGAACCCTAAGCACATGGAACAAAGTGGTGCAGTGCAAGGAGCTGACAGTTCAGTTTTGCAGATTTTTATGTACAAAACAAAACTCAAACAAAGTTTATACCGTTAGTATATAAAAAGACAGATGCAATGCCTGTATACATTTACATGTACAGATGATTAATTTACAGGTTTCTGAGCAATCTATTTTAGCAGGGTGGCACACCCTGCTACTTTCTGGGGCCCCCTTGCTATAGTTTTCACCCCTGTGCTAAAATTTCTGCCCACAATTAAACACTTTCTACATTCATAAATTTAATGTTGGGGTATCATTTTACAACAATTTGTCCAAAATTATCATTAGCCAGGTCAGCCGTTAAGGAACACAAAGTTATTTCAAAATAATTTTTGGTACTTTTATCAATCGTAAGTTGCCCTATTGAAAGATTTTTTTTGCAGCACAAAAGGAGCTTAAAGGTATCTTAACTATATATATATATATATATATGTATAGAGCAAAATAATGTGCAGACAAGCTAGACATAATTTTAGTGTATTTTATATTGTGCCAGTTTCTGAATTACTGCTTAGGGGCCAGTCAACATTATCAACATTTTCACATTAGTACATAGAGTACTATTTCATAGGACCCCTCCCCCTTGAAATTAGTACTTTAAAAATGTTGATTTTTCAAACCATAGTCCAAAGCTATATTGTTTGGCCACCTGTTCAGACCCTTAAACCTCTGCATCTAATGTTTATTAAGCTTCTTATGCAAATATTACCATTGTATTTGTGTCTTTTTGCCCAGAACCACTTCTTAGTAGTCAATATCCTATTCCGCAGTTCGAACTCTTTACTCTCCATAAGCTAACCTGTCCCTGTCTAACCTGTATATATATGGAATTACTATTGTCTATATTGCACACGTTCCTCTGTAAAATTTTGACATAGGCTGTATCAGCCCAAATAAATTAAAGGGTCTTCAGCGGGTAACTACTCAACATGTTTCGGAGCCTTTTACCCGTACACGTCTCTGTGAGTAGCGGCTCCTTGCCTAAGCTAAATATTCAGCAAAGACAACCCACATAATAATGAATAAATATGAACGTGGCAATTGATGAATTAGCTAAATATGTGAAGTTTTGCTTGTAAATGCAGAGCTTCATATCAAAGAAGAATACCTGTCAAACAAACCATAATTACCAAATTTTCATAGTACAGGTTCAGATAAGAACAATTTGACTTACCCCTGAACCAAAATGTACCCTTTCTAGCTGGACAGCTTTTCCTAGTTAAACCATCCGCCAATGTTTAACTGAAGTGGAAACAAGCTGGGGCATTATATTCAGTCCCAGTGATTGTAAAATAAACAGTTGCAGCTAGACCACCTGTACAAACCAAGGAAAATCCTAACAAGGACTGCAACAATGTACATCCTGTACCAGAGATGTAAAACTAACTCCATGATGACATCTACTCCTCAAACAATTAAGCTCTATTTAACTGCCAACCCTGAGTCAATGTGTCAACTTAATGTGTCAGGTTTGTGACACTTGAGAAAATACTGTCAATTTTGAGTAATTTTTTAATAGTGAGTAAATGTGCATTTAGGCATGTCAGAAAAGAATGGAAGTCATTAGCATTTATGCCAAAAACATGCTATCAAAACATTTTTTCTTAACAGGATTTTAAGTACAATTAGGCAAACATGCAACTGTCGTAGGCCGCTTCTTGCTACCTGTAGCCCCTGGGGGTTTACCTAACAGAAAACATGTAAGCCTAAAATGTCTGATAGTGAATATTAAAACAGAAAGATGCCAAAAGATAAAGTTAAGTAGCAAAACAGACAAGTCTAAAAACTGTAGATTATTAATATTTAAGTTTGAAACATTGGTAAGCAAAAAGATTAACATTTTCATGTAATTAAAAAAACGAACACTGGCCCTCAGCCCCCTCCTTCCCCCCTCCAACAAAAAGCGTACTCTGTGTATTAATGTAAAAATGCTGTCTAATGACATTTATGGCTGGCCCCTCATAAAATATTACAAGAGCATTACATTTAATTTTTTTTTTTTTTTTCAGATGGAAGTTACCATTGCAACCCAACAAAGAGAATTAAAACAGACCAAAGAACGTTTGTCTTCCCATGATGCAGCAGCCAAAAGAGCTGTCACTACACTGCAGAATGAACTTAAAACTAGAGTGGACCAGGTAGGTACAAGACATCTGTAATCTTGAGTGTATAACAAACTGATATGGCTGGATAATAATATCTTGTTTCTGGTTCCTCTACTGACCTATATTAAAACTTGGCTATCCAAAATATTTTGTTGCCTTTTGACAAAATTACCGTAAAATTTAGAGTATTTTCTTAATAATTCCTTGTATAAACAGATAAATATGTTCAGAAAATAGAGTATTTTCCCTACCTACCATTAACAAAGAAAGGTCTTAAAATCAGAAACATGCAATTAATTTTACCTGGCCTAATATTCGTATGTCATACTTCCCTTTTGAGCATGATTTTAACACCTCTGAGAACCCAGATGGTAACATATCTGAGTTATTCTATAGCCATACAAGATATATATATATATATATATATATAGTGGAACCTCATTAATCCAAACACACTTGGCCCATAGGAAACTTTTCACATAAACACACCATCTGAATTACTTAATCGAATATTCATCAAAAAATATTTAAAAAGAAAAAAAAAATGTTCCCATAAATTGTGTTTGGAAAGTGAGGGATTTGTATTATTGGAGTCTGGATTTATTGCGGTTCCATTGTCTTTTAATGGTAAGGATACTGTACTTTGACAGTGTTGCAGATGATTAAATTTGCATTCATGCTAATTAATGCATAAAACTGAAATGAGAGAAATTTATATGTGAAGGAAAATTTAAAATTGCAATCCACCTTTTCGGCAAATGTCAACATGTAAACTTACAGCATTGATGGCCACATATGCCAGATCACTTGTTCTGGTTTCTTAGATAGCAAATTAAATGTTAGAAATATAAATTCTTTAATTGCCAGGTATGCTGCACCACGTTATGAGGCATTATAAGGAATGGCTTTACTTCTAGCTTTCATGCAGTCATAGATGCACGAATGTGTTCCTTTGTGAGGAAAACTATTCACACAAAATCAAGTACATGTATTTCAAAACTCTTAAGCCTTTCCCCCTTGAATTAAAACTGAGTCAACAGCTTTCCTCGGCATGGGTTGGGCACTAAGAGGAAAGCTGTTGACCTGGGTCAAGTTGTCTTGACAAGTCTCATCTTCAATTCTCAGTCAAATTGTTTTTCATTGCTGTTGAAATCAGTTGAAAACACTGAAGCAGACGACATTTGACCACCAGCCGGTTTTGGCCGGTTTAAGGTGGAAAGGGTTAAACTGCAATATGAATCCCGATTTCTACCACATAGAAAATAGATACTTGTAATCTTTACATTTTCAAAACTCTCTTTAACTGTAATATATATCCGAATATTGACCACATAGAAAATAGATATTTGTAATCTTAACATAAATTGCAGAGTAAATCGTGCTGTACATGGCAGGTGATATGGTAGAGTGAAATTGTTATAATATGTTATCAGTAAGATCATGTTGTGCCTGACAGGTGATGTGTTAGAGTGAAACTACAATATGTTGTCAATAAGATCATGCTGTTTCTGACTGGTGATATGGTAGAGTGAAACTGTTATAATGTTATCAGTAAGATCATGTTGTGCCTGACAGGTGATATGGTTAAGTGGAAATCTGTTATAGTGATGCTATTTCTTTCCTGAAAAGTTTATCAGGTATTTGAAGGAGACAGTTAGGAAGGGACTTGGCAGTTTACTTTAGGTCCCTCATAACTTTTGTCATTAAGTGAATACATGGGATATCTGAGTGTTGTTAGAAAGAGGTTTCACTGCATAAACTTACCACACAGACATTTTATTAATAAAATACAGTGATTATTTTGTACAAGCTGCATTATACCTGTGCTTAACCGATAGGTGACCAAGATGTATGAAGACAGCGTTCGTGAAAAGGACAGCATGGTGATGAAATATGCCTCGGGTGAACAGAAGAACCTGGAGCTAAATGGAAAGATAACTCGTTTGGAAAAACAAATAAAGGAGTTGAATAAAGAGAAAGAAATTATCATTGGCAAATTCAGGTCACTGAAAGCTGAGAAGGATAAAATTGGCCAAGTCCTAGAGACAAAGGTTTGTGGAATGCATGTACACTATTGTATGGTCATGGTAATGCCTCTTGAACAGCTCCTATTATGAAACAATACACACTAAAAAAATTATTGATTACATAAGTGGATGTATCAACTTGTTGTGAGTTTGTCTTTGATCTTAGTTGCACTAGTTTACAATCATCACGGAACTCACATCTTGGATCATAGATGTCGTAAAGTACAGAAAAAGTAATATCCAGGTCTATCCACAGGATAGTTACTTGACACACATGATGTGTTCTTCAGGATTTAACCTGTGCTATCTGCCTCCCTTCTGTAGCATCTTTTGTATTTTGGGGAGTATTAGCAGCTGTAAATTTTAACGTGTCCTCTGTGGCTGAACAGAGCTCACTGGCCTCGGATAAGTCCAAGTAAGGATGACAGTAGTCAGGCTTCTTGACACATTGTGTGTTTACATTCATCATCATATGCATCCCTTTTCTATTGTGAAAATTTTTTCGGAGATCACTGTATACACAACGACTGAATATAAATTTGGACCGTGTTTATTCTTATGTTTGGAAATTGACTGCTTTTATGAATTTCATAAATCACAATTTATAACAAGTGCAGTATTATGTTTTGTGTAAATGTCTATGTTGCCAGGGAGGGGAAGCTTCCAAGCTGCGACAGGACCTGGAGAAAGCTAAGGAAGCTGTGTCCTCCCACGAGGTGAAAACCAAGTGGGCGCAGAATAAACTGAGGGCGGAACTTGAAGCTCACAAGGTCAGTTGCTGGCCATCCTGTCACTTGTGTGAATGCATGTACAGTAGAACTTGTTTTGAGAGACCACTGTAATATAAGATCACCAACCTTTTAAGACCATATATTCAAAGTCAGGTTTGCTATCTTTCCCATGTTATTGCACCTCCATAGACCACCTGCTTTATGCGACCACTTTTTGGCCTGCCTTAAGGGCGGTCTCTCAAAACAGATTTCACTGTATTACCAAAGCCTTAGCTGAATGAGTGTGACCCAGCGTTTAGAAATAAATTGGTCTTTAAAATAATCAGGTAAAATCATTTAAGTTTTTCATTTGATGGGTATAGATCATATGCACAAGAGTTCAGAGGCTACAGGTTACAGCCAACCAGTGGCACAGATTTGCTATTGTGTATCAAGAAAGATTACATGTGTGTCTGGGTTCCAAAGTTGATGGATGTAACTCCCTGAAGGGTAACCAGAGGAATATATTTGTACCAGGTCAGTTCTGTACATTTAATTTAATACCTCTGAAAGGGACACAGGTACTTAAAAAATACATATAAAATTTTGGCATTATGTGTAATGCAGAGCAGTTGAATTCAGAAAAATAAAGATGAATACATGTAGTAAATTCGGTGGGTGAAAGTACACGTTTATTTTCCAGCAGATGTGAGAATGATGCCTATGATTTTGTGTTCTGTTTCATTTGTAACAATATCAGGAGACCAAAGTGAAGCTAACTGACTGCCAACGCATGCTGAAGGAGGCAAGAGAGGAGACCATGCAGATCCGCAAAGACTGCCAGGCCATGATCAAGACATACCAGGTCAGAATGAACACTTTTACACCGATGGGAACTATTTGTAGTAAAGACTCAGTCCATGCTCAAAGAGGTGTAAGAGGAAATGACGCTGACTCATAAGTGGCCGTCTGTAAGACTGCTTTCATCCTGGCCTTGTGAGCTAATTCAAAGCACGTTGTGCCAAATATAAACAACATTCCTTTGTCTTTATTGGTGCTTTTCCTAGATTATCCAAGACCCCATGTAAGTTTTCTTATCATCAGAGCTAGAGTTAATGTATGTTTTTGAGCACATACTTGCAATACAATGAAAGTACACTATGTTTTGTATTCACAATGGAAGTTACCTGTGCTTAGTTGCCAAATATTTGGCATTTTTAATGCACATTTGACATGTACCTTTGGCTGTTTACCCCTTGACTTAAGACTGAGTCAACTGTTTTCTTTGGCATGGCTTGGGTGCTTGGCACCAAACTCATGCCAAAGAAAGCTGTTGACCTGGGGATTGTGATCTTGGTATGTCTCATCTACAACTTTCATCCAAATTGTTTTTCATTGCTATTGAAATTAATTTTAAAAAAAGTGAAGCAGATGACATTTGACCAGAGCAGTTTTGACCAGCTTAAGGGGTAAAGGTTAAGCTCTCACCACCTTGCATATGTTCTCTGGCAAATTATAGGAGTCTGAGGAGATCAAGTCCAACTCTCTGGATCATCAGCTGAAACTGAAAGAAAATGAGTTGCTGCAACAAAAACAAGAAAAGGTGGACCAGCAGGAGGTATGTATCATGAGTGTAACAGCTCACTTATACCAGGATACTGCAGGAGGTATGTATCATGAGAGTGTAATGGCTCACTTATACCAGGATACTGCAGGAGGTATGTATCATGAGAGTGTAATGGCTCAATTATACCAGGATACTGCAGGAGGTATGTATCATGAGAGTGTAATGGCTCACTTATACCAGGATACTGCAGGATGTATGCATCACGAGAGTGTAATGGCTCACTTATACTAGGATACTGCAGGAAGTATGTATCATGAGAGTGCAACAGCTCATTTATTCTAGGATACTGCAGGAGGTATGTATCATGAGAGTGTAACAGCTCACTCATACTAGGATACTGCAGGATGTATGTATCATGAGGGTGTTATGGCTCACTCATACTAGGATACTGCAGGATGTATGTATCATGAGGGTGTAATCATGGCTCACTTGTACCAGGATACTGCAGGACAGTGGGGGAGGTGGAGCCTAAATATCAACAAGTTTTTCACATATTTGGTTTACAAATTCTGCAGTCACTGTACCACATCACATTTGCATGAAGTGTATTGTAAACTATACTCTAAGCAAGTCATACTGTAAGTTTGTTTTGGACCTGTGCATCAGTATACTGATAATTATGAATAACGGTGCTATCATATTAAATCTGTGACTAAGTGAAAGCTCCTGGTCTGCAGTTCTCTTCACTTACATTTCTGGTCCATTTGTATCCCAGAAAAGGTATTAGAGACAATGGTTGTTGATCACAATGAGAGACATTTCATCATCTACTTTGCAAAGTGTGTTAAAAAGTTTAATTTTACAGTCAGGTTTAGCAAAAATACAGTCACATGGGCATGGAAATGAAAACAGTTTTATGTTATCCTTGTTTAATGAAATGTTGAAATATGTATGTTTTTTCAAACATGATCAAAAGCTTATATTGCGCAAAAGATACCCATTTTTCTTTTGAATTTCTGGATAAAAGCTCAAATGCATCAGACTCATTTCTGTTTCATAAATGAATACATATAAAAAGCTAGCATTTATGTATGTGTTCATTATACATGTGTTATGTTTTTACCTCAGCTGACTTGCAAGTCAAGTGAGGTTATAGGATGGTCAATCATCTGTTGTCCGTCTGTCTGTCATTCTATCCATCAGAATGGAATGTCTGTCTGTCAGGCCACAATTTACATTTTCAACTTCTGCTCTAAAAGCCTTTGTCATTACAGATGCATTTCAAACCAGGTGGGGATCTAAGTTGCATGGGTCTCTCCCAAGTTTGTTCAATTAATCATGGTCCCATGATTTTGTTATTTTTTATAAATTTGGTTTTTCATTTTTTTTTTTGGCAAACTCTTAAAAATATCTCCCAACAGTTAAGCAAATCAGCAAATGGTGCTGTGATTTTTTTGCGGACTTTTGTATGTTAAAGCTATTTACAACTTCTCTAAAAGTGTTACTCAGATTGTGCTGAAACATGGTAGAAATGTATCTTTGGAAGGGTCAGTCAAAGTTGTTCACTAGCTGGTGATGCTCCAAATCCCTGATTTTCAACAAATAGTTTACTTTGGGTACCTGTTAGTCAATGCATATATTCCTGTTGATTACTTTGTAAGTCGAAGGGAATTCCGATAGTAATTCACATTTTTTTACTTCTCCAATACCATCAGCTAGATTTACTTAAAACTTAGTCGATATATGTCTTGAATGAGTCTCAGTTAGGTTCCCTCTGCCTCAAGTGGTGGTGTGCCAGTGATTTGGAGGGGTTTTTTTGTTTGTTTTTTTAATTTATTTTTTTTATTTATTTTATTTTGTATATATATATTATGTATTTTTTATTTTTTTGGAAAATCTTAGAAGTTTTCTTCTATAAAGCCACTTGGTCAGTGGATTTGAAATTGCATGCAAATGGTTCTGGGTACCTATGGAAGAGTGTGGGACTTATTTTCGGCTGATACTGTCAAGGTCAGCTGAAGACAGGCTGTTCAGACAGCCTACTTCCTTATTACATATTGAAGGCTAATGTTTGTGTCATTGCATTCAATATGTTATGTTTGTCTATGTGTATGAAGGTCTACACAATGATGAGAGGGGAAATGGAAAAGCTAAAGCGACAACAACGCGAAATGATTGAAGAGCTGAAGACATGGAAAGACAAAGTAAGTCTCTGATAACAAGGAAGCACTCTGTAGTATTAGTTGAGTAAATGTTACTTTTGTAGGGAGCATGCAGATTGAAAATTTCCATCCAAAATCTTTGAGCCTTTTACTAGGATGCAGTGACAGTAAGACACCATGATGAGAGCACACTGATGGAAACTCTAGGCTATGGCCAACTGTCGTAGGAATAAATAATATTTATGCAAAACATATGACCGCTCCTTGTCATTTCAAGCTCAGTGAGTGTTTGGAGGACATGACGAGGACTTTTTCAGCAATGAATTTTATGCAAGTTGTTAGTTTGTCAAGAGCAACATATTTTGCCATATTTGATACAGTGGCATCTGTATTGAGACACTACTCCAATGAAAGACCACCTGTTTTGAAAGAACATCTTTTCCAGATATTCACTTAGTTCTTTTTTGTGTTATTTATACCTCCTCTTAGAGACCACCTCACTTAAGAGGCTATAACTTGCTCATTCATGTTGGGGTGGTCTTTGAAGTTAGGTTTCACTGTACAGAGATTTGCCCATACATGAAAGCATTGTATTGTAAGAAATTTTGTTTTAGATAACAGATGGCTATATACAGTGGTACTTGCTGTATGTGGCCACCCCTTCTGTTAAGAAAAAGTGGCACGTACAGCAGGTGACCTGTTTACAAAGAAATCGACTCGTATGTCTCAGCGTAGTGACCAAAAAGTAATGCTGCTGGTTGCATACAGCAGGTACCACCGTACATTTGTATGCTGAAAGGAAAATTTTAGTTCAGAAAGGTTGGTGTAATTGAGACGCCGTCTAAGTGAAAAGAAAAGCTGTTGAAAAAAGTCATGGTGAACATGATGTAAAGGCACATTAGATGGCAGGAAAATAAAGCTTTTGTATGGTGTAACTTGTGCACCTGAACTCCAGTTTGTCTGGTTTCAGTTATGAAATTAACCAGTGAAAAAGACAAAAGGATATTAGGCACTTTGGAAAAACTGAGGGTTAGCTTCAAATGGCTTGGTTTCATGGTTTGCATTTGGATTCCTGGTAACTCGTTTCAAAGCCACCGTCGGCCTTACAGTCATACTTCATTTCCAGTGCAAGTGTCTTGATGAAGAGAGACTGAATCAAGAGCGACACTTGGAGAAATACCGTGAAACCCTCCAGTGCCAGAAGAAAGACAACAAGGAGTTGAAAGCGAGGCTTGAGCAGCTGGAGACTGTGGAGCAAGACCTTGTGCAGTGAGTACAAGAACTAAACCAACTTTGTATGGAGTTAGATTTGATGCAGTGTGTACGAGAGTTAAATCACATTTTATGGAGTTAGATCTGATACAGTGAGTACGCAAGTTAAGCCAACCTTTCCATGGAGTGAAATCTGATACAGTGACTACATGAGTTGGTCCTATGACTGTGTGGCACAAGACTTGACATCAATGATAGTGTAGCTTCACCATACCTATGTCTGTTGTCTCTTGGAGTAAAGTGCACTTCAAGCGGCGTAGCCCTCAAGTCTTTGGGCAACAACCTTATATTGTAAGTGCACAGCACACAATTCCTGATTCTGTGAAATTGAAAAATGTGTATTTTAAATTAACGTTTAATTTGTTAGTTGAATGTTCTTTTCCGGATGTTTAGCTTGTGGCTACTCACTCTCACACAGGGCTCAAAGTTAGGCAATTTTTTAGGGGACAGCATCCATCATGTGTAATTAGTCTCCCTGCTAAAATTCAGTAGCCATTACCGAATTTTAGTAGTCAGGGCTAATTTTTGGTGGCCATTGGCTACCCACTGTTGGCAAAATTGAGCCCTGTTACAGTGAATGGTTTACGCTGAGTCAGCAACTTTCCTCAGAATGCTTTGTGTGCAAAGTTTGCTCAAAGCACACTGAGGAGAGCTGTTTACCTGCAACATTCATACATCTCTGGAAACTCAGATATGCTGGTATTCAAGCATTAGATCTTTTTAGTAGGTATTTGAATCTGTAGTCATTAAAATTCTTTCGATGAGCATAACTTCAGTTGTAATACTTATGAGAACAGTTGAACAATTGTCATGAAATATCTAATTACCAGAGTATTTTATGTTGATCAGGCAGCGAGAATTAGCCGAGTCCCTGAAAAAGAAGGTCGAAGAGCTGGAGACACTGAACACAGATCTACAGCACGACATGGAAGGTTGTGCCAAACGTGAATCTGAACACCTTGTTTTCTCTCAGAAAATATCAGACAAGAATGCTCATCTACAGTCAGAGAACACGTCTCTTAATAACAAGGCAAGTGATGCTGTTATGAAAACTGTAGGTTTTCTGGGTTGAATTTCTGCAAAGTTTAACACTATGATTATATCCTCACAATACTTAATACATGCAGTCATTATATGCATTTATGAGACACAAGCACTATAAATTGCATAAATTTCACCATAATATTCTTATTTTTGCTAATGGCACAGGCCATGAAAATAAAATACAGTGAAATAGTATTTTAACATTGTTTGAATAGGAATTAGGTCAAAAATAGTAAAACTAAAACTACAGTGAAATGTCAAAAATACAAAAGCTGTGAAAATTTTAACACACAGAAATCAAGCAAGTTGCAGTTCAGTGCTAGTAGGGACAATGAATATTTTACAAAACTGTTGTCCCAAACAACTTCGTCATGTGTTTTTTTCTGCATCATTTTCTTTACAGCTGTCAATCTTAAGACTAGTTGCTAATACATGCATGTTGAATGGCATACTTTTTTACAAGCATGGTGCAAATGCGTATGGTACTACTTCATAATATATATATATATATATATATATATATATATATGTATATTCCACCACAAAATTGGTCAAAGGCTGCCAGATATCCTTTAGTTAACATAAAACAGGGAGAATTGTATTTCATTTACCTTGTGGAAAGGTTTGCTTTATTCTAGGTGAACAGCTTTCATTGTAATGGCTTGGTCTATTAGCAACTACTGTAAGGAAAGCTGTTGACAGGGTTGTCATTTAGAAGACGGGTGGGTGGGTGGTGTCTATCCTATTTTTCATAGGTAGAGCATTCACTGTCTGTAAGGTGACTGTTCAATTGTAATTGCTTAATTTGTCTGCCTGTCTGTTGCAGACTGGTTTTACACATAATAATTATAATTTAACAGTTATGTGTGTTTCCTACTGTATTTGCTGGCCAGGTTAGGATTGTAATGGGTGGATTTAACTTGTGTTCCAAAGTCACAAGGGAGTATCAACAGGAGGTATTCATATTAACTCATTCCATACCGGTCCCTGATTTTTTTCTGTATATTTACCTGGATTTAAGATGACAATTGCATATTTAAATTCTTCATGAAAAGAGCTTTCGTTCAAGTACCAACATGCCTATAGTCATAAGTCAGTGGTTCTGGCACTGACCAAGGCCTGTGACCATAGTATGGACTGAGTTAACTTGGACCCCGTTCTGTCACATACACAGGAGCAAGGCACTTGACAGGAAGGAGGGCATATTCATGTGATAAACAATAGAGCTTTGATAAAACTAACAAACTGAGAAAGCAAAAAGCTGAAGAGTAGTCATTTACAATGCTAAATATAGTTACAATATTTCATTTGTTTGTTCAAAAAAGTGTCATTTGTGGATAGTTAAGTAAGGGATGGTTCAACATTTTAATCATTTTTCAATTAGTACTTTCAGCACGCAGGGGGGAGGGGGTGAATGGACCTGTACACTTCTACACATAATGGAAAATGATGGTCATTTGTAACCCAAAATTTGTGGTATTTTGGTATTATTTCTGGGAAGATCATCATTTTTAAGTACTGAGTTGGGGGTAGGGAGAGTGGTCATGAAATTTAAATAATGATGATGTTGAACTATCCCTAACATATCTGTTATAAGTGTCATCATCATGGCAAAGGTATAGTTCAGTTGCCCAGCAACTCGGGATATGAACAGTTCTGCAATTACTAAGTAAATATGAATGCCTAACATTATCACAGTGATGTGTAGTTTTAATTGAGGTAGATGGTTGATGTTGCAGGTAACCAGTTTCACCAATGAACTCAGTGTACTGAAAGAAGAATTCCAGCAACTGTCTAAATGTACTAGTGCACTGGTAAGTATTGTTTATTTTTGCAGTCTCAAACTAACTCACTGATACAGAATTACAGTTTCTATATATAGCTGTAGATGAAGAGTACGTGTGACAAGCTCAGCACATGCTATTATATCATTAATATTGAACAGAAGATTTTGAAGTGATCTGAATACTTATAATTTTTGAATCTAGTATTTCACCAAATTAAGTATTAGAGCACTGAATACAATGTCAGAAAGGTTCACAAGGTACTGAAAAAAAAAAAAAAAAAATTTCTGTTGGGATGGGGGATCAGTAGACATGGCTTTTCTTTAATAGAACATGATTCATACATGTGAGCAGTCATAGTTGTCATTTATGACCCAACAGAATGCAAGTTTCTATTCATATTGACAGTGATTGGAATGTTTGTCAACATTTTGTTTCATTCTGTAGCAAAAAGAGCTGAATGAAGAGAAGAAATTAAGGCAACAAGAAAACGAGTCCCTCACCACCAAACTTGCTGACAAAACAAAAGCAGGTACGTGATGACCAGACATTATCCTGTAAAGTTGGAGATCAGTGGCCAGGATACTGGACATGGACTTCTGTGATATGATTAATAAATGATTAACTTTAAGGTAAATCTGATATGACTAAGGCTGTAGAAGGAAGAGGCTTTTTGGTGTTGACGTTAGACTAAATTCAGAGATATCTTCTCATTAGGTACGAAACTGAATTGTTAGAGAAAACTGTGTTTGCCAATTTTACACATTAGGATACCCATGTTGGTATGTAAAACACGTGCTATTGTTTACGTTTCAATGGTGGCTGGATGTGCGCATTCCTGCTCAATATGGCGTTTGTTCCAAAGAATTCAAAGGAAAAAAAATTAATTAAATGATCATAACTCCTCAAAAAGTTCAGTGTTGTGCATTTTAATACATGTTAAATCGATAAAGTATGACTTCCTACTTTGTATTTGTCATTTCATAGCCTGGAGCCAAAATACAGTAACATGACATGACGTGGTTTCAGCAATGAGGGATGAGACAGACCATGATAATATCCTGTTTGAAGACATTGTGTAATAAATAAGTGGCAGGTTAGAAATTTAAAACACACGTGACATTTTTAGCTTAAAGTTTTTAGGCTTTTAAAAGACATTCTTAACTTTGGAGTTAGAGATTAAATTTCTGATATAATTGTGATATTTGATTCCTTGTGTAAGGGCCCTTCATTCATGGACTGACTTACCTGCTTTGAATTCGATTGTTCTGGGGGAAGTAAATGGTCTCTGTCAACAGCTTTCTTTGGTATTCTTGGGTTGCCTGCCTGGGAAAGCTATTTACACAGTCCAGAAATTAGCACTTCAAGGGTTGAATATGGGAGTAACCCCTTGTCATAATGGAAGTGAAAACACTTGTTTATTTTTGCAGTTGAGGAGCTGACACTGAAGGTGGAGGAGGAGATGGATGAGAAGAAGACGTTAAAAAGAAAACATGGGGCAAACATCAAGGTGTGTTTTTACACGGTGACTTTGGAAAAGAATGGATTTTGTCCATAGAGAAAAATATATGCTAACCAGGAATTGGCAACTCTGTAAACTAGCACTCCAGTTAGCAGCTGTGATTCTGTGAGAAAAAAAACTTCATGTTATGTGCAATTCTTAATCCTTTCCTGGCAAGAGTAAGACAAAGTCAACAGCCTTCTTGGCATGAGTTGGGTGCAGTACACAATGTGCCCAACGCATGCCCAGAAAAGCTGTTGACCTGAGGCATGCTGTCATGATAGGCTTCGCCTAAGGTTGTCACCAGACACGTGTTCTATTGGCAAGAAATGTCAGTACAGTGATAACTTGTTATGATGACACCGTCTGTTCCCTAAGAAATGTGTCGGATAACTGAATATGTCAGATAAATAATCAAATAACAAAGAAAATAAACTTTTTCCCAGGAACATTGTGGCATTATATTGAATATGTCTGATATCTCAGTGTCGTTATAATGAGGTTTTACTGTAAATAGATTGAGGCAGATCACCTTTTACAGCTGGGCAATTTGGGCAGGAAAGGGTTAAAAGGAAGAAGGTAAAAGTGGTAGGAATAGTTTCAGTGCAAATTTCCTTTGAGAGTGAAAAAATTGCAGTTCTTTGTCAGACCTTTTTATGTACACATGTAAGTTTTCATCATTGTCTGCATGCAAAACATTATACATAAAATGGAAATTTTGAAAGTTTAATAGACTTGAAAAAGTATGTGCAAATCTTTAATTGGTGGTGTTTTTAGACAAGTTTGTAAGTGGTCCCTTCCCCCCTCCCCCCCCCCCCCCGGCTCTTCTCACCAGAGGCCACCCCTCTTGAAAGACCACCATTCATGCATGCCATTTCCATTGTAACATCCCCCTTTGGGGAGACCACCCCTCTGGTAATGCCACTTTGGGGCTGACTTTAGGAAAGAGGGCCATAGTATTACAAATAATTCGTATGTTTCGTGAACAGGATTTGACCCGGCAACTTCAGCAAGCAAGGCGGAAGCTTGAAACTTATGAAAAAACGAATGACAAAGATGGTCATAGTATGGGCTCAAGAACAAGTTCAACAGGGTCCCTGGAAAATATGACCAACCACTCAGCCAACCATTCTGGTTCAAACTCTGCCCCGCCATCACGAGCAGGCAGCCAAGAGCCCACACCACAGGTGAGTGGGGTTGTCATGTGAACAGTTTCATCAAGATTGTGGATAGCCAGTGTACCAAAACAGAGTTGTTGGCAAAACTGATGGCACAGTACTCAACTGAGAGGACACTCAATCTGACACTTGTATGTTAAAACTTGGAAATTTGTCTAAAAAGGACAGCTAAGGCACCCAGTCTGAGTAGAAATTCGAAAGCCTTTATCATGTAGCAAAATCACATAAATTAGCCCAGCCTGGAAGTGAGAATGAGCAATGTTCCTTCCCGGAAAAGACAAATGTACCCACAAAGTTCCTTTTCAAATAAAGAAAAAAAACAGAAGGAAAAGTTTTTGGTATTTTGAACTTTTTCGACAAATTAAGCTTGGTTTAAACATATTTATTTAAAAAACAATAGGAAAACAGGCACCATGCGTATATGAATTCCTCTCATGAAATTAAGCTTAGAGTAAAATATATTTAAGGACAGGTAAGACACCAAAGTGATTTTCGGGTAACTACTACCTATCAAAACTCATAGACTATGAATATATAAGTAAAGACGTAAAAAGTAAATATTTTTAAAATGGATATGATCCAAAGATTCTAAATCTGACTATAATTTGTACCTTATCATTTTTACAGGCATGTCATTTTTTTTCACTTACAAATGAAGTTTCAGATATTTTGATAAAAATAAGTGAAAATTTTAAGTATTTGAATTTGGGGACACAGATTTGTTTTTAAGGTGGCACCTTTAAGTTTTGAAGTGTTAAACATTTAGTTAACTCACATCTTTTAAATTTTCTCAGTGACATGCTTGAACTATAGGAATTTTGTCTGGAAATTACTCATTTTTTTGGTTTTATCATTTCAAAAATTGATGGAGGTGGGTTCTAGTTGAGAGATTTTTATTGTGTTCATGGTGTGTGTCAGTAAAGAATGTGCCCCACCATGCTATGGCCAGCATGTCTATTTTCAGGAGGAGTATGCACCTATCGTGGAGGTTGTGGAGGTGGACAAAAACATGCTGCTGGAAAAGATTGTCCGGCTGCAGAAGGCACATGCACGTAAAAATGAGAAGCTGGAATTCATGGAGGACCACATTCGACAGCTGGTGGAAGAGGTCCAGAAGAAGGCAAGGCAAGTACCACACAGGGAGACCCAGTGATTTCCAGGTTCAAAAAACAGGGATCTCCATTTCAGCAGCACGAAATTTTCCCATTCCATTTTGCTGATGTAAATATATGGTTTATATTAGAAAAAGATCATTTCGGTTTTAAGAATGAAAAACTTGTACTCACTGGGGGGGGTCATTGGCCCTAAACAGGAAACTTTTTCCATCTATTTTACTGTATAGTTAGGGTTCCTCCTGTACCACCTTGCTGAAACAAGAGACTGAAATATTTCTATACACCTGAGGCATGGCCAATACATGTATTTCCAAAACTGATGATGATCAAGGTGATTTAGCTGAACACAATGAGCACATTTGGTGATGTCAGAGAAGTCTGTATTGACTGCAGTCTTTGATTGTTTCAAACTTCTATAATTGATAGTTGTGTTTTTGTGGGACTAAACCTAATGTTATTTGTTCATTGCATGATTATCTACTAAAGTACCTTGTTTATTCATAGATTTATTTTTTATGTGGGTTCTTTACAGATTGTTAAGGTTATTGGTATATTTTGTTTATTACAGGATTATCCAGTCATATGTTTTACGGGAAGAATCAGGAACATTGGCTCCTGAAAGTATGGATGTCAACAAGGTAGGCCCTCCCTCGGAAAGCAAACAAAAACAAAAACAAAAAAAACACAAAAACACAAGCATAATATACATATGTACACTTAAGAACAAAACAGTAGACCGATTATGGCATTTAATGAAACAATACAAAGATTTTTCTGGAATATATAGAAAAAAAGAAGGAACAAGTCAAAACTAAATGTAAACTCGTGCCCTGTGGTTAGGAGTCTGCTGTCCTCCTGCAAAGTGTAAATAACAATTTGTTATTTTATCAAGTTCATGGAACATGCAGCAAACAGATGTAAAAATCAACTGCAGTGTACATTAATGTGTATAATTTAGAAGGGTACATATATATAGCATAAAATTGAAACCTGTGACTACATATCAGGTGTCGACTCTTTCATCGCCAATTTCAACAAAAATCAATGTGTTCTGAATTGACATAATGATAAGAGATTCATATTCTTTGGAAACTGACCTGTAGTTCGAAGTAGCGGTATGGCTACAGTTGAAATCAGTCCAGGTCATTGACTGTCCTCTGCATGCTTTGGGCACATTGATCTAAATATGCCAAGAAAGGCTGTTGACTCGGGTCAAAACTTGGTACTGAAATAGCTAAATGCCACTGTTTCAGACACGTAGAGTTATAGATTAATGGACTTTGTGTGAAGCATAACTTGACAATTTGGATCTTCTGTTAAAGCGTCATGCTCGGAGGGAAGCAAAGGTAATCCAAAGTGTAAATCTTATCGGCACTTTATGGTCACCATGCAGAAAATCAAATTATTTTGAAGCCGAACCAAACTGGTTGTTGTTTAAAAAACATTGTAGCTTTGGTATACAGTGGTCCCCTCTTTGGGAGGCCACCCCCAGGACAGGCCAAGAAGTTCTGTTATGAAGCAGGTGGTGTCTCAAAGCAGGTCAATAGCGTGGGAACGATAACGCCAGGATCTGATGAAGGTGGGCGTACAAGGCAGGTGGTGTCTCAATGGAGTGGCCTGTCAAAGGAGGGATGACTGTCAACATTGTGGCCCTGTGGACACCCAAGTCAAGTTTTGTTTCGGTGTTTGGTGATAGACTTATTATTTTGATACACAAGTATATGTTGAACCTGTAGATTCATCAGTTATTTTGAATGAAAGTTTCCATGTATAGACCATTTCATTTTTGTTTGTGAAAATTCCCAGTTAGGCATGTCGTTTTGGTTAAATTTTGGATACAATAGTACTAATTTTGAATGCTATACAGAGGCAACATAATCATACAACCACCCCCTGATCTCTTTCGGTTACAATGAACTGTTGCTCTTTGTTATTGGCTGCTTCCAAACGAGCAAGTGTAAAAACTTGTATCAGTCTAGAGGTGTGTGGTTTTGTGGTATGGTGTTAATTATTCATGCGCTGGATTTTTGTAAAACTACACAAGAAGATTGGTACTTGTTGCACTTAATCCTTTTCCTTGAGTTGTTATTTTGTGTTGACTTGATTTTGTTTTGGTGCCATCAGATAAGACCAAATGTGTGGATCCAGTTTAGTGCACAATGTGGTAAATAGAGAAGTATTTTATATCCCACCAAGTTGCACATTTTGTTCATTTGATACAATTATTCTTGTGACCCCAGACCAAGCAATGCTGAAAATACTCTATTGTGGGTACAGGTACTGCAAAAATGACATCAAAATGATTTTATGCCAAGATTTGATGGATGCAAGTTTGAAAAAATGCAGTTGAAGGCTTGAAGAACATCAATGAAACTATATGTTACGTAAGTCCTGTAAAAGGGTCAATGATAGTGTCAGAGAATAGCATTGTAGTCTGTATTGTTTGAAGTACGTGGGTGCAAGTGTAGTGAAAGCAGTAAAGACACTTCCTCCTTTCAATGCCAAACTCTTGAGAAGTCAGTGTGTGCTCAATTGACATAACATTGCTAGATTTGTATTGATTGTAAACCAACTTGTACTCAAGTTCTGGAATACCTGCAGTTGTGGAGACCATAAAAATTGTCCAGGTCAACAGCTTTCCTTGTCCCCACAGTACACCAAGGAAAGCTGATGACTATCAAAAACTGGCTCTGAAAGAGTTTGATTGCAGCCTTTTTAATTTCAATGTATTCATACATTTTATGATAAGTTTAATTACTTTGTAATCTGTTGGAAAAATTAAGATCAAACAAAACTGTGTCTTTTCTCAACACAGTTATTTGAACAGCAGATACTTCTTGAAAAGCTAAATATAGTGACGTCAGCCAGAATGCATGTCTAAGAGGGCTCTGTTAATTGCAGCCAGATGTGGGACCTTTTCAATCAAGTGAATTGGATGCTACTGATTTCATATGTATACTGTTCTGAGCACTTTGTGTTATCAATGTTGCAGGCACAACTGGCAAAGAAAGGTGGTATCATGGCATCACTTTACAACTCTCAAGCCTTGGACGGTACCATGACTCTGGAGCTGTCTCTCGACATAAACCGCAAACTGCAGTCTGTGCTGGAAGATACCCTTCTAAAGAACATCACTCTTAAGGTCAGCACATTATAAAAATCCATCCCAAATTTGTCAAATTTAGCACATTGTACTACTTTCGGAGATTGATTTTTTAATTTATCTGGGTGTCTTATTGGTGTTTTAAAAAGCAATGAGAAGAGATACATATTATCATTATGGGGGATGGTTTGAGGATGTGTTGAGTATCTCTCAAGTAATGAGTGTTTAGCACCAAAGATAAAATGTTGTGCGTGGCTAAATCTCGTGTAAGCAGTGATCCAGAAGTACCCAAGCTTTGTTTGTGGGTTTTTTTTGTTTTGTTTTGTTTTTTGTTTTAAATTTTTTTTTCCTTTTTTTTGGGGGGGGGGGGGTGTTTTGTTTTTCACAACACATCCAAATTCAGCTTGGTGAAAAAGACTGATATGGGTCAAATAGTTCACACAACATCCAATGTGTTCCATGTCCAAACCACCAACCTATCTAAAATACAGTTTAGAAAGGGGATAATGTGATATCAAGTTGCGCTATATACTGCCCATATGACGCTTAATGCAGCTGCTTAAATTTTCGGAAAAAATGAAAGTTTGTATTTACCAAGATCTACATTTTGTATATTTTCAGGAAAATCTAGAGACTTTGGGTGAGGAAATTGCAAGACTGTCACAAGAGAACAGGAGACTGCAGTTAATTATACAGAAATTTAAATCTTAATAATTATATTCTTATTACACATGTATCCTCATACTGTATATGAAGAGATTCAATGCAGTTTTTGTTGAACAAAGAAATAGTTGATCTGGAGTATTTTGAAACAGGGGGTGCATTTTGAGTTTGCTGCCATACCGCAGTCAGTACTACCATTGTTTGAGGTTGCCAGAATATCTACCAGGGTGTGAGATCACCAGAGTATCTACATGTATCGACCATCATGTGAGATCACCAGAGTACCTGTTGTATCGACCATTGTGTGAGATCACCAGACTGTCTACATGTATCAACCATTGTGTGAGATCACCGGAATGTCCACATGTATCAACCATTCTGTGAGATCACAGGAGTATCCCTCAACCATTATATGAGATCAATGGAGTACTTATGTATCATCTTGCGAGATAAACATCTAGTATCCATTTCCCATTGAGCTAGACTCTCTGCAATGATGTGAGTAACACAGGAGTATCAAGACCTGTCAGAGCACCGTGATTTGGGGCTTTAAAAGACCAGCTCTTTGCTGCATACATCTAGGCACTGTCATTTATCTATACGCATTAGATACATCTACATTTGGATCTTCTGGTAAATTGACTGCATACCATCATGTATAGTAAGAATGTGCTGTTACGTGAATTCTCATCTTTGTCTTCAGTGGGGCAAGGAAGTGGTAGCTACATTTTATGTGTCTGTCATGGTAGCAGACATGTACCGACAGAACACTGAACATTGGAATCGTCATTCAGCAGTGAGACAGTGGTGCCTGGGGACTGTTGCCTTCACTCAGCAGTGAGGCAACGGTGCCTGGGGACTTGCCTTCACTCAGCAGTGAGGCAACTGTGCCTGGGGACTGTTGTCTTCATTTAACAGTGAGGCAATGGTTTCTGGAGACTGATGGACTTTTTGTGTAGCTGGGAGCAAGATTCACATTCGTAAATTTATGTTGCAAGTGGAGCAAAAGGACAAGCACATGCTGGAATCATTATATTTTTACTGAATATTCCAAGTGTGTATGTGTTCAAGAATGGAATGGAACTTACAAAATCAAGAAATCTTCACATACAGAGGGAGATTTGGAGAGATGGTACAAGTTACATGATGAACTGGTGGGAACTATGTAATTTTTTTTTTTTTTTTTTGAGAACTATGTATTGAAATTGCATTTATCTACCATTGGTTATTACAAAGAATTTATGGAAAGCAAAAACCAAGTAGCCTTAAATGCAATGAGAGAAGGTTGCACCACCAGCTTCAAAGTTTATGGCAAGCAGTTTCTACCCATTTTATAGATTTTGGCTGCAATTTACTGGTCATAAAAGATTTATAGGCACTGTCATTCCCAATATACACGTGCCTGGGCCCATGATCATAACAGATTTATAGGAATTGTCATTCTTAAAATACACGTACCTGGGCCCGTGATATTGATTTGTTGTATGCTGGGTCAGTATACATAAGCCTGGGTCAGCCAGTGGGGGGTTTTGGAGTGGTCATAGTATAATCAGATAAAAATCATATCCAACTTATTTATTGTAAGTTTATCATGCATATCCTTGTACTGCAGAGGTTAGAATAACCAGATTTACTGTTGTGTTGTTCCATGAGATTTATCTGTTAACCCAGTCACCCTTGAATTAGGACAGATGTTAAGACTGACCTTTCTTGGCATGGGTTGGCCGCTCAGTGCCGATCTCGTGCCAATGAAACTTGTTTAGCTGCAGCATGTTATCTTGATAGGTCTCGTCTATGATTCTTATTTAAATTGACTTCGGTTACTCTTTACATTAGTCAAAATGTTGAAGCAGATGACATTTGACCACCAGCCGTTTTTGGGGCAGTTCAAGGGGGAATGGGTTAAGTTATTAATTTTATATATTGACTTGTGAAACAGATGCAGATGGTTGAGTAGGAGTGGGTATACCACAATACATTTAACTTTGCCACGTCTGAATGGTCTTGGGGCCCAGTGCGGTTTGGACCTACACATACATGTAGCTCCACAAACTGAGATCAGCCATTTCTGATTGGCCATCAGACAGTGGAAATTGGGTCTAAAGCACTTGTATTCATTCCAATAGAGCTTACACTAATTAGAGTGGCAAAGACTGCGAATGTACGCTTTCAGTTGCATTTATTTTAATCTGTGACCTGTTGAAACCTCCAAGAGAGTGAGACAGGCGTGCTTTGCATATGAGTAGAGCTCATGATTTGAGAGGCGAGCGTGGCCAGTGTATGGGCTGTGCATAGTGATATCATGTAAATATTTTCACATCATCAATATAGCAGTATGTATACCTAAAATATACAGAACTAGGAACAAGTCATGGATGAAAATGATGACAGGTGAGTGACACTGTGGATGAATCCCATACAGGCCTTTGTTTGCATTGCAACTGGTGTTGTCATCTTTACCCTTGACACATGCATGTATTAAATGTGATGGAGGGTAACGTCACTCCCTCTATCATTGTCTTGCTGTCCATCTCTCTGTCAACTCTGATGGTGAAACAGGGATATTAGAAAATCGTTTGACTGCAGCTTTAGCTGTATTATTTGTGGGATGCACAGGGTGCACCAGATATATGCCTCTTGAAAACCACCTTCCTTTGATTAATTCTTGATTTTTATAATTTAAATAATCTTTTTTTAAGTATGTATTTGGAGGGCATTTGAGTGGTGCCTCAGGGGACGACATAACAACCATAACTGAAGAACCATTGACTACAGATTCACAATTTGTATCAGAGATGTACCTGAGAGTGGACCAGATGCCTGTTTAAACAAGCTTCCTTTAATAATGTTTGGCTGTCTTAATGATTTTCGATAGACAATTGGGACCATTTTGTTTCTCTCTTTTTTTTTTTTTTTTGTAAGGTAGACTAAGAGCCACTATTGCCGTGATATTGCAAGGAGTATATAACTGCCATACTTCCTTTAGACTGAAATGAAAAATACCTGCATTAAAATGGACACCTTTTTTCTTTTTTGGCTTACGCCTTACGTGTCTTGGTTGCCTTTGGCTCAACATTAATTGCTGGATGGTATTTTTGTATGCTGGTCATCCGTTTGTCTGTCCATGCCTCCTGCTTCTAACCATAACAGGTTTAGGGCTTTGCTAAGTTCCCACCTATGATGAGTGTCCTAACACTCCAGAGTCCTGTAAGCCACCATAAGTACAACTGGAGGATAAAAAAACTCGTGACACTCCATTTATATTTGTTGCTTAGTGCACTTTGGTTTTCTTTTGGACTTTTGTATATTACACAATACATGTATATCAGTTTAACCTATTCTACATTACAATCCCTCACCCCCACCCCCACCCCCACTCCAGGAAAAAAAAAAAACAGAAAAACATAATCTTAGATGTACCAAACAGTGGAGCAGCACCTTAGTCGAGCTACTTCTGATCATTTCAAAGTTTTGAATTCTTCAAATTTTACTTTATAGTCAGGTCCAATTAAGTGCGTAAATGATTTTTGAGGTCTTATAAATTTAAGTGATTTTATGTTGGACTGGTTAGGGGTTTTTACATTTCATGGCAACTAAATGTACTTCTTACCTGCCATATATGGACTGACTGCAATATAGCAATTGAATTCAAGCTCTGTAGCAGTAAGAAATTGTTGACGACTTTAAGTGCCAGCTTCTTTTTTTTTAAGATGAAGTCAATTGACCAGGTTTCTGCCATGTGCTTTGGACGCATCATATCCAAAACATTGCCCAGGAAAGCTGTTGACCCAGACCACGCTTGTGGTCACTGTGACTGTAGACATGTCAGTACTTGAGTGAAAGCTGTTGACCTGGACCACGCTTGTGGTCACTGTGACTCTAGACATGTCAGTACTTGAGTGAAAGCTGTTGACCCAGACCACACTTGTGGTCACTGTGACTCTAGACATGTCAGTACTTGAGTGAGAGCTGTTGACCCAGACCACGCTTGTGGTCATTGTGACTGTAGACATGTCAGTACTTGAGTGAAAGCTGTTGACCCAGACCACGCTTGTGGTCACTGTGACTGTAGACATGTCAGTACTTGAGTGAAAGGTGTTGACCCAGACCACGCTTGTGGTCATTGTGACTGTAGACATGTCAGTACTTGAGTGAAAGCTGTTGACCCAGACCACGCTTGTGGTCACTGTGACTGTAGACATGTCAGTACTTGAGTGAAAGGTGTTGACCCAGACCACGCTTGTGGTCATTGTGACTGTAGACATGTCAGTACTTGAGTGAAAGCTGTTGACCCAGACCACACTTGTGGTCACTGTGACTCTAGACATGTCAGTACTTGAGTGAAAGGTGTTGACCTGGACCAGGCTTGTGGTCACTGTGACTGTAGACATGTCAGTACTTGAGTGAAAGCTGTTGACCCAGACCACGCTTGTGGTCACTGTGACTGTAGACATGTCAGTACTTGAGTGAAAGGTGTTGACCTGGACCAGGCTTGTGGTCACTGTGACTGTAGACATGTCAGTACTTGAGTGAAAGCTGTTGACCTGGACCAGGCTTGTCGTCACTGTGAAATTAGCTGGAATTAACAAATTATTAACCCCCATCTCAAACCCCAGTATTAAAGAAAAAGTATACCCGTATGTTTTGCACAGATTGGAAAGCAAGGCTAGCCAGGCCAAGCCTACTTTGATCACTTTTCAGGGCACAGACGTTGAGATAGACTTCCTACTTGATTGTGAGGTGGAGGAAACCAAAGGACTGAGAAAACCAATGTGCACAGTAAGTGTGGTGGGAACTCTTGGCACTTGCTCTGGGGGCTGAGACCAAAACCCAGGTCACAGAGGTCAAAGGTCAAGCGTGTTGTTCGTCCAGCTGAGCACCCTGATCCCCAAACTTGTAAACTGATGATTTGGTCTTGGATCCTCAAGTACATGTTGTAAAGCTGATTAAAATATGGAATCGCCACTTAATGCAAACTTATTTATGTGATATACCTTCATGTTTGTGAGATTAAAGTGAGACAAAACAACTGTAATCCATTCTCTATAATTATACATGTCCAGCAGGCTGGTGCAAATATAATAATTGTATATAGGCAAAAAGGTATCTGACATAGGAGGACCGGTAAGGACTGCATATTTATAACCTTATTTCCCTGTCTGTCATGAAACTGGTGATGCGTATGTTTTTTGTTGCTTGAATTGCAAGCGCACCCAAATCTTATTTTTGATGCAAGTTATTGAATGTATATTATCTCAAAATGAGATTTACAGCAGACGCGGGATGTTATAGCTGTCTTCTTGTTTGTTTCTGTTTGCAAAATGTCAGAAATCTGTTGCAGTTACTGTGCTGGTAATTCAGCTAAAACAATTAGGGGAAAATAATATTTAAAAGAAAAAACAAAAATCTTGAACCTAATAATTTATGATTACCATTGAATTGTATATTTATTGTAGGTGTGAAAAATGCATGTATTTAAAGTATATATTCACATAAATTTGGTGACATAATGGAACAAATTCTCACAAGTAAACACAATTTTCAGAAGGTTGCATACTCTTTGCTGAGAAGGAATAATCTTGACCCTGTAGATCAATCTAAAGTCTGCTGCTTTAGCTATTGTCAGAGCAAGTTTCAAATGTTGTGTTTGACAGTAAATGTTTTCATAGAATGTTTGGAGACAATTTCATACAGACAGTAGAGTATTACATGTAATGCAACAAATTTTGTTCAGAAGTTGTATTGATCAGTGTTCTGAAAATGACATTGTTCTTGTTTTGGTACACTTTAAGAAGAGGAAGTGAATGCAGTGCAGTAGGATTCTTAGATCAAGCCAATTCATGAATTGAATACATATACATGTATCCACATTTGAAAGGCAGAATTTACAAGTATTTCCTATCTTACTGATTTTATGTGAATTTGGTTCCTGTATGCATGCTTGCACATGTACACACACACACACACACATACATACATACATCCACATATATATATACACTTCCCACCATCTTTGCGTTTGGCTGCAACACAATTATTGTGATTCCACAACCGACCCTTGCCATGGTGATGGATAGTCACAACATACCTGCATATTTACAGGTAATAGCAGCCTTTTTTCTTTTTCTTTTTTTTTTTGATAAGTTGTAGAACTTGAGCTCGGAAAGTGTACAGATCTGTGCGTTTTAAACCATTGGCAGCCATTCAACAAGTTGCTCAGAAGCATTGTCGATGAAAGTAGGCCGGGATGTGGTGTTGAATTCAGTTGCCTATTTGTGATGCGATGGGCTGCTGAATTCGGGATAAATTATGTATCCAGTGTAGACAATATAGTCATCATTTTGCACACTTTCTGGGATGAAGTATGTTTACTGGAAAGCAGTATTGATAGGTTGTTTTTTTTTGGGGGGGGGGGGGTTTGTTTTTTTTTTTTGTTTTTTTTTTGTTTTTTTTTTGTTTCTTTGTTTTTTATTGTACCAGGCCGTCATATTCACAGATTGTGCATTTTGTGCAAGTATGATATATCTGTTCTCGATAGGAAGGTTAAAATTTTGTCATGAATGGGTCCCGGATAAGACCTGTGTGGATGTAGCAAGTATGTCTGGGAGTCCAAACAATGCTTGACCAGAATGTGTGTCACATTCATAACAATATAATATTATCCTGCCTATTAAGTTCGTCAGTATGTTCAGAAAATTTTTATGTGCAAAAAAACTACTCTGCATTACTACTTCGTAATCAATACCATGATGAGGAATGTATCCCAAAGTAAGTTTCTTCTACAGGTTTAGGAATGATTCATGTGGGCGTAGAAGTCAATCAGAGTGAATTCAAATTTAAGGTGTTATTTTAATTATTCACAGTAAGTCAATAAAGTTATCATTAGCCTGTCCCTCTTGAGTGTTTTCATGTTGACTTACTTGTACGGGTCCCTAGTTTGTGCATTGGCCTTTTGGCTCACCTGAAACAATATAAATCTGCACTGACTTCTTCCATTCAATTGAGAGTTCATGGAGGAAAATTGGCAGAGGGCTCCTTTCTGCATATACATGTACAATATCATGTCCGATGTATGAGATGCACAAAAGAATTTCTGTTTCTGAGTGAAAGGTGAAATACCTTGAAGTTTGTAACATAGGCTGCACTAAAGTATCCAAGACATAATGCATTTGGAATTTACACTGGAAGAGTGGGGTTTAACCATTACTGTCATCTTCACACTGGCAGAGTGGAACCTTGTCCAGTGCTGCCACTGTGTGGTGGGAAAGTATCTTCACGAGGTTGACTGTGTGTGCTGCCACCTAGTGGCTGTACATTTTGTTTCAAATGCTTGGCTTTCCAGATCACCCTCTTGACTGTAAAGATGAACCTAGTCAAACAGCTGTGGAGGTAAACTTATATCAATGCGCTGTAAAGATGTACAATATTTTGTGTAATAATAAACTAGTGTCAATAAATGGCCTATGGGTCACTGAAGCATTTGCTGGGTTTATTTGTGCTTATGCATGCCTGGAGTAAAAGTGGAAATATTTTACCCTGAAGTTAGGAAACAGAAACCCCATATAACATCCTATGTGTGTTGTGATAATTGCAAATGGTGAAGTCCAAAGCCAACACTGAATATAAAACTAACCTTGAGTGTTTCAAACGGAGAAAATTTTGTGCCTGAGTGAGAATGACAATGAGCCATCAACAGAACAAACCAGCTGATGCTACTGGTTTTAGATCTTCAAAAAAAATTGTCAAAACAATCAGGGCAGTCCAGGTGCAAATAGAGATCAGCCATTAATAATTAAATTAATTGTACATGTGCCATTCACAAGGGTGAAACTGTACTGAAATTCCTGTCAAAAGCAAGTTTGCTTGTACTTTATAATGGGCAACCTAGTTCCATTTTATGCAGTGTGGTTTGTAGTAAAAAAAAAACTTGCCCGTGCTTTTAAGTTGTGATATGGTGCATATTCTATGTAAAATCCCATTAATCTTGAAAGGTCCACAGTATCTGCCAAATGTAAAAGGAATCCAATTTTGGGAAAATTTGTGACACACACAGCACCTTTTTCCAGGTATGCACTTGATATTTAACCCCTAGAATCCTACAGACCGCTATAGCAAGCTGAATAAGAGGGGCTATATCACTGCAGACTGGTACAGTGAGCTGAATGATATACAGTGGTCCCCCTCTTATAAGGCCACCCGACAGGCACTAGAAAAGTGGCCTTATAAGAGGGGTGGCCTCTCTTGAGGGGTAAAATACAACGAAAATGTCACACTTTCTGCATGGGGAAGTGGCCTTTGTAGAGGGGGTGGCCTCTCTTCAGGGGGGCCTTATAAGAGGGGGACCACAGTACATGTATAAGTGTCCTGCAGACCATCATAGCAAGCTGAACAAGAGGATATAGCCCGACATACTCAGCTACAGCGAGCTGAATAAGAGATGATGCATGTATATCCCTGCAGACTGCTAAAGCGAGCTGAAGAAGATATATCCCTGCAGACCACTAGAGCGAGCTGAATAAGACGTATCCCTACAGACTGCTAAAGCAAGTTGAATAAGGTATATCCCTGCAGATCACTAGAGCAAGCTGAATACAACATATCCCTACAGACTGCTATAGAGATCTGAATGAGATATATCCCTACAGACCACTATTGCCAGATGAACAAGAGATGCTATATCCCTGCAGAATTCTTTTGTGGTCTGGAGGGAGATGTCTGTGATCTACAAAGCGCTGTTATTTGTTCATTCCCACAGAAAAAAAATATTTTTGTAAGTTGCATACTGCAAAGTTTCTAGCCGAGTCTTGAAATACAGATTCTAACCACGATATAAAGTTACATTTAATCAAATAGACCAAATTTTAGATTGTTTCAAAAGATACATCAACCCAATTAAACTTTGGTCAAGTTTTTATCTTTCTTTCAACATTACAATGAAAAGAACCAATGAACTTAGCAGTGTAGACCACACTTATCATACAATTGTCTTGTATGTAACTGCCTACAGTAAGATTAAAAATCAATGTGTATTTCAAGACACGCTTGCTGCAGTATTTGATCAAATAATTGTCATAATGCATACAAAACAAAGGTAATCCTGGAAAATCTTTCTTTTCAATTAAAATGATTGCTATTTTCAATTAGTAGACATTTAAGTGAAAAAAATGAAATTCTTTGATATTGCAGTATTAATAGAAATACGCAAATAATACAAAACCTGGAATTTGAAATGTTGCATTTTGTTTTAGTCTTGTATTACACTTTACAATAGAATTTGGTAATACACAGGTAGAGCAAAATCAATCTTCTGTCCTGGGTGCCCAGGGAGAGGCTGGTTTCTAGGGAAGTCAGGGCTCAAAGGTTTCAGAACGTTTAACCTTCTGGACCCAAAGGATTTTGCGGCTTAATTTATCCGTCCGGAATATGAAAGGAAATATACTGTGGTTCAGAGAGTGACCGAGTTAAACTTGAATTCTGTTGTAATAAAAGTTTTTTTTAAGAAACCTAAAAAATATACACCAAATATGCAATAAGGCCAATGGTCAAATTTTGTGGAAAAAAAGTGGGTGACCATGACCAATTTTTCAAGGTGATTAAGCACTTCATTCAAGGTTCCTAATTTCAGTAAGCCGAGAAAGAATAAAACTACAATACTAAATGTAACACACATATGTATTGTGGAAGTTTGATATTGCACAATTTGGATGACATTGACCTGCTTTCTGAAGGCCATCTGACTATTTGTTTGCAGAACATTAGCCCCATAAGGTCAAGGGATGTATAGTTCATGTAGTATCATTGGAAGGTCAAACAATGGTTTTCTCTGCAAGAGAACTAATCGTGATCATCCAGTATATGTGGGTGTCCACATTGTGAAATGACATTGATCTTGAGCATGTTTGAATTTAAAATACCAATGTCAGGACAATCTCATGAATAGAACTGCATTTTCCTGCACGCAATGTAATGAAAATTCACCTATACTGCATTTTGATGTTTGGTATGAGGTGATGGTCACATGTAAATTATAACTTAGTCTGAATTGATGGGACTTTTGTCAAGCATACCATTAAAGTGCTACTGTAAACGTATTATATTTCACGTGTACTTAATTTCGTGAATTCCCAATTTTTTGTTTTTTTGCGATTATTTAATTTCACAAGTTTGTCTCTGCAAAACCATAGTCAAAGCAGTGCAGGATATCTGGGGCTAAATGATTATATTTGGTAGATTTCATATGATGGGGTTTTGGCAAGGCCTTCAGAGTTCTGCCGCAAATACTTTGAACTGTGTGTTTAAATACAATGTGGGGGTTTTAGTTTTAAACAACCTGTAGCCTGGATGTTTTTTATTGATGAATCATATTGTTTGAAAGGTACATTCACAGGTAAAAACAAGGCATTAAGGTTTTTTTAATTTTTGGGGTACTTAATTTCGCAAGGTATTTAATTTCGCGTCTATAACGCACTCACAAATTTCGCGACATTTAATACCTCGCAAAATTTAAAAAGTTTTCAATACCCAAAATAATTCAAGAAGCACACACACTATCCAAAAATGCAAGTCAGTACAGCTGTTCCATTATTTTTCAAAAGAGATAAAGAAACATCATCTAATGCAGTTCCCAGTGCTGCCTTTATCAAGGACCATCACTGTGTGTGTAATATCAAAATCCTGTCTCAAACAGTGATCAAAAGAAGTGAAATTCACTAAATTGGTTCCGTGACCTTTGTAAATCTAGTCAGTGACTGAAGCGTAGTTCCAACCTGGTCTTTACTGAGGCCCCCCACAATGTAGAGCCCTCAAGTTTGGGGATGTGTAAAGAGTGAGAATCCGCCGAGAGGAGCAAGACAGAAACTAGGGGGCAGAGGGAGGTCGGGGGCATGCTCCCCAACTTCAGGGAATTTTGAAAATGTTTATGTCAAGTGGTGATATTTCATGCATATTATGGCCTTCATCTCAAATTTTCTAGGGTCCTAAAATTGCTCGACAACTTGCTCAATGAATGAAGGCTTTACTTTTACACTCATCGGGACCGTAGGTAAGTTCATGGTCTTCCGGTGCCCAAACTAAATTCACTGAGCTACTCATTTGCTAGGCAAAGGTGTGTTGTAAACAAAAAAGGGGTCCCAGGGGAGAAACGTATTTAAATGAGCGAGAAATATATATTCTGGGGCAAGAGCATGACACGACACTAGAATGCGCGAGTCCTGCGCTCAATACGCGACACTTGATAGGTCTGAATGTACTACTAATGGCAAAGACCCATAAATAACGTGGCTGTGAACTTGGGAGTGGGGCTAAAGTCACCTATATTTGAACACGGCCAAGCCCTTATAGAGGACTACAATCCTGTGCAATTAGAAAGCCCTGGCTCCAGAACGTCTGGAGTTATTTCATTTGAATCTTTGTGTTGCAGAATTCACCAAAGTGGCTTGGGTGACCTTGGAAAGGGGAGCAAGCCCTTATAGAGAATGATCAATCCTGTAAAGTATGGGAGCCTTGGCTCAAAAACTTCAGTCATGCAGAAACCAAATTCAGGAATGTGGCTCAGTGACCTTGGGAATGGGGTCAAGGTTACCCATCTGCGAACTTGGACCAAGCCCTTAGAAAGAACTATCATGCTGTGCAGTATGAAAGCGTAAGCTCAGAAACTTCTGAAGTCATCATGCAGAAACAAAATTCACTGTGGCTTTGTGCGCTTGGAAATGGGGTCAAGGTCACCCATCTTCGAACTGGACGGATCGCTTATCAGTGGACTATACTGCTGTGCAATACAAAAGCTCTAGTTTCAAAAGTTGTGGAGTTAATGTGTTTGTGTTAATGTGTTGAAGCAGGAACAGAAGAGGAAGCAGAAGAAATAGATGCAAAAACTATATGTCCACCATGGGTACACCAGGCAACATTATAATAATAACGCTAGACAAAAAGTGAGCCAAGGTGTGTTTATTCACCCATACTAAATACAGACACAACAACTATACCAGGTAAAATCAAACTGCCTCAAGCTTGTCATTTTGCTGTTTTTGTTGTTCAGAAAATTCATTTAAAACGTCCAGTCCAGTACATACATCTATACATTCAGTTGGTTATTTATACATCTGTGTAAATCATTTGATCTTAACACAAGAATAAAAATGAAATTTTAATTCACATCCACCCTGGGATTACTGCTCATTTTTAGATCTATTTCAGGCAAACTGACCACCACTTCACTTATCCTGGGTCCCGACTGTCTCCATCTTTATTTTTGGGTCACATCATTGAATCAATTTTATTTTATTTCAATTTTTTTTTTTAAATTTTCCATGGAAATTCCTAGATTAAGCAGCAAAGGTCTGGTCACACCAGACCAACAGTAATTTTCACCCTAAACGTTCTTCAAGGGTCCTGTATCTAAAAACCACAGTGCCATAACTCAAAAACAAAGCAAATGGTCAGAAAGACATGCTGACTTTGTAAATCTAATATTGGATAAATCCGTCCACAGACTGATAAAAAAAACTAAAATGTCAATTTATAAAGCAAAGTTTGTCAACTGATTTTCTGTGTCAAAATATTGAGAGGATGTTTGTCACTTTACTATTTATAAACAGAGTGAGCCAGATAGGTCGCATTTAAACTTTTAGTAGAACTCAAGACTAGTGGCAAAGTCTAGTATGGCTGGAGCAAGTTGGCAATGTTCTCTTGACGTAAAACCCTGGCGGGCTAAGAGAAGACGGTACAGTCTCAATCCTAGCACTCTGCCACGACCAGCCCCAGCCATGCTAATGGAGTATAGCCTCAAGGGATGCAGATTGGATAAATCTGGAAGAAGTCAGGGTGGATATATTTGGGATAAATCTGGGATATACTTCATTATACAGTAAGGTCAGTTTGCAGTTTAGGCAGAGAAGAGTTGTTGGTGAGAGCACACTGCTACAGAGTGCACAGCTCCAATGGCTTACCACAGACAGCCTGTGCAGCAATGGCTTACCACAGATAGCCTGTACAGCAATGGCTTACCACAGACAGCCTGCACAGCAATGGCTTACCACAGACAGCCTGCACAGCAATGGCTTACCACAGACAGCCTGCACAGCAATGGCTTACCACAGACAGCCTGTACAGCAATGGCTTACCACAGACAGCCTGTGTAGCACAGAGCACGGTCATCACACTTGTGTTGTGAACCTGATTTCAGTTCACTTGACAAGTCTCAATAAACGGGTAAAAGGAGCTGGAGTCTTTTTTTCATTAGGTGAAAACCCAACAATGTACATCCTTTGAACTAAATTAATATCCTTATTAAAATAAATAGTAGGACACGTATTTTCCAGAACTGAATTTCACAGGGATAAAATAACAAACTGGACAAATATTGATGTTACACCAGGCTTCGAAATCACAAGAAACAATACAACTGGTGCAGGTTACATGCCAAATCAACCACTCTGAGGCCTGCACTGTTTTGTAACCATTCTTGTCCACGTACTGTATCAACATTTGCCCTTATGCCACCTTATCTTGCCCTCAAGGCAGTCAGTTCCCTGTGCCCTCAAAATTTCAGTTTAAGACCAAATATGCCCCCATCTAATTCCCCTGGGGCACACCATACTCTTCAAGAACTGTTCCCCTATGCCGATATCCCCACCTTCACTGCTGGAAGGAAGAGAAACAGGCAAGCACAAACAGTTGAATCAAGACAAGCACTTGTCCATCTATAAGGGCAGATGATGAAGTACATTCACATCTGAAAGGAATTTCTTAGTGCTGGCAAATATATAATTAGCCGAATACGAAGCTATCCCATGGTCCTGTTTTTGACTGGGAAAATATTAAGATTGGCAGAACAGTGCCCTGGGTTGTAGAGCTTCCTTCTTTGTGTCTGGGATAAATTTACCTTAGACGACATAAAACATGAGAGTCGGGTGTATAAAGAAATACATATTTACATACATTTCCACAACTTGTTGAAATATGAAGCCATTAACCCTTTCCTGATCAGAGTAAGACTAGCCAACAGTTTCCCTATGTACCAAAAGTACCACAGAAAGCTATTGACCTGGAAATGTGCCTTCCTGATAGGTCTTATCTACAATTTTCCTATTATGAAATCAAATAAAAACATTAAAGCAGACAACATTTATCTGGGGGCTTTTTGATTCCAGTGGGAAAGGGTTAAGCCAAATTTAACTATTGACCCTACGATGGAATACTACATGAATTTTGACCATGTTACATATGTACATGTGTATGTATAAAGTTGCCCTCTTTTGATTTACCATTGCAATAAGAGGCCACATTGTACTTTCATCAGGTCCCCAGTCCAATTTCTTCCATGTACTTGTACCTCTGTTTGGACATCACCAACTTTTTGGGACCAAAACCACACTCGCTGTCACGATGGTCTCTTGAAGAGGGAGCACTTTACCTTCTACATATTTATATCTGGATATCCACTCACACTATCGCCAGTTTTTTCATCATTTGCTTGTCTGTCCCCAAATGCAGGGGGTCAATGACATCCTTTTTTATTTTAATTCTTTTTTTAGTTTGTATTATTTCATTTCTAATGGCAAAATTTTGTACAAAACCACTCGTAAATGAACATGTGTCAATCTTTGCCACATGTAAAAAAAAAATATTTTGCCTTTCCTCCAGGCTGGCTATTTCATCCTCGTTGAGAATTGTCTGTACAAGTTTCCCCTGTTGTGTACAAATGTTCCCCCGGTGTTGTTGGCACTGACCTTTCCACTTGTTCTATGAGATCTGCCACTCTACTTCATATTTACTGGTCCAGATAAACAACCAAAGGTCATCTCTAAGGAAACAGAATCATATATATATATACATATATATATATATATAAACTGCATATATACTTCTAGAAATTGTGGCGTACAAGCCCATAGGAGAAGGTGCCAGTGCAGAGTGTAAATAAATGTCCATTAATACAGCCGAGTTTGCACTTGAATATTCTTGGGATAGAAACAGTTAATATGTTAGCCTCTGCGCTCAATACTTAACATCAACATTTAACAATGTACAAAATCGACATAAAGAATCCCCTTGTGTGGTCCTTGGCTCACAGGCCAAAGGGCCCGCATGCTCTAGTTTTACTAAAGTGACAAGGAACGGCACCCCTCCATATAAATGAAACAAGACATCCCAGTGAGGGTATAACAAATGTGGCATATATACAAAAGTCTTGGCTTTGTTCTCTTAAATCCCTACGTTACCAACTTCTCCATGCAATATTTCCTTTTTTTCACCACAGAAAAGCAAAGTGAAGAGAGTTGGAGCCACTGATTATAGGACGCAAGCGGCTGATGATGACTTTACAGTCCACTGGTCTTGTGTTTTTTTATTTTATAAATATTTACATAATGTTGACAGTTTATGAGTTTTTTTTTCAGTAACATTACTGAATACCCTGCTGTGAGTTTTATTTCACTTTCACCATCTGGAGTAATCTCAACAGAACTGCACACTCATTATTTTTCTCACACTTGATTCCACCAGCAATCTTCCTCATTCTTTTGGACTTGACACCATAGCCTTGCAGTGCCAGTTGTGAAATGCAGGTACACTTTCCTGATGATGATGTTAGTTTATTTCAATAAGAGCCAGCAGTTCTAGCGGTTACCTGCAATGCAAAAACAAAAAATTCTTCAGTCCTGTGATATCAATGAGGTGTTCACCCAACACCACCATGTATATATCATTCAAGCAATTTAACAAGCACAATACTGGTCAGCGTTCACATACATCCAGCTATCTCACAATGTATGTACATATATATGTACATGTATATTGGTTCACATTCATGCCACCAGGTGTCTGCACTTTCTACTGTCAGGCCAGCTGAATGTTTGTTTCCCATGCAGATTTTTTATGCCTCTCCCCTCGGGAGGACACTTTATTCTTCTGTTGGCCTTTTTTCCTATAATTAGCTTCTTCTTTTTTTTTTTTCATTATTATTTTATTCATTTATCTATTTATTTATTTTGCACAATGACCCCATACCACTTTGTGCCCAGGCCTTAACAAAATCCAAAACCACTCGAGTTTTTTCTTCTGTATATTTTGAAGTTCTCAAAAATATGCACAACTTAGACATGGCTTCAGCCTGAGTGACCTTTGAGGACCTAGTTTTTCTGTGACCTTTGGCCTACATAACATAACATGAAATATTACAAGGTAGCAATATTTCTTTTTCCCCAACCACACGTAGCTCCTAAAATAGTAAACCCAATCTGGACAAACAAACCATCTGTAATGAGCTCAACTTGGCAGCATACTTTACATTACTGTATTTCACGATGAGTTCAAGGTCAAGGTCATGGACCCATATCTGGTAGTTTTTTTTTGTTTTTGTTTTTTTTTTTGGGGGGGGGGGGGAAGCAGAACTTTGGACAAGCTCCAAGATGCCAGATATATGGACTTTGTGTCATTGGCCAGCTTTTCTTTGTTTTTATTAATTTGGTCGGCAGTAAAAGCGCAAATTTGACCCTTCTATATACACTTTGAAACAATGGAACTCTAACATATTCACAGTGCTAAAACTGCTGAACCAGATGTGATTGTTCAACATTAAAGAAAAAAAATGAAAATGACATTGTATTAACAAAGAATTACGGAAGTTAAGGGGTGCCATCAATGTGACATGAAAAACTGGAGTAGCTTAGTTTTGGGACAGACCCCCCCCCCCAAAAAAAAAAAAAAAAAAAATTTTAAATCTAAAAAAAAAACTCAAGTGGTCTTTACACTGAAATAGCATAAATAGCATCTTAAACTCAGTGTAAATATCAGATCAGATTACTTTCTCTGCATGCATGGTTATCAATTACACACACATATTCTGTGTGCATCTTTTATAATATATCTATTACGGCATAGTCATTTTAACACTGTGTTCAGCTTGTTTTTTCTATTTGGTACCCACACAATTACTACGTTTTATGAAGTCTCGCTGTAGAAACTGAAAGCACACAGTGAAACACTGATTGACACATTCTTTTTTTTTTTCAAACATCTACTTTGTGCCATGGAAAACTAAATGGGCTTTTAACCCCCTCTGCCCCTAACAAAGGTAATTAAGATTTTCATTGCACATTGACCTTTTGATGACACCCCTAAATTTAAACTTTGAAAAATACTGTATTCAGTGATTTCGTTGAACTCTCATATGCCTGTATATTAAAACGCTTTGACACTAATGATCACAAGGCTTTTCCCAAAGACATCGTTTTTTTTCCCCTGTTATTGTTCACAGTTTTATCAAGAAGCCCATCTGCTTATGTACATGCATGTTAATGCTAAATGAAAATGATTGATAGATCTGAAGAAATTGAGAGTCTGTGTGACAATGCGGCTTTTTTCTGTGTAATTGCCTGCACTCAATGACATCCAGTTCACCGCAATGCTCCTCTTTTAGCTTTTCTACTTCAACGTTTCTGGGTACACGGAATGGTTCAGCATTTGTGTCAGTTCTGGGGTCACCTAGATAAATCCCTGAGAATTAAAACTAAGAAATCTGTCTGTACAGCCATAATATGATTAATTAATCTGGAACACGGTGACTTGCAACATGCTTCAAGCTCTGCCGCCAATTTTGTCTGATTCAGAAATGTTTAATGTAAAATGTTGATTTTTCTCACATGTACTTACTGGACAATAGTGATACATCGCCCAGAGGCAGAGGGTTAATTAGCATACCGGTAGCACAGGGATCATGTTGTGTTTTACCCCATCACATCCTGTTCGCAGAATTTGTGTGCTTGTGCTGGGCTGTGCAGCATGCTTGATGCTGTATGTATATTCTAGGCTTTAAAACTCCCAAGTGCATTTGCACTGGAGAATTTCCATAATGCATCAAATACACTGGGAGGAACGGAGCACCGTTCACAAAGAAATTCCAAATTTTGGAACTGGGACGAAGACCCCTTTGTTCCTTGTGGTTCAGTTTAGTTATGAAAGTGGTGTAAGGGAAGCTGCCACAGTGATCCTCACTGGTGCACATGCTAAAACTGATGTTACACTGTACACAAGTTGGTAGCAGACTGGAGTAAGAGCGTTCCTCAAAAACTGCCCTAAATTTAGCATTCATTTGTCAAAACTTGAAAACGGGACTGTAACCTACATTTGCACAAGACTTGATTACAGTCATATACAACGAGTTTCACTCAAATTTATCTAAAATATCAACGCTATGTTTTCACAACACATGTTTGTAAAACATAGATGCCATACGATTCTGACAAGGTAATTTTGTTGTGATCAGCACACCTGGGTCTTTTAAAATTTTGCGAGGCTTGGCAAAACTTCACTTTGTGCAATGAATGACCAGGAAGTGAGCATCTACGTAATACAATGTATTGAGAGATAAACTTCTTCAGAGGTGTCCTCCCCACCACCCACCCCCTGGTGTACTATAGGTCACTCGCAGTTTAGGCATGGATCCAGCAAGCATCAAGCAGGGATCAACTCCATGCAACCTATGTACATGCTGCATGCTTCAACCAAAATGTCAGGCAAAGTTGAACTCTTGCAATTCATCACTTGTCATGGTGCTAACCAAATTATGTCATAGCAGTGAACAATATAAGTCAAACATGAATGTTTAAATTGCACCGTCAATTGCCAAATCATCTCGTTTTCTGCATCATGTCCTGTATATTGACATTTGTTCCCCCACTGGTATCATTATTAACGTTGTATACTCTTGATACAGTATTCTATTTGCTGTGTACTTGCTTGCAGGATGGTTAGCCTAAGTGAACACTTACAGGATGCTTATTTTCATATGTAGCTTTTCAACAAGCTAGGCTGCCTCCATGAATACATGATTTATAACTATAGCATATAGTGGTACTTGCTCTAAAGACCTCTGTTTGTGTGAGACTACATCTTTCTCCGACCACTGTTTCAAGCCACTGGCCTTTTTTTGTTATGAATTTCCTAGTACTTTAAATACCCCCATCAGATCAGACCAAATCTGCTGGCAGTAAGGATGGCCTTAAATAGAGGGTACTACTGTAATCAGATGCTAAGAATCTCCCCATTTGGAAATGTCTCAGTCTAAGAAATTTGCAGCTTTAATTGTGCTCCTTAAAACCTAGAATTAGTTACACACATGGCAGAATGAAACATGCTAATTCTGATTTTAAAGTCAGTTACTAGGACCTGGTTACAAAATTAAATAAATTACAAGATCTTCTAAGTTACAGATACAAGGACATGAGGACCACATGCCACCCAGAACCTCCTTGGTTTTCCCTGGAAATTTCCTGATGTATATCCACCATCAACATTTCACTATGGGGATCCAATGACCATATATAGGGATGCAACATTTCACCATTATCTCTGAGTGTCCTGTGTCACAATTGCTTTCTTATGTTTTTTTTTTTTTTTAAATGAAGACTAAATATTATGCCATTAGTCCCCAGCTTTCTAGAGTACACTCTGGATGCAATTATATATCCAAAGTGTGCCAAGTAAAGCTGTCCACTTAGTTCCCAGAGGGTTAAATAACTTTGTGCTGCTAGCACTTCTGCTGGAGGCTTCTTATATTCTGCTTGTGGATGCTTCCCTGCATTTCCGTTCTGCTTGTGACTGGTTTACCCTGCTTGTGGCTGCTTTTCACTCTGCTTGTGGATGCTTTACTGCTTTATATAACACATGCATCTGACCTCTCCCACTATTAATACAGCATTTTTCTTTGTAACTGAATAAACTCAACATTGTCATAATTTTCTTTCCAGTCAGAAGCAGGTACTGTAAAATCTATCATATTCATCTTCGGTGTGTCCCACCCCTCTATGAACCTCAAACAAAATGTAGTCTTCCCTTCATTAGATGCTAGGTTGATCAAAAAATGGGCGTACTTAAATCAAGATCAGGCAGAACGAGCAAGAACACCAAATTTACTGATGCTATTTCCGAAATAATTTTTAAAATGTATTTGCAAAAGCAAATGCTGAATAATATAGCATGTTTTTATACTTGAACTAAGATTTCACACTGGTCCATTCCGTTCATCAAATCATCATCACTCACTCATGCTGTTGCGATATAATTATATTGTATAAGGAAAATAATATGATAAACAAATGCTCCCTACAGTCTCGACATCAGACCTTTCAAATCTCTGATTAGATTTAACACCTGGATTTCAAACAATTCTTACAAATTAAATAAATTCTGACTTTTTTGTTTTTCTGCCATGGAGGGGGGAGGGAGGGAGGGAGGGAGGGAGGGAGGGAGAGAGAGAGAGCGAGAGAGAGAGAGAGAGAGAGATGGTCATCGGGTTATATGTCCGCACAGCATTAGGCCATGGGCCTGATGCTCTGCGGACATATAATCCAATGACCATCACCAAAATACCATTTCCCAAAAAGCACTCCCTCCATGACCTTAATCAAGGTCATCCATATTACGCAATATCAAAATTCCATGACACACATTTGTGGTACACTTGGTATCGTTCACCTTTACATTCTTGAACAAAATATTGAATTAAATTATGTCCTTTTCTGAAGTGCTTAATGACCCTAAAAAATAGATCAAGGTCACACAATCATTGGGTCATGGAGATGCAAGAAGTTGATCGCCAAGTAGTATTATGTACAATGTTCTCAAGTGCAATTTTCATCTGGAAGCTCAATTCTCTTTGTCACTGATGCCCAAGCTACACCCTAATATTACAAAATCACCTCTTTTAACTTTACTGGACTGCTTAACTAACAAAAATAGGTCAAGGTCACTAATAATAACTAAACTATTAGCATTGGACATTTTATATATATATATATATATATATATATATATATATATCTTAAACCTAGCTAATTCAATTTTTTATGGCATATGGAATTTTTCATCTTTCAAGACATTTTCAGTCTTTCAGTGTCAAGTTTTGGGACTGGGTCAACAATTTTCCTCTGTGCATTGTGCCCAAAATGCCCCAAGGAAAGCTGAATGTTGACCTGGACAATTACATTGTCTGGAACTGTTAAGTATGTTGGTACTTGAATGGAAGGTCTTTTCACAAGGACTATGAATCTAGCACCCTTATATATTGAGAGAAGTTTGTCTTAAGCTTTAATCTGTACCAAACGTTTCAAGTGAATCTGGCTTACGGTTTTGAAGAAGTCAAAATGTGAGCTACCATTGCAGACCCCATAAGGTTATCAATAAGAATGCAAAAATTAACCCCCCCCCCCAAAAAAAAAAAAATAAAAAAAAAAATTGGAGCATGACCATTTGAACACAGTCGGCAGATAACCACCCAATGTACATCCCCACCCATTTTAAAGTGAATTTGGCCAATTGTTTTGGAGAAGTTGTAAATGTGAATTAGCATTATTGCAATCCCCATTGACAAACAGTAATCAACAGGAATGTATGCAGTTTGACCTTTCAAGGTCACTCAGGTTTAAAATAAACCATACAAATTGAAAGCCCATAGGTACTTTCCTATGAATGTTTAATAAACTCGGGCCTACAATGCACCATTAAGAAGGTATAAGCCAATCTCTGAAAATTGTGGAGTAAGCAGAAAAATGCAACAAACATTTGACCTTGACCTTTGACCTCAAGGTTATATATCATTATATGGAAAAAAATTCCCAGACCCAAATTAGGAGGCAATAGGTCTAGAGAGAACAGAAATATAAGGAAAATAAGATACACGGCGGGAGAGACAGCATACGACAGGACATATACATCCCCCTGCAGGGGATGCATAACTAATGTGCATTTTTATCTTTTTTTTCTCTTTATTCTCAGCAACAAATTATGTCCAAAATGGGCGAGACTGTAGAGAACACATAAAGCAGCATATCATCACAAAAAAATAAGCTACCTCATAAACTCAACATATCTCGGTCAGACCAGCAAACAAACCAAACATACAATCAATGGATATATTAACATGAAACCAAATACTATAAATTCACTGGCATAAGATTTCTTCTTGATATAGTGAAACATGTTTTAAGAGACTCATCTTCAAATAGTGTCAAGACAGACAGGTGACAGTAAAAAACATTAAGGTGATAACACAAGTGACACAATGGATATGGTTTTGCAAACTAGACTGTCTTTCATAACAGTGGTGTCACAGGGCAAGTTTCATCGTAACTTCCAAGTTTTAATGAACGTACTATCCATTTCACTTTGCATATACTTTTGGGAGTTGTTTGCTGGTCCCCCACAGACATCAATAACAGGGGTCACAGGCAGCCAGGCGTGCAAGAGCTCAAATTCTTTGTGCCCGCTTAATGGTTTTATTTTCAGTTTGAACATTGCCACAAACTTAACTCATTCCACTCCCTGCATTTTTTTTTTTTTGCATCCACAGCAAAGTGCACTTTTGCTTTGAGTTGACATTGTGATACTAACTTCATCTTCTTTGTAAACCAACCTTTCATTCAAGTACCAGCAAGGCTACAATTGCTGAGAACACCACAAGGCATAAGAATGGGCCAAGTCAACAGCTTTCTTCAACACGCTTTGGGCACATTGCACTCAAAACAAGCCAAGGAGAGCTACTGACTCAGTTGAAACTTCCCACTGAAAGAGTAACCGAAAAATTGCACCTTTGCATTCTTCACAAAGGAAAACAAAAAAAAAAGATCTTTCATTCAAGTCAAAAGGAGCCTGGCCTGAAAACAGTGGTTTTTGCACTGCCTGGCATTGTCAAGCCCAAAGCAGCTTTAGCATGACTTACCAGGCAATGCATAAACCCAAACCACCACCCGACATGGAACACGTGGAATGAGGTAAGCATTTCTCTGATACTATCTGCTAGTTTATGAGGTTCCTTTGCAACCTTAAACAGTTACCTATCAAACAACAAGTTTAACAATACGTGAAGCCATGGAGTACACTATTACATAGCTTTTGCAGACAAATCTTCTTGTTACAACTTTACTCATCTACATGCAGTGGATCTAGGTGCAGTTTTTTATCAATTAACTTTAAATGAGTTAATTAAAGCATGATAACATAAAATGACATAAACTCTTTAATTCATTTAATACATTTGATTTTACTAGGTTTTATTTCTTACAACTGCAGTTTAGGGTGTGAAGATACTGAAAGTGTACATGTCACAATATTTTGGGAATAAGTTAAGGGCCAACAATTCTGTCTGAACACAAAGCTTTTAATCTGCATTAAAGTAAACTGTAAGCTGTGCCAACAGATCTAAATACTTATACCAGAAGCTGCATTCAACCACAAATTGCACATAACAAGATACACAAAAGAAATAAATTGAAACAGCAAGTCCAAACTGCAAACAAAACCGATATGGTGAGCACAAAAGAAAGGGATGCATAGACCAAACCCATGCAGCCCAGGTTGTCCATAAATTTGTAATTTTTGCAACTGCATGCCATGCGAAACACAGATAACTACAGGTCAGACCCCCAGACCTTTACTTTTATGTTCTGTTTGCCTTTGGGTACCTGACGGTTGGCCAGGTGTCTGCTGATTGGCTGCTGAGGATACCGCCTTTTGCTTCAGCATCGTCCAGTCAAATGTGTAGTCATACTGGTGATTCAAGGTCCGGAAAAGTATGCGGAAGAGCTGACGAAGGTACATATAGTCAGGGGCTTCTTCAAACCGCAGGCCTCGGCAGTAGTTCAGGTACATAGCAAATTCTGCAGGAAAGCCCTAAAGTAACACAACAGAAGTGTTAGCCTCAAAAAGATTTACATGAGACAGCATATTCATTCTCTGCTCGCACAACTTACTGGTCCACAAGGCTGCACCAGGTTAAATATCGTACCAGGCTTGCATAATAACCTAGAATTATTTCTCATATTTGCCACCATGTATTTTCCTCCATACTCCGTAAACTTTAACAGGCAGTTTTAAAAAATGTACAGTTGAAATATACATTACTTTGGGGCATTGTGTTTTCATGATGAGTGACACATATCAGGAATCATGCCTGCAAAATTGGTGAAGTAAATCAAATAGAATATATAATACATACCTTACACAGAACCTCTACTGGTGTGGACATCTTTTTCTCACTGATTTTCTCATATTTTTGTTTCTTTGTGGCAGCCTGAAATCATATAAAACTCTACCTCAGCAAAAGACAAAGGTTGTTTTAAAGGAATGAAACATTCTTCAACATGTTTACATGAGCAACAAACAGATACAAAAAAAAAAAGGCCCAGGGGCCTAAGCTCTGCTGACTTATAATCTGATGGCCATCGCCAAATATTCATTTCATGAAATGCAACCCCCCCCCCCCCCCCCCATGATCCTGCAAACTTAGTCAAGGTCATCCATATGATGCAACATCAAACTCCCCCATGAACAAACATTTGTGGGACATTTGGTATCAGTCCCCCAATTCTTTATCCACATACTGAATTTAGTGTCCTTTACATAAGTGCTAAATGACCTTGACAAATAGGTCAAGGTCACACAACATTTTACAAATTTTGACCACTGGGCTAATGAGTATTTGATAAAAACACCAAGCAAGACCAGTGAGACAAAAAACTTAAGAGAAAGTGCCAGACCGGTTTTGAATCATGCTATTCTCATCAGTGGCGGTTGGGGACACTGTGAACCACTGCTTATTTACGTGGGGGTGACGTTGCTTACAACATTAGCTGAACGTCATAAACAGTCGTACATTACGATGCAAACTGAACTACCAGTCAACCATCCGAATTGTCAGGTTGTCCAATGCTCTGTGCTCTGTGACCCATGGCCAACAGAACTACAAACTCAACAATTTACTGGAGGCCAACTACCTAACACAATGTGTGTGCAATACCATGCAACTTTTTCCCATTAAAAATTAGCAGAAACTAGAACAGACTGATTTTCCAACAGAAAATCAAATGTCTCCCCGTGGAACACTTACGTCTCTGAATAAGCTACAGGTGGGTGATAACAAATTACAAAGACCAAGTTTGCTTGACAATTACAATCCTATTTTAGCTCTCACCTCTAGATACATTACTCTAGCAATTTTCATCAAGTTCTTCAAGACTTATTGCAGAGAAACCAATTTCACATAAATGACCCTGTGACCTTGAAAATTAGGTCAAGGTCACCCAAATACAATCCCAACCTTGGTCTTACCTTGATACATAATCCTACCAAGTTTCATCAAATTCCATCAAGTCCTTCAAGACTTATCCCACGGAAACCAATTTCACATAAGTGACCCTGTGACCTTGAGAATTCGCTCAAGGTCATCCAAATACAATCCCAACCTAGGTCTTGCCAAGATATATAGTCCTACCAAGTTTCATCAAATTCCATCAGGTTCTTCATGACTTATCGAACGGAAACTAATTTCACATAAGTGACCCCGTGACCTTGAAAATTAGGTCAAGGTCATCCAAATACAATCCCAACCTAGGTCTTGCCTAGATTCATAATCCTACCAAGTTTCATCAAATTCTGTCAAGTCCTTCAAGACTTATCGCACGGAAGCCAAGTGTTGAAGAACCTGAACAACAACAACAACAACAAGCGGAAGAAACGGGCACTAGAACAATATGTCCCCCGGCTTCCACCGGCAGACAATGATCCACTATTCTAAGCACTGTTGGCTTTTGCTCAAAGTTGACACAGCAGAAATTTCATCATTCACCTGAGACTACCAAACAAAATGCATATATGCAATCGCATACAAATTTTCCTACTGAAAATTACCATACTTTTCAGACAATCAGTTGACCCATTCTGTAAGTTACAGCATGACTGATTTTCCTTCTTTTCTGTACTTCATCAGCATAGAAGTCACTGAGGATTTTAAGTTGCAGCTGGAGAAAAATTTGAGAGCACCCCCCTTTCCAGTCTGTCACAAAAGCAAAAAAAGCAGCAACTTGTCTGAAAAATATGGTACCACATATGGTCCACTGTTATGTATGCAGCTTTTGCTCAAATTTGCCACAAACTGTATTATATAGCTTATATCAACTCATAAGTTTTCATGGTATCTGTGATAGATTTACTGGTTGGTGTGCATCATATTGAGTGCGTTTCAAGACATTGGCTACCATGATAAAAAATTACATACATGTATGTATGTATCTTCACACATACCTAGATTTCAAACTCAAGACTTTTTTTTAACCAAAATTCAAGCAAGGACTTTCAACTTGATAAGATTTTTTTTGTCTTGCTGTCATTTGTTTGGGGTTTCTATAGGGGGAGGGGAGGAGGTGATTGAGCTAACCTTACTGTTAAGAGGAAGGTGTATCAGTGGAGGACATTTAAAATTCAAGGACTTTCAAGGACTTTACAGCAAAAACCTTGATTTTCAAGCTTTTCACAGTCTTGAAAATGCATCAAGTACTTTCAAGGATTTCAAGGACCTGTATGAACCCTGCATGATATATCCAATAAGCTGGGACAGATTTCACGGTAATTCAAACACTGATCAGACTGCCACTGCTAAGGTTTTTTTTTTCTACTGAAGGCCTATCCCTGAACACATGCATTCAAAGTCCTTGTTTCATATTTCTCACACCCACATCCTTTGGGTCACTTTACCACTGTACAATCTTGTTTCACATTTCATTTGCCCACATTCTTTGGCTTACTTTTCAACTGTATAAACTTGTTTTTATATTTTACTTGCCCATCTCCTTTGGCTCACTTTTCAACTGTAGAAACTTGTTTCATACTTGACTTGCCCACATCCTTTGGCTCACTGTTTTAACTACACAAACTTTATGAAACTTACACATATCCTGACTGGAATTTTACTTGTCCATGAAAACTGAACATGTGAACTGGCAGGCTAAGCACTGGTCACAGGAACACATCACTTAGTTAACACCTGGAATTCTTCACCTTTATCAAGGGGTCAGCCTGAAGGGATATTGAACAAAATCTGACCACTTGACCACCCACATGTGCATGTTATTTGAACCATCATAAAACATACCTTCAGTCCTTGCCAAGGGAGACTGCTTCTGTTAAAATACATGAGAACATAACCCAGGGATTCCATATCATCTCGCCGACTCTGTTCAATACCCAAGTGGGCATTTATACTGGCATATCTGGCTGTACCCGTTAGGTTCTTGTCTTCTCTGTATGGAATATGTTGACGTGTTCTGTTGTCTCTGTATTTCTTGGCCAAGCCGAAGTCAATCAGGAAAACCTGTGCCAGAGACAACAATCTTATTTTAACCCTTCCCCCAATAAACCAGCCAAAACCAGCTACAACCAGCTGGTAGTCAGGTCTTATCTATTTTGATATTTTTGACCAAATAAAACTGTACTGAAAAGCAACATGAATGAGAATTGTAGACTAGACAGACCACAAAAGCATGATCCAGGTTAATAGTTTCCTTGGCTTGGCTTGGGCACTTCGTGCCCAACCCAGGCCCATGAAAGCTATCAACTCAGTCTTAATTGACGGGGAAAACGTTAAATCAGATTTTTAAGCATCTGACCCGATCTACAAACTGTCTTGCCCATGGATTCCACAAAGACCCTGTTATTTATGCAATTCATTTTTATACATCCATTTGTAATTGGAAATTCAATTCTACTCTATTCACTACGTTCTGTGTGTTCGAAACATTCCTGGTCAGACTACGACCGCGTCCATGGCTTTCCTTAGCGTGGGTTGGCGCAATGCGCCCAACCTGTACCCAGAAAGCCTTTTGACCTAGGGCGTGCCACTATTGATGGTCTTGCATATCAATCTCAGCAAAAATGTTTTCCAGTAATGAGAAAATTACATAAAAACATCAAGGCAGATGACAATTTACACCCAAGTGTTTTGAGGTGATATGAGTGGGAAAAGGCTGAGCTGTTTTCGGTTCACCATGTTCAACATCTCATTTACATTTGTTCACAACATCTACTATAAGAAACAAAATCTGGCTGATTTACGTAAGTACATACTTAATCATCCTATTTTTACAAGTCACACTGTCAGCTTGAAAGCGGTTACAAAACAATTGATCTCCAAGTGTTTTGGCAAATGATACCATACCTTGTTGCAATGTCTGCCAATGCCCATGAGAAAATTATCTGGCTTGATATCCCTGTGAATGAAGTTCTTGTTGTGAACATATTCTATTCGGCCTATCATCTGAAAATCAAAATAATCACAATTTTTTAATGCAAAAACAAATAATATACAGCAGTATATGTGGTGTTCCATGACAAACAAACAATTAATTCTGGTTCAAATATATTTTACTTCATAAAAAGCAGCTAGTCAACTGAACAAGTTTTTCTTACACCTAACACTCGATATACATAAAATTCATCACTTGGGGTCCTGTGAAATGAAAAGTGAAAACTCCTTATCTTTTCACCAGAAACAGAAGCCTAGCTACATGTATCAGCAGGCCTTGGCAGCCAACATGTTAGAAAGCTGCTCTACGGAAAGGAAAAGAAGAAAGAGACACAACAAAGCTTACTGCTCCACTATCTGCCAAAAAACATACATCTTTATATGGAATCTAAACAGAAACAGACATTTTGTGCATAGGTGAACTTTTTATCTATGTCTAGTTGTTTTATGTGTACATGTATAGTGGTACCTTTAATTTAGGACCAACCTTACTGCCAGCAAAATGTTACGTTGTAGGTGGTCTTATAATACAGGTAAATTAATTAGACAAGCACACTTAACAGTCATAACAGGGTGTCCTAAATTTGTATGCAGTCTCCGACAAAAGGTGGTCTTTACGGTGCTCAAGCACTACTGTACTTTTAAGGCATCTTTTTACAGTGGTCTCTTTTCGACAAACTTGCTTGTCTTTAAAACCATTGAAACTGGACCCTTGGAGGTTACTGGCCAAGCGTTGAGGGTGATACCTGTGAGTGGGCACCATGTCTGGCCATCTACATCACACTGGCATGTGCTACCGCACTGTCAACCCTGGGGCAATCTTCCAAGTTAGCAGGGCATGTATTTTTGATATCTTTGTTATGTCTGGGTGCCAACCCAGATATACTGCTTTCTCAAAATTCTTTGAAAGAGCTAACCTACATCACTTGAAAACAAAATTTGGGTATACTGTGGTGTCAGTTTTGTAAAATCCCACCCAGGGCTGAAAGCTGTAATATTTTTTTTTCAGTGGAAGCACTTTGCTTCTAAGGCATAAATTTTCAGAGGCAGTGGGATGTATGGCGAGTGCCCACAGGGTGTGAACCCATTCTAATTTTGAGGGGGTCTGGCCAAGGCATGCTCTTCCCCCCAAAATTTTGAAACTTAACATGCAAAATGGTGTATTCAGAGCGTATAATTGAAGGGGTGGGAGCAAAAACGTACTAAGTGACTTTGAAACCTCAGTGCTACAAAGTACGAAAGCTATATATAATTGTTGAGAAATTGGTACTTTCTAGCACTGGGGTTCAAAATCTCTTGGTACGTTCTTGCTCCCACTCCTTTATTCATTCTAAACACCTGCATCTGATGATTTTTTTCCTCCAACTCAAAAGTTTTTATTTTAATTTTTGCGAAATATTGATGTGGTTAGGGCCAAGGGTGATAATTTTATTGCAGGTGTTTACTCTTGACATGCCAAATTTCCTGTAGTCAATTGGCACACTTTATTTGCATTAAGTCCCAATACAGTATGTTATTTACAGGTACAAAGATCAAGACATTTTTTAACCTGTCTCATGTTTGCTGGGTTTCAAACCTCACTGATCTTGGAAGACGGATATGGTGATATTATAAGCACTCACTGAAAAAGGCTTCAAAAGTATACCAAAGTACTACATTTCGTCAAAAAACCTGTTTACCTAGCTAACACTCCTGTTGAACAAATCGGTTCATACACAACTTTACTCTGATCATAAATTTGTTTTGACATGCAAACGACAGCCAATGGATTTTCATTCCATGGCTTCCATACTTCACATTTTGTACATAACAGATGGTGACATATCAAAACCGACAAGAAACAATATATTCAAACTATATTCAAACTGGCCATTTGACCTTGACCTGCAACTCGGATTAAAAAATTGTTACTAACAAACAACTTAGCAAAGCATGAACAAGATTTTGTAAATATTCTTGCGAGTGGAAGTGATGCAAGTTGCAGGAGCATGTGCTGAAACTTACGGTGAAAGCGCCATTGACTGACAGCATGATAATCTTCAAAATTGGCTCTCAAATGGCACATTCAGTTTCCAATGCAACAGTTGTTGTGAGTTGGTACTGGGAATTCGGGGAAAATCTGGATAATTTTAATAAACTAAATGTACTGATAGTATGTAACCAAGTAGTGGAGCTGGTGCTAATTGCCTGTAAATGGTTGATTGTTTTGCATGCACATGGCCTTTTTTCTACTGTTTTCTTCCAGTGCATTATCAGTCAAGACACCAGCCCAGAATGCTCGTCATCTTATCTATTTGTGGTATTTCTATGGTGATTTCATTATTTGAAATTACTATTTTATGGTAATTCTGTATGTACAGCTTGTTGGTCTTTTGCATTAGATGGCAGCACAATTGTGGTTTTTTCTTTAAATCGATAAACCCTGATTATAAAGAGCACCATTTATCATCAAAAGAGGTCCAGTCTGGCATTTCTGGTACCATGCTCTTGCATTTCGGATTTCCAGCAGGCATCCAACCAAAAATATGTTATGTAGCAGTGAAACTAACCCAGTGTTCACTACTAAGTATGGTACCAGGGCTGGCTCAGCAGGTGCTAATAAGACTTTAATTAGTGCGCCTGGCAGAAAGTTCTGGGCTTGTAAGGTGAAAAGGCCACATATCTATTGTGAAGGCACCACATCTGGCAATAATTTACAGACACCAGAATTTTTTGTTATATACTTTTCCTCAACTTGATCAAAATATGCAAAATAGAGGCCTATATCAAAATATCTCTTCCACATATTATGGAGCACAAATGGTACCTTAAAATACTTTTTTATTGTAGGTGTTGTGCAGTGTACTCCCGAATATGTTCTACTTTCAATAGACAATGAAAAAGTACTTCAGACTGACATGACAAATTCTGAATAATAAAAATGTTCACACGGACTACTTTTCTTAGGTTAAATGAAAGCACAGTGATAATGAATGCATGATTACCAGGCAGTGGTAATATGTATTGGAATTGTATGGTGTGATTACCAAATATTGGTAAGATTACAATCATTGTGGGCTGGTGCCTGACTGATTACATGTAAAGTGTGGTACCTGCTCTGATGACTACCTCCAATGTAAGACCACTATTTGAAGACCCTTTACTGTATTTCTCCAGGGTTTCTATTAACCCCAAAATGGGGGTATATTACCCTTTTAAATCATGAAATACCCCCTCAGCAAAATTCAAATGGTCCCAACTTTCTATATTTTCTGTGTTAATTTTGCAAAATATTGCTAAAAATTCCTAATGGAAACACTGTCCTCTGGTTGAATTCACAGGTCTTTAAGACCACCTGCAGTATAAGACCACATTTTGCTGGCAGTTGGGGCAGTCTTAAGTTACAGGTGCTGTGTATGGCATTTTGCCTGCTTTAACTGACCAAAATCATACAAGAGCTTTGTATGTAAGGTTGCAACTTTTGCAACCAGTAGATTCTGTCCCTTTTTTCTTGTTTGCACTTTGAATTAGTCAATAGCTGTCACACTAATGTAATTTTTTGGGTGAAAATGCACAAATAGTCACAACTTTCAGCACTGCCTCATGAAACCATCCTGCACTTACGGTGGCAGATCTGAAGTCAGCACCTTTGGATAACCTCTATTCACTTTTTCATATTTTTGGATCGTTTGATGTTTAAACTACATGCTACATGGATATATATTTTAAATTTCTTCGGGTTTTCAACTTGAAAAAAAAAATTTTGTGCGACTTCTGTGCGAAAAATGTGAAAATCCTACCAAGTCAGAAAGAATGCTATAAAATCTTTAAAAAATCCAATCCTGCAAAAAACCCTACGGATACAAATCTATGGATATGTAGTAATCAGAAAATATATAGGTTTAATGTACTTGTGAAAAAATTAAATAGGTAATATCAATCCAAAGTTGCCAGTCTCACTGCGCACTAGCTTCACAGCTTCCACCTTAAAGAGACATCAGTTTTATGACACCACTATCTGATAATCCATATAGCAGGTCACTACGTTTGACAGGCACACTTTGCCCAAGATATGAAGCTCTGTGAAAATTGACCTCGCCCCAGTGTGAAGCGTTGTCCTGGGCAGGACTGTCCCGGCGAATCTTACCACTGTTCAAATCTGGCTGAAGCAGCATGAAGCTCTTTACCCAGATAAAACCGAAAGTCTGTATTTTTAGATTTTAACATAAAAAAATGTAAATAAAAAAACTCCCACATTATAATTCATTGTATCAACTGTCGATAAAATTGTGCAATATATTTAGCCAATTTGTCTCAAACTTGCATAATTTGCCAAATCACACCTTTTTGCCATTGGCTATTTGGGTAATGGATAGCACTCGCCCAGCTGGGCAAAACCTTGACAAAGGCACAAAAGTAAGTGTGCCCTGAGCCGAACTCTTAAACTGAACTCGAACTACCCAGTCACTTTCTGGGTTTGTTTTTGTTTTGGTTTTTTTGTGTTTTTTTGGGGGTGGTGGTGGGGGGGGGGGGGGTGTACCATTATGCACGGGTCAAAGCTATTTACCATGTCCCCCAGCTGGGCACAACCTTGACAAAGGCACAAAAGTATGTGCGCCCTGAGCCAAACTCTTAAACTGAACTTGAACTACCCAGTCACTTTCTGGGTTTGTTTTTGTTTTGCTTAAGTTTGTTTGTTTTTTTTTGTTTTTGGTTTTTTTTGGGGGGGGGGGGTATCATTATGCACGGGTCAAAGCTATTTACCATGTCTGCAGCAAAAACCTTGGTTCTTGCCGAGCTGTTTTGATACTGACCCCTTCTGCCTTGAACCAGCCAAAACCAACTTGCCACCTGTCATCTGCTTCAATGTTTCACTAACTCCAATTGAAATGCAAAAACAATTTGACAAAATACAAGAAACCTACCAAGATAAAATGATCCATCCCAACAACTATCCTTGTTGTGGTCAGCACCCAACCCAAACCAAAGAAAGCTGTTGACTCCATCTTAATTCAAGGGGCAAATGGTTCAAGAAACTTTCTCAATGAAAGGGTAACAAATTTTCTCATGGACAGGCACATGTAGGTAACATACATGTACAGAGTTGGGCACTTGCTATAAATTAAATGTCAGAGTCAGTGTGATGCTCTAGTTATGCCTCAATCCCTCTGGTAAATTTGTTAGTTAAAGCCCTCGGTGAGCTGATTTGACCTGTTTTGAATGCTAACATTCATGATTAAACACTATCCCATTGGCAACCCAAGGCATCATGCTGCAGAAGGTTATACACTGACAAATCAGATTCAAGCATAAATGTGTTCTTGAATTGTGATTCCACGTGGGAACCACACTTAACTCATTCCACCCTGATAGAAGACCAAGTCAACAGCTTTCCCTAGCTCATACTTGGCGCAATGTGCCTAGAGCGTGCCAAGGAAAGCTGTTGACCATGGACATATAATTTGGAATGATCTTCCATGCAAGTTTCATCCAAAATTTGACAAATAGTCCCGAAATTAGTAAAAATACAATTAGCAGACGACATTTAGACATTGGCGGGAAAAAAAAACGTTATTTGGGTGGAATGAGTTAAGGAGCCACAGATCTGTAATCTTCAGCATCTTTACCTGGTCAGCCAACATGAGCACTGTCTTCATGGTAAACCTGCGTGAGCAGAAGTTGAACAAGTCTTCTAAGCTTGGTCCAAGCAGATCCATGACGAGCACATTGTAGTCCTTCTCTTGGCCATACCACCTGCAACATACAAGATTCAGAGACACATCAGCAGCTGTCCCAGGAACAACAAATGTACTGAATAAGTCATCCAACATGTTTTGTAACATTGATTAACAGGGACACATCTATACTTCAATAATCAGTCCCATAAACTGGAAATACATGTATACAGGGACTGCTCTGACCATTAGCCAATTAGCCAAATGCTTATGTTTCTTGAAGTTGGCTAATGAAATGTTACATGGCTAAAATATTTTAAAATGAATTGTTACAGGGCTACTACAAAATCATTGCTCATTATGCTAATATTTCCAATTTTGGCTACAAAATTTTGAAGACTAGATCTGTCCCTGTGTATATGCATTATCTAAAATGATTCTGCCATGGCCCTTTAGTTATTCATTTTCAAAATTTCAGCCATGCATGCACCATATACAAATTCAACAAACATTAGGGTTTGCTGACAATCAGAGCAGTCCTGATTTTTGGTGCTGAGAGTAAAAGGTGCAGAGATGCAGTATGTTACTCAAAACGAAGCCTGTTTTGTTTGTTTTTGTTTTTGTTTCTGAAAATCACCAGTTATGAGGCCCCATATCTTTTTTGAGTCTATTTTGACACTTGATAATAAATTCACCTGTGTTTAAGACCATCTGTGTTGAGACCACTATTGCCAGTCGGGGTGGTCTTAGAAAGCAGGTAAAACTGCATAAATAAACCAGCAGAAAAAGTTGTGGTTGTCTTCTGTCAAGAGAAAAATATACACACGCACTCATGCATAAACACACACATATACACACAAACATACATTTATATAATGCCTGTCTGTGTGTGTCAAGAATGACAAGCCACCAGAGCATGTCAAAACATGCTTACCTGTACAGAGTAGGGCGTAGACATTGAAAGCCTACAGTGTCATGTGCACGTCAGTGTGAAGATGTGAATAGGCTTAAAAATAGCCCAGTGTCAATTATCATGGTTACAGCGCAACAACCATTCATAGCCACACCAGCATTTTTCACAACATACTTGTATTTGATTTCATGATAATCTTGGGAGAAAATATGAAAAATCACAGCTCTAATCCTAAAAATCAGGGTTAATTGAATTCAACTTAAGCTTTGCTCAGCTTGGGCCTGTGGGCTGACTATGATGGCATCACAAGTAGCCTAGGGGCATGCTCATGTGATCCTGCTGACTAGATCATATCACAATCACAGGAAGAAATTGTAAATTTAAACTGAACAAACAATCAATCAGATTGTGGTTCTTTGGCACATTCAAGTAAACTTATTATATACACGCAACAATGCACCTAGTAGGATTGTTTGGATTACACAACACATTACCATTTTGACAAACATTTACTAAGATCTTTTCAATAGACTGTCTGTCAGTCAAATAAGTGAAATGACTCATCAGGATTCTGATGATTTATAGTTTTGTGCTTGTCATTTATTATTCCTGAATAAACAAACCAGCCTTTGTTTCTTTTTTTCACTTTTGAGACCGCAGTAAAGAAGGAACGGATGTTGCTGTGTGAACAGACACTGGGGTCTTTATCCCTGTGACTTGAGCTGTTCAGTGCATAACCTCCATAAATAACACTACACTCTGTACCCTAAGCTATCAATAAGCATTCTACACCCCTGCACATGACATTTGCTTCCATCATCACACATCAACCCCTTGAGGGTTATTATTCACATTTCTCTATGGCACATCTTGCCTGCTGAGCAACCCCTTGTTCCCAGCAACAAAAACAGCCTGCCTGACAGCCAATCACATCCACTGGCCAATACCCACGATCTGCCTCAGGACAACTGAGTCAGATGAGAAACCACATTCAGTTCACGTCAGCAACCTAAATATACCGTATCACCATGTGTACCTGTAGTACTGATCACAAGTTTTTCTTCCCATGAAACCAACATGTAACATCCTGGACAGATAAAAGATATAAGTATCTTTTACATTACCTTAAATTCAAATGAGTCAAACGTGTGAGCACGTCCCCTTTGATAAATCAGGGCTCAACTATTTTCAAGTTCTCTGGTATGGGACAAATGAACAAGAGGCCCATGGGCCTTGTGCTCTGCTGGCCTGTTTAGGGAATAATGCAGTAAAAAGAATATCTTCTTTGCCAGTAAAGTAGCTAGAGGCATGATTTCACGTCATTTATACTTCCAACATAAATTTTAATACACAGGCAGGCCATGAGCAGTTTCCAATGAAGTGTGGTATATGAAGATACGTTACACCATATCAATTTTTTTATAATTTTGATCTGCATCCAGGCAGACTTGCTATCAAGCGAATCTTCTTTTGTAATTCAGAATTTTACTTCCTCAAGTCCTGAAAGTTATGCAAGGCTAACTTGAAAAATAAGGAATGCATAACTTTATGGACAAATAGATGCACAGACAGATACGCACAAGTGACAGCATAAGCTCTTTGATCTATGGTCAGCACTGCTTTTAAAACAAACTCTCCCACCAGGCGGCTAAATTTGTCTCGAGAAAGTTTGAATATGTGGACAGGTGTGCAGGGTTCGCTGGCAAAATATCAAATTCAAGAACTTTTCCAGGGGTCTTTATGACTTTATTTTCATAATTCAAGGACTTGTGTGGTTGCTGTTTTCCGCTCATGAGCCAAAATTTTGGAGGGTAGGTAGGTATTTTTTTTTTTTTTTAGTCTTACAATTTGGGTGGGTCATTATGTTTTCTTTGTCAAATATTTCACAATTTTGGGTAGGCAAGTTTTTTTTTTTTTTTTTTTTTTTTCGGTTTTTTGTTTTTAATTTTTTGGTCGGAAGTAAGTTAACATGGGCTTGGTAGGGGGGTTAAGAAATGGGTCGGTTGGGTTAGGGGAAACAAAGGATTTTTTTTTTTTGCCTTATTGCTGTTTATTCTTTGGATGAGGTCTATAAATAGGTGTGGCCAGGTCATTAGATCCATGTATAGACCAAATTCAAATCCAATAACTGTTTTGTCATATTGTTTCTTTGCAATTTTGTATTATTTCAGTGTTAGAAATAAAGAGATTTAAAGATCACAGGCGACTGATCATTACCAAGTTCTCCCGAAGAATTTTAAAGTATACTTTATAGCTGAAACATCAGGGGTTGACATTATGAATATGTTACTTATCCCAGTGCACTTTTTTTCCAATTTCTCAAAATTTTGGACAATTAATGGTAAAAATTTAGCCAAGGTTAGATCAAGATCTGCTTTGTCAAAAAGTTCTATGTCCTCCGAAAGGCCTTTCACTCGTAAATATGTCTGCAAAATCTTTACTGCTCCATCTGTGGCCCTCCTTGTGTTAGCAGAATCCTTTTCCAGTAAAAGTTGCTTCACTTCTTGATCAGAAATGGATGCAAAATGACCCGCGCTGCAATTGTCGTCTGCCATGTTTCAAGCAGTGAACAAGGTGGGCGGTAGCCAGCAGTGAATCAGATACATGTACTCGTACGTAATTGGCTGAAAACTGCTAATGACATGTCACTTTTACGCGTGCATGATGCAAAAGGTCTGGATTGCGGCACACAAGGTCTGGATTGAGTTCAAGGACTTCTGACGATCAAAAACTGTGGACCCACGCTTTTAGAGCATGACACGAAACGGTGCCTTGACCAATAGGATAAATAGAAAGAGTCTACTCATATGACAATAACCATTACAGCCCACTACACAACAACGATGATTTACCACGATAACTCGTCTTGTCATTCAAAGTTCTAACTATCAATGCTTTTCATACTTCCTACACCAATGATCTGCGACATTATACTTCCATACACCTATATTTCCTGCATTTCTGCTCATGTTGAAACTGACAAGATTAGTGTCGGCCTTCATCAATTATCATGACCTTGACACGTTCTGCTAGCTTTTGAGGAGGTGCACAGCACGTCATCTGGTAGCAAAAAAATCAGCACAAATGACTCGCTTTCGTAATGGGACCACTGCCGGGGTTCTCCGCTTGGTGAACTTATGCATAGATTGTATTCAAAACTATGGGCAACTAAATTTTGAAATAAAATAAGTTCCACATGTATGTAGGCACTGTGGTTAAGTCCAGATTATGACACCAATTGATGGAACCGACTAAGAACCCAAAAAAATGTTATGCTACTTTTTATGACCATGTAAATGTACTGGGGAGAAAAGAGAGAAAGATAAAACAAATCCAAAAAAATGTTAGTTCAACATGGGCTGCTCCAAATATTATTTTGTACAGAAAATATTAGGAGTCACTTGCAACTCTGAATTTGACAGGGTCAGATCATATGCCCCCCCCCCCACCTATGTGTGCTCACCTTTGTACAGCTGCCATGAGCTCACACTTTCCTGTGATTCTTTTTTTTGACACATTTCAGATTTTCTGAGGAAAACGCACCACTTTGCTTACTATTTTTCATCAGAGCATAATCTGCAGGTTTCCTTTATTTCACTGTATCATATACACCTATGCATGTCCCCTATATAGTACTCTTTCCAACAAGGGAGCCATCCCTCCTTGGAATCTGAATGATCAAATATCAGATATAAAAAATTATATTTCATGAAAAATTATATTTCATGATCTTTTTCATGATATTTCAGGCACATATTAAATGTTCAAAGTACCAGTGGGGTTATAAACTGAAGGTTAGTTACAATATAATTCTATAAGATGCCCAGGTGCTTACCGGGATGAATACAGTGAATACATGTATGCTCTATACAGACACACATACCCAAATAGTGTGTGTGTGTGTGAGAGAGAGCACATAAGATAGCAACTGATCAACTGACTTTCTTTTATTCACTAAAACCAATTAACCTTGTTGCAATGCGCCTCCTCCCGATGATCTATAATTATGAGCAATTCTCGAATTTACAGGTCTCACTGCATCACACACAAATCATGATCAATTTTGTCAGGTCAGGAAATTTTTATCGACATTCAAAGTTCAGGCATTGACAGTTCCAGACAAAACCAGTTTGTTGCAGAGCCCATGACCTAATTTTGATAGACATAAAGACACCTGAAGCTTTTTTTCACTTTTCACTTTGTGTATGAACAGTTGTATATTTCAGTGATGTCATGAATGCGTAAACCATGAGCAACACCTGTGCAATGTGACGGATAAACCCAGAATGGTTCAATTTGCGTCAGTAGACAGAGCAAGACCACATGTTGCACATTGAAGATCATATACGTGAACACAAACGAGCCTAATGTAGGCCGCGCTTTTATTTAACTTGCATGTAGGTCTGACATCTGACAGCAGACCTGTTCTTGTGTATGATACATGGACAACACACCATCCAATGTGTGCATAAGTGCCAACGTTCACGATGTGTATTAACTGATCAATGCAGGGTTTTCCCCAGGACTTAAAAGTACATAGTCGACAAACAAGAGGACATTTATCACTTACTTGTATTGGGTCAATTTGTAAAATACATTACAAACATATACATTTTGAAGGATACACATGAAAGGTGGGCACCTTTCTGCTGGTAATGTGGGGAAAACAATGCACTTCAGGGGAAAAAAACTACACAATCACTGCATGCCTTGACACTTTCCTGGCTTTTTTGTTTTTCTAAATTTAAAAAAAAACCCACCATTTTTTCTCAGCACAAAAATGACAAATCTGTACATAATGATAAAAAAGTATCTACTCATGATTAAAACAACTGATGTGACTCAATAAATGTACACATGGTGTAGTGAAATATGTTAACCCACCAGCAGTAATCATTTTGTGCCAATGCACGAGACAAGACCTTTGACCTCAGTACACTTTTGTAGCTAACAAGACTATTGTTCTTCAAATTTCTGATCACAAGTGTCCTTCACCTTTTCGTCAGTTCCAGCCCAGTCCCACACAGACAAGTTTTATGTGTGGGCTGAGACTGGCAGCAGGCAATTTATCCACATACACGCATTTCAATTTGTCAAATGCCCTGCAAACATAAATTTCAGTATATTCTTATTTTGATCGGTCTATTGGCATGTATCTGTGAGGAAATAACTCAAATTATTTGTATGAACACCTGTGTCATTGCAGGATGCACATTGTGTTGTCACACCAAAGCCATCCAGATAAGTTAGTTACCTTTCACATAGCAGGTAAAAACACGCATCAAATGTGTCATCTGCACACATTGAAAGGTGTCCGCCCAAAGTCATTTTTGTTAGGGGACCCTACCGCAGATGACTTTCTTTTCGCAATGCCTGCATCTACTCAAAACCCCAAGCTTAATCTTCTTCACATTCTGTTTCCTGTGTATGAAAACTACACCAAAGCAGCAAATACTGGGTGTACTCTTATTTGGAAAATCCCGATACATAAAACATCACATTTGACAGCCTGCCCCTGCTGTAAAACATGAACAAAGTGGTCATCAGGAGTTTTCACTTCATATTTGAAAACGGACATTTTAACACATTTCAGAAAAACTTTTAATCTACATGATTTTGCACTGTGTTCTCCACTATCAATTTGCCACATAGGGATTGCTTCACAGCAAAAAAATACTGACTATTGACACTCCCCCCCCCCCTTTCAAAAATTGCATATGACCGTCTTTATAAGGCTGTTAAAATATATTGGTCATCCATCAAAATCTACATTACCATTCCATACTTGTACTCTTATTATTTACAAAAGACTTTCAAAAAAAAAAACCCTGTTGGAAAATGCTATTGTCAGACTAGAAGTGACATGTTCTAACATTTCAAATCACATTCCCTGGTTTCCAATGCATTTAACTCAGTCTCCCATATATAACTGAAATAAAATGTGGTTCAGCTAACTGAGCATGAAGAAAAGGTAAAACCTACAAATGTCTGCACTACTATTTCTGTATCACCACAAATTTGGTCTGCCCCATCACTGGAAGCTTTCACCAATTGTAAATTCTCATAATTTATGTACATTTACATGCAGAGCTTTCAAGGGCCTATTACATATTGTCAGATATAGTATACACATAGAGTGACCACAAGCATGTTAAAATGGCAATTAAAATGCATATTGTCCCCTGCAAAATATCATAATAAAATTAGCAAACTTGTGCCGTTGGCACTTATGCATTTTTTTTCGTGGTCATTATCTGTCAGGGCACTTCAGTGTATGGGGCAGCTCAATGTTCAACACCTGTTATGTTCACTAGCCTTCTTGTGCAGGACCAGCAGAACTTCAACTTGGAATTTTGCAAGACTAAACTTTGCTTTATATATCCTGTGGCAGTCAACATGACCAATGAACTTCAACCCATGGATGTGATCAATGTACTCATTTACAAAAACATGTAACCCACTTCAAATCACTTCAGCTTGTCAATATGTTTTTCTGGCATGGGATAAATGCACACACATGGATATATCCCTCAACACATGTATTATAAAGAGCTTTCATACACGTATGAATACATGCATGGTTTACATTATAGTCTACACATATATTACCTGAATCTGATTACCTAATAGTGTGTAAAGTATCAGGTGCCTATATATTTAGTCAGTTGGAAACTGCCTGACATGCTTCAGCTCTCACAGATTATCAAGACCTTTACCTGCTTAAATACCAACTTAAAGCCATGGGAGCAATTTAATCTGGGACTACAGAGGTATATTTGCTCTGAAGACCACCTCCTGTGAGAGACCGCTTCTTTTGAAAGGAGTGCTCTTGGAAGAAAATTTGGGATATATTTTTGCCAAATTTGACTGCACTTTAGGACACCTGCAGCATAAGACCCCATTTTGCTGGCAGTAGGTCTAGTTTAAATTCATAGGTACCACCAGGATGCCCATGATGAAAATAACAATATAACACAGGGTTACATAATTACTGACACAGATCAAGCAAATTTCTCTCACAATTAGGACTTGATTTTGCAAAATAATCGGGTCAAATTTTATCTAGATCCACGGTGGTCATCCACTCAGTTTGGCATGTTTAAAGGGGAATGGGTCAATTCATTATTTTTGCTGCTTCTGGGATAAATTACGCTTGGGCTTTTGTCAAAAATTTTACCCTTACACACCCACATAATTAACTGTATTGTCCATGACAAAAAATATGGCAACAGGAAGACATAACATACTTCCTTCATTACACAGGATGCGATTACAGCACTCTCCAATTTAACAACAGTATCATGATCATGACTCTTACACACATTGTGTGATAAAATGACTATTTTATACAGTAACTACAAATTATCTCATTTTTGCATGTATAAATTTGTATGGTTTTGGCATGCAGCATTCATCTGAAGTGTTAATTTCACTGCTTTGGGCATAGTTCACACTAAACCGTAAACACATATTAGATCAATATTTTACTTTGTTTTTATTTTCAGCTTTGTGTGATCATTGGGGTTTAATCAAACATAAAATGCAGGGAGCTTTCACGTGAATTTACAGTGCCAGATATTGAATGAGGATAATCACAAAACTTTGACACACACGACATAATGGCCACATCCAAATCTACATGCACTCAAATTGAATTCTGCCTGCACACTAATTAAGTTACTAATCAACCCCTAGGGCATTTCACAGTAGCATTTTGTCATGGACAGTAGCATTTTGTCATGGACAGGACATTTTAGAGACTTGAAATCTATGCCATGTTTCATTGTTTACTGACAAATAGCAAGTTTGCATTCAGGTACAATCTTTTTGGTGTTTACAACATACACGTCACATGCAGGACAAGTTTCTGACAAGTGTTTTTGACCACCAATACATCGGGGAAAAACTCGGTGAAGTTTTTAGAGTTAAAATGTGACATTTTATTATTGGCTAGACATAATATGTAATGAAAAATGATAGGGCCCATGGGGTGGACCTTTAAAAATACTGTTTTTTTTTTTTTTAATTAATATTTATACATAGCTGGTTTGACAAACTAGTAAGAAACGTTTGTTGATTTAGGACAAGTGTGTTGCCAGGTCTCATCATGGACTGGACACTAGTGGGTGTCTTGGACAGGACTCATTTGTCCAGCTTGACAACAGCATCATTTTATGTACGGCACAGTCAAAGATTTAAATCAAATTTCAAGCATTCTTTTCAGTGGACTGTAAACATGTGCAGGTTGTATGGATAGGAATTTAGCTCACTTCATCATCCCAATAAAAAATAATATTTTTCAATTGTAGAGCTAACTCACTTACACATGTCAAGTTTGGCATGTAAGCTGAGATTGATTGTAGCATTATTTGTAAGGAACCAAATTGCTGTCTGGGGTTCCGGGCTTGAATTTGTGCATTCTGACCAAAATATATAAATTGTTTGATTTGCACTAATACAATAAACTTAAGATGGCATGGGCAAAACCATTTTTGCACTGAAATCATCAAATTTTGATCAGCACTTTCTCAAAAAGTAATGAATTGATTTTCACAAGAGAAAAGGCACTGTGGAACTACTTAGGTTTTGTTTTTTTGCGTTTGGGATATTCTATTTACTTGTGTGAGTTTGTGGTCCATAAAGATGAAGAATGGATTGCATTAATGAGAGCTGCACCAAACCCTTGGTTAAAATTTTCTAATTGCATCTGTTAAAAAAATGAAGAAACCAAAACTTAGATGTTACCATGAAGTTTTATAATGCAAAATTTCAAGCTTGTAAGCAGAAAGCCAAATGGTAAATGAACCATCTGAGAAAAATGTAAAAATTTGACCCTTACAGTAAAGCCCTTTCTGCCTACAAAATACACCATTTCCCCATTTTTTTATGTATGTTTAATCTACACACCCATACCAACAGGAATACACATAGATTTGTGGGTCAGAAAAAAAAGTCAAAGCAGGAACACTGTATGCAGACAGCACTCTTTCGAGCACTGGGCTTTTGCTGGTGACACCTTGATCCTTTCGTAACTTATCTGGTTCAGTGACTTGAGATAACATCTACTCTGACAGAGATAGCGATATAGGCAGCCTTGAACAAACACAGTGAAGAATGCCATTTTTGATTCTAATGTCATATTTATAAACATTACCTAATTCTTGACAGCTGCTTGGAAAGGCTTTATACCGAAAATAGAGAATACATGAAAATATTTATTTTTTTTTTTTTTTCAAATTATGGTAACAGATATTAAAACTTTTTCAAGTCAAATGTCATGGACAGGGCATTATGAGTATAAGACAGGCTGAATATTAATTAATTAATTAATTAATTAATTACTGATAATTTACCATCGTTACCATGGCGCTTGATAAACTAGTCAGCCAGGTGCTTATGTATGTGCAATAACATATTTCACAAAACAAATTGTCCTGTCCGTGACACACAAATATTCATTTTTTAATAAATATGGGTTAATAAATTTATGATACAAGTCTATCATTTTCTGATACTTCAAGATGTAATCTTTCCAATAATGCAAAGGTTTGATCAGTTTGGCCCAATTATTTTTTCCAAAACTTTGTCACAGTTACTGTGAATCCCCCCCCCCCCTAACTTTCCACACAATCTACAACTATGCCAACATTAAACCTACCAGTTTCTTTTCTTTTCTTTGTTTTTTCCGTCAGTGGTCACATAGTCTGCTTCATTGGAGACAGTCATGTGACTATAAAGGTAGGTACATTGGCACACAGCTGGTTAGACCTATGTTTCTATTCTGAATTTGTCATGCACTGATTCCCAACTGCTTGGCAATGGGCAAGGCAATCAGAACCATACTACTTTGTACCCACCCATTCATTTGGTTAGGAGTTCCAATAAACCGAGCATACATGTGTCAATGTAATACAAATTTAGGCTACATGTTTTACTTTTACAGCAATATTTGTATTCATGAAAGGCTACACAAGACCAGCAGTAGCTGCCAGCAACCCAAAAGACTTAGCTGTTTTGCCTTTTAATAGATCATGCTGTTGAACTTGTACATTGATCTATTCAGTTTGTTGAGAAAACATAAACTGGGTAGTAAATCCAATTAGGAGCTTTTCCCATGAAAATGCAGCACAGACAGTTCTATGACCAGGAATAACTCCAAGTATACAAACCACTTCTTGTACTTTAATCCTTTTTTTTTTTTTTTTCAAAATTGCAATGGACCATGAAGTTTTGTGATCTATTATTGTGCAGTCCAATATTAATCCACTTTACAATCATTACAGGACACAGAACACGGACAGTATTAAATTCTACAAACCATACATTGAAATTTACGGCAAATGCCACTACAATGCACAAACCAATTTTGAAACTGTACTTGGCTGACGTAAACTTTTGTTCAATGCCAACTGTGACCAATATTGTGTTCATGTGTATTTCCTACCGAACCAAAATATAATCTACACACTGAAAAGGTACATGCATATTCTCAAAGAACATATATATAATTGATTGATATAGAGTCTGCACAATGAAAAAAGTTATTAATAATTGAAGAGCAAGTAAATTATATTAAGGCTGAAAGGCAATTTTGCTTAAATGTGCCTTTTGTAATGAAGCCCAAATGTACTAGATATTGTCATGGATATACTAAATATGTCTTCAAACATCATCAAAAACTACAGTAGAATCAGTGCAGGCAATATACTACTTGTCCCTGTTTGAACACATACATGATGATGTACATTGAGCATGTTGTATTTCTGTCATAGCCAAATGGCATCGCCAGGTTACATGACTCAGCAATATAAACACCCCTCTTTGGTACACCAACCTAAAATACCCTATGATAGCCAGGTATGTACATTTTGCACTGACTGCACTGTGAGATGCAACATATATGACAAACTGGGGCCAAATGACGGAGTAAATAACATCTACGTCATGTCATCACGTGCACTTTCTGGCTTGCTTCCATATGACTGTACATGTACAGTGCAGTCAGCCTCTCTTTATTGCCACTTGACTGTTCCTTCCACATCTCAGCCAACATGAAACATCCTTGATGGAATAAATTCTCTTGAAAGTAACCTGACCATTTGTATATAATTTGGTGTTTTGGGTGTGTACAGTTCAGGTCATAGTGGGTTGTTCAAAACACCACCACTGGTGAGAGACACATGAACAAATTTTCTTCAGATTCTTGTACAATACTCACAGACAATGTTCACACCACTTGTTGCCTGTCATATAATTTTCTTATGAAAACAGTCATTTTACTAAATTAATTGTGAACAAGAGGCTCATGGGCCAGATGCTCTGCTGATGACCATAACCATAAAAATCCCTTTCTGAAATGCATTCCGTTTGAGACCTTGAGAAATTAATCGTGGTCATCCTTATAAATGCAATATCAAAATTCCACACTTGGTATCATTCACCTTATTCTTTATTAAGATACTGAAATTAATGTTCTTTTCTTAACTGCTTAATGGCCCTGAAAATTTGGTCAAGGTTACATAATTATTGGGTCACGGAGACCCAAAGGGTAGGTCACCAAGTAGACTTTTATGTACAATGTACTCAAGTGCAACTTTGATCTGGAGGCTCAATTCTCTTTGCCACTGATGTCCATGCTGCACCCTCCCACTACAAAATCACCTCTTTCAACTTTACAGGCCTGGTGACCGGACAAAAATAACTCACGGTCCCTAATATTAAATAAAATTAGCACTGCACATGGCCTATATATGCTATAAATTTGGAATGTCTAATTCAATTACTTTTCCTGACACAGAAATTTATATCTTTCAATACACTTTGGCTCATAATTTCCATCAAATTATAGGTTACACAACATATTTTGTATTACTATCATATCAACTGAGATTTTGACCTCCTCTTCCACAATCCCACTAAACTTTATGAAGATGTATCAAACATTAAGGTTGCTAGAGCGGTCACAAGGTTTTTACATTCTGATTCATATACATGAATTATGTAACGCTGTAGGTAGTGCCACCAATATCGAACTCGACCTGGGTTTTCATACACTTGATAGGTTCTGACAGTTGTATATGTATGGGTCTATCTTGAACATTGTGGTCTGTATCATGCTCACAACCAAAAGTTTATGGCTGGACAAACAGATGGACAGACGTAAGTGATCGGATGAGCTCTACAACCTGTGGCCAGCAGATCTAAAAGATACTGATCAAGCCTTTTTTTCAGTGTCTTTTATTACCAACCACAGTGTTTGAAGTTAGGGAAATTTTCACTTAAACCACTGGTAACTTAACTGAACTTGAAACACGAATCTTTTTCTCATCAAACATTGTTATTTCTGGATCACCATTGTCAGACTTTATCATATATATACAAAATCAAAAGATCTCCTGCCTATATCGCTGGAAAAAGTCTTGAACAATATGTTGTGCAGGCAAGTGTACAACAGCTTGCCTGAAATGCTTTAGTGTGTATGTGGCGGGGAGCATGAGTAACCGTTCACCTCAAATAACGAAGCCTGTATTTCACTTATTGTGGATCGGAAATTAAAAGGTGCCTTATTTCTGCACAACGAGCGATCAAGTACCTACAATATCGTAGACAGACTCTGACCCATATTTATACCGAACAACCTCACTTTTATTTTCTACATTGGACTTATATGATTTTAACCCATGGGTCTCACAAGACAGCTTTGCTTCCACAACGGCTGCCTATGAACACATCATAAACCCTACATGTATGCCAAATTCAAAATCCAAACTAGTGAGATGGAAGTCAGAAAAAAAAGGAAGACAGAGCACCACTAAAATGGTGTCACTGCTGTTCAAATGACGTATGAAAGATTACATGTAAATGCATTGAGCTACCAGGTCAGCATTGATGAACACCTAATCAGGCTGGTGTCTTGACTGGACAAAAAGGAATATGCACGTACAGCACCATAAAACTAGTGTCACTGCTGTTCAAATAATGAATATCATATGCACTGAACTATGAGGTCAGCATGGATGGGCACATAATCAGGTTGTGTGGTGGCTGGACAAGGCCACCAGCCGGTGATGCAACCTTGCTGCAGGCACAGGGAGCCAGCTGCCAGATGCACTGTGCTGATTGATGCCTGCAGCATATCTAATGAACAGGCCAAGGAGACAAAAGGTTACAGTTCATTTGGGAACAAACTCAGACATGGTCCTGGTTAAATATGAAGCAGTTAGTGCAGCGATATAAAAAATAAACACACTGTCATCTTTGTATGCAATAATCTTTCACTTCCATTAAAATAATCATAATCCAGGTACTTTTCTGGTAAAAACTGAAATTTCCCACATGTGTACACTGATTTATAAATGATTCCTATTGCACCACCACCACAGTGACCATTCAGCCCATTTATGCTGCCGTTTCTTGAATACAGATCAGAAACATGTAAATGGCTTAAATATTTTGCAATGAATTGTTGTACATGGCAACACCAGGATGTTTGTTTTAATTATACCTGTACGTTTCCAATTTGGGCTACAGATTTCAGCAGTGCAGATTTTTCCATGTACCATTTGTCTTCCCACTATTGTACAAGACAGCCCAAATTTTCTCCTGTCCATGAACACCGCGCATCACTGTCCAGGATACTGATCAATAACATCTACTCCAGATTCACCTTTGACATTTGGACAATATAACTGACCAAATGCAAAAGATCACCAAACTTCAGGAAAATATGCAGAAATTGATATGATCTTCAGACTTTCTCCTAAAATATGCACATCACCAAAATTAAATATTCAGGTTTTGAGTTTTGGGGGATTTTTTTGTTTTTGTTTTGTTTTTGTTTTTAAAGCAAGCCAAATTCCCTTATTTGTACACAAGGAACAAGAAGATAACCCTCTCCCAAGACCTTTTCCAAACTACGGTTTTACATTGTAACCTTAGCAAGCACATACAGATCTACACACATACATTTCCAATGAATATTTGCACCAGTTTCACTGATACACCAAAGTCACTTCAGCCAAAATTTCTATCCCTGAATAACTCCTAGCACCAGTGTACCAGTGAAATCAAGGTCAGCCGCAACTCTTGTTACTTGGAACCACAGATGTAGTTCAATCCAACAATGTTCCATATGTTCTTGATAACAGGAAAAATGTGCATCTGTTGGAACTTCCAGATACAGGCTCATTGTTAAAGTACATACATTGAAAAATTAAGAAAAATATAGAGCCATGAACTACAAACAGGAGACACTGATTCTTACAGATTAAGGAAACAGGTGTACACCTTAAATCTTACATGTCTACAAGCCTACCCATGGCGAACCTAGGTCAATGTATCTGTTCATTTGATCTGGGTTTATAATCTAGATGTATAGACAGGAATCACTTTGACCATATGCCAAATGCTGATGTTTCTTGAATTTGGCTAATGAAATGTGTAAATGGATTAGACATTTTCAAATGAATTGCATGTATCAAAGGGCCACTACAAAATCATTGTTAATTATGCTAATAATGCGGTTACAATTTTTGAAGACAAGATCTGCCCCTGTACTAGAAGGCTGATGATTCTCTTATTTTTCATTCTAGGGTTTTACATTTTTGACTCTCCATCTTTCAGATATTTACCAGATTTTATCAACATCCTTTTGCATTTTTTCCCCACGTATTTCTCCCTGCTCTGGAAAACATGCATTTGACTGCCATCCTGTGTAACTTCTGACAACACAGAACCTCACTTCCAGCTTTGATTCGCACCCAAAAAATCCTCCTACGAAGCCAGAATAACATAGATACAGCCAGTCATTCATTTCTTAGAGGGGCCTTTTGTCATGAATTAGGAATAGGGGAGTGCATAACTAATGGGGCAGTGGAATAATAGACAACACAGTATCAATACTAAGTCATGCACATTTCGCATCTGCTATGATGCTCTTTTCCATGGAAACAGTTGTTCTTGCAAGAATCTTGTAGTATCACAATACATTGAATATTCATAATTCATCAATGACCACTTGCCTCGCCAGGTGTAATTACCACACAGTTAGATGCTGACCAGTCACCTATTTCTGTACATGTATAGTCACAAGGGTCTCCCCCATATATGCCTGCCCTCCAGACAAGCCAAGCCTTATCACGAGCCAAGCAACAAATTTCGCCCACCCAACCCCAAGAAAGTAACCAATCTTGCAAGGCCAAATTTATCATGCACTCGGGGTGGTGACCTTGTACCCCATTGTCGGAGGGAAACCACTACTGTCAGATCCTCACTGAAAAATAAACATTCAATTTTGCAGGTTTGAAGGAGGATCACGAGACACAACCTTGAGGTACTTCCCTATAAACATGGTAAATAGGCAGGCTGCATGTTTATGTCTGTTCAGAGCTAACCTGTCAATACACCACATATCTTCCAAACTGTGAAAAATGTGACGGATCAATAGTCAGTGACTAAAATTTTGAAGTGTTTTGGCTGTTATCACTAAAGCACCACACATATGGCAGTTTCCACACCTATTCGGACTGTCTCACTGATTATCCTATAGACCTATTTATGGGCGAAGAAAACACTAGCAAAACCGGTATGAGCGCACAAACAAACACAACAAAGGTAGCTCTATATTTAGGAAGGTGGGACCAGGAAGCAAAGTATATGCACTTTTTTTTTCATTCGGGACCAATATGGTTAAGTGGACTGGAAGGCTATAAATGACGATAGGAGCATGACCATCAAGACATCAGTCGCAAAACCAGTGCTGCCAACTAAATATTTCATGAGACACAAGAAATACTGCCAGAATCCTTACATCAAATGATTAGTGCTCAATCAAAATGGTCCATAGAACATTGCTATTAAACTGAACACTGAGTTGGTCAAATTATGAGCACTGAACACTACAATGATGGGTGAAACAAAAACCAAGTTGGCAGATTACATCTACAACCAACTTCAAAGGCCACTGCAGCAGGAACACTGGATGGTGAACGAAATACAATCATAACATGGAGACACAACTTATGACCAATCTATACTGAACCAAACAAATAACGCAACCCTTAAATTTTTTAACTTAAATATTGATTGTTACTTTCATATCACAGAAACAAATTAGATCCATATTCTGCAGTCTTTTTGGCATAACATGTGAAAAACAAAAACTTGAAACTGTCAATGAGAGCGCGACCAGCTGGCAATAAACAGGGCAACATTGATTTGTAAAGTTCACAAATTGGCATGTGCACTAATACTGTGTGTGACCACCATCAGCATCTGTAACTGCTATGCAACGTCGGCGCATGGATGACACTAGCCGCTGCACCATCTGCCAGGGCACACGATCCCACTCTTCTTGAAGAGCCTGGCGAAGCTGCTGGCGGTTGGCGGGCGCTGGATCCCGTCTCCGAACATGCTGGTCAAGGTAGTCCCAAAGATGCTCAATGGGATTGATATCAGGTGAGAAGGCTGGCCATGGCAAAACGTTAATTCCTTCTCCTTGCAGAAAATCCATCGTCAGTCTAGCGGCATGGGGCCGAGCATTGTCCTGTTGAAGCAAGTGGAGTTGGTGGTGTCTAATGAAAGGGACAGCAACAGGCTGAAGGATCTCATCCCTGTAACGGGCAGCGTTAAGATTGCCTTCAATGAAGATAAGCTGGGTTTTGGCTGTGAATGAAATTCCACCCCACACCATGACTGATGCACCTCCAAATCGATCTGTTTCCAGCACACAGGCATCTGAGTAGCGTTCTCCCCTTCGTCGCCAAGCACATGTCCTACCATCTGCATGATAGAGGGTGAAGCGGGATTCATCGGTGGATAGCACATCCCTCCACTGTTGATGGGTCCAGTGAGTATGGGCACTAGCCCATTGTCGTCGGGCTTGCCTTCTTGCCTGTGTCAAAATTTGACCCCTGTAAGGACGCCTGGCGTGTATATGGTGTTCTTGTGGTCTATTACGGACTGTCTGGGCAGATATTCTGTTATTGGTTCTGCCAGGTGTCTGTTGTGCAGTTCTAGTGGCTGGTCGAGTTCTGTTCCGCAGATGTGACACCCTGATGTGTCTGTCTTGTGCAGGTGTGCTTTCTCTTGGTCTCCCAGGATGCTGTCTATCAGCTGTGGCCCCAGTCTCCTGGAATCTCGAGCAAGTCTGGATATAGTGGATTTGTGGACTTGCAGTCTTCTTGCCACCTCTGCTGCAGATAAACCAGCCTGTAGCATGCCAATTCCTCTCTCCCGATCTACTGTTGATAATCGACCCATAGTTCTTGGAATACTGTGCCAAATGAATCCCATGCTGCCCTTTTATTGTCCGTGAGGGGCTACACCTAACCAGTAAAGGTGCGAATGTTTTAGTCATGTGGGTAACACTGAATCCTGTAGTTGTCCTTGATTCAGCACAACCACCAAACTTTGAAAGCCTCATATCCTCGCACACAGTTACGCTTGGGCTGATTTCAATGTGGCCTTTTCCTGTCCCAGAATCAAAGACTTGGCAACCTTAATTTCAGGTGTCAGAGACTTGCGTAAAATAGCCTACTGTTGTCACTCTTGATTCATGACAATGACCCCATGGCAAGGTCAGGGTACTCGACCTTCAGGTCACACTACTTGGTGCATTATTTTAGACTGATTTAACAACGGTTCGTATATTTCTGAACTTTAAATACCGTTCCAATGTGAAAATAAACCCAAATGAAAAAGTTGCGTTATTTGTTTGGTTCAGTATAGTATTGACTTTTCTTAACACATACATTTTGTCATTTGTTGTCCATCTGAAGGTCTTTTAAACTAGGTCCGTTTTTATCTGAGTTTTCTCACGTTAGGCACATTTTGTACATTTGACCTCAATGGTTAAAAGGTACAGGTCATCACTGCTTATACCATGCCTCCTTTGTTTTCTCAAGGGATATATATGTTACCTGCTTACACATATATCCCTGCTTTAATTTCCCTGGCTAAATTTCAACACAGGACTGATTTGCTTTGGTGAATACATTTTAAAATGCATTTATATGAATATTCATGAAAACAAAGAAGGCATGGTATAAAAAGGATACATCCCGTGTTCTCGTGATTTACCTGGAATCCTGCATGTTTAAATCCCTACGCTTCGCTCCGGGATTTAAAAAAGCAGTATTTCAGATAAATCCCTTGAACTTTGGATGTATCCTCTTCATACTGCATTAAGGTGGGCACACAAAAATGGGAGTGAGTGGTTTCTTCACATATATGATCAGAGGCCAGGGCTCAGCAATCTATGTGTCCAATTGCCCACAGCAAGTCAGATTTAATCTCAGGTATGTTAAAATTAATAATTACTTGCCCAGTCGGGCAACCCATTTTTTATTTTTACTGGGAACTCTATTCCTCAAATTTCTGTAACCTAGTTACAAGTTGCAGTTGCTTGCAAGGCTGACAAGCAGGCACGCATTGACAATAATCCATTGTCATAACAGTGTTTGAAGTCAGAACTCTGTGTGCAAGCCGAAAAATTACGGGGGTCTGGTCACAGCTTTTGCGACTCCCGATATATTGCTGATTACTGCAGTCCGTGTGTACACACCAATGCAGGCGTGCGCGTGTTATTGCCAATAAGTGATACTAATATTTAACTCCCTACATGCCAGTATTGAGTGTACTCGCACAGCACGTCATTGCTTATTGCCACCAGTTGCGAGTAAACTTGGAAGTTTTGGATTGGCTGATCAAAGGCCCTCTCAAATTCCCAGTGTTGTTTATCTACATGCAGGCACGCACACTTTCTTGTAAGAAACGCCAGCTCTCTTGCCAATGATTATTTTGATTCCTGTTAAAAATGAGTATTTTCCTTCTACGATGATTTAAATCAATGATCTGGCCATTGTTTGTGACAATTTTCATGATGTAACTTTGAAAACTGTGCAATAAGGTGATTTCATTGCGGCGGTTCATTATTTTATCGTCTACCCGCTATGTTCTTCACATCGTTAGAAAGCAAAGAACCAAGTGTTTTTTTTAAGCACTCCCATTGGCTGAAACAAAAGTATTTTACGGGAAACCCATCCAAAACTGCTTCTATTTAAAACACCTATGTCGCTATTTTAGTCGGAAACTACCGAAGACCATTCTTCGAATATTCTAGGTCAGCTGGGGGCCGGAATCGATCACATGGTGTTCGCCGTCCAATCAAATGCGTCATTTTCTACCTCTGCTTTGTTCGGGAGTACTCGCTATCTTGTGTTGCAAAGTCTGGCTTCGAAGATAGGCGACATTTGTATGAACACAAGTGACGATTACGGACATTTTATTAAAGCAAGAAACAAAATTTAACACTGTAAATTGGTCAGAATGATGACATAATACCAGTCTTTGCGTACAATAGAGGACAGGGTCCAATTTTTTCACGGAAAGAGAGTAAAATATGCAGGAAAACATAGCTCGGGTAAAAATACTGCTGCTGCATGTGTTGATCATGTTGACTGTTTATCAGTGACGTGCGATAAAAATGCGTTTTATTGACTATTTACTGCACAGGGCTCGAAAATTTTTTAAAGAGCACTCGTCGGCAGGACAAGTGAATTTTAAAATCCACTTGTCCGAATATAACCTGGTGCAACAAACATAGTAATATTCTTTTTCATCAATCCATACATAAAGGCCTGGACAAACCATTTACCCTAATTTGGCACTTATTGTCGCTTGCAAATCGGCAAAAATCGGTCATTTTTTACCACGATTCTAGCTATGACTGTAAACAGTAAAACTTGCAAAATATTAAAAATAAAACTTTAAAAGTAAACTATTTGCATAGGGTGACTCACGATGAAAAATACTGTGTAATTTCTGGAAGTCACTGTTCCAGGTAAATTTAATACAGATTAATAGTTGCATTGGTTTTAGCATCGTCTTTCTTGTTGCCGCTGATGGGATGCACATTGATCCCATCGTTTGCGTACTACAATGAATGCTATCCATACATCGTTGTCAATTTTGGTATACAGTATCGGCAAGTTCCTATCAATAAATGGTGTTCTAAATTCAAATTCAAACGAAGAATTTCAAATTAAAAAATCCGTCTCCTTGTAATGCACATCGAGCGTGCAGTCACCACCTTTCCTACCACTGTATACAAACAGCTGCATTGGCCATGTGGTCTGACAAACAACACATCACTTGATTGGTCAATTGAGTCACATGCAAAAATGAGCTAATCACGGCTCGTGTTACAGTGTGTTCATCGTGGCTTCCACCCTGTGAACGTGGGTGAACCTTTTGAAATATACGGAGGGAACACATCAACGGGAAGCTTTTTTTGTATTGCAGCATGCGAAAATAAAAGATTCCAATGTTTATAGCAACAATTATTTGGAGTCACAGGCAAATACGCAAAGGTAGGGGGACAGAGAAAAATGCCGAATGTGTGACAGATCAGTCAGCATGATGCTCAGTTCACCGTAGATTACTCCATGCCGCCACTTCCGAGTGACTGGCAGATGTGTGTTTTGTTTGGCCGGGAAGTGAACTCGCGACACCTTCACACAATCTTTCCAACACTTTTAGAACCTACTGATAAATGGGCTTTGATGCTAATTTGCTCAAGAATTCATCATGCAAGTTTTATTTTATTTTTTTTATGTTGCTTTGTCATCGTTCGGGCAGATTAGACTGACGGTGAGGTACTGTGTCTGTGACCTTGCTCTGAAAACGGGCGAAAGCCAATACGCCCCAATGCATTACTGCTGGTGCCTTTGATCTCGTAGTTGTATGCACGCAACGGTCAAAATACCTGCTTGTTTTGACAGAAATCAAGTAGGTAGTCAAGTCCTGTTGAATACAACTGCTGAACATGTAATTGTTTAAACCCTGATTGTTTACTTTTGGCCAGGGGATTATCATCAACTATTGCGCATTGGCGTCCCCACGCACATGCCTGTATTGGTATGTATGTTCTGTTCACACGGACCGCAGTAATCGCCAGCATATGTAGAGTCGCGAAGGCTCTGACTGCTCATTATCAATGTTGCCGTGCATGCAAACAGACGCAATTTAAGTACGTATATAAAAAAAGCTTGTCCGCAGGACAAGTTGAACTTGAAAGTCACTTGTCCGAGAAGAGCTTTAGCTTGTCCCGTAACGTCGGATCATAGGAATTTTTGAGCCCTGCTGCAGCAACAATCAAACTCTACCACTATACTTAAATGACAATTATGACACACAACCGATCTTAAGAAAAGATTAAAGAGAAACCATCGTGCGTGATGCTAACAAAGGAAAGTGCACGGACCGGTACCCATGCAATTGTATGATCACACAGGCTTGACCGTTTTGATCAATTCATGATTGTGATCGATATATTCACTTTGTTCGGGTGCAGGGCACAAGTTTTTGTTTAAGGTAGCGATCTAGTGAACAACATAAAAATCAACCATGTTTCACTTTTTACATTTTCTGGTCTGTTAACAAGTTTACTTTAAGTTCCGCATTGTTTTGTTGCTAAATACTTTTTACATTGACGTTAAAATCGTTGTTTTTCCTGACGGGTCGTACCAAACTGGAGTGTAAACAAAGCTGCCACTGAACGTGCCGGTTTGTTGGGTCACGTGACCTGTGATGCGTCCACACTGATACATATCTAGCGAGGTCAGCGGGTCACGGTCTGACTCCAACACAACTTCAAAGCGGTTCCTCCGTACCCATCAAAAGAAAAAGGAAAAAGGGTCGCAAAAGAAAAAAAAATATTGTACGAATGGACACGGATATCAGGACAAAACTTGCCGATAGTGACAAGGGCTCGTAATACCAAACGTGGCCTGGAGAGCCCAGGCCCCAGCTTAAGTTTTAGTTTCAGCGGTTGTGCCATCCACATCCACCGGCACAGAATGATCTGAATCGGACAGTCTCGATGACGACGACGGGAAAACTCATTTATGAGCAACGCATAAAAAAAATTAAAAGTTAACTGAAAAATGTATGCGTGCACTGGGTATTTCCTTGGACAGTGAATCAAGTGTGACCAGAGCCTCTGCCCCTGCTCCGTCCCCGTCCCCTCGGCTGCAGTATAGCCTGTTCTTCGCGGTGGCATTTTGGCGAGTTACGGGAAGAAGTTGAGGATGTGCACATAAAATGCTATGAGATGGGGCTGTGATCCAATCTTTTTACTTTATGACTACAATTTATTTCACCATTTTCGGGTTTCATTGGGCTATATGCACCGTTCGTCAACATTGAAGTTCGGTTTATTAGTTTCTTGGTTAGCGTTTCAAGTCTGTGATATTTGAAACCCGTCCGCCAGCCTGAATGAAGCCTGTTTGGCTGGAACTTGTTGTAAACAAGCAGAACAACCTGTGAAAATTGCAGAACAATGAGACATGTCGGGGTAATTTAAAACAGATTCTTATTCATCGCTTGGTGTTTTCATGAATAGTGCGATTCATTCGACCCTAGTTATATTGTACACTTCATCCCTCGCTATCGTCAACTTTCACGGCTGTTGCGGCAGCAGTTATCTTTGGCACATTTGCATAATTAGCTCTCTCAAGTTCTAGTACGCATGCTCGCTGGGTAACTCCGCCTACTTCCGCAAAAACGTCATATGGCGCTAAATTTCCACGAGGGTATTTAAAAGGACAGGAGACGTACCTCCTTATGAATATGTGATTTTTAGCTATAAATCACTATATTTTACATGTTTTGAACATTGATAGACAACTAGGGAGGTCGTACTTATCGCAGAAGTTCAAAAATAGAACCTGTCTTGAATAGTTTTGGCGGCATTGACCGACGAAGGTCAAACATCATCAGACCGAGAGATATAGCCTGTTTTCTCGGGTTCACTCTTACGAAGGAACGGCCACTTCCAGCGAAATTGGGGAAAAATCCGCTGGCTCGATTCTGTTCATACTTGGCATGTATGATAAGTTATTTATTTTCTCTAAAAACGTGTTTTTGTTTGTTGATAATGGGAATAGTTTTGTAGTTTCACCGTCATTTGCAGAGCTTTCACTCAAAGTACATGTACATGGCACAACTATAAATATCTTTCGTGACCTAAAACAGGGCTCGTTTGCGTTATCGACAATACAAAACACGTTTTGATGGCCAAGAATCTGCGCTAGCGGTAAAGCGGACGGAAGTGGTCATCGGATAATCTGTTGACCTCCCAATTTCGCTGGAGTGGCTTTGGTTTGGCACAAACGATTGTCCGACTTTGTGGCTTCATAAAATAAATACTGCCGGATAGATTTTAATAAAGGTGGTATCTTCGTTTGCGCTAGACACTCAGCTTTTAGAAAAGGTATACTTTTATATGGTTTACTGTTGCCTATTTTTCACAATCGCGAGAAATGGTGAGCAATGTCCGTTCATATGCGTTCACTAGATCGCCACGTTAAATTGACAAAGAAACCACATAGAAATATAGAGAAGGTCTTACTCAACAAAAGTTGTGCTGATCATTTTGCATGAATTGCAAAAATTAAAAAGCTACGACAAGAAATAAACGATAACCATGTTCACTTAGGCCAGCTTTTTGCAATAGTTTACCACATGGTGTGCCAGGTTCCTGTGCTCATTCTTGTTTTCACATGTCCAAGTGTATAGAAATCTGACATACATATATATCCTGCATCAGACTCAGTAAGGCACCAGGCCTTTATACCCCATTTATTGGGTTTCGCTGGAAGAACCGCTTCCCCTGACTGGAAATTATTGTCCAGTAAATACAGAATTCATTGTACTTTCCACATTGTCATAATTATGTGAATTTCTATTGACTTCATCATTTGGGTTTGTAGTACAGTGCTCTTTCTTTATAACACTCCTCATTACAAGGCAGTCTCTGATATAACACAGTGTGTACCATGGTTCCCACTGACACAGCTTTCCGATTACTTCTATGTTAAAAGTCCCTCTTATACTAGATGGTTTTGCTATACCACGGTCTGTTCTGTGGATCCCAACACCAACGTTATAAAGAGGGAGCACTGTATTATCAATGAAGTGCAAATAACACACAATTTGTAGAAATCATATCAACACGAGCCAATGATTCCGGACTTATAAACATTATTGAAAAAGTTAATAGGTAGTAGCTCATAATAGATCCCTATAGCAGGCCCTCTTAAAACCATACAGTAAAATTATACTATGTGTGTCCATGATACTAAATGTGGTGAAATAGGCCTTATTAAGCCTAGAAGTATCATTTCTCAAGATAATGAATGAATTTCATAGACCTCACCACATACTAACACACATTTTCTGTTTAACTAGATGTGGTGCCAATAGTATTGTTCTGCTTTGACATGTATACAGGTCTCCAGAACATTTCAACCAAATTTCACATTGATCCACATAAAATCAAACACACTAGAGTGTTTTTTACGTTTTGATCCCTGTATTATTATGTTTTGTCACCAGGGAACAACCGAGTCTTGACCCAGCACCTTTTGGCAACAATGACCTGGGCAAAAATGGGGAACACGCATGCTGACTGCACCAAATCCCCATTTAAAAAAAAAAAAAAAAAGGTTCAATCATGACCGAAATGTGTCAATGCCACAATCAACATGGCCCAGTTCATTGTAATTTATCCAGTACAAATACTGTATTCGGAGTTGTCCCAGATCAGGGACTGTATATATCTAAGTCCACCTTATGTGGTCCAATAGGTAGCACAACTAATAAGAAAAGTAAGATAGATTTTCAATGATAAAACAAGCCAAAACAGGAAGTTTCCTTTTAAAAAGGAACCAGACTTGACTTATAAATATAAAAGGGGAGACCATTCACAGGGTCAATGTGATTATGAAGTAATCGGACATGTGTGCAGGATCTCATGTTCATGTTCTGTGCATGGTCAAACAAATATGGATGCTGTGCAGAGCTTTTCCTGTGTTGATTGGCTGAAATTACCATAAAAATAAGAAACATATGCGACAGAGTACCAAAATTTGTGAATGGGTTAAAATGGAAATCTTGGCACTGTATCTTTGACAAAGAAATATGAAACTGTAAGCGGTATCATGGAGTGCGCAGGTCATATTCACTCAAACTACAAGTCTGGCAAAATTTCAAAAGTCTAACACAGAAATTGTAGATGCAAAATGATGACAAGCAATTTTTTATGGACAGATAGACAAAGGACCGCATAAGACCTGCAACTTATGGTCAGTAGTTCTACAAAAAACACACACACAAAAACAATGATTGTCTTTCAACGTTCAATTTTTCTTTTTACCTTACAGTCTGAAAATTTGACACGGAAGCATCACAAAGAAACTGTGCTTATGAAGAACTATTCAAAATGATCTGGACGTGTTAGCTTCCATGATTTTGTGCGTAGTTGATTTTTATACTTAAAAAAAAAAATCACCACGCACTTTGCAAGACCAGTTTTTGCAAGTATGAGAGGTCACAATGTTGGAGCTGCATGTGGCAAATTTAAGTGGAAAAAGGTATAAATACAATATCCAGGATTTCAAATAGGTACATGTACCTAAAGCTGGATTCCCAGACTATCAACTCAAAGATTCCATAACAAAGATGTCACTTTCTGGCCAAAGAAACAGGCATGCTTGCCATCATTTTTTCTTTAAAGCAAGAAGTACTTGAGTCCTCTAAGCAGCTATGGTGCAAATACTGTTGATTGAAATGAACACACCACAGTGGTTCTTCCCAATCATATTCTGGTGTCTTCCTAGTTTAATTTTGAAATAATATATATGTTGAAGTATAACAGGTGTGGGCAGCCAAAATGGACCTGAAGTACATTCCTTTTGTTAGCACTTAGGCATATATATATTTAGGTGCTTTTGGCAGTTTTACTTCTACATGGTAGTATGTGTCACCTCAGTGCAGATATTTGCTGGTCATATCCAAGATGATTTAATTATGTGAATTGGATGTGTTCCACTTGCAGTAATTCTCCCTGTACTTGACATTTTTCTTCCCTTTGGTAAAAATTAAAAAAAAGGTAATTATGTGGATATCAAAATCAAACATTCAATATCTTCAAAGCTACATACATGTCACTTGAACTTCTATGTATATATGTTACTGAGAAAAGCACACCTAAATAACAAGCAGTAATTATGGCATTTCAAATTACGTTAAGCACTGTAAATTGCTTTTATGTTGCCGTATTCTCATTTTAGCTTATTTCAATGATGACACAAAGCCATGAAAATAACTAGACATATCTTCAACGCAAAGTGTTCACTGAAGGGTGTGCCCTAATGAGCATGTAATTAGCCTGCCATTGCTCAAATTAGGTCATGGTGACACCAAAATCTAATTGGTTCATCTGGCCAGGTAAGATAGGCATATTGCCAAATTTGAGCAAAAGACGGAGGCATTCTGTAGATATCGCGGTAACGAGAATATGCACATCTGGGTGGAAGCACAACCCAAAAACATAAAAGGTCCCTGTATGGGCTGAAACCTTAAAAACAGATTTTAACACTGTTTGAATAGGAATTATGTGCAAAATAGAGAAATAAAAACTCCAGTGATATGTCAAAAATACAAAAAAGTGTTCAAGGAACGGATTATCCTCAGTGCCCACAACATTTTCACCTCAACTCTGCATTTTTTTTTTAGACTTTGCAGGTGCCATAATAAGGTGTAACTGTACCAAAAATATGATGAAGCTGTGATGAATCCTTCTTGAGGCAATCTGGTAACAAGATTGTCCACTTGTGTGCCATTCAGATGTCCTTCAAATAAATACTCCACAAGTTTCACAAGTTTAAAAACAATCAGAGGAAGCTGGTTTTCAAGAAGAATGCAGTCCATTATAAAGTGCATCTCTGATAAAAATTGAGTGAAGCTGCAATGAATTCTTGTTGAGATATTATAATGTAGATGCATACGTATTTCCCATAGATATCATAGGTTATATTTTTAATTGACATAACGTAATCTTAATATTATATTTAAGTCTGTGTGAATTGAATATGACCTATGATATGTATGGGAAATACGTATGCATCTACATTATTAATCAATTTTTTAAAACATAACTATTCATTATGTTAATGACGTTAAGCCTATTGGTGGTAGTTAACGTTATATAACATTATATCTCGAGACTTTACTCTTTCACGTGCATCCATAGCGTTAATATATATAGGCCTTCACGTACTTGAAATGACAGTTGGGTCTCACTGAAGAAGGTTACAACAGTTAACCGAAATATTTGAGGATATTTGTAATATAAAAGCACGAGAAAAAGTTCAAAAAATCTTATCATTTATATTTCAATCATTGTTTGAAAGATGTCTTTGAAATCATAAATAACAATCAGTTTACTTGAACATGATACATGATGCACTGTCAAATCAGTGCATGCACGCGTAGCTTACTTTAATGTTTCTTAAAATGCTTTTTTGGATTAGCCTTTGAAATACACAAGGCCTTTTGTTTGCAAGAGAAACAACTGACAATCATCTTGCCCCTGCACTTTTTCCAATTCTGAATGTGTTTTTGTGAAAATACGCAGACAATGGACCTTTTTTTCAAATTAAAAAAAGCTTGTAGCTTGTTGATAAGTAAAAGTAAAACATTTAACATGCTGCTTTCTTAGTTTCATTTATTTGTTATTAATTATCCAGTTTATTTAATGCCACTGTATGCAAGGTATTTTCACCAATCATTATTAAAGTTATAAAGGGATCAATCAACCATATTAGGCCTAATGAAGTCACTTTACACAGTACTACCTGTCCTCAAAGACCAGCCATGATAATCACCAAATTATGGTTCTCATGTAGTAACAATGAAAGTATAAATAATAAGGAAGTGTTTGTGGTAAAATATGATGAAAGTTGTGCTATTCTGCCCTGTTTGCTGCTAACATGCAAAGAGATGGGCTTCAATACCCTCACAAAAGGTCATTTTCTATCAAAAAACACCTTTTGATTTTCACATTTGTCAAAATACAACAAAAGCTTTGGTTGACCCCCACCATCCAATATTCTGAAATGTCTGCATCTACCCCCATAAATAATTCTTCAAAAATCAAACTTCCAACTATCCATGCATGTGCAAAATAATAAAATCAGACAGGTTTGGAGTGACTTGACAAAGTTTTCACAAGCTCTATAACTTAGGCATTTAGTTGGCACTGCACTATATCATGATTGTGACATATGTAGGGCCTGTATTTTTCCGTTTTTAACTGAAATGGAACGGCATAATGAATTTTTGTCACCTCTGAAACGGAATTTGCTGTTTTGCCTCAATGTATTTTACATACAAAGAGAACAACTGAAACGGAATTTGGAAATTTTTGGCTGGTGAAACGGAATTTCTAGTTTTTTTGAAACGGAAAAATACAGACCCAACATAATTTACTTTATCCACAGAGCTGTGAAATCAAAGTAGGGGCCTACACAATTTAAATTTGTGAATCTCGTACCAAACTAATGAAAACACTGGTTTGTTATAAATGATAAAATGGTGGATATGGAAACAACTTCAGCTGACAATCTTTAAAGGTCCTATTGATTGATGGGGCTTAACTTTCCATCAAGTTTTGGTTCAAATGTCTTAGAAATAACATCTGTTGATTTTTCACAAATTTATACCATAATTTAAAATGATTTTGATGCATTTTTAAGTGAGCCTCCTTGACAAGCCAAAAGCATAGGGCTCTCCTTCAGATTGTGTTCACTGGTGTGATGCTGTTGCTGACGTCACAAACGCAACCTTTCTCTCAACCAGCCTGTGATGATAGCACACAGAACCATGAGAACTGCATTACATGGTTCATACACCTATCTGGCCACAAATTTCAAGACTTTTTCAAGACTTTTCCAGACTGATTTGTCCAAAATTCCAAACTAACTGTGAGTTACATCAGGGCCAACATGTAACAAAAATAACAGGTATCATTTAACTGAACTTCCACATTTCTGTCGCAAAAGAATTAAAATACCCAAGTCTGAGTACAAAATATGATTTTCCAAACTTTTCAAGACACAAGTGTGAAATTCAAGACTTTTCAAGGCCTTGAATGACATGACCTGAAATTCAAAACTTCTCCAAACTTTTCAAGACTTGTATGAACCCTGGCATTAGTACTAAACATGATGACATGGGGGAACTTCAGCAGTTATAGTGAGCATGATGATGATGATCAAAATTTAATGGACAAGGCAACTGTGGCAGACAATCAAGCCATACCACCAAATGATTACCTGTTTGACAAAAAAAAAAAACAAGTCTCCTTAAAAAAAAATTGGCCTCGATAAAATTCAAAGGTCATGGGTCTTCATTTTTTAACCATGAAACCCTGAAACGGAAAAGGGAATGCTCTGTGAACAGAACAGATTTCTGGCAATCAGCGAGTGTGCTATTGGACACGCTTTACACGTCCGAGGAATGTCGTACACTGAAGCTCAACTTGTGAATGTCTCAGTATTTTGCAGTAAAGTCAACCCAAACGCAGCATTTTATTTCAACTTGTCTGGAGGGTAAATTTAGGCCCGGGAAACAGCATAGCTGCATAGCCATGATGGTTCTGTGATCACTATAATATTTCACTAGGTTCAAAGTGTCCACTCTCTGAATTACCTTGGTCAACAGATTTTTGAGGACTGCATATTTTCCAATTCAGTTTGTTTGTTTGTTTTTTTCCATCCTTCACAAGATGCACTTTACTATACCAAAAGCATGTAGCTTTGCATAACTTTTAGTCTTTTTATACAAAAAAAAAAAAAAAAAATGTCAGCAGTTTCAACGATTTTAACACTTGAAATCTAACATTTGGTTATAAATGATGGTTAATATATTAAAAAAGGAGGAAGATCACAGTTCTATTAGCATCTGGCTGACTTAAGTTGCAAGAAAACATGACACAGTAACAGAACATAGGTGAAGGCGCCTTTCATCTTGATGTGCCCTCACTGAGCAAACCATTCATATTCAAATTCAAGTGTGGCTCAAATATTGTCTGACTTCATGCTACCCGCAGCACAAGCTGAATCAAAGATCTTAATGAATGATCTTGTGTGTCACAGATATTAGGAAATACAAAAAGAAAATAATAAAACTACACGTGTGAGTGGCATGCAGAATTGACAGCCAGGTAAGTGCAATCTTGACTGTTGTTTTATTTTTATCCCATGTATGAGTAGTCCAGAGTATTCTCTACCATTTCACATTAAAAGAAGTGATAGTGTTGTGTATAAACAGCAATCAACAAACAAATACTGCAGCAGACGATAAATCAGCATCCTAGGTGCGCACACATGAAAAAGTAGTCAGCGCAAAAGTAGGGCATGTACGCGACCGTTCTACACACTTCCCCACCCCTGGCCTATTTTTGCAATGCTCTTTCAAGCATGATGTGACCAATGAGGCATGACAGTGATGGTACAGATCTGTTGGGCCCATTCCTATAAATCATTTACCTAGAGTACTTAAAGTGAAATAATGCCACTCTGAAGTATTTTGTTGATGGACGTGAAGTGAGTGCTTAAAGTCTTGCCAACAGCTTCTGCTGGCGAGACAAAATCACAGATATCATCACTGAGTCACCTTTCCATGAAGTCATCATATTGGATAAGCTTTTTGCCACATTTATAAACCTGTTGGCATTTAGTTGATAAGACGCACATGTGTAGTAAAAATGAACAAAACATATTTTCCCAAGCACACATTCATTTCACTATTTTAGATAAAATTTTTGAAATAATTATAAAACATGACATCCAAGTTTAGAGTGGGTACCTTTAGTATGCCAAAAACCAGAAACCTCACTTTCAGTCCACCTACCATTAGGCCTATTTAAAAACAATATACTTTGCAACATCAACACTGAACCCAATTACTGATCATTATCTATTTGCCAGTTTGTAGGCCTAGCTGATTACTTGTGTAAAATGATGTCAACAGATCATTTGTTATGACTTTGATATATAAAGAACAAAGCAGATTTATAACACATATGATCATGTTACCATAAGCCGGGCTATTTTGGATATATGGCATGGATCTACATGATCTAAGACCAAGTAGGTCCCATTGACCTAAATAGATGAAACCAGGATCCTATCCAACCATCGCACAAAAAATTTAGTATTTTCATATGCTATTTTTTCGCTTTTGGTCATACGAATGTGAAAATGAGTTTGTAACGAAAGTGCAACGTAATGGTATATTGCTGTGCGTAAATTTGATTTGCTCCACCCATAAACAGCTTTAGCAACTGGCTCGGTAGATTCCTGCAAGTCGTCCACCATATTGGATTTTACAAAACGTAACATTACCAGATCAGGTCCAATTAATCGGGCCTCATTGCTTCACATGGGCTCATATAATTGACAATAGTGTATTTCTCGATTAATGGACAACTTTAAATTACATGGATGTCACATCTATTTCAATCCAACATGAAATTAAGTCAAAATATCCCTCCTAAAAACAACAATCCTTACCGTATATGAGGAATTCCTACTCCACCCTGAAGTATTTTGTACAGTTTGCTTTCATACAATAATTGCGGATGTCTGGCTTTGTGTGATTCCAGTTTAACTGCCACTTCCTACAACAATAAGCAAATATACATGTAAGCTGCGTCCTCGATATCTCAGGCCGTCAAAAATAGGAGCGCTCTCGACGCGAAATGTCATAAAACACTTACCTCGCCATTTTGTATGTTCATTCCCAGGTAGATATCCCCGAAGGATCCACTACCGATTTTTCGGACCAACCGGTACTTTCCATTGATTATAAATTCAGATTTCGAGGAACTAGAGGCACTAGCCATGTTTCAAATGTCCAATAACATGAAGGTGATAATGAAAAAATATATAAACTATAGGTATAATGCGACAGAAAATGACCAAGGTCCTAAAACGCTCTCCGCCTAAACAGACATCTTCTTGGTGACGTGCACTTGCAAACAAAGCACGCAAGGAATCATGGGTAATATATCTTCAGCCTACCAAAGTAACCAAGGGAGACTCTCAGTGAGAGCATTATTTAACTGTGACACATTGAAAACAGCATTCATTGGCCCCTAAACCCCTCATGCACACTGAACATGCCCTTATAGAGGATCAGGTTAATGTTATTTTTCATATACGGTAACCAAAAAGGACAGAAAACTTTGACAAAAGGCTGCATGAAAGGACATATTAATGATCATATTATTAGATAAGCCTAGTGTATCAAGTGCTTTATTAAAGGCCCACAACTTACGTATGTGGACCCACTGTGCACTATCAGCTTTGGATGTGGTTGTTGATTAAAGCTTTCAGTCTAAAAAGAATACCTATTTGACATTTTCCATAATTGTTGACGTCTGTACTAAATGGTATTCTTGTCGAATTAATGAAATTTGATCCAAAATCATATTTTCCTCATTTATTTAATGCTGATTTTTGTGAATATCGACTATCGTTGAGAATAAATAAGGCGTCATGAATACAATCCTTCGGTTCATTGTGTCCCTAACTGTAACTTAATTATTTACATGATCAAACAACACAACACTAGAATCCATGGGATCTATGCTACTTGTAAGCATGGCCATGGCATGGAGCTGGTTTTAAGTCCATGTTGTAAGTGAGTTATTATTGTCTTATAAGTATCAAAGGGACCGTGACTACAATTTATATTTAGGTTTGTAAAATAAGTCCCATTTGTCTCGATAATCAAGAACAGATGATGCTTAAGCTTCCGTCCATGTAGATAAATAAATGGTGGGGCAGGAAAACAGACAGACGGACGGACGGACAGATAGATATGAATGAATGAATGAATGAACAAGAAACAATTCCATAAGAAATCTTTGGGACACTTTTGGCAAAATAATAAATCCAGACAAACATAAAAAGAAAAATAGCATAGAAAAAATTATAATGGAGGGAGAAACAATATCAAATCCAAATCGCATAGCCGAACTTTTAAATGACTATTTTTGCAACGTAGGTGAAAATCTTGCCTCAAAAATTCCAAGCTACCCTGAAACCATTGACACATACTTAAAAACGCCATTCTCTCCACAAACAGTGAACTTAACACCCACTGATACCGATGAAGTTAAAAGAGAAGTAATGAAACTTAATTTTTAAAAAGCTGCAGGACCTGATGAAATATCGCCAAAAATAATTAAGAATACAGTAAACCAGATAGTGCAACCACTGACTATGATCTTCAACGAATCTTTTAACAATTCTGTTTATCCAGACCACTTCAAAATTGCAAAAGTGATCCCACTTCACAAGAAATCAGAAAGAACCATTTTGTCAAATTATAGACCAATGAGCTTGCTGAGCTGTTTTGGTAAACTATTGGAGAAACTCATGCACAAAAGACTGTACTCTTTCCTTATCAAACGTAATTTACTGTACAAGTACCAGTTTGGCTTTCAACATAATCTTTCCACTTCCTTGGCGCTAATCGAAATAACCGACAACATACGAAAAAATCTTGACAATGGTGACCATGTATTGGGAATATAAATCGACCTAGCTAAAGCTTTCGACACAGTAAATCATAACATTCTTCTTACTAAACTGAAACATAACGGAATCAGAGGGAAAGCTCTAGATTGGTTTGACAGCTACCTCAACAACAGGAAACAATATGTTCAAGCAAATGACATCAAATCACAAACCAGCCAAACAACATGTGGCATACCTCATGGATCAGTTTTAGGACCCCTATTGTTCTTAATTTATGTGAATGACATTTGGTGCTGCATTGAGCGACAAAATTGTGTACGCTTATTTGCTGATGATACGAACATTTTCATAACAGGAAAAAGCATTAACGAATTAAGGAATGAAGGCGAACAAATTCTTAATAAACTTTACAAATGGTTCTCAGTAAACACACTCACAATGAATATAGATAAAACCTGCTTCAGCATATTCACATCAAAACGTAATGACCACAGTTTATTCTCAAAACTAATCTTTGGACATCATGTAATCAAAAGAGTACAATCTGCTAAATACCTGGGCATTATCCTTGATGACAAATTAAACTGGAATGAGCATGTCGATCTAGTGCAAAACAACATTATAAAATACATAAACTGCTTCAAATACATCAGAACACATCTCCCAGTACACTGTGCAAAAATATTATACTATTCCTTCATTTTCCCCCGCATTTCCTACGGTATTGAAATCTATGGTACAACTTCCAAATCGAACATAAACAAACTGCAAACCATTCAAAATAAGTCACTGAAAATTCTTTCAAACAAGCACCCAAGAACCTCAACAAATGAAATACATAAGCAGGCAAATGCGTTAAAAGTACACCACATACATGAACATGTTATCACAAATTTTGTCCACAAGCAAATAAATGGTAAATTACCTGCAATTTTTAATGATTATTTCACAAACAATAACCAAATTCATCAATACAATACACGACAGAATGCGAATTTGCATATTCCACGGATATATTCAACCCATGGTCACAACATGACAAAGTTCATGGGTCCATACCTTTGGAACAAACTCCCCCAAAATTTGAGAGACATTGACAGTAACACTAAATTTAAAAGACAACTGAAACAATCCTTCTTACTATCCTACCAGTAAATGATCTGCAAATCCACTTTTTTTAATTTATTATGATTTAGCAGTTAACATCAACGGTATTAGATATATGATTAGTTTCTCAAATATAGAAGTTTTGAGGTATTAATGCATGTTTTATATTTAAATCTTTTGATCTCAGGTACGTCATGTACATGTTTTACCATGATTACTGTACATATGAACAGTTAGGTATTTGGTAAAGCTAGCATATTCGATCTCACTTTTGATCTCAGACATCATGATTATTGTACATAATATGAACTGTTTAGGTATTTGGTAAAGCTGGCCTATTTTTATATCTCATTTTATGATATCAGACAGCGTGATTATTGTACATAAGAATACTTAAGCATTTGGTAAGCCAGCGTTTTGTTTATGTTTTTGTTTTTGTTTTTGTTTTTGTTTTTTTTGTTTGTTTGTTTTTTTTTTGTGTGTGTAAGTGTGTGTGTGTGTGTTTTTAATTTATTATTATTATTATTATTATTATTATTATTATTATCATTATCATTATCATTATCATTATCATTATCATTATCATTATCATTATCATTATTATCATTATCATTATTATCATTATTATTATCATTATTATTATTATTATTATTATTATTATTATTATTATTATTATTATTATCATTACTTTACCATTTTTTTTCTTCCTCCGTTTCTGTATCATTAATTGTATGTACATATATTAGGCGCCCAGCTAGATGAGTTGTATCTCCTCTGGGAGCCTTCATACCATTGTCACCTGTAATTTATGTGTGTTATGTGAAATAGATAGATAGATAGATAGATAGATAGATAGATAGATAGATAGATAGATAGATAGATAGATAGATAGATAGATAGATAGATAGATAGATAGATAATTAAAATAAAATAACATCAATCACTCAAAGAGATAGGCATCGCTGGATTTGTGGAAGGGTAGAAATGTAACAGTAACATACAAAATAAACACACAAAATACTTGAGCAGAGTCAGAGTCAGAGCAGTTTTATTTGACCAAAAGAAAAAAGTAACACAGTACAATGCAGCAATGTAATAATGGGGTCAGGATGACCCCAGCTAAGGATGCATAGATCCGCTAACGCTGGGGCCACCTGTGGTGTGTGTAAACAAAATTTCAACATTGCAACTCCAGATAACTTCAAATAACCAAAAAACATTCGTTTACTCAAACAATATATATAACAAAGTAAAATGAGAGTTAGTAAGGTATTATGTAACTAATAAACATGAGGGTAAGAAAACATGAATTACATAACATGTCATACACAATCATTTTTCGTAAGAATGAAAGCAGTCAAACATATACAATGGTAGAAAATAATAAAATAATCTGATCATTGATTGCAGACATGGCAATCAGTAACGGTGCAAATTTCGGAATATTGAGAGATTAAATATGATTTAAGGTATAGAGAAAAAACAGAGTATGAATGAGTGTTTATTTTGTCTTTTACAGAATTAGGTGCGTTATCAAGTACTGTGGGGATAAAGACTCGGATGCGTTTTTTAGTAAGATTGTGGGATGGGACTGGGTAGCTGGGAATATTACGATTGCGGGTAGGATAAGGGTGAGATACAGGTAAAGGTGAGAACATTTACACTATCCCTGTTGTTTTCAAATACTTTTAGTTGCTCACGGCTAAAAACATTGAGGATGTATCTTCCGAATTAACCCTAAAAATCATAGACAAGGACGTACACGACCGAAAATGGTCCTTGGTGATAAATGGCTTGAAGGGGCCTGCGGGGGGGGGGGATGTGAAAGACACAAATGAACAGATGAATAAGTAAACAATTATAAGAATGAATGAGTGAAAAAACAAACAAATAATTAACAGAAAGGAGAAAAATATTTTTGAACCAATGTTGTGTCCATCCCCAGACCCCTTGCGAAAGTTGAGTGAAACTAGAAAAAAGGATTTGCTTCAAAGCAAATCTGTCTGTGTGCCTTCAAAAGTTGTAAATGTTAAAGGCTACAACTTCCGTTCATTCTTCGTGGGATATGCTTATAGCAATAGGCCGAACCATATAAATTGAAGAGGGGGTGGCAATGCAGACCTAGGAACTTTGACTGGTGGACTAAGGCCCTTGCATAGACCACCAGCCAGATGGTTGGAAAGTAAAACAGGCAAACGTGTTCTGGGCATTAACCATTCAACCTGATGTGCGAGATCTGCATTTCTCCACACATGACAGTTTATTCACGTTTCTGAATGTGGTTTAGCTTCCGTCGTTCGACCCCCAACTTTTGTCACGTTCTTCTGTAGAATTTTGACATAGGCTGTATCAACCCAAATAAATTAAAGGGTCTTCAGTCAGTAACTACTCAGAACATGTTTCGGCGCCTGTACCCGTACATGTCTCTCTGAGTAGAGGCTCCTGGTCTAAGCTAAATATTCAGCAAAGACAAACTTCGCATTAATGAAAAAAAAATACATGAACGTGTCAACGCATTAACTAAATAAGTGAAACTTTGCTTCTAAATGCAGAGTTTCAATATGAATGAAGAATACATGTCAAAGCAAACATAATTACTGATTTTGTATAATGCAAGTTCAGATAAGAATAATTGACTTGCCCCTGAATCAGAGTGCACCCTTCTAGTTGGATAGGTTACCTTAGATAAACAACCTTCCAGTGTTTAACTGAAGTAGAAACAAACTGGGACATTACATTATGTGCCAGTGATTATAAAATAAACAGTTACAGCTAGACCACCTGTACAAACTGAGGGAAATCCTAACAAGTACTGCAACAATGGACATCCTGCACCAGAATTGTAAAACAAACGCCAATAACACCCACTCCTTACTTTGAAAGTCTCGGAATAATAAAGCTCTATTTTGCTGCCAACTCTGGGTTAATGATGTATCAAGTTTGTGACATACGAGTAAATACTGTCAGATTTGAGTAATTTTTTACATTGAGTAAATGTGTACTGAGGTATGTCAAAAAAGAATGAAAGTCATGACCATCTAAGTTAAGAACAGGTTATCAAAATGTAATCTTTCTTTGCCAGATTAAGTACAGTTAGGCTAACTTGTAAGTGTCGTTGGCAAGCTGCTTGCTACCGATAGCCCCTGGGGGTTTAACCTGACAGAAAATAAGTAAACCAAAATTGTCTGAAAGGTAAATTTTAAAACAGAATGATGCCAAAAGATAAGATTAAGTAGCAAAACAGGCAAGTCTAAAATCTCTAAAATTATTGAAGCCAAACTTTTTAACAATCTATGGGTATTTACAGCACAATTTGTAGAAAAACTTGATCAAAAAAACATCTTTGAATCCTTTTGACTTAAGTTTATTGTAGAAAATGTGGGTCCAGATGCAAAGTCCTGAAATTTAGAACAAATACGACCAAATTCTCAAAATTTGTGACAAAAATGTATTATATCCAGTAGCTTCCGAAATATTACTGTTAGGGAAAGGATAGTTAGAATTTCAAAATTGTTCTCATCAATTTTGTGATAGACTTTCATAAAAAAAACCTGTCATTAGTTAGCCAAATATCCAAGTCCAGAAACACATCTCTGAGACCATCTGAATTGCTACGTTCCAATTAAAGGGATATTTTTGCGTAAAATTATTTTGCAATTTCACTGAAATTTTGTACATTTACACAAGCAATGTCATCAATATACCTTGCGTTGTTTGATAATTTTGAAGGCATCGGAATGTCCTTTTTCATCAATTTGTCTATATACATAAATTCAAGCCAGGTTAAATATAAATCAGCAAGTAACTAGGAGCAGTTGCTACCCATTGGAATCAATGACTTTTATTTGTTGAAACATCAATGGTCTGCATTGAAGAAAAGTGTTATCCAAAAGAAATAGGATCCATCAAAGTTTCAACAGTGTAGAATTTAACGTTACTTTTTGAATATTTATTATGCAACCAATTTGTTTTCTTTGAATATGAATTAATATTTATGTACAGTGTAACACTTTGTTTAAACATTTTGATGATTAATTCTGAAAGACAACTTTTTACTTTATCCATGAGTAGATTCGTGTACAGTGTAGAAAAATAAAAACATTTGACATTTTTTGCTGTTAAATCTTTGATTTTAGATTACGAACTCGGAGGAATTGTTAATACTACAAAAGCAATTTATTTCACAATTTCTAGAAATAGCATTACAGTATTTACGGAAATGATTCCTAATTGCAGCTAAACATAGTGTTACGTCCTTTGATAGTTGTTTTGTTGTACATTTTGAAGCACCAGCTATGAATCTTGTTTTAAAAGGGTTTTCATGTAATTTGGGTATCCAGAACAAAAGTGGAAAAGACGAGTCTTCTTCGGAAATTTTGATATTAAAATTTATTTTCATCGCATCCTTACGTGTATCTATCAAATTATCACTAGATTGCTTGTGTAATTTATACACATCATTTCCTCTTATGTCTGAAATATTGTTTATGCCAAGATCATTTCTAAAACATCCAGATAATATTTTTTGCAGATGATCCCGAAATTGTTACCTGCCTTATCAATGCTAGTTACAATAAAATTTCTTGTAGTTATTTAACTGCTTTTGAAACCTTAACCTTCTTTAAATTTGCCATACTAAAGTTGTTAATGTGGGACTTGTAACGATAAATTCTATTTCTAAAGACTCTTCCCAAGTTTGATAACCATCTTTCAAATTTCTGAAATTCTATTATCTCTTTCTTTGCCCATTTCATACAATAGGAATCCAAAGTATTTCATGTATCCTGAAAAATACTGTCAAAGTTCAACTTAGGACATCTCCGAAATTTTATACCTCTTTTCATCAATTAATTCCTTTAACACTGAGTTTTGTATTATATCTAAATTACCTGTAAATACGTGTTATGTGTAAACAAAACTGGAATATTTATTGTCAGACATACAGTCACAATTTTACTTACCTGCAATATCCCCAAGAGTAATTGAAGCCAGAAATTTCTTGTAATTCACAATACTTGTCCAATAGTATTGCCATATTTATAGAATATGGGGGGGGGGGGGGTCCTTTATGTTGCGTTCCTTGGGAATCATGTTACGTGCAAGTTTCAATTTGAAAAGGGACTGAATGTTCAGTGAATCAATAATTTTGTGTTTGAAAGGAATGTTACAAAACATTTGATCCAACTTTTAGCTTAGCTGACACGTGAGTCAGCTGAGCTTATAGGATGGTCGTTCGTCTGGCGTCAGTTCATCCGTCCACAATTCACATTTTCGGCTTATTCTCCAAAAGCGTCAGCCAGATTTACTTTAAACTTGGTAGGGATGTACCTTGGGTAGGTTCTACCGAATTTGTTCAAATGGTCTCGCTCAAGTGGTTTTAGGATTTTTTACGAATTTTTGTTTGTTCTTTTTTGGGGTAAATCTTAAAAAATCTTTCTCACCGAAACCGCTCACCCAACTGCTTTGATATCCCACAGGAACACTCCTAGGGGCTCCTAGTTCTCAATTTGTTCAGCAGGTGACCCTGCATTTTTTCTATTTTTTATGTTTTTCTTTTGTGTGTGTTTTCGCTATTTTTGACTTCTTCTCCCGAAATGTACTCAAATATAGATTTTGTTCTTGTTTGGGGGCAAATCTTCAAAAATCTTCTTCTCAAAACCGCTCACCAAATTCCTTTGATATCACACAGAGACACTCATAGGGACTTCTAGTTCTTAATTTGTTCACCAGGTGGCGCTGCAATTTCCCCCCTTTTTTTTTTCCTATTTTTTGTGGGTTTTCAGTGTTTTAGATTTCTATTCCAGAACCATCACCGAGATTAAGCTGAAACTTGGTGAATATGTTCCTGGTGGAAGAGTACGTCAAACAACCTTATCTGACGTACTCTTCCACAAGTGTGGCACTGCTGTGGATTCTTACCTCACCTTAGGGTGAGTGTCTACCAAGTTTGTTAAAATGGTCATGCTCCAGGGATTTTTTTATTTTTGGATTTTCTGTGTTTTTTTGGGGGGAAAATCTTAAGTTTTAATAGGAAAGTACAACATGGGAATTTCATTTCACGGTAAAAACTGAAATCATTTTGGCCAGATTTGTGTCAAACTTGGTTGGGATGTAACTTTGATTAGCGTCTACGGTATCTATTTTGTGCAAGTGGTCATGCTCCAGTGGTTTTTGGATCACAACCTCATTCCCAAGGTCACACAACTACTCATATAAAATATACTGTAAAAACTGATAACGAAATCTATTTTGAGTTAGGACCTTGATGTTGCAAATGTTAATGTTTTTCTATGAAGATCATGTTTGGACAGTGTGAGTGAACTTGACTTCATTTCTGGGCTCACAGTGCAACAAACATCAATTTTACTCTTCAGAACAACTTGAACTGGGACCTCGATGTTGCATATGTTAGTATTCTTCCATAAAGGTTAGACTTACTCAGGCAACATTGAGGTCCCAGTGAACTTGGGATAGGATCATGGTTGACCATGATCCTATCCCAAGTTCACAGAGTCCCAAGTGTGAAGAATCTCTTGGTCAGCTGATCATGGGCTGTTCACACACCCCTGTTGTTTCTTTTAAGAATCTGGTTTCCGAATAGTTGTTGTGTAGGCACATACAATTTCGCAAAAATTTTGTGGAAATGTGTGTTCAGAATAAACAACACCCAAATGTTAATTGTTTCTGGTTATATTTTGAAATGATAGTGCTTTAAGAGCTATAGATTTTATGTTCGGAACGAGCGGGACTCGAACCTGCAACCTTGGGCACCAGTCGCCCAGCTGATATGGGGAACGCACAAATCCACTCGGCTAAATCCCCATTCTCAAAAAAAAAAAAAAAAAAAAAAAAAAAAAATGGTTCAATGGAGGTAGTTATGTGCGAGTGCCATATCAACACGGTTATGCAGTATGAGTACTGAGTCGGCATTTATTTCCAGAATCGGGTTATGTAATTGATTAATGCCATAGGGGAAAAAGTTAAGTAAATTTTGAACAAGGTTTTTTGTATTCGCATTCCTGAATTTCCCGTTTTTCCTCGATTTTCTTTGTCCGTGACTTCTTTGAATACCGGCCTGTTTATTGTGAAAAGTTGTGTGACTGCTATCAAGAGTTGCAAAGTCCAAATTCCCAACATCACCGAAGCCTAAAATTCTGTCATTGAGTCCAAAGGGAAAAGCTGAATTAAGTGTTTTGATCCAAATATATTCATTTGTAATAATTTTTTTGTATTAACATAACTATATCTTTGTCTAATAATTTGGCCTCATGTAATCAATGATTTGTACCCGGCAGTCCAAATGTGAATGTTCCTCAGAATTAAAATGGTCACACAAAAAGGTGTTTAATTTGTGATTTTTAATTGAAGTTTTGTGTCCACTAAATCTCTTTTTAACCGATTGAGTAGTTAGGCCCACATATTGTGATTTCCATTTGATGCAGGATATCAAACTGATATTGGAATATTCACAAAATAACTCAAAATTTTCCGAGCAGGGGTTTCTCAATTGAATTTTTTATAGTAATGCTACTGTGAATTTTTTTGCTCTTGATGGAATTTGATTTACAGAGTATGGGTGAAAATTTAAATAGGGTGGAAATTAGCACTTTTTGGGGAAAGATTTTTTTTCATTGCAAACTGAATATGTTTAAAGGGGGACGGGGGTGAAAATAGGAGTATATGTGATTTCGTAGCAGACAGTTGCAGCGTTATATGACGTACCAAGTCTATTTACTGACATGGAATAAAACGTGTGTGCTGCATCAGTGTCCATACCGCAACGTCGGAGCTCTTTTAACCTAATTCATTGGTTTATATAAATACAAAAACAAAAACAAAAACAAAACAAAACAAAAAACAAAAAAACAAAAAAAACAAAAAAAAAACAAAAAAAAACACACAAAACAAACAAACAAACAAACAAACAAACAAACAAACAAAAAAAACAAACTGTGCAGTTTTATGGTTATTTACACTTATACTCGCCTGAGTGGATAATACTACAAAAATAATGACTAATGAAAGCATACAATTTTTTATGACGCATCACTTGAATGTCGTAGTTCATGCCTTTATCCATGGATCATACAGCTCTTGGTAACTTAACAAATTTCAGTGTCAAGATTGGTGTTATGGTTTTGGGAAAAAACAAAAAGAAAACAGTGGTTAAAATTCACGCTTTTACGTTCTGTTGCGTGACACTGTGGACATTTACATTTTATTTAGAATAAACGAAGCAAAAATACAAAACGTTGCGGTATGGACCTCCCCGTTACGGTATGGACAGGAATGTTGTGGTACGGACACACAAGGACTATTTGACATACATGATTACGCAAAACTACAATTAACCAAATTTTTCACTCAATCAGTCTGAGGGCGACCAGTCTGTGGGCTTAGGGTTACTAACCCTAAGCCCACAGACTGGTCGCCCTCAGACTGGTCGACACTAGAAACACCTCCCTAAGCCCACAGACTGGTCGCCCTCAGACTGGTCGACACTAGAAACACCTCCCTAAGCCCACAGACTGGTCGCCCTCAGACTGGTCGACACTAGAAACACCTCCCTAAGCCCACAGACTGGTCGCCCTCAGACTGGTCGACACTAGAAACACCTCCCTAAGCCCACAGACTGGTCGCCCTCAGACTGGTCGCCCTCAGACTGGTCGACACTAGAAACACCTCCCTAAGCCCACAGACTGGTCGACACTAGAAACACCTCCCTAAGCCCACAGACTGGTCGCCCTCAGACTGGTCGACACTAGAAACACCTCCCTAAGCCCACAGACTGGTCGACACTAGAAACACCTCCCTAAGCCCACAGACTGGTCGACACTAGATACACCTCCCTGAGCCCACAGACTGGTCGCCCTCAGACTGGTCGACACCAGAAACACCTCGCTCCGCTTGGTGTTTGTCACGAAACAAGCCCCTGTGCCCCCCCCCCCCTCCACCGAATGTCAGAGTAGTCCATATATCAAATGTTGAATACTTGAGTTATTATGATGATAATTCATAATAATCTTGAGTTATTATGATGATAATTCATAATTGTGGAATGATGAAATCTGTCCAAGAAGTGTATTTTTTATTTAAGTGACAGGACAAATTTTCGCGATAATGAAACACAAAGTGTTGAAACAGACAATTGTAGTTTGTTCCTCATGTGGGACAATAACATCACGGCTGGAAACTTGGGATATCAGAGTAGGTTTTAAAAATTTGTATGATAGCTTTATGATTGCTAATGTTTACTATGGTGCCAAGTACTTCTCTTCCCATAAACCCATGCACTCATATATGCTATCATATGTGTAATTAGTTCATCACTGACATAGGCGTAGGAACGTATTTGAAGCGGGGGGGGGGGGGGGGGAGTAGATGAAAATGTCAGGTCATACAAGTGCCGTAGGCGCGAAGTTGGTCAAGCGGGGTCCGGGGGCCAGCTCCCCCGGGAACATTTTCTAAAATAAGAGCTTAAAACGTGCATTCTTGTGCATTTTAGTACGAATTTAAGCACAATTTCAGGGTCTCAAAAGCTTGGTTATACCCTTTATTATGGTCAGGGTATTGCAGATAAATATTTTTATTGCAGAGTGATGTACAATATACATGTAGTCTAAATTAGAGTACATTTCTTCAGTTTAGAAAGGTACACTACAAATATGTGAAATCACTTACTTTTTTCCCCGACTTTAAACCATTATGTGTCTTAAAGCTTTTTAGGATCAAATGTTGGAAAACCTAATCATTCTGTATCACAGAACTTGAGAAAGGTAAGTCATCAATTAGTCTCCAAAAGACAGGTGAAGTAGAAACAAATTAATTGTGCTGAATTTTTAAATTTGCGAAAGGATGACTTTCTTCGTTGATTGGCAACAAACTCCCTCGATATATCAATCGTGTCTATCTTGTAAGTGAGCTCTTTGTGGCAATGTAGCAAGGGAACACTGTTGAGCCTTTGTTCGTCATGCTTGATCTCTGTAACATTTTCAGCCTTCTTAGTGCTGAGAAAGACCTTTCTGCAGAGGCAGTTGTGACTGGAATGGTAAGCAATATCTTCAGGAGCCTGGCTACTTCTCAGAACATGCTAGTTCCAACAGGGGCTGTGAGAATGTCTGCTAGTGTAATAGCAATTATTGAAATGAAACAATAAAGTTGGACAAGTGCCTAAATCCGTATTTTATGGGCCATGGTGACCCACAAAGTAGGTCACCAAACACAGTTAAGTGTACAATGTAATCAAGTGCAATTTTGATCTGAAGGCTCAATTGTCTTTACCATTGATGTTCAAGCTACACGCAGCCATTTCAAAATCCTTCTTTAACTTCACAGAATGCATGGTAACCTCACAAAGATAGGGCAAGGTCACCTGACTTGTTCCAAGCCGGTAGAAGATACCCTCATTCATTAAAATTTCATTATTGTTGGTCATGGATCCTTCTGACGATGAACTCTAGCATGCCTTATTATTTCGAAAATGATACTGGATATGGTCAACAAGGTTGAGCTGGTATTTGGTTTAGTCTCATCACTATGCATACTGCATACTAACCTCAGCATTTTCAGTAATTTTGCAAACTTACATAGTATGTTTCAATGACTTCAGAAATTCTTGTAAACAACGTACTCCAAAATTTTGGTGGCATTGTTAGGAACAATCTAAATAATCTAATTGACAATCCTGATGAACTTGAACACGCAATTTCAATTGCCTCAGATTCACCTTATATTGATTGAAGTAACCTTTCAGAGTACATCAGACCTTTTGCACAAAACTTTTCTGTTTTACGTTTGAACATCTGATCTTTAAATGCAAAATTTGATAAGCTGAAACCATTACTTGATGAATTACTAAACGAAAACATTGAATTCAGTGTCATCTGTCTACAAGAAACTTGGCTTGAAGGATCTAATCCGGACTCTAGTCTGTTTGAACTTAACAACTACATCCCCATTTCTCTTGGGGCTACTTGCAGTTCACATGGAGGATTATTAATATATCTATACAAAAATTATCAATATGTGACCAGAGATTTTTATTCTCCAAATACTCTGTGGGAGGGTCAGTTTATTGACATATTTGGAAATTATTTGAAACAAAAAAAAATTACAATTTCTAACACATACAGGCCACCCCTAGACTTAAACGACCACATAGAATCATGTATCAATGACATTTCACCGATTTATTAACTTTGTCCCAAGAAAGATCAGACAAACTAATTGTGGGTGACTTTAATATTGACCTGTTAAAAGCAAATATGAGAGATAAGTATTCAGATTTCCTTAATATTATGATGAATAACAACTTTATGCCTAAAATAACCTTACCCACTCGTTTTTCTGAACGAAATGCAACTATGATTGACAATGTCTTTTGTTGTTTAATCCGCAGTAACAAGTTATGTCTATCTGGCATTATATATCTTCACAAATTTATCTGATCATCTACCATATTTTACATGCCTGGACCAAAAGATAAAACTTTCAAGCCCTACCTAAATATGTTCAAATCGAAACAAAAATCCTGTGTCAATTCAAAATTTAATGCAGGATATAAATAATAATAACTTCATGCAAGTTTTTGATAAGGATTTAAACAGTGACCCTCATCATAACTATGACAAACTTATAAAAATAATACATTACTCTAAAGATAAATATCTACCCACCAAAACCGTCAGTTTAAAAAAATATCAACATAAAAAGTCTCCTTGGATTACAAATGGAATTCTCAGATCAATAAAATTTCGCGACAATTTCTGCAAACCAATTTACAGCACACATCCTGATTGTCATCAATTTCTGACCTTGAAGCAAAATCTAAAAATTTACAATAAGATACTGAACAGATCAATTCAACAAAATAAACGGAATCACTATCACTCCAAATTTGAAAATTTCAAAAACGACACTAAAAAGACATGGGATGTTATAAAAACGATTCTAAATGTAAATAAAAGAAAAAATGATTTTCCCTCTTTTTTATGACTGATAGCACAAAGGAATTCAATAAGAGTCAAATAGCAGAAAAATTTAATGCATTTTTTTAAGGTATTAGCCCAAAACTGGCAGCCAACATAGACCAGTAAAACGTACCTCACTTCAGCACATACCTTAATCATCGGTGGGAAAATATTTTCACTTTTATAAATACTTCTGCAGCTGAGGTTGAATCAATATTAAACAAGTTTAAACCTTAATCTAGCTCGGGGCATGATCAGCTGTCGATGAGACGTATAGAGATTAAGCCTTCACTGGCGACTCCATTAGCTCATATAATTAACCAATCTCTTACCAATGGAACATTTCCTGATGAACTTAAAACGCTAAAGTAATACCAATATATAAGAAGGATGACGAAAAGATTCTAAATAACTATAGGCCTATATATATACTTCCAACTCTTTCGAAACTTTTTGAAAAAGTGATCTATCGTCAACTCTATGACCAGTTTGCATCACACCATTTTTTTTCATAGAAATCAACATGGCTTCAAACAGCTTCATAGTATTGAAACAGCCACTTTAGAATATATTGATAGAATATATAAGATTCTCGATAAAGGAGAAATACCCCTAACAATCTTTCTAGACGTATCTACAGCTTTCGATACTTTGGATCACGAAATTTTCTTATACAATTAAAATATTATGGTGTTTCTGAGACACCTCTAAAATGGTTTAAAAGCTACTTGACCAATAGAACCCAATATGTTCAGCTAGATGACGTTCATTCTAAGCCATTACGCATCATAACTGGTGTCCTACAAGGATCTATTCTTGGGCCACTTCTTTTCATAATCTCTGATAATGATCTTTATCTAGCCTCTCAAAACTTTGAGTCAATACTCTATGCTGATGACACAACTCTCAAAAATTCACTTTGTACTTTCAAGTTTGAACCTCGGTCAAACAACAGGTACATCTCAAACAACATGAACTCCGAACTTAATTAAATATATCACTGGCTTGCTGCAAACAAGTTATCTCTAAACATAGCCAAAACCAAATATATGCTTTTCTATTTTCCTCAAGGTAGGTTAAACATGAATATTAATCTAAAAATAAAAGACACACAATTAGAGAGAACAAGTGAGTTTGATTTCCTGGGGCTGGTAATCAACGAAAAATTAAATTGGAATGCCCATATAAATATGATTGCAAATAAAACTGCTCGCACTATAGGAATACTTAAAAGGCTACATCATCTGCTTCCTAGAAATACACTACTTTTAATTTACAATTCTCTGTTTCTACCACAAATTTATAACTCTATTTTGGCTTGGGGTTATTCCTATGATCGCATATTTAAACTTCAGAAATCAGCTATTCGTTTAATATGTTCTAAACATTATTATGCACATACTGACCCTTATTTAAGGAATTAAAGGTTTTAAAAATGCCTTGTACGGTCTTGTATATGCATTTGAATGATGCACCTGTTCAAGCCAATCTGCTGAAATAGGCCTATAATTTTAAACATTTATTTTTTGCATTCTTGTCATGTTAAAACTAGACATGGCTTTTTTTGACCCTATCGACCTCTGCACATACGTTTCGGACTCTTTTAGGTACAGACAAACTATATTTTATGTGATGCAGCTATACATACAAAGGAAATTTGCCTTTGGTCGGAATTGACTTCGATTTGTTTCATTACGACTACGGTTTGATATGGTAATGACACTGTCTAACCTGTATTAAATAACCTTCAGCATTGAACATGGTCTATATTTCCTATAAATTTGGCAGGTCTAATCCAATTCTTTTTCGAGATACGGATTTTTTTTTATCTTAAAACACATTTTGGCTCATATTTTCTGTCAAATTACAGGTGGCGCTACTAGTGTCATAAGCGACTCAGACTTTGTCCTCCTGTACAATCCCAAAAAATTTCATGAAGATCTATTAAACATTAAGAATGCTAGAGCGCTCACAAGATTTTCATATTTTGATCCATAAATTACATAATTCTACAGGTGGCGCCACCAATATTGCACTTGACCTAGATTTTCATTTACTAGATAAGTGCTGAAAGTTATATGGTACTATCAAAAAAACAAAACAAAAAAAAAAACAAAACAAAAAAAAAAAAACAAAAAAAAAAAAAAACAAAAAACAAAAAACAAAAAAAACCCCCCAAAACCGTGGACTGTATCGCAGTCACAAGCAAAAAGTTTATGGACTGATGGCCGTACGGAAGAACGGACAGACATGAGTGATCGCACAAGCTCTGAGACCTTTGGTAAGCAGAGCTTAAAACTTGTGTGACCCGGGGACAGGAAAACCTTGGCATATGAGATTGAATCGGTGCTCAATAAGAAACAGTGTTCGTATTGACCCAGATTAAAAATACTTGCAAAGTTAATATTTGTTGCCACCAAGAAAGACCAAGCCCCGTATTATCCCATTCCTGCTACAAGCATTGTAGGGAAAACAAGGATATTGGCCTGTTAAGCAGGTAAAGTTATTTAGTGGGTGTAGCCAGATTTTATCATAAACCTATTGTGATTGCTGTGAGCACAGAAAAAACAACAACAACAACAACAACAACAACAACAACAACAACAACAACAACACTGTGATTTTTTTCTGCACAAAGAATATAGATAAGCTATTTGGTGTAAGTGAAAAGTTATCACAGCATCATGTAGGTCTGTACAGGTTAAAGATAAATGCATCCATTTTAAATTAGGTAAAAAGGTAGAACTCTATGTCATGCTAAATGGTGTGTTTCCTTGCAGATCTGCTGCAGTCATTAAGCTGCGGTGCCAAAATTTCCAGGTTGTCTCTTTCAAACATTTGAAGAAACATCGAAACTATGGAGAACAAATCCTGTCCCCTACAAGACCATGCATACAAGTAAAAAGGCTGTGTACAGACACAATATTGATCAGAATCACACACCCCCAAAGAAATAAGGCAAAATTAGTAAATGGCCGGGCCTGTAGATCAACATCACATTCATCTTCAGGCACGAAAAAAACTCCGAATAGTCTACCTTTTGGTGTTGCACTTTTTGATTATACATTTAAAAACAGTCGGGTATTGAACTCTCGGTACAGTGTAAGAAAAAAGTTTCCTTTAGGTTCTTTGAATAACCCCTAAATTTTCATTTTTGGCTGGACGATTTTACCTATGGTGAAAAAGAAAACCGGTTCTCGAAAGAACCTTTTTTTTCAGACCCCCCCCCCCCAAAAGGTTTTTCGATCAAAGTAAGGTCTTTCGGATCAAACACTTATTTGTAAATATACAAACTCAAACACGAGTTAACAGATATGCATCTTCAGATTTATATTTGCAAAACGACAATATTTGAATCATATAGAAGTAATTTTGATAAAGTAATTTGAAGCAACAAATTTGGTCATGGTGACACCAAGATCTAATCAATTCATCTGGCCAGGTATGGTAAGCATCATGCCAAATTTGAGCAAAATACATATGAACACATTCTGTAGATATTGCGGTAACGAGAATGTGCACATCCGGACGGACGGACAACCCGAAAACAGAAAGGGCCCCCATTGGACGGACCCTTAAAAACATGTTATGCACAACTACATATCTCCCTGTGTCATTGTAGTCATTATAGATGTATCTTAATGCACGCTCTTTTATTCTTGTCTTGTGAGAGTCGCTCGTGCTGCAATTCAACCAAACAAGGGAACAACACTGGTTCAGTATGATGTTCCTAAAAAGTAACATTTTGACATTACTGGTAAGAACTTTGGGCATGCGCTTGAGTATGTTGAGCTGACGAGCTTCTATTTTCAACATATCACTAAGGTGTTTACTGAAAGACATACTGGCATCTGGGTGAACTCCTAGAAGTTTTACTGACGTTTCATGCAGAATTTTAGCTTCATGTAGGACAATATTTAGCATCTCTAATGCAATATGTTCATGGTATAGAAGTTTATATTTTCCAAAACATTTCAACTCGTAATTTCGGTCAAAGTATAGGTGGCGCCATTAGTATAATTTACAATCGAGATTTTGATCTCCTTCATGATCCCACTAAATTTTACAAAGATCAAAATAAATTAAGGATGCTGGACTGGTCACAAGATTTTCACGTTTTAACCCATATATTACATAATAGTGTAGATGGCGCCACCACCACTCGACGCAGATTTTCATACACTTTATAAGTCCTAAAAGTGATATGGGCCAAACTCAAAAATCGGGGGGGGGGGGGGGGGCAGAGCATTGACAAGATTTTGTGACCCTTTATTCTAACCTACCATTTGACCTTGACCTTCAACTCGGATTTAAAAAAATCGTTTGTGTTCAAAATGTGCGCCTCGCTTCTAGCTTTCCATATATGATCTGTTTGGTCAAATTGGGTAATGATTTTTCGATCTGTTCAAAAGAAGAAAAAAAAAAACTTGGGCAAGTGCCATTTTTGAACTCGATAATCATTCGTTCACGGTGACACCAAAAAGAAGGTCACCAAGTAGAGTTTTATGTACAATGTGCTCATGCGCAATTTCGATCTGAATGCTCAAATGTCTTTGCCACTGATGTCCAAGCTGCAGCCTGCCATAAAATAATTGCTTCTTTCAACTTTGTAGGACTGATGACCTACTAAAAATAGGTCAAGACTACTGATATTATAAAACGTATGAGCATTGAACATGATCCATATGTCCTGTAAACTTGGCATGTCTAAATCTTTTTAAGATATTGAATTTGTCCTCTTTTATCACATTTTGCCTCATAATTTCCATCAAGTTATCAGTATGTAGCGCTACTAGTATCATGTGTGCGACTCCGATTTTGACCTCCTCCACAATCCCACTAAATTTTATGAACATGTACCAACCATTAAGGAGTGAAAAATACGATAAATTTATGTCGACCTGTTTGGGATTCGAACCCACTACCTTCGGCACACTCGCCTAGCCAAATGTTAAGTCCATCATGCTGACCTCTAGGCCATCGGGACAACCCCAAAAAAGGTTGACCAAGGACCCAGGGTGATGTTATAGCAGGTGTGGCTTGTACATTGAGTGGTCACAAGAATTTCACATTTTGACCTATATAAAATATAATAGTGTAGGTGGCGACACCAATATTTAACTCGACCTAGAATTTTATACACTTGATAAGTCATGTAAGATATATGGGGGTATCTTCAGCTTATCGTGCTGACAAGCAAAATTTATGGACGGACGGATTGACGGACGGACAGACATGAGTCATCGTATAAGCTCTGCGACCTATGGTCAGCAAAGCTAAAACGCGTAGGCATGACATAACTTAGGTCACTATCCTGAACATATTCGAAAGGAACCTGCATCGCTCAATATATATCTTTCACTCCTGTTCATCTCTATGTCAGTCCATAGTGTTGCACGAGATGGCTGAGTTCAAATGATACGGCATCTGATCCCCAAAGACAGGCTTAATTTCTTCCTTTAGGAACCCAGGGAACTATTGTAGGACTGCTATAAGCAGTATTGTTATATTCCTCAGACATCTAGTTTTGAGTTAAAAGGCAATTTCCCGGGAACTACTGCAATAGTCAGTGTACGTGTCCTGATGGATTCTATATATCACTATACATTAAATGGCAATGTTGTTAATCTGATATTTCTACCGTTACATGGCGTTTGACAGAGCTGAACATGTGAAATTACATACGTTGCTAGTGAAAATATAAATCTCACCGAGGGTGATCTGAATAGATCTGCTTGTCGTGAAATATGTTAACGACTAAAGAAGATTGTGTTGTATGGCACAAGACCACCATCAAATCTGTTACATGTCAAAATGGGGTTTAAGCAGAGTGGAGTCCTGTCACACATTCTTTTTGGACCATGCATTGATGCGCTTCTCAGTGAATCGAAAAAAAAAAAAATCAGGCTCTGGATGCCACAGTGATGTCATATTAGCAACGTACATGCGCTTCAGTGGTGTCCTCAAGAATAGGACTTAAGAGACATTCATGCCATTGAAGGGCCTCTATGGTGTGTCCTCAGTTTATATTTGAGACACAACAGGTTAACAACTTCAAAGTCATCCACGAAATTTTGATGAAGCTAAGTTGAATTCTTTTGTTACTAGAGTGGGTCATGGAATTTTGTTGAAACTGAGTTGAACTGTTATTTTTGTATATCTCTTGTACGTTTTTTGCCCATAATGTATTTATGCTTTGGACCTTTAAAGTCTATAAATTCTACCACTATTACCACTATTTGGTGGTGCTTTAGCATATGCCAGTTATTTGGTTTTGGTGACTCCTAAAATACATGCCGTAAACAAATTATTTGGCATATGTCGTCGCTTCGCAATAGAACACAACATAATATTTAATCCCCAAAACCAAAGAGATGTCTGAAGTTCAAAATACCATATGCAACTACATCGATCGCGGTGGTAAATACATTCAGAAAGTGTGACATTTCATTCATCTTGGATATGTTGTACTCGGTAAATGGTTTAAAAGCAGTTGTGAAAACCTTCTGTAAGGTAAATTTACTAACGGCTCAGTTCGGCAAACCTTTTGCAATCATACTCCGTCAGCTGTTTCAGTCTCACGGAATATCCCTTCAGGGCTCCCAGTCAAGGGAATTTTCGAAAAAAAGAGGTTGGCAGAGTGTCTGCTGCTTGGCGCGAAACTGTCAAATTTCATGGAAATTATCAAGAACGGTCACCTTGTGAATTGCAGGAACTACCACACATAGTAGAGATGCTCAGCCGTGTCTTTAGATATATTAAAATATGGTCCAAAGTGAAAACAGATCTTAGAACATGTTTAAAATTATTACTACGGTGTTCACCTTTTCACACATGCAACTCTTTAAACTTCTTATCATTTGAATATAATATCGACAGAGATGACCTCCTTGATGATAATTTCAAGTATCTCAGACAATGCTTTGGCATTCTTGAGTTTTGCGACATCAGACAGCGGCGACTTACGGCTATTCCAGAGCCGGACAGACGGACTTTTTAATTGAAAATTATGCAACTACTAAGTATTAATCTACCTTATATAGCTGATTCATGCAGGTTTGGGGCATTCTGATCTTACAACCGCCTAGCTGCAAGTAACTGACATTGATGTGTATACATTCCTTTCGTATGCCCAATGTTTCCTTCTAATTTTTTCTCACGTGCATAGAAACTATTCCCCGGAAACTATTCTGCTACTAGTAACAATGTGTGTGTGCAGGTATGGAAGGGTAGGTATGTAGCTAAGTTGATAGGCAGGTATAGGTATTCATGGTGAGCAACGTTAATTGTGCAAAGTAGACTTTGATGTGCCTTTCACTTCACCTGTTAACCTTGCTGAAACCATGTGCCACAACTTACATTATCAAGTGTGTGAACAGTCATTGTGCACAGTGAGGAGATGAAAATAAACTTAAGATAAATCTTAAGCAAGAAATCGAGAAAGTTGACGGTGTGTCATATAGAAGTGGTCAAGGTGATAAACGTCAGAAACATCTGCGTGTTTCGACTGGGCTCGAGGCAGCAGCAGAACTAAACAAGAAGCTACTGCATTCAGGTCGCGTCAGGAAAATGTCGCGAGGCTGCACAATGATTTGTGTAATTTGAAGCAAAACTTTGTCACATCCCTATTATGCAAGGTGATTTTGCTGAAAATTATAACAATGAGCAAAAAGAACATGTTGTTTATACTGTACGTATTTTCGCGTGTATAACTCTCGCGGTTTTTGTGTTTCACGCATTTGATTTCGCGTTTTATTTCACCATTTTTGGACATAGAAGCTATGAAACGTACGCTAAACTACTGTTTCATTGTGTTTTTATTTTCACGGTTTTGTGCTATCAGCGAAATAAGAAAAAATAGAAATACAGCTAATTAAGTGAATATTTTTTACAGTGATGCAAACTTCCTACTTTGGCTAGCAGTGCTACATTCTCCTGACACTGCACATGCGATCCAAACAACAAGATGAAATATACAGTGTAAACAGTGGGGTGGTATTAAATAGCTTTTGTTTTATCAGAGATTCACTAGATCCCACCAAATTCATTTCATGTAAATGAGAAAACAGTTTGCCATCTTCAAGGTAAAATGTCAGCTTTGGAAGTTGTGCTCTTATAAATATCAGATGAACTATGTAAGCCCACTTTGTTCGTTTGCTGTAAACTAAGCTGACTGACAAGTCAGGAAAGCCAAAAAGAACAGGCCTATCTTCTTTGTTTTAATGTTTGGGACAAGTGGTGAAATATGGGATTTAGATGGTTAGGCCTATGTGTTTTGGAAAAACTGAAGTCTGTTAATGAAGAAAATTCAAAAGTTGAGAGCACCGGTTTAAACCACCAGTTACCCTTTAAGGGTGAATGCCTGTCTCCAGCCAGGAGAGAAATTAATTCCTTCACATTGGTATTGGGAGATGAATGTTGGTGTTTTGTTAGCTCTCCAATCTCTTTGCTGTCATTGAGTTGAAATTTATGAATAGGGTTAATGTTTTTTTTTTCAAACTATTTGGTCTCACGGATGCAGTACGTAGTTCAAAGAAATCCTGTTATTGGTATACCAGCAAATAAAAAGCAGAGTTATCTATGATTTAGAACTACTTTAAATAGTGTAAGGAATGGATCAGCTGGTGGTGATATGCCAGAGACAGGTGATCTCATAAGTGATATAAGTATAGTCTTTGTCGGTCAAAACGATCTGCCTGACACTTAACATTTATAAGGCACAGAAGTGGATTGATACTGCTAGCCTGCCAGAAGATCGATGTCGACAATGATGGCATTCAGATTTCCTTCATGTATTGTCTTGAGTCACGAACAAGGTTCCACTGGCCCCCGTGGCATAGAGGATACATGCATAAAGGTAGAAAGCTCCATGATACATGTAAATGCTGGATTAATGGGTATTGTTTGCATATCATGTGTATACTGGTAAAATGACGCTGGTTATCATCATCATCATCATCATCATCATCATCATCATCATCATCATCATCATCATCATCATGTTTCGCGTTGCTGCATGAGCAGTACCAATACAGGACTTTGTCTTGGTTCAATGGTGACGTGTGTGCTGTCAGTCACACACACACACACACACACACACGCACACACACACACGCACACACACGCAGGCACGCAGGCACGCACGCACGCACGCACACACGCACGCACGCACTAAGGGACTGTCACAGTCCTGTAATCCTGTGCTGAGCTGACCATAGATGCACAGATTTAAGTGACACTTGGACCTTCAGAAATAGATTGTCATGATAAACATATAAATGCTGGATCAATAGTCTCAAGTGACCGATCAAAACAATGCCTGTTTAGTTCTAAAGTTACCCCTCAAAATGCTAAATTTACCAGGGTTGTCGTGTTACACGCACTTTGGATCAAGATCAATCATTTGCATCTCATTGTAATCCTTGTACACGACCATCACAACATACAACATTCAAGTTATGGGTGGAATAGATATTCCTGATATCAAAAGGACACTGAAAGTAATCACAGTTTGCTGTGGCCTTGAATATATCATATCAATGTTACCCATGTGCACTGTCAAGCTGGCCCATTTGGAGGACCCTCACTGTTTGCAATATCAAAGTCTTCACTCTTACACTTCTGGAGTCATCATTGTTTAAATTACAAAAATAACAGGATCCCCCATTACTGAGATATAAGCTGTAAATCAGTTTGACCTTTCAAGGCTACTCCAGGTCAAAGTGGCACGCTTGCGCTATCAGCAGTGCCAACTTCGTCTGCTAGATGGCAGGAATTAGAAAACAACTTCCGAATAGTCAATGGTATGGCTGGTGCTTTTAGCTACATGTTGTATATAACGACTGGAGTGGTTTTAATAGTACACTAACGTTTGTGCATTGACATGCAGTAATTTGCATACACAATGGAAGGTGATATAAACTGAGCATGGAAAGTGACATATAAGTAAGGATTTTGAAAATCCAAAGCCTGATATATAATATATGAACACACTGGAAAGGACAATGATACATAACTAAAGATTAATTATGAAAACCTAATGTACATTGGTTCATGCGTTATATGGTCACTGCTGCAAACAGGTCACATTATGTTTTGTGCTGGTATTGCTGTGACACAGGAGTCGGTTTGTTTCAGAATTTTCCTGCAGTGAATAGTCATTTGCTGTATGTGGTCACAAAGGAACAAAGGGTGGCCATGTAAAGCAAGTTCGACTGTATTTATATGCAATATAAAGACCAGGTAAACAAAATGACATATTTTGGATATGGCCTGTTTGTGATGTGTGATTACTATCGATTGATATGATTTAGAAAATTATGTCAAATCATGGGTACGATCATCAACCTACACAGCTAAAAGTACGTCCAGAGGATAATTTGTTGAATCGGCCTTCAAGCTGTATACACCATTTCCTTCAAACTGCTCTCCCGAAAACATTTTCTCAACTATTGTACATTTTCAACTGTGGAGAGAAGAACAACGTACACTGGTAATGGTATAACGGGGGGGGGGGGAGATAAACTATATTGTATACTCCTACTTATACGTTTTACATCAGCTTAGTGTCTGATATGTGCCGGCCCCAGCTTAACTTGTGCATGTATGTGGATTTTACACTTTATATATAAATATATATATATATATATATATATATATATATATATATATATATATATATATATATATATAAGCTACTGATATTAGTGTTAAATACGCATGAAATAGGACAGTTATGGGTAGATAATGCAAGTCATGTACATGTACATCTAAAAATACACAGGTTCACAAGCCCGACTATAGTCCAGTTCACCTGTTCACCAGTGTGTTGGAGGGATTTAGTTTTAAGTTTGTTTCATCTTGTTCTCCATATGTCTTAGTTCACCTGGGGCAGTTTTTTGTCAATAGATTTAATAGCTATCTGTTGGTTTTACTCCCATTACTTACACCATCCCCTCGTCCTACCGTTTGAACACAGGGGGATTAAAAAGTCAGAGCTCTAGTACTTTTTTCCTCAACTTTGGTGAAAACGTACATTTTTGCTCTCAAATTATCCTACGGAAAACGTTTGGCAACTTGAATGTTTTAGGTTTTTTTCGACTTTGCCAATACCGTTGTCATAAAGGAAAACTTTACCCCAGCCTATTATGCTTCAACAAATTCATTACAAGGTCATCTAGCAGTTTGTTTAAAGACATTAATATTTCACAAAACATTTTAGCACTAATAATTAGGAGCGATATGGGAAAAAGAACTATGCCCTGCATGTGAGAGAGGACCGGTAACACAGACCGATGCTAGACAACCAGGTACAAGCAAAAGGCGACAGATACTTCAACGACACAGCCTGTGGAGCAATACGTTTACCACAAAATGAAGATTTAAACCAGCCGCAGTAACCAACTGAGAATATATTCAAGTGTGAATATTGGATATAATTTTCGGAATTAGCCAATACCTGTTACATTAAAACGATCCATTAAAATCCCGGAATGACCGCAATGCCTGTGATAGTTGCGCAAGTAAATCCAAAGATGACCATCACAAGACTACCCCAAAAACTTAGTTGTTTTACTTTGAATACCAGTACTATGGCAATGAATTGACTTATGATCTTTATAAGAGATGTAGATGCTGAAAAGAGGAATGACACTGTTGACAAAATCATGCTTAACCTACACCATATGCTTTCACAAAAATATAAAGATGAAAGGTGGAATTCCACACCAAAATATTATTCAGTCATAATATATATGCCACGGCAAATTGGTATAAATCCACTAGACAAAGGATAACACATAACGAGCAGATTCAATGTGAGTGGTTTCCAAGCATCTATTCCAAAGATAAAAGCCATTATGTTAAATACCGTGCATAATATTAACAAGAAGGCCGTGGACCACTGTAATAGGGAACTATTAGGTAGGCGTGAACAGTGGTATGTCACGTCAGGCTTTGGAGTACACGTTTTTGTATTTCTGGCAAGGCAACACAAAGCATTCATGTCACTTGCAAGAACCTCTATTTTGTGCCGACCGATAAGCGCGTTCCTGTCAATTTTCAACAGCTTGTTCCCAGTTAAGTTTAATATATTTAACCTTTCCAGACCCTCAAATATGGATTTACTTATGTATGATATTCTTTTAAAACGAGATGTCCAAACGTTTAACATTTCTACTACCAACAGAACATTTATCTTGAAAAAACTGTATTCCCAGACTGCCTAGATCTAGTATTAAGACCAACAAATGCACGTGTGTGAACTGCTTGTATGGGATTACCATTCAAACAAGTTTGTCCAAAAATCAGGAGACTGTAAAAGGTGTAGCTGTTTATAAGAGATATTTTGTTACACGGAAGAAAGAGCTCACGTAAATACTTACACGACTTGAATGATTTAAATTCCACGATATGTATTCGATTGTAAGAAATATCTTAACGGTAAAGGAACAACAGAGAAATTGAAGATTTAACATCCCATGCTTCCAGATGACGTTCTTGCCCTATTATTTCTCGCATCATTTTAATATACGTGCAATTTGAAACCGAAGAAATATATATATATATGTTGACATATAATTGTATAGCCCATGCAAATACAGAACGGTGGACAATGTCTCACTTCACAAAGCATTTCCTCGTCTCTAGACTGAAGACAATTCACCTTGTCGTCGCAAAATTAAAAAAACGTGAAGACACGTAGCTTCATCTTTGCATCGGAAATGATTAGAACATCTATGAAGTCGGCAATCATGCTCTTCAATACAATTCTCACAATCCCATTTATTATCACAGATATATCTTACAGGAATACAGTACGAATTGGGACATTTGAACATGTGGGGACATTTCATGTATTGACAATTTTACAAGTGAGCCTCATTTGTACAGAAGAATAATTGATGAGAATCTGCGTAATAAAATAAACAAGCAGTCCATCTAGGATAACAAGGTGATTTAGAAGTTTTAAAGCACGGGATACTATTCACATTTTCACATGGCAAAGTTGATTGCAGCTTTTCCTTTGATTTTGTCAGTCCTTGCTTATCAGATGACATTCTAAGTTTAAGATACGACATCTGTTGATTTACATTGGCTTTAGGCGGACGGATATTACATCTCATTTCATCTGATCCATCTTGCAATCCAAATTTCCATCACACAATTTTGACAGGACACTGTAACCAACAAGGACACACTAAAAATACGGGGGGGGGGGGGGGGGGGGGAGGGAACATAAACACTTCGAGTGTTGACAATAATGTACACATGTATGTACATCAAGTGGGACTAATTGCCCTTTAAAGAGGCAACAGGTGGCCTCACAATTTTCTTCGTCCGTCCCTTCTTTGCAGTCTTTGTTGCCATCGCAGACATGGTGACTGAGAATGCAAACATCATTTACACACTTGAATGTTCCAAATATGCAAGCACTTGGCCGGGCTGTCATTCCAGTTTCACAAAGAACACATTTTGAATGGTGTCCGAAGGAAGTATTGTAGGTTTTACAGGTACTGTCACTATTGTCAGTGGGGGCAGAGAGGCATCTAATTTGAAAAGTGTCATAACATGAAAATAATAGCGTTTGTAGTCATCAGATGCAAATTCAGTTGGTTTAATTAAATATGCCTTAGGTGTTCCTTGCCTATGCTTATTTTCATTTTTACAAACGTACACCCAAGCCCATAATTTTATTAAGTGCCGATTCCAAATGTCAACTGTGAAAAGAAATTCAGATAAATATCCCGACATTTTCTCCTTGGCAGGTATTTGATACCAATACTTCGCCATGGTTGCTTTGAAATGTTCGCCACCAACCATTGGTGACCATGGTTTTTGCCTCTTCCAGATATCAGATATGTTGTGAATCCTCCTAATAGCGTCTTATGATATGTCAGCAACAGTGCACCTAATGCACAGTTCGCTTGCTCTAGTAATATCTCAGATGCTGATTGGTAGGGAATACAACCATAAGCAATGACTGTCAACAATAAACCAATATTGTTTGCATGTATATCTATTTGCATTGATACTAAACGGAGAAACACATTTACTTGTCATATTAAGCGAGTGATCCTCGCATATATAAGAAGAGTTTGAGTGTTTAATGTTACAGGGCAAGGGAAACCAGTTGGTACTGCCCATAGAAGAAATTAAAAGCATCCCCACACATTTTCCTGCTTTCCAATGGGGCTATTTGAAACGAAAGGCTTGTTGCACATGGGGCAAATCAAATTTTGATGCAACATTTGTGTAACGTATGGATATTTGCGCCCACTTCTCGGGGTCGTGCCATTCTGAATACGTAAGAGGAGCCCCATTTATCCAAACGGCTCTGCCCTTCTGTTTCAAAAATATGTATTTGCAGAATGTGCTTCAGTCAAAATGTAAATTGCCATTGCAATCCCTATTGACAGACCCAGTAATCCTCAGAAATGTATGCATTAACCTCTACATACCTGAACTGAAAACAAAACTCGTTAAAATTATGATATTGATGATCTCCACATAGCGAACAACTTAGATTGACCCCTGCCCACACAAAAGTTTTACTAAGTTTCAGTACAATCTGAGTGACAGTTTTGAAGTTTTTAACAGCAAAAACACACAAAGATCCGTAAGAATATAGAAACAAGAGAGCTGTGTGAACAGCCTATGCTCAGCTGGCCTAGAAATTCATCACACTTGTGGTTCTGTGAAGTTGGGACAGGATCAAGATCATTCATGTACTGAGTAAGTCTGACCTTCATGGAAAAACACTAACATTCGCAACATCAAGGTACCAGTTTAATTTATTGTGAAGAGTAAAACTGATGTCTGTTGCACTGTGGCCCCAGAAATGAGGTCAAGGTCACTCATGTACTGTCTAAGCCTCATTTACATAGAGACACATTAATATGTGCAACATCAAGGTCCTGACTAAAAAAGCATCTCAAATATAAAGTGAACAGTAAATTTCATATACCTGCGCAAGTCTCACTGGACTGTCTTCCATATTTATTTCAAATTAAATTCATTACAAAATAAAATTTTAAGTGAAACCCGTCATGCACGATGTAGCCTTATACTGTTATAATACAGGTGGGCCCCTAAACCTGGCTAATTGGATTGGAACATGTCTACAACAAGATGACAGATTAGTGGCAGGCGGTCTACACTGGGTTATTTATCACACCGACATGCACACGGTCATAATGCACCCCTCTTCCCTAGCTGTTAATTGAGCTACTGTGTAATGAAGGATTAATTGTAGTGCACCCCGTCAGGTGGAGGGAGTCCAGTGAGACTTGTAAAAGTTGCCGGCTTGTTGGTGATATGAAAAATGAGCAGTCAAGCACGTGACCAATTCAAGGCCGTCTCAAATTCCCAGTGTTGTTTACTTACATGCAAGCACGCATATTTTTTTGTAGAGAAACGTCAGTTCTTGCCGGTGGCTATTTCGATTTTTGCGTTAAAATGAATATTTTCCTTCTATAATGATTTAAATCAATGATTGGTCCTTTGTTTGTGAAAATTCGAATGATGTAACTTTGCAAAAACTGCGCAAAAATACGGTAATTTCATCGTCTTGATCGATTTTTTTTCATCTGTGCACCATGTTATTTATATTGTTAGAATGCTCAGAAACTTATCTATTTGAACAACTAGCTCTCCCATTGGCTCAAACAAAAGTATTTTTGGGAGAACCCCTCCAAAACTGCCAATATTTCAAATGGATACATCGTCATTTTAGTTGGAACCTAACGAAGATGATTCTCCGGAATTTTCTAGGTCAGGGGACAGAATCGATCACATGGCGTTGGCTGTCCAATAAAATGCATTCTTTTCTACCAAAGTATCGGTCTGGGGTACTCTCTATCTCGTGTTGTGAAGTCTAGCTTGAAAGATGGGAGACATTTCTGTGAACGCAAGTGACAATCACGGACAATTTATTAAAGCAAGAAACAAAATTTAACACTGTAAATTGGTCAGAATGATAATATACCACCAGTCTTTGCGTACATTGGAGCAGAAGATCCAATGTTTTCACGGAAAGAGAGTAAAATACGCCAGCCACAGGCAAACATGGCTTGGGTGAAAATAATGCTGCCGCTTGTGTTTATCATGTTGACAGTTTGTCAGTAACTGCGATAAAGTGTGCTTATAGTATATTTACTGCAGCAACAAAGAGACTCTATCACTATAATTTAATGACAATTATGACACATAACTGATTTAAAAAATAAAAAATAAAGAGGAACCATTGTTCCTGACGCTAACCAAGAGAAATGCGCTGACTTGTACCCATGCAATTGTATATAATTCACACAGGCTTGACCATTTTGACCAAATCGTTATTGAGATCGATATATTTTCTTTGTTAGGGTGTAGGGCACTATTTTTCGTTTAAATTGACAAAGAAACCACATAGAAATGAAGAGCAGGTCTTACTCAGCAAAACTCAATAAATGTGGATCATTGTGCATGCATTTTTAAGCCAGCATGTAGCCTGTGGGGCAATCCTCCCCCCCAAAAAAATGCCCAGTGGTTGGCTGTGCCAGTTCCCAAAACTGCCCAGCGTGTTAAGGGTTAAATTTGCACAACAGAATGAGACCACTCCAATAATCCGGGGATCTTGAACTTGATCTGACCTTTCACCTCCAGCGAAAACCCAGATGTTGTGACATAATTCCCACCATATTGATGGTAGTACAGAGTGGGCTTGTGCAAATTTAACAAGTACCTGGTGTCGGCAGCTGCAAGGGAGACGGTCAGCTTTGTCTCGCTTGAGTGGTCAGTGAATAAAATAGCCACGTATTCATCAAAGACCACTTTCCACTTAGCCTTATCACAATGATAATGGGATTAGAACTGACTAGGACTCAATAGCTACTACTGTTGAAACCGGCACGGCGGCAGTGTCGACCAGCTAAAAAAAAATGATAGTAGGGCCTACTTAATAACACTATACTGTGCAGTTGGCATAATATTATACAGTTAACTTTCCGGAGGTGAAAATGTATCACACTTCTGGGTGGAATCGCGAGATGGGAAAATAGGGACATGCACCAGGGACTTGTGCAATTCTATAAACTTCATGTCAGTTGTTCTGTGACCTTGGGAGTGAGGTCAAGGTTCAAAAATCACTAGAGCATAACCACTTGCTCAAAATAGGTTGACACTTATCAAAGGTTCATCCCTACCAAGTTTGAGGCAAATCTGGCCAAAATTATATAAGTTATAAACAATAAAAGAAATTCCCATTTAATACCTTCCTATTAAAACTTTTTAAAAGATTTTCCAGAAAAAAATCATAAAAAAAATCCAAAAAATCACTGAAGTAAGACCATTTAAACAAACTTTGTAGAGACTAACCCAAAGTACATTGCCACCCAGTTTGAAGCCAATCTGACAGACAGTTTCTTCAAAGAAGCCCAAAATGTGAATTAGCATTAGAATGCCTATTGACTTGCATAGTAATCATCAGGAAAGGTGAATTTATCAAAAAGTACCCGAATTGAAAAAAAATGTTAAAGATAAGGAATCGACAGCAGTGCCACCTGGTTAACCCTCCCCACAAAGAACATATCCACCACGTTTTAGCTTAATCTGAGTGACAGTTCTGAAGAATCAAAAAACAGTGAAAACACACAAAAAATCACGAAAAAAAAAAGAAGAAAAAAATGCAGTGCCATCTTGTGAACAAATTAAAAACTAGAAGTCTCTAGAGGGTCCCTGTGCGATATCAAAGCAATTGGTGGGCAGTTTTGAAGACGATTTTTTTTTAGATTTGCCCCCCCCCCCCAAAAAAAAAAAAAAAATCGTAAAAAATCCAAAAATCACTGGAGCGTCCCCAATGGACGAACCTGGTAAGGACCTACAAAAGGTACATTGTCACAAAGTTTGAAGTCAATCTAAATGATGGTTTCGGAGAAGTCGAAAATGTAAATTAACATTATAATGCCCATTGACTTACATAGTAATCAATGGGAAAGGTGCATTAACCGTTAATTACCTGAATTGAAAAAAATCGTTATAAATCAGGAATCCATAGCACTGACACCTAGTGAGCATCTTTGTTTGACCCTTTCACAAGAAACATATCCACCACGTTTCAGCTAAATCAGAGTGACGGTTCTTGGAAAAAAAGACAAAACATACGAAAAATCATGAAAAGATTAGGAAAAAATTGTAGCGCCACCTGGTGAACAAATTAAGAGCTATGGATCCATAGAAATGTATCTATGTGATATATGAGAAGGTGGGTGAGCGGTTTCAGAGAAGATTTTTAAGATTTGCCCCCAAAAAAGAAAAAAAAATCATACAAAACTATAAAAATCCTTGGAGAATGACCATTTGAACAAACTTTGTGGCGACTCACCCAAGGTGCATTCCCACCAAGTTTGAAGTAAATCTGACTGACGGTTTTGGAGAAGTCGAAAATGTGAAATGTGGAGGGACGGGCGACAGACGTATGACGGACGAGGGACCATCCGATAAGGTCAGCTGACTGACAAGTCAGCTGCGCTAAAAAATGTGTCCAGAGCAAGCTGCAGAAGAAATTAAGATCTGGAAGCCCCAGAATTGTCCATGCGCAGTTTCAAAGCAATTAACCAATCAATTTGCAAGAATTAAAAATTATTTCGCCTGGAAACGAACATGGATAAAAAAGCACACACATACGCACACACACACACATGCGCACGCGCACGAACACACACACACACACACACACACACACACACACACACACACAAACACACACAAAACCCCCAAAATAAAAACAACGCACACAAAGCCCAAAATACAAATAAACCAACAATCCCCCTCCTCGAAAAACAAAAAAAAAAAAAAACAAAAAAACAAAAAAAAAAAACACGAACCAGCAAACACAGTCCAAAGATCAATGCAGCTTGACCGTTTGAACAACTTTTGAAGAGACCTACGCAAGCTAAGACCCCATTTTCTTTGATGTGGGTCTGCTTGACGTTTAGGAAAAAAGTCGAAAATGTAATTCTTGACAGATGACAGCCGGCAGACAGCTGGATTGATGACAGACGGACAGACAGGCGACAGACGAAGATTCATGCTATACGCTCAGCTGAGAAATCACCTGAGCTAATTGCATACCATCTGTGGGCAATATGCAGTGCCAAATATTCCTCACACACCAGAAAACAATATGTACAGTGACAATATGTGCTCGGTCACAAACATAACCTGACATTCTGCCAGTTGTCTTACCAAGGTGTTTTGTCACCAAAACAACGATGATGAGGGATCCCTTAATTTTCTAGAAGTTATAGAGACAGACAACGTGAAGGTAAGATAAAACAGCCACATCATAATATGCATTCTCGCTAAAATTCATTTTACTAGTAAATACATTGGAACATGTACCATTGTAGATTGTTTTGTTTGCAACGGCGTAAGTGCCTTGTCTTTTGTTTTGTATTTAACTGCTATCCCATCATGATCAACTTACTGCGGAAATAATTTGTTTAGGTTTCTATATATCATAGAAAGACCCAGTGATAGCGGATATCGTGTTTTTAACTGGGGCCATCTTGATATAATCTTTTTGTTTGATATCATGTGCTCCAATCTTTCAATAGAACTGTTATCTATGCGTTCTGTACTTCACCTGTATGTATTGCTGACAAATAAACCACTTCTGAGTTTTTGAGTTCTCTCCAGAAACACACGCTCCTTTTTCGATAATAAAAGTAGTTTGTTTATTATTCAGAGAAAAATACGAAAGGCGCGGGCATTTTGTGTGCCAACATTTTGGTTATTTGGAAGACTTTTGTTATGCAAATAAAGGAACAAATTGGTGATATCAGTTTCCAACATTTGGAATCTTTATAAAGACACATTATCACATTTAATTAAAGAAACAAAACCTTAAGTTATAACATGAATTGTTAAATCGCTAATTTTGAAGTTTCTATTACGAATATTTGTTTAGTGTTCGAGCTTCAAAATTCAAGAGAGACCCCTTAACAAAAGTGCCAGTTTAACTTTTGAAAAGTAATTACGAAACTATATTTTGAAATCAAATTAAACTACACATCTGTAAAAAATAGAAAAAAAATATAGTTTTATGCGTTGAATATAGACAGAGAAGAAAAAAGTGTTGTCAGAACAACTCTAACATTGTTGCGTCAGAATGGCCTCGCTACCTTAAACATGCCAGCCACCAGCCACGCATATACAATAAAGCATATTTTCTTATTCACATTATTTCTTGTGTTATGTTTACATTTTTCTCTATAAATATTTCCCCTGTTATTTTGTGTTAAATATGTAGGCATTGGTAACAAATATGTGGTATGAAAAGCTTTTCATTATGTTTGCTTTATATCTATGTACCGGTATCACCCCATGTGCACCACTGTGCAGCATGCGCGTTCAGCACGAATCTTACACAAACGGCAAATAGCACTAAAATGTTTAAAAAAAAAAAAAGAGAGAGAGAGAGAGAGGAAAAGAAAAAACAAAATATGCATTTGTACTGAGTGGAGGAAATATAAAAATAGTTGATATTTTACGCCAAGGGCAAAAGAACGCTGCTAAATTATCGCGAAACCTGTAATATTGGACAAATAATTCAACACGCATTAAAACTTTGAGACAAGAAGTCATGCAGCACTGCGAATGTTAACATACACTTATGTGTATAAGATGCAACATTGGTTGGTACCTCAAAATAGGCGCGGGACAAGCTATGGGATCCAGTTTTCAGAAGATATAAAACCCCACTCGTAAGTCAAAAAAAAAAAAAAACTGCAGAAACATACACCTCTGTGCTTCTATATTTTGGTGAGACCAAGTTTCAACAATTGTCAGCAGATTAGCATGGTTTATTTCAAAGGGAACACCACTGCGAACAGACATGCACAATTATAAAGGTTGACGCGCAATACTGTCAGTGTTTGCTACCTAAAAAACACTCCCCCCCCAAAAAAAAAAAACCAAAAAAAAACCATGGGTCTTACGATTAAATCACTCTTAAAAAATGAGTAATTTTTAATGTGCGTGTCCTTAATGTAGTTTGCAAGGCCACAGGAAGTTAGTTTCAGTGAATTTTGTATGAAAACGCAAACACAAGGTATTTTTGAACTGGGATTTTTAATACAAATTGGGGTAAAATTCCACTGAAGGAAATAATTTGACTGTATCATATAAGAAATAACAACAGAGCTGTAGGGTATCTAATTTGCACATGATAAAAATACGTTTGTTCAGAAAATCATGTGGCCAACAATTTCAAAAAGGAAAAAAAAATTATAACTAGGAATAGTTATGGAAAAAATGTATAACAGGATTGGAAGAAACGCAAAAAGAAGTATCGACTATTTCAGTGTAATTAATTTAATAGTGCCCTATGACGACAACATGGTTGTGGTAAGTACGAACGATAGGTAACGCAGAAGGAAGTTATATTTCAGTTGGATTCTCATCAAACATGACTTAAAATGTGTATTACCTTAATATAATTTAAAGACGACAGAATGATCAAATTGAAAAACAAACAACACATACTTAAAACTCTTTTTATCCTTGCTGTGATATTGCACATGTAAAATGATGTACAGTTTTGGCTCCGATGACGTCGGCAACAGAGCTTATGACATTCCTGTATACCCGCCGTCTATCTGTACGTCCGGGTGTCCGTTATACTTTCTTCATATTTGCCTTCTTAAAAAGCCATTGTGTGCAATGTTTTGACTTTATACATGGTTCTGTCTCAAGTAATACTGTACCCACTTTGCAAAAGAGGTAAGGATGTAATGTATTTATTTTTAATGAATTCCTTAATCCAATAAAAAAGAATCAAATTCTTGTCAAGATCCACTTGGCCAATTGGTTCAGGTTCCATCCAGACTCACCTTGGATGATGTAGTTTATACTTTGGCCACCAGGTCGCTTTGCGATTTTCTCTATCTTTAAAATGAATTTTGCTGCGGTAAAGCTATTTTGGACTTCCCTTTCAGAATGGAAGCAGAATTCTTTTGAATTTTGTATGAGTATAATCTGACAACAGATAAGGAGAGTGTGTAAAAATGATGAGGATGTGCGATGATTTCACATGCATATAGCAATACAGTGCATGTGCTGTCATATTGTTAAAATGGTCTTCTGGAATGCGCGGATTTTGCAGACTGATGTTCCCCAAGTTAACCTCTACCGTCTATTTGAAGAAGGTGATGCAATGTTGTTGTTGTTTTTTTCTATTTTGGATGAACTTTTAGATATTTTTAAAAATTATCAATTTTTCTCAGGAACTACTTGGTCTATTCCTTTAAAAATGGCACACCCTGTCACCTGGGCTCACGTGCTTGACACTTTAGTCATCATTTGGCAATGTATTTTTTGCTTCTATCTATAATTGATTTTTTTTGCATTAATGCTATTTTTGATCTTTTCTATAGAACAGCCAACTAGACTACTTTTAAATTCTATCAGCGTAGTCTGAGTTAAAATGATGATGACGAGGATTTATTTTTTTCGAAAATGAGAGGAATATCTTATTTCTGGTACATCAAACTTTGGGATAATGTGTCGGTAAGTGCTACTACTGTACAAGTATGTAACAACAATACAGTATACGCATTGCAATATTGTGAAAACTGTTACATGGAATACTTTCCTTTTGCACATACATGTTCCAAATGTAGACCTTCATCAGATGTGTGAATGGTGACGACGACAACGATGGTGGTGGTGGTGGTGATGATGATGATAATGATAATGCTGATGATGCAAGAATGCATCTTTTGGCAGGGAATGTTTAATAGAATTCAAGCCTATTTATTTTGAATCAGGAAACCTTATATACTGGTTCATCTCTTGTTAATGATAACTCCTAGTCCCAAGGTGATTATTAAACGTGGAAGTCTCTTTCCGTCATATTAATTTTGACATGCAGTGATCTGGATAGGTCAAGCTGACATATTGGCTTATACGTTTTTCTTTGTATTATTGCATCCTAGGTTCATAGTTTTTTTTTTAAAGGGGAAGTCGTATACATATTAACTGTAAGGCATGAATTCGAATATCCTTTGAACCGCAATATTTCCCAAGACTGGCAAAAAGTAGCAATATTGGTATTTCATTCCATATTCATTTAATCTACAAGGATTAAACAGATTGTTGTGACCCATTTTATCTGGCGCGGCGTTCTCGCCAAGGTGAATGCGAGCTCTGACGTGCATAATTGGTGCAACGAAACACGTCGTGTGTACCTGGATGTGCAGTTTTAAATCGAACAGTTCTTCTTTTTTCTTATCCCGATATCCCTTCTTAACTCTACTTTACAATTCTATCAACCAAAGAAGCAATCTAAGATTATGGCATAAAACCAAAAGCCGGCTTGTGTGCATACCCGAACAGAATTCTTGATTGTTAGTCATTTGGGAGCCCAAAGGGTCCACTGAGAATGGTCGTCAGTTTATGCACGCTAGCACGGGTTTTATTATTTTACTTTTCGTAAAAAAAAAGGAAATACAGCAGTTCTTAATGTGTCATTGTATTTTTACTAAACAACCCCCAAAAAAGAAAAGACATACACACACACACACACACACACACACACACACACAGACACACAGACACAGACACACACACACACACACACACACACACACACACACACACACACAGACTCCCTACACTCAGATGTGAGACAAATAACTCTTAGTATCGCCATAACCCACATACAACCTCCCGAGGAAGATGGTTCTACAAGGTTTTACAAATGCTACCACTCCAAATGGGCATGGGTTGATGTGCACTTTGGGTGCAGGCTCACGGCTAAAAACCACAGTACCCAAACACCCAATGAACAACAAATTTGGTGTGGCGCCTTATATGGTTTGCTATCAGGATTGATTTGTACATGCAATTTCGCTTAACCTTTGTTTTTCCAGGCTACAACATGATTGTGAAATTTTTGCCTTAATTCCTAGGTGATGCACAACATTCAGTTTCTGATTGATATATTACTGACCGTTTTCTACATACTCAGCCGGCTCTGATATGTGCAATTCTTTATAAAGTTCTGATCAGTACAAGTACCCAATAGATTCCTTTGAAACCTCAGATTATAGCATCAAGTGTTCTTTGTACTGGTCAGCAGCATGGGTCCACATCAGGCACCAGCATCAAGCACAACGTCCTTTTCATAAACCAAAATAATATAGGTACCAATGTCATAATAGTGAAAGTTTTGGAAATAAAACTAATTAATTTTGTAGACCTTCACCCTTTTGTTCTGCCCTGACAGAAACGCTGCATTGGTAGCACGTGATCAAGTGGAGGCAGGCATAGATCCTTGTTAAATTTCGCTACTTCCCCAGGCGTCAGAAAGATTCTCACGAAAACAAGTTTACTATTTTCACTGGATTCCTGCACTCACAAAAGTTTCTACTTTTCACTGACATTTTAGTACACCCCATTTTGAAACTTTATTTTTGGGTTCTATTCCTGTCTCGGGATTGTTAACATGAGTATAAGAACAACTGCTTGTACAACATGGGAGGTAACCAGCACATCTGAACGTTCTGGGACGTTGAATGCCAGCGACGAATGCATAGAAAAGCTTGTGGCTTGGTTGAAAAATTGGCACAGGAAGTGGAAAGTTTGGAAATTATGGTAACACTACACACTGGCAACAATGATAATGTGGCAGGTCTATCCAAAAGTGGTGTATCTTTGGATTCCGTTAATACTTCCTTGCCCGACTTGGGTTTAATATATTGGCTGAATGCAGTTGTGGTCTTTCTGAAGGAGGACAAAATGAGTGGAGGTGTCGCGGAGGTCTTGACAAACACCTTTAGAGGCAATATAGCTCCCAAATCTATCCAGAAGCATAGTTTCCCTCAGGTCAAATTCCAACATTGGTTTAAATATATTTTATTTCGAAAAACAATTGGTCAATAGGCACATGCCTATATGAAGACCTCTAAGTTCCAACATTATGGCTGCATCAGTTTGTACATTGTTCAAGGGTGGCTCAATTAGAGCATGATTCTTGGACTATGCCGGAATTAGTTGCTGGGACCACGCCCATCATAAACTGTCCAGAAATAAATTCTACAGAAAAAAAACTACACGCTAGCACATCTCCAGCAATTGATGACTTAAGCTAACATTTTACAAGGAAGGGTGTGCGCTCACCGTATGCAGTCAGGTTGGAAGATGTACAATATGGTACGACGGACATGGATCATGCACAGAACTACTTTTACCTGCTGATCTGCGAACATATGCTCTTATTCCAAAAAAAAAATATCATGCGTAAGGTTTCCACCCATCAAAAAAGCCACTGCTAACCCACGCCGAAAATTCAATTACAATCCCAAAGGCTGTTGGTGCTTTAATTATAATTTTTCTCATAATTGCTATGTGTGTTGGCATTATCATAACATTGTACGACACCTTGCAGCCAAAACAGGTGCGAAACTGGCAGAATATCTAACAAAAAACGACCAAGCTGAAACATCAACCATATAATTTCAGAACCGTGCATCGGCAACTGCACAGATAGGGAGCCACACCTAAAGCACCAATTGGATGACACTCGGGTTGATGAGAAGAATCATGCGGTGACTTTTTCTGTGAAGGCAGCACGCGTCACTCTACCCTTGAATTTTCATAAAACTGTAAGGACCTCTCAGAAACACAATTTTTAAGAATATTGCATTCCAATGCCTTCCACATTAAATGTACCAATATGGCGACATTGGCTTAGTAATCTTTCAGACCAGTTTAAATATTGGCGACTTTCTCGCATTTGGTTTTCCAATTAATTATAGCTCGACACAAAGTTCAGACATCAACTATAAGAATTATCATCTGACATTTCCATTTGCATCACACATTGATAAAGATATTTCTCTGGACTTGCAAGATGATTTTTTATCATTTAATACACAACTCTGTCAATACGCCACTTACTACATTTCCGTTACAGACTGTAGACAAGAGAGGCTCAACCTTTGAAACACGTGTAGTGGTTGGCCAAAGTTATCCAAAAGGGCACTCAGTTAACGCTGACTTATCTAATGACTTTTTTTCTCTTGAAACGCTATTTTAATTTGCATTATCCTTACGTATATTTAATGAGCACAGATTGTTCGCAGCAAAGGACACAATTGCTTCATGTTTAAGAGAGATCTGAAAAGAGCACAGAAACAAGATACCTATTTGCCCATTTGACTGGTGTTTATGTTGCACACGTTGGGGAGACAAGTTTTATATTTACATACATGAAATATTCGGACTCCGTTCGAGTGCATAGGCCTGCCAACGCATGTCCAATGCTGTGGCATACATTTTCCCCGATAAAGGTTTTCATTGTTGTAAATTTTTTAATGATTGGGGTGGCGCAGATACTGCTGACTGCACCAATTTGGCTTTCGAGACATGATCCTTTGTCTTGGACAAATTAGGAGACAGGAAAAGCACAGAAAAAAGCAGGTTCACCATCTGTAGCCGTTTTTATTTTTTCGGTAAACAAATTGATTCCACGAAATTTACATTCACTATTCCAACTCTGAGGTTGCTTAAAGTCCGCCATTTACTCATGTGTGGTGAGCCATGTAGTTGCAAGTTGCGACCAAAAGCTTATTGCATTATATGACGAATTGTATCAGGATATTACAAGGTGCCTTTATTTCATGGAGCATTTTATTCGATTCAATCAGTTCTTGAGCACATTGCTGCACAAATAATTCAAGGAAACCTCCAGTGTTAGTACAACGCTGGCCATTTTGTATGCCAAAACGCATAATATTCTTTTGATCCCAGTACTGCCCCCAAAGTATGAGCGGAATGATGACACTGAAAATTTCTTTACAAAGTATAGTTCATAATGTAAGTTGAGCGGGGAATAGGTCATAATAGCATCCATTGCAATAGCCTCCACACACCAAAGTGTACGATTCCGTGCTGTAAAAATACCGTTCGGTTGTGACCAGTGTAGTTCTGCTATGACCGACGCGCCCTTAAAGTAAAAAAAAGCACTGTCACTAAAGATGATAACTAGTTCAGACACAACGAGGGGCAGATTAAAGAGAAGACATTACAAGGCTTGTCTTATAAATACTTTAACCACCATTTGCCGAGGTAACTCGGAGAATGGACACCTGGAACCCAGGAAAATATTGCGATAACGAGCACCGAACAACCGTGTCAATGCAACTACAGGTATGCTCTTTCCCTGGCCCAGGTCAACCCTACAGACTGATTTAAACTAAAATGCTCTGTTTGAGTTGACTTTACTGCAAATTAATGGCACACTTTGGCTAGCCTTTTTATTTACTTACAACTCGGTTACAGTTAATTAGAACGACTGTCTTGCCTTATTTGGCACTCAAACAGTTCTCTAGGCTATGGCAGGCTGGCAAAAAGGAAACGTTGCATTTGTGACATCTACAACAGTTTTACACCAATGACCACAATATGGAGGAAAGCACGTGCTTTTGGCTTCCCCATGAGGCTCATACTAAATGCACCAAAAAGTCATTATTTGAAATTATGATATTTTTCAAAAATAGCTGGATATAACTTTTTAAGACATTTAAAAAAAAATTGTATGTGATATTACTTCTTAAACATTTAAACCAAAATTTTTTTTTGAATGTTAGACCTTATCAATCAAAACGACCTTCCATACGTTTTGTATTCACTGTTTTATCTGACCTACTCTACCGTTGTTGCCTACCACAGCTGGGATCACTAGAGGTCCCTGTTGGCGATTTTATCTTCAAAACACTTGGAGATACAGACTACACTTGGATCGCTTGAGGTCCCATCTGTTTTCAAATTTTGTTTGGTCGTCTCTGATCATGCAAGGGCAGCGACTCGACTGTTTGGATAGCTCGAGATCCTCTGAGATTCTTTTTACAACTATCTTCTGTTCGAGATTGCTGGAAATCAGGTACCAAATTTGGATCGCTGGAGGTCCAAATTTGAATATTTTAGGTTCCAGATCGCTTGAGGTATGGACCTATATTTGGGTCACACGAGATCTGAATCTTCCACCTCCAAAATTTATTCGGTTCACAATTGGTTTAAGGCTGGCCTTTTTATTAAAACTTTATTACGTTAAATTTTGTCTAGGACTTCATTCTAAGTCTATTTCTAATTTTCTTATGACAGCAGAAATTCATTTTCAAATGGTCTAATTACACAAACATTTTTTCATTTAATTTATTTCTTTAATTGAGGTTGATTGAAGCTTAAAATTTTCTTTTCTGGATCCTTGATTGAATTTCAAAACATCAAAACAAATTTCAGACCAAGTTTCTTGTGTTTTTCATTTCAATGTGTACCTTCATGTGTGTTATATTGTATAAAACTTTTCAAAATGTTTCTTTGGGAACGTCAAATTATCCATGCTTTTGAACCCAAATTGTTTTCACAGGTATGTCAGTTTGGGAAATGCACAAATCATTTTAAGCGATATATTTGACTCAACTGTATGCGGAAAAGCGTTTGGCCCACCTTGCATCGCCAGCAACTACTATTAGGCCTACAGCATATAGCTCACACGAATGAAGCTGTATTTTATGAGGCGATAGCCGAATGAATTACATGCTTTCTGAGTGTGAGCTATGCTGTAGTCCACTCCAAACCATTGACTGACGATTTTATCCCATTTTGGGTCTTTTTTCTGTCCAAAACACACATCAGTCAAGTAGAGGTACAGCTATGACTCTTTAAAATCTTCAAAGTGATCACCCTCCAACCATGGGCATGGCATTTTAATTTTCTTGCTGCGGGTGACTCAATGAATCATCCACTGGATCACTGTCAAGAGTGCATTGTAAAAGTTTCTAAGTGTACTCCTTTCGCATTCTAGCGGCAAGGTTGTTAGCTTTTCGTGTATTCTTAGGCACAAGGTACCTATTCTTTGCATCCAGTTTGGCCATAAGTGATGGGCAAAAAGGGTCGGTGATGATGCATCAGTCACAATCGATCCCGCCATTTTCTTGTCTTCTGACAGGGTGAGCACGCTTTTCGTTATGGCAGCAATCATTAACTATAGCTGCTATCTTCAACAGGGAACAATGGATTAAGCGATGGGAAGTCAAAACCATGAATTGCATATGGTGAATAATTCTCAACCAATCAGAAGCCAAGATATTTTCAAAAATTTGGATCAAACACTCCATTTCCTACATACAGATGATTTACAAACAATTTATATACCACTATAACACACAAAGAAATTGCCCGTCCCCATAAAAAACAAAAAGAAACTTTCAATCGCTACAGCTACGACGATGTAACAGCGCAATGTAATCTAATTTAACTATATCATTGTTTTAGCTATTATCTTTAGGCAACAACCTTTCGATATTACTTTTAAGCAACAAACTGCTTTGCAAAGGCAGCAACCACTTTCTCCACTAAAAAGTCTCGTAATACATATACAACCCTCACGGGAATCATCACAATAACTTGAAGGAACAAATAGTTATGATGTACAATGTTTTTAAGACACTGTTATTACACCGAACTAGCTGCAGTGAAGGTACTCTGTAGGAAAGCCTGAAAACCCACCACTTGTGATAGACTTTTAAGGGGATCTTGAGACTTTGTCTATCACTTTAACAATCGTAGTTCAGTGAAGATTTGAAGGCGACTTTCAATTGTTTCAGTTTACTGGTGTTCTTGTACAGAGGATTTTGCTTACTGTGTGTCTAACAGAGGTATACACAAACTATATACAACCATATATATATATATATATATATATATATATATATATATATATATATATATATATATATATATATATATATATATATATATATATATATATATATATACATCACCTAGAGAAACTCGTGATTTTAAACACATGAACTGCTGATGTACCTGTGTTTTAGACACACCAATTCTGTTGACTGGTTGTACTGAGAATCGAATACAAGATTTTGAATTTCTGAATCATTATATCACTAAGCCAGTTCACGGCAACGTTTTAACAATGAACTTTTTGACCAAGTTTCATGCAGTATTATGTGCTAAAAATTACTTATTGGCTGTTCTCTTTGCTTCCAAACCTGTTAATACCTTGAATCAAAAGAAAATTGCCATGTATAATCGTGGGCTGAATCCTTGTACTTTAATGAAAGAAATTTGTGTGACCTTGATTAAAATTTCATTATAGAAATGACTTGCACTTTTGTAAGGCAGTGGTTCTTCACCCCCTTATATTTAAGCAAGTTTTATTGTATTTTCGGACTTCTGATTATGGTTTTCTCCTTGAGAATTTGTTTGCTAGCGTACTTATTTACATAAAAATGGCCTTTAACCCTCTTGGCGCCTTTTAAACAAATTAAGTGATTTGTCTTCTTGATTTGAAGACTTTGTTACAAAGTAATGAAAGCTGGGAGATCTTCTGCCAAATCTGGGGACTTAGAGCCTCCGTGATAGATCTTTTTTTTTTTTATTATTATGCTTCTCTGCAATAGTTAAAATAATTTACGACCCAACTTATCAAGATTCCCCATAAAAGGTCCTTTCCAATGTGTACCAGCATGCCATGATGTCTGCCAACAGTGGTTAGACCAGAGGAAAGCTGTTGACTTAGGCTTTTACACAGCACAACAACGGCATGCAGAGCTTAATGGTTTCTCGAGTGGATGCAACACCGACTGTTTAGCTACCCTTCAGGAATTCTTCTTTCATAATGAACCTCTACATTTATAAGCAAAACTTCACGTATTAAGCTGATTCATTATTCGCCACGTTCATATTTGTTCATCATTATGTGGATTGTCTTTGCTGAATATTTAGCTTAGACAAGGAGCCGCTTCTCAGAGAGACATGTATGGGTAATAGGCTCCGAAACATGTTGAGTAGTTACCCACTGAAGACCCTTCAATTTATTTTGGGCTGATACAGCCTATGCAAAATTTTACAGAGGAACGTGTGCAATGTTAACAATAGTACTTCCTTATGTATATAGGTGAGTCAGGGACAGGTTAGCTAATGGAGAATAAAGAGTTCGGACTGTGTCATAGGGTAATGACTACTATGAATAGGTTCCGGGCAAAAACACAAATACAATAAACAAGTTCCAGCTAGGCCACCTGTACAAAACAAGGGAAATCCTAACAAGTACGGCAATAATGGACATCCTGCACAAGAAATATAAAACAAACTCCATGATGACTCTAAGTCCTCACTTTGAAAATCTCCAAACAATTAAGCTGTATTTCACTGCCAACACTGTGTCAATGTTTCAACGTAATGTGTCAGGTTTGTGACATTAGAGAAAATACTGTGAATTTTGAGTAATTTTTTTTTAATGTGGAGTAAATGAGCATTTAGGCATGTTAGAAAAGAATGAAAGTCATTAACATTTATGTCAAAACAGGTTATCAAAACAATTTTTGTTAACACGAATTTAGTAGAATTAGGCAAACTTGTAACTGTCGTAGGCCTGCTTGCTACCGATAGACCCAGGAGGATTTAACCTGACAAAAAACATGTAAGCCTAGGATGTCTGAAAGTGAATATTAAAACAGAAGGATGCCAAAATAAAAAATACATAAATAAATAAATAAATAAATAAATAGATAAATAAATGCAGAACTAAATAAATAAATAAATAAATAAATAAATAAATGAATAAATAAATAAATAAATAAATGAATAAATGAATAATAAATAAATAAATAAATAAATAAATAAATAAATAAATAAATAAATAAATAAATAAATAAATAAATAAATATATAAATAAATAACTAAAATTTAGTAGCAAAACAGGCAATTATAAAAACTGTAAAATTATTGTAGCCAATGTTTCTAATATCCTTGGGATATTAGCAGCAAAATCTGTAAGAATATATTATATAATAATGTATAATAATTTTTTTTAACCAGACATCAAGTGCAATTAGGCAAGCTTGAAACTGTCGTAGGCCGCAGCTTGGTACCGATAGCCCGTCGGGGCTTCACCTGACAGAAACCAAACTAGCCAAAAATGTCTAAAAGGTGAAAATTAAAACAGAATGGTGCTTCGTTCAAACCCCCTCCCCCCCCCCAAAACAAACATAAAAAACAAAACAAAAACAAAAACAAGAAAGAAAAAAAAAACAAAAACCCCACCCTAGCCCCCCCCCCAAAAAATAAAAAACAAAATAAAAAACAAACAAAAACAACAACAACAACAAAAAAAAAACACTCTCCGCTGTTTGGGATTCAACATGCCATTTACATGCATGTGTCTGCCCTGAACAAAATAGTTTCTATTGCTAAGTACGCTGCAATGGTCATGGAAAAATTAAGCAGAGGCCCTGAATCAAAACAACGGAGAAAAATTTCCAGCGATTTTTGATGGTGTAGAGTAAACCACTGATTTTGATTATGGTGTTGATCTTGTGGTCCACATACTGAAATTAGGTTAGCCGTCTAGGCACACTCATGTCACCCATAATTTCGTAAATATGTAGAGATGGGGAATAAATAAAAAATATCTGAGCCATAAAACGCTTTTGAAGCCCACATCTGTCATACCATGTTCAGTCTATCAGCTGTTTTAACTCATCATTCTTATCATTTCTACAATAAGCGAAGCCATTTCTGCAAGAAGCATCTGTTTTGGCCAAGGCTGTTCATATACGATGTCTTAGCGCGAACAGTAAGGTAGACACACATACTCGCCCATAAAGGCAGGGGTAAAATAAAAAAAAAAAAAACACACAAAAAAACATATCAAAATTCATAACAAACTGGAAAGAAATTGCAGAACCACCTTGTAAACAAGTCAAGGTAACAGATATGGGTCCCAAGACTGTCCCTGTGCCATTTAAAAGCATCTGGGTGAGTGGTTTTGGAGGATTTTTTTCAGTTTTGGCCAAAGAAAGAGAAGAAACATAACTTCATATAAAATCAACTCATTGAAGCGTGACCATTCAAACAAACTGGTGCAGACCCACAAGCGGATCATTGCTACCAACTTTTGAATCCAGCTGATGGTATCAGAGACGAATAAAAAAATAGTAAAACCACACAAAAAATCATTAAAAATAGAAAAAATTGCAGTGCCATCAGTTAAACAAAATAAGAATTGGGAGTCCGAAGCAGTTTTCACGTGTGATACCAAAGCAATTGGGTGAGCGGTTTAGAAGAAGGTTTTTCCCATAAAAGAACAAAAAATGAATAATAAAAGATCAATGAACCATGACCATTTAAACAACCTAGAGACTCGCCAAAGGTACATTTTTATTTATTTATTTATTTCATCCCTGGGTCAACAGGCACAGGCCCAATGACAGACCCAGTAAAACCATATATATATATATAAATACATAGAATATTATAGGTAAAAACACAATAAATACTTAAAATGTAAAGAGTGTCCAACTGTCAGAATTAACCGTAAAAGAAACTGGATGCCTGTGTTTTAAAACTGACAGAGGTGGAGAAGATGTCCAAGTTAGGCACAGCGTTAAAAGTCCTGAGTGCTCTTGGCAGGAAGCTAAAATTTTTGACATTGATTCGTAATCTACGAATTAAAAACAGAGGAGTCGTTCTAAAGTGTCTTTGAGGAACATGAAAAGGGATTTGAGCGAATGGATACCAACAATTGTACTTAGCGGAGATTATACCATGTAGAAAAGTCGGATCTAAAACCTTTCTCCGCCCACTTAACATGTGTAAATTAAACATCCTGCACGCTCGTTCGTATCCTATTTCCGGGTAATAAACTGAAGTTTTAGAACATAAATATCTTATAAACCTCTTCTGGATGTTCTCTATACGCTCACACAAATATTGACATTCAGGAGACCACACTACAGAACAATAATCAAATCTGCTCCTTACTAGTGATTCGTAGACAAATTTCAGGGCGCTCACAGAAGAAAAAGAACCGCATAATCTTTTTATCAGCCCGAGCATTCTGAAAGACTTTGCACATACGACCTCCACATGATTTTTGAAATTCAGGGTCGATGTGAGAGTGAAACCAAGGTCCTTAATGTCATATATTCGTCCCAAGCTTTGATCATCAAGCATGTAGTCATTCAATATCACATTTTTCTTATTGGTGAAAGATATAGCGTGACATTTACGGATGTTCAACAACAGTTTCCACAATATACACCACCTGTATACTCTCATCAAACCGTCCTGCAGTAGAACACAATCATTCATATTAGTGATTTCACGAACAAACTTTAAATCATCTGCATAAATACTAATCTGGCTGTGTTGTAGAACAGTAGGAAGGTCATTTACAAACATTACAAACATCAAAGGACCAAGAATAGATCCTTGTGGCACTCCTGAAGGAACATGAAAATGACGAGATGCCAAACCATTGACTTTAACATATTGCCTCCTGTTTTGGAGGTAAGAATAAAAAAGCTTGAGCAGGGTTCCGTGAATACCATAAGCTTGGAGTTTGTGAAGCAAAAATTTATGGTTAACTGTATCAAATGCTTTAGCACAGTCAATATATATGCAGTCAACTTGCTTCTTTGAATCTATGGATTTCGACAAAACATCAACAAATGACACTAAATTAGTAGCCGTTGATTGCCTCTAACAAATCAGTGCTGAAATTAGCTGATATGACCTTCCACAACAGGGTATATCTGGTCGTGTATGATACGTTCAAGCACCTTGGAGAATAAAGGTAGAAGTGAAACTGGGCGATAGTTGCTGACGTCATGTTTATCACCACCCTTGAAAATTGGTATAACATTGGCTTGTTTGAACCTGTCGGGGAAAATCCCTGTGCTGATGCATTTTTCAAATATAACAGTCAGTGGAACACAAGCCGATCCGCACAGCTTTTCAAAATAATATCAGATATGTTCTCAGCACCACACGCTTTGCGCTGATCCGTCTCTTTAAGTGTTTTCACAACGGACTGAAGCTGAATATGAATTGGGGGTAGTGATTGATTGTTTATGATAGGTATTTATGGTAATTCTGCAGGGTTTATAAGATCGACTTTGACATAAACAGACTCAAAAAAGTCACTGAAAAGTTCTGCTATGCCTTGCGAATCTGTAGCAGTTTTAGTCCCATGGGTTACTTGGCTTGGGACGTTTGCACATTTGTATTTGGCCTTCACGAATGACCAAAATCTTTTTGAATTCCCATTAACTGGCTCTTCTACCTGTTGAATATAATCAGTGTATTTGAAGTCCCTTAAGCTCTTGAATGCTTTCCAAAGGCATACATATCATTGGGATAACCTGTTTTCCTGCTTTTTCTCCTAGCTTTTTGTTTTTCTTCCTGAAGACAGATTAAGTCATTATCATACCACGCAGGGTATGTTTTGTTTCGCAATTGCACTGTTGGTACACATTCCTTGATCACACAATATAAATACGAACAGAAAAAATCAACACATTCATCAACGGAGTCCATGTACTGCATAGAAGACCAATGATACAGAGACAGCAGTTTGTTCATTTGTTCAAAATAAGCCTTCTTATAGTTGAAAACTGAGCGTGTCACATTGCTTGGAGTGACCAACCGTGGCACGTGAAAATCAATTGATAGAGCCTGGTGGTCAGACTGCACAGCTCGATCAGTCAAACATACTTTGTCTACACTGAAATTAGACAAAACCAAATCAAGTACATTGTTCCCACACGTAGGTTCAGTGTTATGTTGTTTGAGGCTAAACCCGTCTTCTAAGTCACAAAAACGCTAAGATTTATGACAGTTTGTTGGACTGGGTGTTTTGGACCCATCCTGCTCCCTGATCCAAGTTAACTTTGGCAGGTTGAAATCACCTATAATTAGGATTAGGTCTTTTTTATTGCACTTTATACTAGCCTTGTGAAGCGAATCACAGAAATCTTCTATACCATCGGAAATTGAATCAGGAGGTACATATACGCTGCAAATGAAAAGTTTTCTGTCACGGAGAGAAATTTCAACCCAAATATTTTCTCTTGATGTTTCTAGCTCATTGCAACGTCTTGATATAAGTTTATGTTTCACTGCAATGAAGACCCCTCCACCTGTCTGTTTTGTAGATAATGTGTCCTCTCGATCACGGCGGTATACATTGTCCAAGGACAAATCCACAATTTTTGTATCTAGTATTTCAGGCTTTAACCAAGACTCGGTAGTGGCATAAATGTCAAAAGAGCAATCACTCATAAAAAGTTGCAAATCCCGGAGTTTACTGCAAACGCTGCGACAGTTTTGGTAGTGCACACTGATTGTGGATTCGGCCGGACATGGATTTAACTCTATGCCGATCAGTAAAGTCAATATGAAGATGTAAAACTGAAGATCCACCTTGCTCTTTTTGCTGGAAGTTCTATGTATTGACCCAATGGGTGAGGGCGCTAATAGATACAACACGTATGAACATTAGCTATCAAGTGAAAAACAACTTTCCATTAGCTTACCTGGCAAAAGTTCACTGCTCGGGACTTCTCTAGTGTCAGTAGAGTCTACTGTGCAGGTTTGAAAAACGTTTCCGGCTTGCAAACTTCATAAAACAACGAATACCAGCAGAGTTACCTGCCCTCCTACCTCTCCGGGCGCCATCTTGGGTTGTCTGAAAATGTGAAAATGCATTTCAAAATAGAAAAAAAATAAAAAATGCAGCACCACCGGTTTAGCACATTCAGGGCAGGCTAATGTGTATGTTTGGGACATGAAGTATAAATTGAAAATGTGAATTGTGAATGCATGACGGACGAGGAGCGATGGCATAAACTCTACTGCCTGATACGCCAGCTGAGCTAAAAAGCCAACATGAATGTTTGAACAGGTCAGTCCATTGCAACTGCCATATGTTCTGCCCGGCAACACAGTTCTGTCCCGATTTGTAATAATTGCCCCGTTTTATAATAACGACCCAAAATATAATAACGTATTACAAAACGGGGCAACACAAATCTGCCCCGATTTTTTAATAATTGCCCCGTTTTGCAAAAACGACCCGAAATGTAATAATTTATTAGAATTTATCATACAACGGGGATTTTTATTTCTACCATTAACTCCTGGTGACATCCCAAAGCTAACTTAGAAAGGGTTAAGTGGGGGTTTCAGTGCGCTGGCACAGGTAATTATTTTTCTAGAGTATGCATTACGGAAAATAAAAATGTTTCAAATGTTGGATAGTGCAAAGGACATAAAACAAGAGGGCTTCCAGTATGCCAGTGCGGTAAATAAAAAGCCCCAGTACACCCGTACGGGAAACCCCTTACCCCCCCCCCCAACAACTTGGGTTTACATGCGCATTGTAGTAATTCCCAAATTTGTAATAATGACCGAAAATTTTATAATTTATTACAAAACAGGGCAACACATTTCTGCCCTGATTTGTAGTAATTGCGCCGTTTTTGTAACAACAACCCAAATTTGTAATAATTTATTAGAATTTATTACAAAACAAGGGTTTTTATATCTACCGTTAACTCCTGGAGACATCCCAAAGCTAATTAGAATGGGGGTAGTTGGGGGTTTCCGTGCGCTAATACAGGTAATTATTTTTCTAGAGTACACAGTGCGGAAATTAAAAATCTTTCAAAATTTTGGATAGTATGAAGTACGTAAAACAAGAGGGCTTGCAGCATGCCAGTACAGTAAATAAAAACCCCAGTACACCAGTACGGGAAACCCCTTACCCCCCTACATCAGTTTTCATATGCATTTTAATAATTGCGCCAATTTGATAATGACCCGAAAGGTAATAATTTATTACAAAACGGGGCAACACAGTTCTGCCCCGATTTGTAATAATTGCGCCATTTTGTAATAACAACCCGAAATGTAACAATTTATTAGAATTTATAACAAAACTGGGGTTTTTAATTCTACTGTTAACTCCTGGTGACATACCAGAGCTAACTTAGGTTTACATATGCAACCTTGGCGGTTTTTTTGTTTTTTGTTTTTGTATTTCTGTGTGGTCAATGGAAAATACGCAGTTTTTCAAATACACTGCAGCCATGTTGAGTGCTATTTTCATTATTGGACAGGTCACATTTTATCATTATTGGTACACTTGGCTTAATAAATCCATTTTTGCATTACAGCAGTCCATCTTTTCAAAGACCAACCAAGGGCAGGTAAAAAAGTGACTCACTCAAGACAGCTGGCCTCACGTTGAACATGTGCGCCACATATCGCCAATATTAGGAATTACTACAGGCAGAACTCTACGTCGGCCATACTAACCTGAGCTTGCCTCTGGTTACACGTGGGACATCAGGCAAACCGTTGAATTCATGTGGACCTAGGCGATCCTATTGGGCAAAGATGGACAAATGTGGTCTACGTTTGTAACCAAGTAGCTAAACAATGATAAACATGTTTTCTCAGCTTTTGTTTTTCATTGTGTGGACAATAATCCTAACCTGTGTTGGTGCTCCCAGAGTTTAACATGGCAATGACCACAGGCGTATGAAAATATTCTGAGTGCAAGAGCACCGATGCTGCTTGTGTAGTAATACCACAAGGCCAGTATCCCACCACCAACGTTACTCATACCACTCCGTATACATGTGAATAAAGTACATATTCTTTACTTGAATATGGTAAAACCATACATGCATGTGTCCCTTATCTGTTATTCCCCATGTTGAATAAAGTTTCAGTGCGTTTCCAAGCGTACGGTGCACAACACACTTACATTACTGTCGCCGACGCCTGTTTTGTCCAGATACTTTCGCTATTTATCTTCCGTTTTCATGACCGGGAAGAGTGAAAATGGCGTCATAGCTGGTGTGCCGATGTAATCGCAATAAAGGCGTTGCACCTGATAACCATCCTGGACACTTTGTGAAGCCACCACTGGGTACCCATGAAGAGCGAAGTGCGGTTGCATCGGCACACCAGCTATTACGTTGCCATTTTCACTCTTTCCGGTCATGAAAACGGAAGATAAACAACGAAAGTATCTGGCGTCGAAAAATTCAACTTTTTACGTGTGTTCCAATTGAAGAATTCCCACTGCAGATAACTTTTTGTGAACGTCCAATCAGAAAATTTTTTATCCATTTGTGTATTTTCTCTGATATGCCAAATTTTTTAAGTTTAAAAAGAAACCCTTTATGTCATACAGTGTCAAATACTTCCTGGAAGTGGCAATAAATATCATCTGAACAGTCGCCTTTATCCAGTATATCCGACCAATCATCTAATACTTGAAGTAGCTGCAAGACTGTAGATCTGCCATATGGGAAACCATATTGTTGTGCACTGAATAGTTCGTTTATCTACATATGATACTTATGTGATCTCTTATAATTGACTGCAAGGCTTTACACAGTATGCATGTTTAACTCACTGGTCTATAGTTTCCAGATCTATTGATCACCTTATTTATGTATGGCTGTCACAAAACTTTTTATTCAGTCACTAAATAAATTTCCATATTTAAGTGCTTCATTGAAGATTATACTTATAGGTTCTGCAATGGACTGTCAGGTCTCTTTAGGGTGTATACGATATGCTCCAGGCGACTTACAAATATTTAACTCTCTCTCTCCTTATTTGGCGTCTTCTCGAAATTTTAGGTGTGTTATGTTAATGTCATCCATATGGCCATTCATGTCACTTTCATCTGTATATAGACTTGTGAAGTGTTATTTGGTACCTGCTTTCTGTAAAGCTGATGATGTTTGGGGAGGTCCCTCTTCAAGAGATTCTGTTCCGGGTATATCTAAATCGAGTACCCCGTTCTTCATGGTCAAGTTCTCTTTCATCCATAACTTCTTGGGGTTTGATTTAGATTCCTTGGCGATAATTTTCTTCTTGTCCTTTGTAATTTTTCTGGTGAGTCTTTTTACTAACTCTACAGTATTCTAGGTACACTTCACCAAGCCTGGTATTGAGATACCATTTCCACAGTTTATATTTCTTTTTTATTTTACCTGTGGTCTTCTTATCTAATTTATTCTGTATTTTTCCGTTTCCCCGACATTTCTTTCCCAATTGTAGTGGAACATGGTTATTTGTTATTTCACTAAGTTTTTTTTCTTTTCAAATAGCAAGTTTATTTGTCCTGAATCCTGTTATGTTGTAATAATTTGTCCGTCCGTTTTATGTTGAAAGCTCTTCATTCACAGCTGCATTTGTTTTCCTTTATCCTGCAGTAACCTTGGTTTCCTGCCATTTGACTGAGTTACACTTATTTCTCTGTCAAAATTTGATCATCGAGTGGTCATTCTTCTCAAGAGGTAGTTCTGATGACAAATTCTGTAAGTGTTGCTCCGCATCACTCAAGATCAAAAAGAAACATTTATATATCGTTTTGTGAATACCATTCAATATTACGTTTAACACAATTTATTTTAAAAACAGACATTCTGCTTTTCGTTTTTTTTTTTTTTTAGATGAATTGACAGAAATTGGGAACCTGTTGCTGCGAATTCAGGATTCTGATACCTGTTAGGTCTACAAATCTACATTTTGTATGAGTGGAAACACTCATTCTGTACAAAACCTTAGAAAACGGTCCCAACTGAGTAGAACCACTCACTTTGGACCTGCTGAACAATGCCATTGATGAGTGAGCACACTCATTCGGTACCAAAAAAATCCAAACTGAGGCCCAAATGAGGGGAACCACTCACTCAAACTAGCTACATCAAGGCTTTGGTGAGTGGAAACACTCGGCTACCTGGCACAAGAAATTCGAAGCGAGGCCCACACCAGGGAAAACACTCATGTAAGCCTTGTGTGGCTGCATGAAAGCTTAAGCTGACCGATGAGTGGAGACACTCAGTTGATCGCGAATCATGTCCAAAGGAGGGAAAACACCCATTTGAAAGACCAGAGCTGTTTGTTTTTAATCTTATTAGAGTAAAGCCACTCACCCTTTTAAACATGCCATTAAAAATTAAAATGACTACAATAATATTCTATTTTTTAAATGTTGAACATATGACTGGTACCCTCGTATACAAAAACAGAGTTCATATTTTAGCCCTGGATTTTGAGGCTTTAGGGGCGTATGACGTAAGTAGTGTATCAGTTGAGGGGTGTGGAGTCTGGGGTTAGGTAAAAGCTTTAAAAATATTGATGCCAAAAGATTGCCAGTTCATCAAATCATGGCGCTGGAAGGGAGGAGGGTGGGGTAGGGGCAACAACTTAGGGATTTCTTGAGTTACATCAAAATCACCGCCACTGATTCAGATTGGATTGCCATACCTCGCTAGCCTGTGATGTTCAGTACACGCTCTGATAGTGAGATGCACGCATGCATCTGATGGGTCATCGAGTGACCTATTTGGCCCTTAGTCATCTTTCGCATCCTGTTAGCGCTTATTCATTAGAACCCATGACAAAATGCCTAAACATTTGTGCCAAACCTGTATACTTTCATGAGCGAAGTTTTACTTGCTGATATGGACCGACACAGGGATAACTACATGCCAAATATTACTTCCGTGCGATACACCCAACCTTGTTTCGGAAACCTCAACACAGCGCAAACTATAGACTTTTGATCTTACAGAAATGCCCTTTTCTCCTGGTATGTAAAAAAGGTTAAAGTATGCTGTTCAGTTAAATTGCCGTAAATTGGCTAAAACCCATCAGATTCTTTCCATTCAAAAACTGTTGGAAAGCCCTTGTTAGAAGACGAGAATACATGAAAGCATTTCCAGTACTACACATAGTCTGTGGTCTACAAAAGTGGCATTAAAAACTTCGGATAGTGCATGTTTGTTGTGGTCTCTGTCAAATACGATTGCACAGGACCAGCATTTCTGTATTTTCCATTCAAGACTACGGTCCATTCTGGTTCCAATTTGGCACCCCTACATAGGTTTTTATACAGCTTATCATGTGTGATACGTGAAGCCATTATCGCTGCACACTTAATAAATAATCTTTCACCCATGCCCCGTAATAAAAAAAAAAAAATGACTATCTGTCATTTCGATCATTATTTTTTTTCATGAGAACTACATACCAGATATTGCAGTGGGATTCAGGAAAACCGGCAAGAAATGTTTGATATTTTTGGAAATGTTTTTTCCAGTTCACAGATAATAATGAGCACAAAAGCGAAGAAATACTGACCAGATGGATATAGCTGAATTTTAGGACATTCATCCAGGATAAACAATTGCATGAGAACAAACCAGCAAAAATTTTTGGCTGTAAGATATAATCCTCATCAGGGAGTCTTATAAGCCGGGTCAAATGTGAAGCGTGACGGTCTTGTAGGCATGTTTGCTACCATGTGATCAAATCAGTGGCCACACAACCTTCACCATCAGGGGGGGGGGGGAGCGGGGATTTGCCGTAAGATATTAATTCCTGCTGCAGATTTCTTTAACCCATTCCCCAGCCCCAGCCAATACAATAAATCCTTCTGTTGTCAGGATCACAAAAGTATGTGGTCGCATTGTCATGGCTTACTAATCCATAACTTCAAGAATTTTACTTGTACTCTACACACAACTGACCAAGAATTATGACTAAAAAGCCACTGGTGTCTGGATGGACACTTTATGTGATAGTCAAAAACACAAGTGCTCATCCCCCTCCCCAGATAGTTTTTCTCAATATTTGATTATGAAACGTTAACTTAGATATATATCAATCGGTATACATATCACTTTTAAGATGCATAGATGGAGAGTAAAGAGTTCGGACTGCAGAATAGGATATTGACTACTAGGAAGTGGTTGTGGGCAAAAAGACACAAATACAATAGAAAGGATAATGAAATACTTTTGGTTCCCCTTAGCCTGGCACCCCCTCCCCACAACACACACACACACTTCCTGTCCATGTGACCCAAGAGGATTGATAACTAACTCGGATCCATCACGTTAACCTAAATATACTTCTTGGCTGAGAGCAACCACTGGTCAAAAGCTACTAAGGCGGCTGTAGCCCTAATTTCGCTTAATAACAAGTGCCTTGTCAGGCCAACCTGGGCAAAGAAGTGGGATGAGAGGGGAGGGGTTGGGGCAGATAGAGGAGTATTTTTACAACAATCCTTTGATAAAACAGCTTGGGTCACTGATTCTGTATATTCTGCTGGGGGCCTTCGCTGGTTCCAGCAGCCCATTTGGCCACCCATTCCGTGCAAGACTGACCCTAATCACCCAGCCAATTTATGGGTGGCCTGTGAATTCATTTTATTCCAGCTGGGTGGGGGAGGGGAGCACTTGTGTTTGTGTGTTTGTTTTCAAGCCATAAAGAAATTCTTATGTGTAAGCGGCGTCTTGATGCCTGTGCATGCGACTAGCAGGGCATTCCATCCCCACATTGAGTATGTTGACCTGACAACCTCTACACCATCCTGGGGCCACTGCTTATTACCTTATCACTCTGCAGTATCACACTGCCGATAAATGGACAGCTGGAGATTGTCATGACTGACTAAGATGCAACCCGACCCTGTGTAGGAATGTATCAAACCACTGGCACTATCTATAACACAGCGACACAGAAGAGGACGTATTCTCTGTGTTCCTGGTCAAGAGATTAAAAAACCGCAGGTACCCACCAAATCTGAAACAAAATGCATGACTTCAACAGAAGCTACATGTTTTTGTATTTACAAATCATGAGTAAAACACAGACATGTGTAGTACATAATATACATTTTATATTCCAACATAATCATTTAATATGTCAAGTGTCCAGTCATACAACTTTAATAGGAACAAGCTGTAGAAGCCAAATATAGACTCTCTTTCAGTGAATAAAATTTTACTATTTACTACTACTATAACCGGCCTTGGAAGCATAATCCTATCGACTCGGTTCATACACTGTCTGTAAACACTTGAAAATTCTGGGATTCCATTGGAAAAAAATATGGACCTTGAAGGTCTGAAATTCCCAGCCAGTCTGTTCAATTCTGAAAAATCCCAAATTGTCCTATTGCATTCGTTTTAAAATGGACCCTATTTTATATTTTGAGCTTGGCCGACTTGTCAGCCATGGCTGAGCTGATAAGATGGTCCTTTGTCCGCCATCCATCCGTTCACAATTGACATTATCGGCTTCTTCTCTATAACTGTCAGCCATGTTTACTTCAAATTTGGTGCGATGTACCTTAGGTAGGTCTCAACAAGTTTGTTGAAATAGTCACTCTCCAGTGATTTTGGATTTTTTTATTGGGGGGTGGGGGGCAAATCTTAAACAAACTTCTCTGAAACCGCTCACCCAATTACTTTGAAATCACACAGGGACACTCCTAGGGACCCCTAGGTGTTCACCACGTGGCGCTGCAATTAATTTTATTTTGTGTGTGTGTTTTTTTTTTTTTGCTATTCTTGACTTCTCCAGAACCATCACACACGTTAAGCTGACAGGTGGAGGATATGTTCCTTGTAGAAAGGCAAACAAAACTGTTCACTAGGTGGCACTGCTGTGGATTCCTGATTTTTTACGATTAAAAAAATGGGTACCTCTCAGTAAGTGCACCTTTCCTATTGATTACTATGTAAGTCACTGGGCATTCTTATGCTGATAATGTCTGGGTGACAACCCAGACATTTTGTTTTACCTTTCTTTCTTTCTTTCTTTCTTTCTTTCTTTCTTTCTTTTTTTCTGTCTTTCTCTTTCTCTTTCTCTTTCTTTCTTTCTTTCTTTCTTTCTTTCTTTCTTCCTTTCTTTCTTTCTTTCTTTCTTTCTTTCTTTGTTTCTTTCTATCTTCTTTACAACCAAATTTGTCTGGAGTGTTTTTCAGTGACACTATCATTCCGAAAACCACCAAACTTGCCATGGTGACTGACGTACCAGTGAAATTGAGCATCTGGTTTGGAATAGGCATGATGTTTAAAACTATGCAAATTAGGGGCAATTAAAATTTTGAAAGCTCCAGATCTTATAAACTAGTGCAGATAGACACAAAATTTCAATGTACATATACAGGTGTGTGATACCTGCCAATACAATGGACAGAAGGTGAAAGTGCCTTTCTTTCTTTCTTTCTTTCTTTCTTTCTTTCTTTCTTTCTTTCTTTCTTTCTTTCTTTCTTTCTTTCTTTCTTTCTTTCTTTCTTTCTTTCTTTCTTTCTTTCTTTCTTTCTCTCTCTCTCTTTCTTTCTTTCTTTCTTTCTTTCTTTCTTTCTCTCTTTCTTTCTCTCTTTCTTTCGTTTTTCTTTCTTTCTTACTTTCTTTCTTTCTTTCTTTCTTATGTCTGGTGGCCAACCGAAACTTATTGTTTTTCCTCAGGTTCTTAAATTTCTTTCTTTCCATGGCACCCAAATTTGTCTAGAGTTTTTCTTTAGCACTATTATTCCCTAAACCACCAAACTTGCCATTGTAACTGACCTACCAGTTAAATCTTTATTTATCAGTGCTGAACTCACGAGGATTAGCACTTGGCTGAAAGTAAACAAACTGTCCCCGAATATTAACAAAACAAAATTCATGGTTTTTCATCAACCTCAACGGAATGTTATAGCCCCTACACTTGAGATTGATAATGTAAATATTGAATGTGTGAACGAATTAAATGTTCTTGGTCTGTTGCTGGACAAGCATTTGACATGGAATAGTCATATACAAAAAGTTGTATCCACAATTTCACAGATAATTGGCATAATGAATAAATTAAAGAATTTTCTTCCTTCTTACATTTTACAAACTATTTAATGTTCTTTAATGTTTCCGAGATTCAACTACTGTCTTCTTGCATGGGGTCATAAATCGGAAACACTTGTAAAGCTTCAGAAAAAGGTCATTCGTATAATTAATCATAGTAATTATAATGCCCACACGGGTCCCATCTTCAAATCTAGAAATATACTTAAGCGTGAAGATATTTACAAATTACAGGCTTTAAAATTCAATTATAAACTGTTAAATAATCGACTTCCTGTGTACTTTTCTACATTTTTGATTATGTGAACAAACCAAGTCCATGAACATGACACGAGAAGGCAACAGTTATTAGTAATGTATACTCAACGAGTATTTGCCAAAATATGTTTACGCCACAAAGTTATCCGTATTGTTAATGAAACCCCTCAAGCTATTATTGAAAAAGTTCATACATTCATACTCACAGTTACTTTGTTTTTTTCATATTATATAAAGAAAGCAATTATTCTGAACTGCTCAGATACATATACAATCCCAAACTGTTATACATGTAGTACAAATTAATTCGTTAAAGTTGGATTTTTTTCCTTTGGAAAAGCACATATTCTGTAAATTTTACCAAAATAATGGCATTCATGATCACGAATTGTTTTTATACCATATGTTTGTAGGGTGGCACACATGATAGCGGTCTGATAAAGACCTTAATGTGTGTTTCCCTGACCAAGATATAGTTTTACTTTTTTCTTTCATTAGTTATATTGAATTGACTTGAGTGTTGTAATCAACAAGTATAGTGTTTTCATATGTATGTTTTATCTGGTCAAATAAAGTTCTTCCTGAATCCTGAATCCTGAATTCATCAGACGTTTTCCTTGTAGGACTATGAGTTGCTGATCTTGCCGGCGTGCTTCAGGGATCGCGCCTTGTACAGAATGTTTGCCCCATATTTAGTTAGGTCGTCATTTAGGTATATGGGTTCGTTCCCCTTGATTTTTGTTCTGTTGGACATCATTGTTTTCTTGTGTCTGTGTGACGTGAACTTCACCAGTAGTGGACGTATTTTACCCAGGATTTTGGGTCCGAGACGGTGTGATTGGCCAATTTCGCTGAGGGTGAGTGGCACATCCATATTGTCGTTTGCCAGTGAGATGACCAGGTCATTTTCGTGATTTGTTTCTTTTATGCCCAATGTGCGTATTGAAATTCTCCTTGAATACTGCTCTAGTTCGTCACAGTGTAGGGTTAGATCAGAGACTTTCTTTTCTAGTTGTGTTATTTTTTCTTCATTTTCGGCAAGTTCTTGGAGGATTTTAAACTGTTGTCCCATTTGAGTACTTATTCTATTGGGCAATATATCAGCATCAGGTTCTGTAGCTTTTTAAAAATTTGTCTGGAACTGTTTTGTCTCTGAGTGTTTCAATGAAAGCAAGAATGAATTCATCATTTCATAAAGTGGTGCCAGCAGCAGCACTTGTGCTTGCGCCACGTTTTTCCCCATGTTGACAAACAAGAGATTTTTAGATGTAAGGTAACAATGCCAGCTTGACACAGTCAGTTGGATGCACTGAGAGACGTATGTAATGTATATGTTACGTAATGGACAAAAAGGTGCATACAATGGTAATCTGTGAAGACTTTGTCGCAATGGTAATGCGAATCTTTGAAGACTGTCAAATTGAAATTATTTCTCTAAATATCACCATAGTCATAGGCCAAGGTGATACATCAGATCTCATAGGCTGTCCAAGTTATTGTTTGCATTATATTCTCAAGTTTTGGTTTGAAAATCTTTGTCCTACACTGGGCTAGAGCCTATACTATAAAAACATAAGTGGATCTCGTAATGATTAGCGCTGGGTGGGTATTTACGATTGTCCCTCCTATTTTCCAAAATGTCATAGCTTAGTCCTGTAATTGCCTTCCGAAGGGAGCGGAGGTAAGTTATCACTTGTCACATGACATAAAATCCGAGTTTGACTGGTTATTTAAGTCATTTTGTATGATATTTTGGAGAGACCACAGTGGAGAAGCTTGCGACAATTAGCAGCGCCCTCAGTCATATAGTCAGTCACTAAGAAGACAGGTGCCTTAGAGTACTGTGAATAACCCCTAAGTGATTTTTGTGGGGAAGGTGGAGGGAGTTGTACCTATGCTAAGAAATCTGGTTTCCCTGAAGGACCTAGGATTTTTGCAGATCCAAGCAAGGCTTTTCAACCAAAGAAAGGTTGTTCGGCCAAGCATTTATTTGTAAACATACAAACTCAAACACGACTTAGCAGATATGGATTTTAATATATACATATAAGAAGACAACATCCGGGTCATATAGAAGTACTTTTACTCAATTGGAAGCAACAAAACATTGTTTTAAAGTACAAAAAAGACCATGCTTGTAATTATGTCTCCCTGTGTACTCACGGAGGTGTCTTTCTCCTCTGGTCTTGGTCGAAACCTACCCTCCTTCAAATGTACCTGGGGTACGTTTTCACTAGTGTCAGTCTGGCCGAACAGACAAATGGTCATGCATGCAACAATGTTTGAGTTCTCTAGATCACACTTTGCCGTATGAAGACTTTCCTGGTCAGAGCATGTGAAATAACGTTGAAACATGACATACAAATAAAACTCTGATACCCTAAAAATTAGCAAATTGATCATAATAAATGCTTGTAATTAAAGTACGTTATTAGTGGGATATAAGGGCACAGTAGGACAAAATTTATTTTCGATTCTGGTAGCATATCCAGACAGGTCTATGATTTCATGTACCTTTCTTCAGCGCCATACATCATCCTTAGAATCAGTTCCATTCGGGTCTTTCCAGAATCTTTTGGTTTGAAGAATGTACTTCATAGTGACATCCATTATTTGACAGTTATGTTTAAAATATAATAATAATAATAATGATAGTAATAATATAATAATAATAATAATAATAATAATAATAATAATAATAATAATAATAATAATAATAATAATAATAATAATAATAATAATAACAACAATAATAATAATAACAACAATAACAATAATAATAATAATAATAATAATAATAATAATAATAATAATAACAATAATAATAATGATAATGGACAGTAAAAAGTGGCGACTGTCGAAATGGCACTTGGCAACCTACGTGAGCCTCAGTGGGATATCAATGAAGGCAGTTTCAACCTATGCGTAAATCTTTACTCAGAATCATGGCATTATATACACCAAGAGCCTTACAAGAATAGTGAAACCTGTCTTAAGGGACCACCCGCAGGATCTGTGAAAAATGGTCCTTTTTGACAGGTAGTTCCTTCAGGCAGGTAAAATTAAACTAAAATATGCTTATGGGGATGTCGAGACTGGTCCTAGCACAGGTGGTCCCTTAGCAGAGGTGGGCACATAGGCAGGTTCTACTCTAAGTGGTTTAAAGTGTTAGGCTAAGTGGGGTAATATGGGCATCTCATATAGCAAGAATACGGATGTGATTTACATAGCTATACGTGAATTATAGTAGAGGTCATGTGATCAAAGTTGTGCAAGAAAGTTGGCACATCGGATATGGTTTGAAGTTACGTGTATAATTAGGCAATACTATAGATCATAAAATACTTCCAAAAATGAATACTATGCAATTTCAAATGTGAAACTTCAGTGGTTCATTAGCTACTTAAATAATAGATCTCAATTTGTCGAAATTAATAATATTAAATCCCGAACAAGATGGCTGATCATGACCTCATTCCCAAGGTCAGAGAGTCACATTGGTATATTTGGATTCGTATGATAACTTGAGAAATCTTTGGACTAGTATTTTCAAATTATACAGTATAATAGTTCCTTATAATCGCTTGGTAAAGTTTGCAGATGGGGGACCTTGATATAATTCCCAAGGTCATAGAGCCACATTTTTAACATCAATGCGAATGAGTAACTTCAGAAATTTGAAACCAGAGCCTTCATATTGCACAGGATTATGTTCCACTATAAGGGCTCGATCCAGCTTGAAGATGGGTGACCTTGACCCAATTCCCAAGGTGACTGACCTACCTCCTAAGTTATGGGTCCCTGCCATTTAATTTATTTACTTGTAAGATTTGCAAGGGCGACAACTGGTAAGGGTGCATGGATTACATTCGGACTTCAGTTGGAAAATCTACCTGTCCTAGTTTAGATTGTAAATAATACCTCACTTATCAAAAGGTGTAAAAAGTCGTCAATAGATAATAGAATGCCGTAAGCAGATTTTATGGCTAAAATACACCATACTTTTACCTCCTGGCTTATCACACCAATCCAAGTCAAAATTCAAGGACATTCCCCCGCAGGTGCAGCACTGTGCCTAGTGATTTTCTCACCTCCAATGCATACAGAAAGCCCCCTTGCTGGTGTAAGACTACTTGATTGCATAGTTTTGACATAGGCACTTCCCACAGAGCAAGGTTTACATGGTAAAATAACGAATGTCTCAGCTGGACAAGTTTAAGTATGGAAAGAAAATGGCCTGAAAAGTATTAAGGACACCGTTCACAAGCTGTTGAAGTTATAACAGTAGGTTAAGACTCTTTTAGGGCAGTAAATCTTGCCTAATGAGCCATAAGAGAAAGAATGACGTTTTGCCCTTTAAACACCACATCTGTATGAATGGTTATATCCCACAGATCCATATGCTGTGGCATCATGAGCACCTGCTCCCAAATATGTACTCAGTTTAAAGGTCTCACACACTGCTCTACTGACTAACCTCACAGGTTTTAGAAACCAACTGACACCTATGCATGCATGTGTGGTGGGTGGTCAATACACAGATACTGCATGAGGGTCTCATTAATTTTGCCTATAATAAAATTTCAAATTCAAAATGCCCTGCATATTACCGATATTGATAGGCATACTAATCAAAGTTATTAATCTTCAATCACCTTCATTATAAAGTCATCTAGCAGTTGGTTTAACTTTATTAACAACACACAATTTTGTATAACACTAATAATTAGCAGCAATATGGGAAAACTAACTATTCCCTGTATTTCAACCCTGTGAGAAAAACCGAGTAACAGTGGTGGACACTAAACAGTCAAATACATACAAAAGGCACAGATACTTGAACAACACTGACTATGGGGCAATGCGTTGACCAACAAAATAGATATTTAAACCAGCTACAATTACCAAGTGAGACTGTATTCAAGTATTGTATTTGTGTCTTTTTGCCCAGAACCACTTCCTAGTAGTCAATATCCTATTCCGCAGTTCGAACTCTTTACTCTCCATAAGCTAACCTGTCCCTGTCTAACCTGTATATATATGGAATTACTATTGTCTATATTGCACACGTTCCTCTGTAAAATTTTGACATAGGCTGTATCAGCCCAAATAAATTAAAGGGTCTTCAGCGGGTGACTACTCAACACGTTTCGGAGCCTTTTACCCGTACACGTCTCTCTCAGTAGCGGCTCCTTGCCTAAGCTAAATATTCAGCAAAGACAACCCACATAATAATGAATAAATATGAACGTGGCAATTGATGAATTAGCTAAATATGTGAAGTTTTGCTTGTAAATGCAGAGCTTCATATCAAAGAAGAATACCTGTCAAACAAACCATAATTACCAAATTTTCATAGTACAGGTTCAGATAAGAACAATTTGACTTACCCCTGAACCAAAATGTACCCTTTCTAGCTGGACAGCTTTTCCTAGTTAAACCATCCGCCAATGTTTAACTGAAGTGGAAACAAGCTGGGCATTATATTCAGTCCCAGTGATTGTAAATTAAACAGTTGCAGCTAGACCACCTGTACAAACCAAGGAAAATCATAACAAGGACTGCAACAATGTACATCCTGTACCAGAGATGTAAAACAAACTCCATGATGACACCTACTCCTCAAACAATTAAGCTCTATTTAACTGCCAACCCTGAGTCAATGGGTCAACTTAATGTGTCAGGTTTGTGACACTTGAGAAAATACTGTCAATTTTGAGTAATTTTTTTAATAGTGAGTAAATGTGCATTTAGGCATGTCAGAGAAGAATGGAAGTCATCAGCATTTATGCCAAAAACATGCTATCAAGACAATTTTTCTTAACAGAATTTTAAGTACAATTAGGCAAACATGCAACTGTCGTAGGCCGCTTCTTGCTACCTGTAGCCCCTGGGGGTTTACCTAACAGAAAACATGTAAGCCTAAAATGTCTGATAGTGAATATTAAAACTGAAAGATGCCAAAAGATAAAGTTAAGTAGCAAAACAGACAAGTCTAAAAACTGTAGATTATTGTAGCCAGACTTTTTAATAATCTTTGGATGTTAACAGTAGAATTATAGGGCGAGTCAGAAAAGAATGGAAGTCTTTTGTATTTATGTCAAAAGAATGCAATGAAAATATTAACCAGATATCAGGTACAATTAGGCAAGCTTGTAACTGTTGTAGGCCGCTTCTTGCTACCTGTAGCCCCTGGGGGTTTACCTAACAGAAAACAAGCTAGCCTAAAATGTCCGAAAGGTGAACGTTTAAACATAATGGTGTCAAAAGATGAAATTAAGTAGCAAAACAGGCAAGTCTAAAATCTCTAAAATTATTGAAGCCAAACTTTCTAACCATCTCGGGATATTGACAGCAAAATTTGTAGAAATATTTGATCAAAAGTACACCTTTGAATCCTCTTGACTCAAGTTTATTGTAAATAAATTTGGTTCTTGATGCAAAGTCCTGAAATTTAGAACAAATACGACCAAATCTCAAAATTTGTGACAAAAATGTATTATATCCAATAGTATCAGAAATATTACTGTCCGGGAAAGGATAATTAACTACTTCAAAGTTAAACTCATCTATTTTGTGATAGACTTTAATACAAAACCTGTCATTAGTGACCTGAATATCCAAGTCCAAAAACACATCTCTGAAACCATCTGAATTGTTACCCTCCAAAGGGATATCTTTTGGGTAAATTTCTTTAGCAATTTCACTGAAATTTTGTACATTTACACAAGCAATGTCATCAATATATCTTGCGTTGTTTGATATTTTTGTAGCCATTTGAAAGTCCTTTTTCATCAATTTATTCATATACTTAAATTCAAGCCAGGTTAAATATAAATCTGCCAGTAAAGGGGAGCAGTTGCTACCCATTGGAATGCCTTTTATTTGTTGAAAAACCAGTGGTCCGCATTGAACAAAAGTATTATCCAAGAGAAATTTTATAGCATCTATCAAAGTTTCAACAGTGTAAGATTTAACGTTACTTTTTGAATATTTATTGTGTGACCAGTATGCTTGCTTTGTTTATGAATTAATATTTATGTATGGTTTACCATTATGTTTAAACATTTTGCTAATTGATTCTGAAAGTGAACTTTTGACTTCATTTATGGGTAGATTTGTGTACAGTGTAGAAAAATCAAAACATTTGATATTTTTTGCCTTTACATCTTTGATTTTAGATACAAACTCGGAAGAATTATTAATACTCCAAAAACAATTTATTTAACAGTTTCTAGAAATTGCATTACAGTATTTACGAAAATGATTCCTAATTGCAGTCAAACACAATGTTACTTCTTTTGATAATTGCTTTGTAGTACATTTTGAAGCACCAGCTATGAATCTAGATTTAAAAGGGTTTTTATGTAATTTGGGTATCCAGAACAAAAGTGGAATAGAGGAGTCCTCTTCAGAAATTTTGATATTAAAATTCCTTTTCATCTCATCTTTACGTGCATCAATCAAATTATCAATGGATTGTTTGTGTAATTTATAAACGTCATTTCCTCTTATGTCTGAAATATTGTTTATACCAAGTTCCTTTTTCAAAACATCCAGATAATATTTTTTGCAGATGATCCCCAAATTGTTACCTGCCTTATCTATGTTAGTGACTACAAATCTATCTTGTAGTTCTTTGACTGCTTTAGAAACTTTAGGCTGTTTTGGATTAACCGTATTGAAATTCTTAATGTGGGATTTGTAACGATAAATTCTATTTCTAAAGACTCTTTTCATGTTTGATAACCATCCTTCAAATTTCTGAAATTCCATTTTTTCTTTCTTTGCCCATTTCATACAGTAGGAGTATGTTTATTGAGTATAATTTTCCAAATCAGCACATACCTCTTACATTAAACTGATCCGATTCACAAATAAATTCCAGCATTGCTAAAAAAGGTTCCAGTTATCACTTAACACTTACATGCAATTTTCGTGCACCCTAACACTGTGTTAAGGTGCAAAATTTATTTAAACAAAATGCTGTGCAACCAGTCGAAACAGTCATGGATTTCATCTATACGTTCATTTCATCCGAGTGTTATATGTCGAAGTAAATAAAAATAAATAAATAAATAAATAAATAAATAAATAAATAAATAAATAAATAAATAAATAAATAAATAAATAAATAAATAAATAAATAAATAAATAAACACGGACAGGTGCATGTTACATAACGTAATTGTCAATGTCAGTCTGCAAGAGAATTACGAATTGTATTGTTATATTTTGCCATTAACGCTGAGACATTATAGCCTATACATGTATTATACTTAAACTACCAGAAAACATACTTGCGACTTTGGCTGTCTGCAGCCAACTGGTAAGTAGATGCCTTGTTTAACTCTTTAGGCTGTCAGGTTATAGAACCATCATTGTTGCATCACAGTGAGAAAGTGTGGTTTGAATCAATAGGAGATCCCAGGATGTTTAAATCCCCGAAACAAGCAACTCCTTTACTTAATGACGCACTGACAGGCGTTAAATGAGAGGGGTGTGTGTATGACAGAATTAAGAAAGTTTGCAACTGGCATGAAAAGAAGAGAAAACCACAAAGGTGTGTCATGTACTATCTTCACATTTGTAGCAAAGAGACAGCATGTAATCAAAACAGGCACATATCCAAGCATGACTTCACCGGCAGGCATTACCATTCTTAAATACTGATATATAGTCATTGAGTTTCTCCCACTCTTTTTGTGACTCTGTTGAACGTGGAACAAACACAGCACGGATGCAAGAATAATGGCAGCGGATACCATTGACAAAAACAAAACAAAGACGTATTTAATCCACCAAAGGTCCCTGTGTGTGGAGAATAATATACCACCAAACAAGCATGCCGTTTTTATATTGAATGCTAATTTATCTATTAAAAATCCGGGAATGACCACAATGCCTGTGATAGTTGCCCAAGTAAATCCAAAGATGACCACCACAAGACTACCACAAAAACTCAGTTGTTTTACTTTGAACACCAGTACTATGGCAATAAATTGATTTATGATCTTTATCAGAGATGTGAATGTTGTGAAGAGGAATGAGACTGTGGAAAAAATCATACTTAACCTACACCATATGCTTTCACAAAAATATAAAGATGACAGGTGGAATTCCGCACCAAAATATTGGTCAGCTATAATATATATGCTAAGGTAAACCGGTATGAATCCACCTGACAAAGGATAACACAAGGTTAGTAGATTCAATGTGAGTGTTTTCCAAACGGCTATTCTCTCGATAAAAACCACTATGTTAAACACCGTGCATAATATTAACCATAGAACTGTGCACCACTGTAGAAAGCTGGTATTAAGAAGGCGTGAACAGTGGGATGTCACGTCAGTCTTTGGAGTACATGTTTTGGCATTTCTGGCAAGACAACACAAGGAATACACGTCACTTGCAAGAACCTCTATTTTGTTTAAATCAACCAGTGTGTTCCATTCAATTTTAGACAGTTTGTTTCCGGTCAAATTCAATATATTCAAACTTTCCAGCCCCTCAAACATGGGTTTATTTATATATGATATCCTGTTAAATGAGATATCCAAACGTTTCACATTTCTAGTACCAAGAAAACATTTATCTTGCAAAACCTCTATGCCCAGACTACCTAGATCTAGTATTACGATTGAGCGCAGACCAACAAACGCTCGTGTGTAAACTGCTTGTATGGGATTACCATTTAAAACAAGTTTGTCCAAAAACAGGAGACCATAAAAGGTGTAGCTATTTATTAGAGATATTTTGTTACACTGGAGAAAGAGCTCACGTAATTGCTTACACGATGTGAATGCTTTAGCATGCAGGGTATTTATACGATTGTGAGAAATATCTAAACGATAAAGAAGCAACAGAGAAATTGAAGATTTAACATCCCATGCTTCCATATCACTTCCTGACAGTATTATGCCTCTAACCATTTCTATATACATCCAATTTGAAATGGAAGAAATATTTGTATGTTGACACATAATTGTATAGCCCATGCAAATACAAAACCCTGGACAGTTTATCATTTTACACAACATTTCGTCATCCCTAGACCGCCGACAATGGACTTTGTCGTCGCAAAATTCAAAGGGGTGAAGACACGTATCTTCATCTTTGCAACGAAAATGATTAGGGCATCTATAAAGCCGGCAATCATATTCTTCAATGCCATTCTTACAATCCCATTTATTATCACAAATGTATCTTATAGGAATACAGTAGGAATTAGGACATTTGAACATATGAGGACATTTCATATGTTGACAATTTTGCAAGTGAGCCCCATTGGTACAGAACAGTAATTGATGGGGATGCATGTAATCAAACAAACAAGCAGTCCATCGAGGATAACAAGGTGATTTATAAGTTTCAAAGCATGGAAGATAATTTACATTTTCACATGCCAAAATTGATTGTAGTTTTTTCTTTGATTTTGATGTCAGTCCTTGCTTATCGGATGACATTCTGAGTTTAAGATCCGACTTCTGTTGATTTATGTTGGCATTAGGCAGACCAATATTACATTGCGTTTCATCTGATCCATCTTTGCAATCCAAATTTCCATCACACAATTTTGACAGGACTATGCAACCAACAAGGACACACTGAAAATACAGAGGGCCACATAAACACTTCAAGTTTTGACAATAATGTACACATGTATGTACATCAAGTGGGACTAATTTCCCTTTAAAGAGGCTACAGGTGGCCTCACAATTTTCTTCGTCTGTCCCTTCTGTACAGTCTTTGTGTCCATCACAGATATGATGACTCAAAATGCAAACATCATTTACACACTTAAATGTTCCAAATATACATGCACTTGGGCGAGCTGTCATTCCAGTTTCACAAAGAACACCTTTTGAGTTGTATCCGAAGGAAGTATTTTTGTTTTTACAGGATGCTGTTAATACTGTCAGAGGAGGTATAGAGACATCTAATGTGAAAAGTGTCAGAACATGAAAATAGTAGCGCTTGTAGTCATCAGATGTAAATTGAGTTGGTTTGATCAGATATGCCTCAGCTTTTCGTTGCCGATGTGTAGTTTCGTCTTTATAAACGTATACCCAAGCCCAAAGACTGATTAAATGCCACTTCCAAATGTCAACTGTGAAAAGCAATTCAGATAAATATCTCCACATTTTATCCCGCTTGTCTATGTGATACCAGTACTGTGCCATGCTTGGTTTGACATTTGGTTCACTTACTATTGAGGGCCATGGTTTTTGCCTCATCCAGATATTTGCTATTTTGTGAATCCTCTTGATGACGTCTGATGCTATGCCAGCAACAGGGTGACCAATGCACAGGTTGCTCGCTACAGTGATATTTGAGATGATGTTTGGCAGGAAATACAACCACAAGCAGTGGTTGTCCACTATAAACCAATATGTTTTACATATATATTTACTTATATTCATACTCAATCGAGAAACATGTTTCCCTTTCATATTAAGCAATTGATTCTCGCATATATAAGAAGAGTTTGGGTGTTGGACGTTACAAGGCAAGGTAAACCAGTTGGTACTGCCGAGAGAAGAAATTAAAATCATCCCCACACATTTTCCGGCTTTCCAATGGGGCTGCTTGAAACGAAAGGCTTGCTGCACGTGGGGCAAATCAAATTTTGATGCAACATTTGTGTAACGTACGGCTATTTGAGCCCACTTCTCGGGATTATGCCATTCTGAATATGTAAGAGGAGCCCCATTTATCCAAACAGCTCTTCTCTTCTGTCAAACATATGTGTTGAATAATAGGTTAAAGCAATGATGAATGGCGAGGAATATATGTACATCGTGCTTCAGTCCAATTTTGGGTTATAGCTCAAAGATTTAAACATTAATGGTGTGATCTACAGAACAGTCCGATTACGACTCACTTTTTAATACAATTGTTCACGTCTCGTATTGAAGTTTCTAAAACCACCATTAAATATACTCACTACGGAAAACCAAAGGCAAACGATGACAAATGTATATATTCATATGGGCTACAGGTTTTATTAACATAAAACAATAACCTTCAAAATAACTACATATTCCATGAGGCGCAAAGTCACCATATAATGATTTGTTATTACATAAACTTAGTATTTTAATAACTTTATAATTCGAATGGCAATGTAGGGCGGGATTGGGACAGAAAATCAACAAAATGGCAACGTGGAGCACAGTAGGGCGTGTGGTTTTATACCTCTTAAGGTCACGTGACCAATGGGTCAAAGAGGGCAATACACTTTAAAGCCCCGGATGTGTATTTTTAAGCCGGTCGCTATCTAACTAAGGTTAATACCATTAACCCAGCATTAAATATACTCACTACGGAAACCAAAGGCAAACGATGACGAATGTATATATTCATATGGGCTACAGGTTTTATTAACATAAAACATTCACCTTCAAAATAACTACATATTCCATGAGGCGCAAAGTCCCAAGCGAGTAACGAGCAAATAGCCCAAGGTAGATGTAGTATATATTTTATACCTTATTTTAGCGCGGCTAGCCGCCTAGCAAAAGTTGCATTATGCTGTAAATCACGAATATATAGAGAATATGTGCCAGAGGACCAACCCCCTAGAGACTGTATTTCCCAGTCTCTAAAACCGGCGGCCCCAGCTGCAGTAGCTGCCCCCGCACGCAAAGAATGGGAAGAGAACTGTGAGGGCTCAAAATTCAGAGCTGATACAAGCTGTTTTATTTTAGTGTTCAACGTAGATTTGCGGAGAACTGACCCATCTTTAAATTGAAATAAAGGGCTCTCGGCAAAAATGGGAAAAAGGGAAGCCCGAACTTCCAGATAGTGCCACATGCTACACACAGCACATACATTTGAAGCTGAACAACCAATAAGCTTCGTGAACCCGTGAGGTTTCGTTTTAGATCTGCTGACTGACACTAACATTGAGCGCAAACCTTTACTCGTGCTGAAAGAAATATAACCCACTAATAATGGCGGGAAAATTTGGCATCCCGATTCGTCCCACTCCATCGCATACTCTGCTCCACGTAAAGCCGCAAAAAATCCCAAAGAGAGGGCTGCTCGCCAAACTAAGTCGTCATAATTATGACTCAGCAATGAAATGATATTAACAAGTACTTGGTATGTAATTGGCCATTTACGCGACGGACCCACCCCTGCTTCATCTATTGCTTTCAGCAACAGACCAAACCGGGGAGAATCAATCGGTGGAGGAGACAAACCATGCATAACATGTAATGAACGAATGGCTGATAAATACACATGTAAAGAAGTAGCCTTTATAGATCGAGTCCTCGATGATAAGGCTGTTGATTGAGTATATGCTATAAATCTTAATAACGTATCTTCTGTCGCAGGCATCGGAGAGAGATTGTACATCTCACAAAAATGAAAATACTGTCTTTGAACTGCACTGTATGTCCGATTAGTTGATGGTCTCAAAGATGAAGATAGTAAATCAGTCACTACTCGATCAAGGCCTGTAATAAAGTAATTAATACATACTTTTTAATAATACCAAAGTCCGTCTAAGTTCAAAGGTTCAGGCCATGTCATGTATTTATCTGCTTTTGGATGAGCAAGTTTAAATGCATCGATCTGAAGCTTACTTCACGAATCGGCCGGATTTACCAAAGTATTGATACACAAACTTCTGTACTCTATGTCATATTGTGCTAATAAATAATAGAGAGATCGAACCAAGATCATAATTTCATTGTCTTTGGAATACGCGTTATTGGTGATATGTACAATGGCTTGGTTGTCAATATGAAAATTTATTCTGCGACCTCTTAATGAAAGTCCCAATGTAGCTATTGCCATTAACAGGGCTAATAGCTCACGAAAAGTAATTGAATAAGTTTTGAAAATCTTAAGATGACCAGTGAAACTGCGGTAAAACCATGAAGAATCGTGCAATCCCGAGAGAGCTCTGTCCGATGCATCTGTATAAATGTTGAGTGTTGTGCTATCGGACCACTCAAGCGGAAACGTTGACACGCCGTTGTGCGTATTAATGCACTGAATCCACCATTGTATATCACTCCGAGCTGCCTGATTTAAATTTATCGTGATGATAAAGCTGCTTTGCTTTCTTGGACAATTCAATTAACCTCCTGGTAAATGTTTTCCCACATCGCACTACACGAGCACAAAAAGTGAGTTTTCCTATTAATGACAAAAGTTCACGCTTGGTACACTTTTTAATTGCACACCATGACTGCAACAATTGACACATTTCATCCAATTGTTCTGTGGAAATCATAAGTTGCTGATTCTCGTTATCAATTACAATGCCTAGAAATTTCAAATGTGGTGTTGCCAAAACTATTTTGGTTGGTTGCACTGCAAAGCCTGCTTTAGCACACACATCCATCATAATTTTTAGAATTTCGTTGCACTCTTCTTCCGACGATGCAAAGGTTGCATAATCATCCATATATCGCACGATGTTTTTTGCACCATTTCTTTCCATCATGAACTGTAATGCTTTCCCAAAGGTATCAAATCGCGCTGGAGAGGTACGTGTACCAAATTCAAGTACAGTACTGAACCAATATTCTTTATCACCGCCATCTGGGGGTTGCCAAGTAAATCCCTGCCAATGCCAATCTTGGGGTCGTACAGTCACGTGTTTAAATGCGTCTTGAAGATCCAATTTGGCACCATAAACCACTTAACAACCAGTGGTCTGTCTGATATTTTGGCATATTTTAACTGCGTCATCTATTGACTGAAATTTTACAGTGCATTCATCTGGATCAATAAAGTCATTAATAGATTTACCCGGCGGGTATGAAAGGTCATGGATGGTTCTCACTTTCCCTGAATGTTTCTTTTTCAAAGCTCCTAGTGGGCTGCTAACAAAATTATCAAAAGGCTCACTTGAAAAAGGTCCAATGAAACGTTGCTTTTCTGCGTCGAACACTATTGTGTGTCTCACCTCCGTGGCAAATTTGTAAGCGGATGGCCAGTTAGGCTTCTCCCGTGAACTCTGAGCACCAGTATATCCTATAGATGAACCATAAGTCATGTAATCCATAACAGTGTTTACAAAATCCTGGTCTGGGTGGTGTGTTAACTCCTCCCGCCAATAAGAATAATCTAACGGGGAAAATACTGTTACTGTCCCATTGTACACGCACGGCGACATACATGGAACTTTGACACCACGTGAAAACGCCATATGCTTATCTATTAACTGGTGACGGGGCTGCCCGGGGCGGGGCTGACCCTCCAGAAGCCCTGCTGTGGGCACAGTTTCCGTACTTAATGCAGTATTCATAGGGCATTTCCCCTCTGCAGACTCTGCATGCATGTATACGTCGACAGTTGGCAAAGTTACATTAAAGCACGTTGAAATTGTTGCATACTTCTTGGGACGGTGGACCTCTGGCTTGTTGCTGTGCACTAGACCCTTGTTGGTTCTGACCGCGGGTACCCGACCCCCCCCCCCCCCCCGTGCTGCCGGCGTCGGAGCCGCGGGAAAAGGACATTCGTCAAACCTGGTATGATAGAAAGATTTGCAACTGGGACATCGAGGGGCCATAGATCTTATACTAGTAAGGTCAAATATTGTATTCAACAAGTTATGATCCAGATTTTTAGAGTGTATTGATTTCCCTGATAGATTTGCTCGATGTCTCATATCAAAAAGGACCACTGCGGGCCAGATATACTTTCAATCAAACTGCAGCATCGATACTTTGTAATCGGTCATTGAATTATAAACTGCTAGGCCATGGTAGTTGACCATCAGTTTTTCGTAGTTTTGCCACGCTTCCAACCAGGTAGCATAATTAAAATTTTTTCTCTAAGCAGTCTTACGTCTATAGGCCACACTTCCATCCGTATCTAAATATGACTGGATCTCATTAATCTCGCTTGAAAATAACAAACTGGGTAAGAATTCTGTAAGACAGACGTACTCACCCGCTAGTGCTGTTCTAATTGTCTTATCCGTCAAACAAGGTACTACTCGGTATGGTGTAAGATCCATGCTACTGTCCACTGGCTGAAGACCACGTATAAGTGGTTGTGAAACTGCTGAAGTATTTTGTAACTGATATGATGGTAAACTTTGGCTCTGCGGAAGATTATATCCTGAAATATCCACATTGGACACAGGTGCGAAGGACTGTGGAACACCTGTAGTATTTGGCTGCTGATACGTTGTTAAACTTTGACGTGGTGGACCTGAAATACAAAATCCAGGATGCGGAACGGCACTATCCGGAACCACTCTGTGGCCCACACCCTGAAGGACTGGTTTCGCTGCTGGTTCTGGTTGAACGGTAGCCTCGGCACCATTGACAGCTCTGTTATCGCTGCACATAATCAGGGACATTTGATGTTGTAACATCGCGACATGGGCTGCCAAATCACTCACTGTTGTAAATGGCATATCCACATGTTTATTGTCCTGGTTTATGAAGGGATTTCCACTTATGGGAACGGGTGAATCTACCACTGAAGTTGCACCGTCTTTCTTAGGACTACCTGTCCCTGTAATTACTAAACCAGGTAAATTTCTTTCCGCATGTGTTGCCTTATCAATGTGGTCTGTAGTTGTGGAGGTTCCCTGGTCGCCAGGTGAAGATTCAATCTTTCCATTTGTAAGAAATAAATTAGAACATTGTTTCGGTCCGTATGGTCCCTTGTGGCTTCTCAAAGGAACTCGGCAAACTGAACAGCATCTATCCTTTTTCTTGTTTTTGTGCCTAGTCATTTTGTTAGTAGTTAATAAAGTTCCAATGTTATATGGTTGCCGGACACCACAGAGAAGAACGTTCGGAGTTTCCACAGGACTGGACGAAGACACCACGAGGCTCCTGGGACGAGGTTAGTGACGACTGCACACAACAAAATCAACAAAATGGCAACGTGGAGCACAGTAGGGTGTGTGGTTTTATACCCCCTAAGGTCATGTGACCCATGGGTCAAAGAGGGCAATATACTTTGAAGCCCCGGATGTGTATTTGTAAGCCACTCGCTATCTAACTAAGGTTAATACCATTAACCCAGCATTAAAACTTTACATTTTCTTAGCCTCTTACCATCCACAGATCAAAACCAGGAAAATATTCGTAGGCCACACCATGAACAATTACGATTACGACTCACTTTTTAATACAATTGTTCACGTCTCGTATTGAAGTTTCTAAAACCACCATTAAAACTTTACATTTTCTTAGCCTCTTACCATCCACAGATCAAAACCAGGAAAATATTCGTAGGCCACACCATGAAAAACAATTGCCAAAAAAACAGTGAAAGACCGTGTCTCAAGCATTTTCAGATCAAATATGATCATGTGCAAACTTGGGAACACTCCATTGTGTTCAGTCCACCTTGTTCATTTTCATCCGTGCACATCGCAAACAGTGCTAATAACAGGTGTCCTTGTGGTGCAACTGTCCTACAATGCATCGTGTCATGTCCAAGGCGGCACTCACCTGATTAGCAGTGCAATCGTGTCACATTTGGATTTTTAACTAACAATGAAACTGCTTCAGGCACATTCAAGTTAAAAAAGTAAGCCACGTTTTATGATAACTGCTTCAGGCACAACCGAGCAGGCAGATTAAAGTTAGAATAGTAAGTCTTGTAGAAACACTTTAACGGAGGTTTGCTGTGATAACTGGGAAAACAGACACCTGGTACCGAGCGAAGTATTACAACAACGGTCACCAAACAGCTGTGGGTATGCAGCTATGCTCTTTCCCCAACCCAAGTAAACCCTCCAGACAAGTTAAAATAAAGTGCTGTGTTAAGTTGACTTTAATGCAAAATAATGTAACACGACGGTCACTTTCATGCTAAAATCTTTCAGGGTCGATCAATTTTGATTAGGGAAGTGTGGCTTGAAACCTTGTTTTATGTGTGTTATAATTTTTCTTTTCGGGGAGGGGGGGGGGGTCGGGACTTTTCAATTGGGTAGGACGGGTTACTGGAACTGCATATAAATTTTTGTTACGCCTTAAGTAACTTGGACATTTATTGAAACATGTTAAAAATGGATATTCTTTCCCCTTTTACATACTACCTCCTTTGACGTCAGCTTCATTTGTTACCAAGGCAGAGGGTATGTAGAGTCATGGTGCAGAAATATAAATGGTACACAGCACAAGTTTGACGAAATGGACAATAAGTAGTATCCTAGTGAACGCTGTTGAGACTGACTCCAATGCACTGTAATTGAATTGCGGTCTACCTGAGAGTGTAATTTGCAAAATCTGGATTCCTCATCCTTTGGTGGGCCTTTTTTGTTGCTGAATAAAATTTAACTGCAAAGATGTTCAGATCATATTACTCTATTATGTTACCAATGTAAGGCTTCCGTCCAATTTTCATAAATGTAAAAAAAAAATGGTACGCAAAGCAGGAACATGTAATGTACAGGAATCAGTAAATTGCATGGTGTGATGGAAAACAAGGCCTAAAAAATTCTGTACGAGTTCATAGCTACCTTTGAAATTGGATAATATTATCAAATCAAAGAAAAATACAAACAGTGTTTCGTACATGTGTTTCTACTCCTAAGACACCCACCCCCCCCAAAAAAAAAGAAACGAACGAAAAACAAACAAAAAAAAACAAAACACAGAAAAACTAAAAAAAAAAAAAAAAAACAACAAAAAACCACAAAAACCCCCACACACACAAAACAAAAACAAAACAAAACAAAACACAAAAAGTCTGCCGTTCAAAAAACTAAACAGCTCATGCTGATCTGACCTTAGCTTGTTTGCAAAATCAAAGTTGCAACTGAATAGACCTGTGTTGAGCTGAGAGTATATCACATTTAGAAACATATTTAAGATTTGTCTAAAGATAACGTCATTAAAAATTTTAATTCTAGTAGAAAATGCGAAATGGAAGAATGTTTAAAGAGAACATGAAAAAGAAGGTTGCTACTTGGTGGAAGCAATACATGATATTCAGCATTAGAATACCCATGGATTGTTACATTAATGAATAGGAAAGGTTTCAGGTGAATCTGAGTGACAGTTGTGGAGTAGTTTAAAATGGCAAAAACACACCTTAAGACATAGAAAATAGGAAATACTTGCAGCGCCATCTGGTGAGTTAATTCCCTATGAGTGTCCCTGTGTGATATCAATGCAATTGGGTTAAATGTTTTGGAGAAGAAGATTTTTTAAGATTTTCAAGACCCACCCGGGAACATCACCACAAAGTTCGAATTTGGAATTTGGATGACGGTTTTAGAGAAGAAGTCGAAAATGTGAATCAGCATTGGAATGCCTATAGACTTACATAGAAATAAATAGTAAAGGGGCATTTACCAATAAGTACCTGAATTAAAAACACCATTTAACTTCAAGAGTCAAAAGCAACAGCATCTAGTTAACAACTTTGTATGACTTTTTAACAAGACACATATACAGCAAGATACAGAAGAAGATTTTGTAATATTTACCTTCTCCACAAAAAATGGATAAAATAAATTAAAAAAATCACAAAAAATCCAAATATCACTGGAGTGTGACAAGTGAAACAAAATCGATAGAAACCCATCCCAGGTACATTGCCATTAAGTTTTAAGTGAATCTGGCTAATGGTCTTGCAGAAGTAAAAATTGTAATGTGAAAGGAAGGATAGACAGGTGACGAACGTCTCAGGCTCCTAATAGCTCAGCCTGAACAGCAAGTCAGCCGCGCTAACAAACAAACAAAAAGACACCCAACACACACTAAAACTGTCAAATTTAAAAGTCTAGTTCAGTGGAAATGGAAACGATTGTTCAAATTGCAAAGGCATGGCTCAATTATAGGGATGGTCAAAACTATGAAAATAGGCCACGTTATATAACCTGTTTGGAATAATTTACTTAAGATAAAGTGCTTTTAATCCACTACAAATTATGGTTGCACAAATTATAAGATCCAAAAATAATGATTTTTCCTATTATTATTAATAACCACACATGGAAGACCTTGGGAGGATTCCCTTGAGGCATAATAAACTTTTTCAAGAAGCAAAAGTGATGCCATGTGGCTTATACATATGATATAGCACCATTTAGTTATCATTCTGGATGATGCGACCTAGAACACAAGTTTGATAGACTTATGGTTTACGTTTTTCTTATTAATGCTACATAGGAGAATAGTGTGACCACAGTTGCAAGAGTAGTTGTGTGGGGTTTCTGTGACAATCCATAGAGCATAGGTAATGGATAGATAACTGTGCAAATTCCTCATGCTTATGTCCCATTCCTCACATAAAGAAACCATTGAACACCATACCAACAGACTGGAGGTAGATGGTGATCTGGTAAAGTAAATTAAACAGTAAAATAGCTTAACGAAAAAGACAAAACAGATTTGCCACTACAACATACAAGGCAAGTCTTACTATACAAAGCATGATTGTGTGAAACCATTGGCCAATAGCAAGTGACAAAGTTGGTCTAACTTTGAAATCTGATAGTTTTACCTGTTCAGTACACATGCTTTAAAGCTGGTAAACCAGTGTCCCCTTAATTAAGTCTTCCAAACAACAGAAACGTGATGATATAAGGAAATTTCTACATGGCAAATCTTCTGTTGTCTCACAGACACAATTCTCATCCTAAAAATTAGGTGAGGAGCGAAAATCATGTGCCCTGAAGTGGTCTAGATTCCGGTCGTTGGTGGAAGCTTGATAAGCCATAGAAAACATTCCAATTTGTTGAACGTAAAATTACAGTAGGGTTAATTGAAGTCAATGGAGTTCCAGGATTGTTAAAAGGGTTATACTCTGAGACCAGCTTGATAATGGGCTGGAGATTTGTAGGTAAAGCTCCAATGCCCAATGACAGGCAAATAGGTGAGGAATTTTTAATTCACCTTTTCACTTCGTCTCTGTCTAAAAGGTCACCCTGAATTAATTGTTTCATGTTTGGAAGGAATTTACTGAGTTTCTGGGTTAAAAGAAAATTTAGATACGACGAAATTACTTAGAATTGGTAGTATAAAATATACAGATTAGACTACAGACACAAAAATGGCACACAGGTCATTAATGATAATGTAACTATTTTAAGTATTGAACATTCCTCAAAACCACGTGAAATAGAACAACTAAACTATGAACCACAGAATATGAAATGCATAAAATAATCAAGCTTTGGCCAAAGAAAAAATAAATATTACTTGGCAAGACTGTCATAAATTCACTGAACATGTCCCGATGCATTCATTAATGATAATGTAACTATTTTAAGTATTAAAAATTCCTCAAAACCACGTGAAATAGAACAACCAAACTATGAACCACAGAATTATGAAATGCATAAAATAATCAAGCTTTGGCCAAAGAAAAAAAAATAATATTACTTGGCAAGACTATCATAAATTTACTGAACATGTCCCGATGCATTCATACTGCATCAGTAGTCCCAGAATAGTCCCCTCAAATATTTAATAAAAAGGCGGAAAAGCTTATCGTCAGCAATCTGAAACAAAAACCCTGATAAGGGTGACAAAAAATATATGATTGCATGAAGAAAAAACTGAGGAGGTATAGGTTTACCTTAGATTGGGGGCACAAATATAAGCATGTGTGCAGATAAAACGAGTATTTACAAACCCTAACATAACATGGACAGATTTAGTTATATGTCTTCTTCATGGCAGTGATATAATATATATATATATATATATATATATATATATATATATATATATATATATATATATATATATATATATATATATATATATATATATATATATATATATATATATATATATATTGAAGATAATTCGAGCGATGGCTAGACAACATGGAATACTCTTTATACCGAAATATTGTTATGTCACGCTCAAATGAAGACAAGGCAAATCAAGCCAAACTCTGCTCCTGCCATAAATGACATTTTTTAAAAAACTGAAATGCAAAACAGAGATGAAATGCATAAAATCTCATTACTGAGCACCCACCAATATGCGTTCAGTGCGGATTACTCATCGAAATTGCATTGCTTAGAATGACTGACGGATGGCTCTATAATATAAAAATTACAATTGTCAAATAAATGGGTTCATATATATGGAATTAGAGAAAGCCTTTGCTACTGTGGTCCATCAGCTTTCGTTGGAGCAACTCTCTGGGTACGGTATGTGTGGGGATTCTGGTACTGGTTTTGTACTTACCAGCCCAACGGATCACCCAAGGTTGATGGGCATGGTAAACATCGAAAAGTACAGGGTATCACAGTAGGGGTGCCCCAGTGGTTGATCTGGGAGTCTTTGCTGTTCAACCTGTGCATAAATGATTTGCTAGACGGCCTCAGTGAGTCAATTCATATGCATGCTGACGTCAGCACAACCCTAACCTCACACAAAACTATTGGTGCACCTGAGGCCAAATTATCACAAAAAATTAAAAATGTTGCTAAACGGATGGCAGTACAACAAACATAATGTGCACATTGGCAAAACAAGAGTCCACCTAATTTGGTCCTACAAAAAGGTAACCAAAGACACCAAAATTACAGTGGTGTACGATGATTCAACGTTAGGCCATCTATAAACTGTTAATTTACATGCAGCACATATTGACAGCAACTCAACATGGCATGACCATTTTGAATACATCTGCAGAAAGTTGTCACAAAAACTGGAGTCGTTAAGACGCTAACATGACATCCTCAGTGACTTTATCCTGAAATTAGTATACAACAGAACAGTTTTGCCACACATGGACAATGCATGTACGGTATGGATTAGACGGTCCAATGCAAGAAATATTGATAGAAATGCAAAACTTGAGAAAAAGGCTGCCAGAGTGTTATGTAATGTTCGTGATATAGACTACAGATCTTATCTGTACCATCAAATGGTTCCTTTTAAAGGCAGAGTGTCATATAGTTGTTACTCTATGATGTATAAGATTTTAAACAATATCACCTCATCATATTTGTACGCTTTTAAGCCCATTTGATCAATTTATCATCTTAGCACGACGTCTGAAGCAGAGGGTAATCTACATTCAGAAAAAAACAAGAACTTTTGGATTTGAAATCAGTAGACTATGGAATAATTTACCTTGCAAAAGCAAGTAAGCTGCGACAATGAACTTTTACAAAACCAAACATTTTCACTTGTATTTAATTATTCTTTTTAGAGAAATGGTGTATTAATTTAAGCATATTCTTATGCGTCCAATCATTATTGTGAAATGTAATGGTAGTTAGCTTATGCAAGATAGTTTTTTTCATATTACACAAATAATAGCTAATTTACAATATTAGAACAACTTTGAAGATGCCCATCTGCATGGGTACTTTTCTCATTCGGAGTTTCGAAGGCCATCGATGTGTTTTTACGTGTATATGTATGCACATCTTTTCTTCGTCGAATAAAGCTGAGTCTACATCTGAGCCTGATTCAAGTCTACTGGATATTGTCATAAAGATATAATCGCCTGCATAGAACCATGTTTTGATATAAGACCCTGGTAAAGCCTTTTTCTTTTGCAAAGAAAAAAAAACCATTCATCTTAGCCACTTTACTTAAAACTTGGTTAAAGTGTTCCTTTCTGTATGATTGCCAAAATGACCATGTTCCTTCTTATTGGAATGTCGAGTTCAGCTACTAGTAAAAGTGGGGGAAATAACAGATAACGGCTTTAGATATGTAAGTGGGGTATGGGTTAAGGAATACAAGATTGAAACCTCCAGTAATATCCATGTCCTTCAAGATAAGATAATTTCTGAATATGGCATAAGAAACTTTAATGAGTCACATTATGTACAAGTTTAAGTTAAACATGACCTGGGAATTATTGTGCTTAAAACTTAATCGTCTATGTTCAAAACTTTACCACTAGAATATATTACCATAATGGACTATTCTACAGCTTATTGTACAAAGAATGGTTACTAATATGCATGTAAACAAAACGTTGTTACCGGAACAAAACGATGCATTGTACAATGCAGAAATTCTGCATTATATTGTTTTAATGTGTTGATTTTGCAAACTGCTCACTTAAATTCCTTTTTGTGCAAAACTTGAGTTGTTCAGGTAACATTATGTTTCTTAGAAATACAATCTATCCTGCTTATTTTATTTTTGTATAAATAACAAAAGTCGGCATTAGAAAACACTAAGTACGACGAAATGAGGATTTGACGCAAATCTTATATGTAACGGAGTATTCATAACAAAATACATACGCCATGATTGTACAATCCTATATAAATAAAGGCTGCTAGCAACAGGGACATATGTTTATAACGACAAGAAGATTGTATGATACTGGATATATATTGCAAAACTTTCAGCTGCTCTCGGTTAGTTACAGAGATTAACTGTTGCTTTGATACGGAACAGCGATGCTTTGCTTCCATCCAGCTTATACACCCTTGTAGTCTAGTAAACTCGGATAATTCCAGCGGCGGGTAAAGTGTTTCCAGATGATGAGGAATGCAACTAGCATTTATGCGTTCTGATATGGACCTGCCATACCAATTACATGTACACCGAGAGATGCACCAGCTATTATATCGGATCATAAAGTTCCACAAAATGTCGTTCTGTTTGAAAGGGAAAAAGTGTTTTGAAAAGAGGCTAAGCTTTATCCCACAATAATGGCTATGATGCATTGCAATGTGACTGATTTTAATTATCGCTACCTTTACGTTCTCTTCTTTGATTATATCTCCTGATAACCATCGAAAATCAACTGAATCGAATGTAAGCCATCTCCAATGTATAAGAAAGTGTTTGAGTTTAAAAAATCTGCCATCTTTACGTATATCCCATTCATCATAATATATAAACTGTTGAACTGAGAGCTCGATCTGTGCACATATGGAACCAAGTGATGGTAGTGACATCATCTTGAGATAGAATATGGATGATCGTTTTGGGCTTAGCAGCACAAATTGGCCACAAGTAACTGTCTTTAGCAAATAGCACCAATAACAGTACTGTTCCCTTAGTGGGATTGAAAAAGTAGAGTTATATTTCATCGTACTTTTATCGCATGTGTGATCAGTTTTTATTTTAATTTGTTTTTGGCAATATGTCGGAAGAAACCGATACTTGTGATCTATAAGAATGCTTATTTTTTCTCCTTTCAATGTAAATGGTTTTTTTGTGACCTCAAGATTAAATTTTTCAAAATAGAAGTTTGGAATGTTTAAAAGGCCAATAGAGGTTGTACAGTACAATTCAGAGCCAAGGTTTAAATATGTACTTGCGTCTTCATTAAAAGTTGCTGAGGCAATTAAAACAATCTGACCTTTCATTCCAAATAGCCAAACTGCAGAGAAATGAATAAAGTTGCTATAGTCAAACCTATTTCTCAAAAATATAAAACAGCCATGATATATTTTATATATTACACTGAATTCACATGATTGAAAAAAATTCAAACCATTGAACAGAACCACTTCAGCTTTTGTACACCTATAAGAATTTTGAGAGCTCCCAAATTCTACTCCGTAGCATGGTGTCGTTGCAGCCAATACATTGATCTGCACCAGCATGTTTGGTATCCAACTGTAGCATAAAAGTACGACTTGGGGTGATACTGATACAACTAGATAATCAGGGCCGCTGAACATGTTTATGCAAAATGGACCCTTTTTGGCTTGAGAAGAGACATATCCATCATAAACCACAAATCCACCATAATCACATGGCTGTTCATTATCGCCACTCCATAATACACTCAATATATGTAATTCTATTCTGCGTCCAGCAGAACAAGTTAAATACGTTATGCCTAAGGAAAAGTAATCAAAGTTCCTGCCTTTTAGAATATCCGGTGTTATGTTCAAGAAAAGACTAGAAGATCTCGAGATATACTGCTTATTTATCTTTTCAAATGGATACATTACACTCCCAAACATTGCTGTGATAAATCCAGGGACAATAAATGGTAAACAGCATGTTGTTATTGTGATTATATGTGAACTTGAGCAATACAATTTAGACTCGTGGTAAGATTTTTCTTGTTCCCATTTGCGTATGCGTATGGTTGTAAACGTCATCATAAAATGACCATCTTCACATTTAATCCACAAGGGTCGTCTGATAAAAACGTAAGAGACAAAAAGTATTTGGTGTTGGAGTCCTGGGGAAATGATGACTTTCCAATTATATTGTAGAACATTAGGCAACTTGCTCGATGCTTGCAAAGCTTCAATGGGTTTGCTGCTGGAAGAAAGTTTAATTTTGGATACATTACCACGAATCAAATTAAAGATTTCAAAAACAGTTTGATTTATTACTTGGAAACTCAGCTCGATATCTATCAATACAATCTGCGCATTCTGTTTCCTTACACCATATAATTCTACTCTTTGTAAGGTCAATCGGGCCAAGTTAGACATAGAAGTAATCCTAAACAGTGTCAAAGTACCACAAAATCTACCAAGACTTTTAATTCCATTGGAATTTCCATCAAACAACTCCACATTAAACATCACACAATTTTCATTCATCTTTGCAACCAAAAACTTTAAAAAATTAAACTGAATCCGGCTGCTATACGGGGCTGTAAAGGTCCACACCATTAACCGTGCACAAGCATAAGCTGCAGAGGCTGTTTCAAACATACTGAAATGTCCACAATGTAGCCGTATTAGTTCATTATATCCAGGTGCACAGATATTCCAGTGATGCTGTGAAGTCTGCTTTTCCTTCTGCGTTTGACTGGCAAACATTGAACACACATTTTTACAATTGTTAAAGCAATTGACATACGTATAGTATTTAAAATGTAGTTTCCCATTGAAATATACCATTTTCCAAATACAGCGCCAAATGATTTGGGCAATGTGTTGCTGTATCGTAACATCTTGTAAGTGATCGGAAAAACTGCTGCTTTTTGTTATAATTAGGTGAGAAGATGTGTAATGTGAGACATATCCTCTGACGCACAAGATATTTGTGAATGTTATTACTGGTACATTAAAACACAATACCTCACGCCAGCAGCATTCTCTTTGGAAAATTTTGATTGGGTCGCAACTATCAAAAATGTGTACCCAACGTGGGCAATCATCATCATGGCTCCAAAATATGTCATTCACGGTGAAATTTATGTGTGATCTACTTGTAGCAACTATTCTCAGAGAGAACTGCACCTTTTCTGCTTCAATGATGAACTGACCTATTGGCCTTCTTAAAACGCATAGTTTACAAATACGACTCTGGTCAATATTCAACTTGCATTCATCAGTATTCGTAAGTTTAAGTTGGTCGACCTTCGCTGATAACTGTTGTATTGTGCATAATTGTTGAGTAGTTATAGATAAATAGATTAAAGGCGTAATTGAATGCTTTAAGCAATAAATACTTAATATCCTTAAATGTAAATTTGGACAAGGTGAAGAATGCATATTGCAACACAAGTGTATATCACAAGAAAAGAATGACAGAAATAGGAAGGAAAACATGAAGAACTGCATTATTCTCACACGAAGTTAGACTTGGTAAGTTTCCATCATTCTCTTTTAGAAAACTGAAGTTGCATATATATATGTATATATATATGTATATATATATATATATATATATATATATATATATATATATATATATATATATATATATATATATATATATATATATATATATATATATATACATACATATATTTACATGTGTGTGTGTGTAACAGAATTTATAATTTGGCATATGTTTCAATGAGCTGTTTTGTCCATGTAATGTAACATCATAAATATCTGCATCTGCATAAAAAATTATCGTAGTGGTGGTCTATGGTAATGTAGTGATAATTGATTGATTTATTTATCAGAGCCGAAAGAGGAGACACACTCTACATGGAATTCGTGTGACGTACTACATTGAAAAGTAATTGGCCACACACACACACACACACACACACACACACATACATACATACATATATATATATGAAAATATATATATATATAAATACATATATATATATATATATATATATATATATATATATATATATATATATATATATAGAGAGAGAGAGAGAGAGAGAGAGAGAGAGAGAGAGAGATTTTAGTGCACACTATATCTAACACAGATGACTTTGTTTGCCTAAAATGGAAATTGTAGCCCATAATATTTAGCCCATATTGATGGCTTACACTTAAATGCACTATAGGAAGCGACCCCTGATTTCCTGTTAAGCTGCTTGGTGGCACACCTCCCAATTGTAAATAAGTTAATTGGCACGACAGCCTTTGAATCTTTATTTGAAATTCTTGCTACATTAACACTCTGGGTGACATGCTCGCCGGTGACACTGTGCCCTGCTGTCAGTTAGCCCGCTGACAGGGAGTGGTTTATCAATAATTGGACTATGTAGGTCAAACCCAACCTCAGTCTGGTTTTTCTTGCAATTTTTGTTCCTTTGCATGTGGGTAGTATGGCGTCTTACAACCGCTAATACATGGTCACTTTCAGCTGCCAGAATTCACTGTCAAGGTTCATCCTATCATGTTCCAGTTGTGTGCACATTGTTGCCAAAGAACAGTTATGTCAAATGAACAGATTTTTTGGAAAAGAATTCCAGTGTAACTAGGCATTTGGGTGATCTACCAAGACAGACCCAGCCTAAGAGCAGCCTTCCCATGCATTTGAATTAGGTGGCAGGTGGGTCCATTGCTCTTACACCAGATCTGTCACCTCTGATTGACAGATCATGCCCTCAGCTTTATACATATATATATATATATATATATATATATATATATATATATATATATATATATATATATATATATATATATATATATATATATATATATATATATATATATATATATATATATATATATATATATATATATATATATGGAGGTTAGACCACAAGTACATGTACAGGTTTGGCTGCAAGTGGGGCATGTCAGATCACCCAGCCAACCTAGAAGGATGACTGACAAGTATATCCAGGGCCCCAGTGACTCAGAGACTGTTTTCTGATTTATATTAAAGCTGTCTAATGTCGCTGGAGTCTAAATTGGTTCATTTAAATTATCCTGTCATCTGCTGTAGGTACAAGCATGATTGGAAAATGAAGTACCATAAGGCTTGTACTATGGTAATTCCTGAATCCTGACAGGAAATACCAAGGGAAAAAGTAAAGGAACCTTCAGAACTGCCCATTCTTACAGCTTTCGAGGGAATACATGTACAATTAAGGATATAAAATCAAATGTTCTTCAAATTGACCTGATAAATATGTTTACATTCTTGTCATTCATTCAATAGTATGTCTTATTTGTTGAAGTTACAGTGCAACTAAATTGCTTTATCATGCAAAATAGTGCCGAAAACAAATAAACAAACTAACTAACCTCTGCCTGCCTTCAATAAAATGAATATGACAATTTTGACAATGACAGTACTGTTCCTTGTTATTTTGATAAAGTTTCACGAGACACATCCATTTGTGGACATCATTTTAAGTCTTACACTTTTTTCAAAGGCAAGATGCGTGCGAGATAGATTAATAAATATATATGTATATATAAATAATTATATATATGTAAACATATATATATATATATATATATATATATATATATATATATATATATATATATATATATATATATATATAGGTACAAGGTATGATTAGAAAATGAAGTACCATAAAGCTTGTACTGTGCTATTTTCTTCATCCTGACAGGTAACAACAAGTGAAAGAGTACACGAACCTTCAGAACTGTCCATTTTTGCAGCTTTTGAGGGAATACATTTACAATTAAGGATTTAAAATCAAATTTCTTCAAATTGAACTGACAAGTTTGTTTACCTTCTTGTCATTCATTTAATAGTAGGTCTTAATTGTTAAAGTTACAATGCAACTCAATTGCTGTATCATGCATAATAGTGCCGAAAGCAAACAAACAAACTAACTAACCTCTGCCTGTCTTCAATAAAATGAATATGACAATGTGGACAATAACAGTACTGTTCCTTGTTATTTGGCGAATGTTTCACGAGACACATCCACTTCTGGACATCATTTTAATTCTTACACTTTGAGGATAATCATATTGTGATTATTTTGCTATGATTTTACAATTATGAAATGGATGTTGTATTGAGAAAAAGTAAAAATGCAGTGCTCCAATTGTTGTTTTAGGAGCTATGATCTAAACTTGGGAAAATTGATGTGTGGGCTAAGTGAGGCTGAATCTCTCTCGCACTCTCTCTCTCTCTCTCTCTCTCTCTCTCTCTCTCTCTCTCCATCTCTTTATTTTCTCTCCCCCTCCCTCCCCCTCTCTCTTCCCCTCCCTTTCTCCCTCTGCCTCTCCCCCGTGAGGCTGATGTATCATGTAAATATCTATTAATTGAGTTAGGCCCACAGGGACTGCAGTGAATGATAGGTCTTGGGAAATTTAATTACAAAAGTTATGAATATACTCAGGTAGAACCTTAATTGAAAGGGTGGGAGCAAGAAGGTTCTAGCCGACTGCAAAGACCAATGGTAGAAAGTACCAATTTCTAAACAATTTTAAGCAGCTTTGGTACTTTGTAGCACTGGGGTTCAAAGTCACTTGGTACGTTCTTTCACCCGTCCCTTCAATTATTTAAAAAACCAGTGATACATGTCTATCAACATGAGGCACACCATCATATCATGTTCGTTTTATATTTGCATCACATGTAGGACAAAATACATGTATCTATTTCCCTACTTGCTTATTATTGAAGTATATAACAGCAAAACATTTACTTCAATAAAGCTGCATTTCGGGAATCATTTATAAAATACATAAATAGATAAATAAATAAATAAATAAATAAATAAATAAATAAATAAAACATATATATATAAATAAATTAATTAATTAATAAATTAAAAAGTGAGTGAGTAAGTAACTAAATAACTGACTAACCAACTAACTAACTAACTAACTAACTAACTAACTAACTAACTAACTAAATAAATAAATAAATAAATAAATAAATAAATAAATAAATAAATAAATAAATAAATAAATAAATAAATAAATAAATAAATAAATAAATAGAATTACCACGCAGCATCGATTCATCCATGATATTGTAGAGTGACTTGTGATGTACTGTACATATGCTCTTTAACTTTATCATAACAGTTTGTGAATGGAAAGGTTGTAACATGTAAAGATTCTGCTGTTGTCAGCTGTGTATTGAAGAAAAATTGTCCATCTTTGCGAGAAATATTGTTCCCTGAAGACTGACATGGAAGTATATTACTTTTTATACAACTGTGTGGGCTTAAATGTACCACATGCTACCTATAAGCAGTTCACGTAATGTATTTCAGTATATGATGGGAACATAATGCTACTGATTCTAGTTTTAATGATATATTATTGTGAATCAATAAATCCTGGACAGTAAAATGAATTTCTCTGTGTTTTCATCACAGGGCCGTGAGGGACGGGTGTTCAAGTGTGTCAGTAGAACTGCATACCGGTTCTGAGTTCCAGTACCCTTGTATGAGATGGATACAGTGTGTCATTAACCTTTTGCCATCTGAGTTGGTTTTCTCCTTAACCAAAACTATCTTTTCATTGTTACATATGGTGTACATGTTTTGCTTTTCCTGTTTGGCGGTCATTGCCCTATTGTTTCGTTCCATATACATAGGATTGTAATATGTCTTGAACTCCCCATGTCTTTATTCCATAGGGACTGGCACTTCCCTGATGCAATGTACGTCTCAACTTCCTTTTAAATTTAAAAAACAAACACTGACCTTATTCAGGTCATGCGTTCCCACTATCTTGGGGATGTAGACTAAAACTTCGAACTCTAAAGGAGGTGCATGCAATCAACATAGGCAAACAAACTTTGTAAGTTTTATCAAACGTTTGCATCTTGTAAGAGAAATACATGTTAATTCATGATAAATGTGTGATTGTAGTGTCAACTGTAGTGGACGCTACTGCCATGTTGCCCAACTGAAAGCAAGGCCAGTTTTATCTGCAGCTGGGGTATAAATTTACAAATAGTCCACATAAACTGTTCACTGAGACCAGCATATGTTCAAGAAGGTAAGAAGCCATCCCTCCTGTCTAACAGCCTTGCAAGGTCCTGTCTTTGATGTTCTCCATAGAATCATTCAACTCCGACGAAGTTCCATTGTGCATGTATTATTTTGCATAGATATTTTAGCGCACTTTAATATGGCACATCAAGGAAGTGCACTGAAAAGATTGCATCAAGCGCTAACATTTCTAGAACTATGGCATATATTTATACATATATATATATATATTATATGGCTTTATTTCAAAAAGATTAGACTATTGAGCTAAAACACATTACGAGAACTTTTTTGTTCTTTCTTCTAACCACTTGACACCGTCAAGCCATACAGAGACACCTTATTACTACTTCAACAGTAGTTTCCTATCTTTAAAATTCTAATTTCTAGGAGTAAATTTCTTTAAGTTTCATGAATTCATTTAAGTATGTTTATCACTTATCTTTAATCTTCAAAATGATTCCATGTGTTTTTTTTGTGTGTACCTGAAGTCATTTCCTTAAGCATATATAACGCAATCTGGAGATAGCATCATTCATAGTTCTTTGTCTCTCTTTAACATTTTAAGCATCATCCGTGCTTCTTAAGCCATCGTTATGTGCTTATTTCAAAGTCGGCCAAATTTTATATTCCAACATTTGCAGACTGCAGATGCCAGGGTATCATATCCTGCAACTTCGTCATGTTCTATTAACTTGATATCGGCCTAGTTTTTTTTTTTTTTTTTTTTTTTTTTGTTCTTTTTTTTTGTTTTTTTGTTTTAATTTGGAAAGTTTCTGTCATGACTTTGTTTTACAGGTCTTGGAGCCCTTGTGTTTTTAAAAACTTTATCTAGAAGTTCTTAATTTTGTATAATTCATATTTTGGCTTCACAAACTTTCATACACAGCAAGCATTGTGACTACTTTCATTTAAATCGTTTGTGTATTTTATTGTGTCGGTGTTAAGGTTATGGCAGAGACACTGGAAATTGAGCAACCATGTTAAAAACGGAAAAATATTTAGACCTGTGGCGAAACAGTAACACCACACCAAATAGGAAGTCGCATTAAGTTACAAAGGTCATCTTGACTATGCCCAAGGATTGCCAGTGAAATAAAAGGTAAAATCATTCAAGAAACCAAATACTTTAATCAATTTCTGTTTGAATGAGGAAAAAATTGACGAATTGTATCCAAATAAGATATAGCATATTTGCATATTAAATCAATCGTAGATAAGCACATACAAGGGACATGTTGTGGTGATATTTGGCAAAACGAGAATAGTATTGCTCTCCTAGAATTCGCATAAAACTACCTAGATTAACAACGAAGGTGATCATGGATACTTGGATTATGATACCATTTTCATTCGCATGAACCATCAGGACATACAGTTTGACCAGCAATACCTGGTAACGATACATAACGGAACTGTTGCAGGACTTGAAATGATGCACACAAAGTCTGAAAGGTTCACTTAACAAAGCACTTCATTTCAATCTTAATGTCGCCTGCTCTTTCACAATTGTCTCTTTCAAAAGCTTCTGTTACATATTTGAACACATACTTTATATACTTGTACATTGCCTTGATATCAGAGGAAGGCATCATATGTGCCACTCCTTAAAATTTACATATTTGTAGAGAGTCCATGTTACTTTGTTATGAACACTTTGCAAAATGCAGTTATACTAAACTTAGAATGTAGAGCGCATAGAAAGCTGATACTCTTGGTTTATATAGTACAATTGCTCACATGAAAAACTATATAATAGAATAAAGCATGGTGGTGTGTCCACTTTTTTGATACTCACCTAGTAGGTGATATTCATGCAAATCCTGGACCGAGGCAGTACATACCGCGACCTTTTGTACTCCCATAGACAGATAAGATAATATTTTTCTGAATATTGCACATGGATGAGCCCTTATCGGACAGTTACACCAAAGCCAAGATTTTCGGTTCCTTTTTAGTTCAACAATGCACTATTAATACGTGGGCAGCCAATCTGCGAGAAATTAGCATTCTGCTGACCAATCCCTATTTTTGAAATCTAGCTGACATACAAATAGCCGAAACTCTTTTATGCCTGGACACCATCAAAGCATCTTATCCTCATCTCGAGTATAGTAGGCCTGTCTGAAGTGGATGTACCTCATACAATAAATAAAAGTTATAAAAGCTTCAGTTATATGCTACCAACATTATTACTGGTGCATTGAAAATGCGAAATACTGAGATGGCATAAGTTAACAAATTAAAAGGACTTGTCAGTCAGCTGAGGTTAGGCAGTGGGTCTTTCACCCTCATCCTCTTTTTACATGTTGAACTTCAAAAGAGCTAGCCGCACATTCACTACAATTAGTGTGAATCTTCCTTTGATGGGTCTTACCTGGGTTTCTTCAAAGGGTCACGCTTCAATGTATTTTGGATTTTTATGAGCTTTTTTTGGTTCAATATTTTGCAAACACTTAAAATTTTCTTCACAACCCCTTTGGCAGTTGCTTCAAAATTGCTTGGGAATACCGACACTTTAATTTGCTTACCAGGTGGTACTGTGATATTTTTGTATTTATTATGCCGTTTTGTGTGTATTTACTATTTCTGACTTCAAAACTGTCGTACAGATTATGCTGAGGTGTGGTAAAATGTACCATGTGGAATAGTCGATCAAGCGTGACTGTGAATACGTGACTGTAAACGAATTTTGAAACTCGGTTCATTATCATTTGATGCATACACTCCTATTGATTACAATGCAAATGAGATTCCAATAGCAAGTCACATTTTCTGGAGTTTCTCTCCACAACTGGCAGTGAGAGTCACTTCAAACCTGGCGGGTGATATGTCTTAAGTAGGAATCCATTTAGTGTCGTCAAATGGTTAGGCCCCAATGATCCTTGGATTTTATGAACTATTTTGTTCGTATGTTGGCAAAAGCTTATTGTTTTTCCCAATCTGCTTGGCAAATTGCTTCAACATTCAATGGGGGCACTTCTTGATGTGGGCTTAAACTTGTACAATAGGTTGGATTACCATTTAGCTTTCTTTCTGTCTTTTTTTGTTGTTGTTGTCATTTGTGTTTGTTTTTGAAATTGTAAATAACTTCTCCAAAACCACAAATTGGATTTTCATCAATTGTAGTAGAAATGTAGTTTGATTTTGTCTCCAGGAGGATTATTTACATGTTTGTATGGGGAGTTTTTGTGCCAAACCAATATTCAGTTCTTTTCCAACGTATTGGGGATCTACCCTGGTCGGATCTTTTTCCTACGTTTATTCCATGGTTCAGTAACTTTAGGACACTTTATGAATTCTTTGGATAGGTTTGGTTGAAAATTTAAAACAAACGTTCATCTCTGAAACCTCTAAGACAATTAATTCGGAACAACAGTGGTACCTTCTGGGTTCTCCTTGAACAGGTGGACATAGATTGGATGTCAAGGTCAGCTGAGAAAGGATGGTTCACACAGGCCTATTGTTGCTTTTGATTTTTGTAGTAACTTTTGGGTTGAGATAAGGTCTTTCATTAACAAATATTAAAGTGATTCATTTGAAGAGAAGCTTCGGGTAAACATCTAAGACCTAAAAACTAGACTTTAGTAGAGGATATTACCACATACTGCCAATAACTGAGTGTAGTTACCGAATCAGGATTTCAGACGCGTTTCGACTGATACAAATGAATGTTGAAACATTGAGCTTGTAAACCATATACGATGGGAATAATAATGTGTTTTTAACATCAAATGTCTGTAAGCATATGCACATGAAAGAGATAATAGTCCTTTGATACTTTGAGCTAGGTAGTCTGCAAAATGCATTTCGTAATGTACGATTTCCCCATTCTTTAGGTCAATGTTTGTATAACTGCAGGTCAGGCAGGATCTATCATTCCATCACTGGTAATCAGCTAGTGGAATTAAGAAATTCATGTAATGTAGTGGTATTTCATTATGCGCACTCGCCAAGAGGGAGTCAAGAACCAAGTCGCGTAAAAAGAGAATAGTTATAATATTCTTTCAAATCTATGTATACTTTACAATTGCTTGGTGATTTCCAATCAATTTCCTGAATCTTTGACTTGAAACAATGTATGGGCTTATCTGATGAGTTCCTATAGCTTGAAAAGGGACTGGCTTCGTGTCCGCAACAATGATCACATGGAGTCACCAAGCACTTAACTGCATTTTCTAGTGTAAGTATTTAGCTATTGTATCTGCATACAAACGAGACATTTTTTTTTCATCCACGAGTTGCCCCATCCCTAAAAAAGAAACTCAAAACAAAATTTTCAAACAGGCAAACAGTGTGGGTAAAAATGCTCCAGAAAGAGACTGATTGGTTTCGATCTGAAGCAATATTGAGACGTCTCAGATTGAATTTATAGTTTGGGGAGAATTTGCAGCAAGATGCTGACATTTGATGGGATGCTTGTGTCCGGCTGTTTGATGTGAAATATGGTGTTTGAATAAGAGTCAAGACTTTACAGTTTTTAGAGTTTTAATTCAGGATAAAACAAATGAACATGGAATTACATACACAAGATGCTCACTATCTTGTCAATGAGCCCTGGCACACAGACCTTTGTCACTGTGACCAGACCGAAGCACTGAGGCAGAGCAAAGCTGAATTTTTGCCCTGCATTCACTGTGAGGCAGAACTGCTCTCAAGTGAATGGCTTGTTCTCTGAAAATGGAGGTAGAAAAACAATATCTGGTACCCAGACACACATAAGAATAATAGTGTGCACAAAAGATCACTATATGACTACATATATAAAATTAAGTATTTTATTCAAGAACAAAAACTTTAAAAAGGAAAAAGTTGCGTCATTGCAAAGTTTCGGTGTTTTGTTACAATTTTTTTATCGCAAAAAAGAGTGTGGGAACCAGCAGATAATTGTTAATGTGGCAGCTCGGTGGTGCTAAGGAAAATTAAGCAAAATGCCCAAATCCATTGAGTTGACTGAGTCCGAATCATGGTACTGAAAGAGTTAAAATATTTAACGGTTGAATATAGGGCATTTAAATTCCCTACGCCAATCTGGCTTTGGTAAATCCGATCGATTTTACATCTATCTTGATGGCGTATTTTCACTGTAAAAACGTGAGACTACCATCAGTACAGATTTGAAAAACGTAGTTACTAAAGTTGGCACTGGTCGACACTTTCTAACGATAACTTTTGAGCAGGATGGCCCCAATGTGCTTGGCATCAAAGGGAATACAGTGTAATAGAAAAGTTGTGGAAGTTGGTCTGACTGTGCAGGAAACTCCTGCCCTACCATAAATACAAAAAAGTGGGAATCAATACAAATATGTGTATTATATTATCAGGACTTTGCCAATAAAGTTAATACTATTCACTGAATGGAATATGTGTGCACAAATTAAAAGATAAAACGTGGATTTAATTGATCAGTGGGATCTACAGTCAAAAAAACATAATAAGAAAGCATGTTTTGGTGTTTTCTGGTACAGATATCCAATCTAACACAGTTTAGTTACCAAGAAAACTTTAAGTGACATGTTGAATACCCTTCGTCTAATGCATTGTAATTTCTCTGTCTTTATAATTCACAGCAATTCCACTTGAATATGTGAACATATAGCAATATATATTATCGAATCAATGGTTTATTCCTTTTTTCAACGATTATGACCACATTACACTACAGGTAATGTTGCATAACCTTGAGTTTTTATGAAGGAAAAAAATCCTGCGTATTAGAGTGACCCTCCAACTTCGAGGAGATAGCACTTCTCGCTGATCTCTTTGACACGGAAGTAGGTAGCGCGTGGAATTCAGTGTCCTTTATTTATAAATAGGCTCGTTGGGAATCAGCAGTTCTGGTCACTCTGTCAGCACATCTGTCTGCCCTTCTGATTAAAATGAGCAGCATTTCCACTGTTTCCCATAATCTGCACAAGAGGTATCCCAACTGTCCACACACCCTGAAGGTAAATATCCTGCCTAAAGTTGTCTCTTGGTTTTTAACATTATTCATTTCGAAAAAACTATTGGGGAGGGGGCGAGGCCTTGATAAACTCCTATCGCCCCCACCTCACCCAATCATCGTTGTGTATAGGGTCGAGAAACTAGTACAGAGTACCGTATAAACGGTGCCCTTATCAGAAAGAAAAGTGAAGTATAGTAAACCTGACGATAGGAATATCAACCCAATGCATAGCCATGGGTTGCCATTCCCCGATGAGGCATAATAATTCGAACTAGAAAAGAAGATTTGCTTCAAAGCGAATCTGTCTGTGTGCCTTCAAAAGTCGTAAATATGGCTAGGTGAAAATTTCAAAGTTCATAGACATTGAACTTTAGAAGTCAAATGTAATTTACAAAAATGTACAGTGTTCCAATTGCTGCAATTTCAGCTCGATTTGACTGCAAAAAACCGTGACCTTTCTCATTTACAGGTCACATGTATATTACAAAAAATGAGCAGTGTTACAATATCTATAACTTGACCCCAACATGATCAAAAATCAGATGGCAATTTATCGAATTATGGCTAGAAGAAAATTTCAAATGGCAAAATGACTTTGACCTTAGACCTTTAGATGCTACATGTAAATCATAAAAACGTGCAGTGTTCCAATACTTACAATTTAAGTCCAACATGATTAAAATTGGATGGAAACTGACCAAGTGATGGCTAGATGAAATTTTCAAAGGTCCAAATGACCTTGAATTTGAATCTTTGATACTTGAGGTTACCTGTAAATTACAAAAATATGCATTGTTGCAATACCTACAATTTTGGTCCAACATGGTTAAAATTGGATGAAAATTGACAGTGTTATGGCTGAATGAAAATTTCGAAGTTCCAAGGGACCTTGACCTTTGACCTTTAGAGGTGATAAATAAATCACAAAAATGTGCAGTATTATAATATCACCAATTTTGAGCCCAAAGGGATAAAATTGGATTCAAATTGAGCAAATTATGTCTGGAAGAAAGTTTCAAATGACAAAACGACCTAAACCTTTGACCCTTAGAGGTCACGTGTAAAATACAAAAAAGTGCAGTGTTACAAACATATTAATTGAAGTTGGATAGGTTTCCTGCGCCTATAAAGTTTTGGAGATATTTAAGATTTACATTTTCAAATGGTCCTTATTTGCATAATTTTCAAAATCATCACCTCTCTTTACAAAAGAATAAATTTTCATATTTGGACAAAATGTAAGCAACCTCACATGAAAGGGTATACGCAAATGTCTTTAATCTTCCTCAGACTACAACAAATACCGAAATAACTTTTATTGAAGCTGCAAAACTGATAAGTATAAATATCTGTGTGCTTTAGGAAAGTCTGCAATATTGATCAACATCCAAATACAATAAAACATGTGGCCATAGGGCTAAACAACATCCCAATCTTGTCAAAACGTCTGTCCGTATGGCAGCAAACACAAAGGTCATATAATGTTATAAACAGACACCACATTCCGCACAAATTTTATACAAAAAGGCAAACTATGTATGTATGTATATATGTGTGTATATATGTATGTATGTATATATATATATATATATATATATATATATATATATATATATGTATATATATACATATATATACATACATACATACATATATACATATATACATATTTACATATATACATACATACATATATACATATATATATATATATACACACACATATGTATATATATATACATACATACATAGTTTGCCTTTGTGTATATATATATATATATATATATATATATATATATATATATATATATATATACACACACACACACACACACATATGTATATATATATGGTCAAGCCGCATAAGCAACTGTTCTTGCTGGCAGCATTTTTTTTCTTTGTTTTTCTGTGTTTTTTTTTTTCATTTTGGTCAACTTATAGCAAGCTTCAAGGTCTCACAACTAAAGAAAAGGGTGATAGTGACAAACGATTAGCAAATTAATAGGCCTATTCTTATAAATATATAGCCGATCAGTTTGTTTCTTCGTTTGCCAATTATGAACAAGACCGTAAGAAACAAAATGCCCAGTTAGTTTTTATTTGTCTTTGTGTAAAAATTTAAGATCTTTGTTGTGTAAATCTAAAATCTATGATATGTAACTTTCGAAGGTAATTAGTTTAACCTAAATTGAAGGTACTTCCATGCCGGCACGTCCAAACCAATGAGACTATGACGATGCCGATGCTATGCAACCACCATACTGCCAAAGTATATTTTTTTACTAGAACATACAGTTTGTATATGAATGAATGTTTTCATGACAACATACTACTTACAAATGAAACACTTACAGAAGACTTCCATTACACAAACGATATAAAATAAATTATTAACTAAATCAGCATATTTGACGTACATGCAGACAAAAAGAGAGCAGTGCTAACCATATGCGTCAATATAACTTTCATGACGATATTATTGGTCACAACCAAACTAGCGTCCTTTATGGTACTAGTGAATAGGAGAGTAGAGTCCATAGTGAGGTAGAATAAATTTTTGGTGAACCGAATTATTAACTCTCCGCATATGCCCCCCGTTAACACAATTAAATAACTCCATAATACTATGCATATGAAACTCAGACTTGGTCATGTCCTCCACGTACCTGTAATCTCACGCAAGGATCAGGGTTTAAAGTCTCTGTATGTATCGAGCTAAACCATAAATGAATTTATTTCCCCATTATGGATAATAATACAAACTGTCATCAGCGGTGTTCCTGGTTGAGACGAAATGATTGTGGGTAGGAAACCACGAGCCGCGAATAGGGAGTTGTGTCCTTGCACCGAACTGCTGAGTCCCAACTAGAAACACATAAGAATTATGGCTTGTATTTATCCTATTATGTTTGTATGGAATATTCTGTTTAAGTAAACAACAAACAATAGTTTTCAGTAAAACAGAGGCCAGATATACGTAAAAAACACACATAACCACCCAACAATGACATGCGCAGATGAATCGGTCTACTTGATAGAAATTTAATGATGTCCAAATTCGAATCAATGGCCAGCAAGTTAGCAACCGGCCAAACAGGCATGGCAGTGCATGGCAGGGAATAAGGAGCAGTGGTAATTGAAAATAAAATTAAGAATGATAACAAATTGAACGATGACTTGATTTGCAAACCAAACACCGGCCTGAAAGAGGAAGCGGCAATATATATATATATATATATATATATATATATATATATATATATATATATATATATATATATATTATATCTGTGTGTGTCTGTCTGTATACGCATATACAACTTACGTATATAAAGATGTTTTCTGCATAAATATGATTTATTGTATCTGTTGAATGGCCAAAAAATATGCTGTCGAAATATTATGATCTGCCAACAAACAATTGACAGAATGTAGCTGACTTTAAATACGGCCATACTCTGCTGTGCGCTTACTTATTGTACAGTGGTCCCAATTCATTGCAATCATATGTATATCAAAATAAAATAAAAACTGTAAAATCAAATTGACAAAAATCCAATATTTATGATGGCTACCCCCGAAGGGTATGTTCAACGTAATAAATCATGTTTATCAGTCGTATTTATTGGACATTGCTAAAGAGCAAACAGCAAATCAACGTTCCGCTAGGTATTTAACACAGAAATCTGTACATATAACTCTTTTTCAAAACGACAAACACGTGAGTTGGGCGTTCTTAATGCAAAACTGAAGACTGGTATAACTTTTACGTGTTACCTTTTCCTCTTGCATTGCTTACGGAAAGTGTGTCACAGGCAAACAGCCTCATATTCTGAACTCTGTTAATATGAGATCAGCATGAACTGTGCAACGACAGTAAATGACGATCACTTTGTCATGCTTAAGCAGATTTTTTCCTCAAAAGTATGCTTTGCTTGTGCATCATATCACGAGATACTTAAACAAGAGGACTCTGACAATCTTTAAATAACCTGACCTTTCTGGGTCAGGCCGAAGTGGTCCTAGGAACTTCTGTATAAAAAAAATCGAGGCCACCTTTTTTTGAGACCATAATAAGTGTTTGGAGTACTAATGTTCTCTCATACAGTTCAGGAGTCGTCATTTTTCAAATGGAAAGCGACAGAAACCAATGTTTCCAGGATAATAGCCATGTTGTTAGTTTTATCTCTGGAGGTCACTGAAGGTCAAAATTAACACCATTAGTAGCCGCGTAACTACACTCCTTTTAGTGTTTAACAGTAACTATGGGCCTGCGATCCTCCTTTATCAAAATATATTGCAATATGTCTGCTCGATCTTTCAAGATCATTCAAGGTCAAAAAATGAAAACACCGAAAAATCCCTATAAAGATATTATAGTAAACATGGGCTCAATATCCACCACTACAGAAATATAAGCAAATATGTGAGATCTGCCTCTATCCCTTCTTGAAACAATGTAAGTCTCTACATATGCTGTTGCAAATGTTTCCTAACTTTGGCAAATGTTAAAAGTTAGCACAAATGACATCACCAGCATATAGTGAAGAGACATGGCATAAATTCTCGGTAAGCTTGAAAAGAATCCAATTAAGATACGGTTTGGGTGATCAAATATGAAAAACAAACCCAAAACTCATAAAATATAGGAGTTACATCTCCACTTGGTACATAAATTAAGGTCTAAGAACCAGCATAAGTGTCCAGATACAATTTTTAAGCAATGGGCCTGGCGCCTTTAGAAATATCGTAAATTTTTTACCAAAATGAGCAAAAATATTTGGTAAAAAATCTTAAACTCAGGGCAGGTAAATTTGGACTAAGTCAGACCTATCCAAGGTACTTCCCCACAACGTCTGAAACATATCTCGCTGTACAATCCTAGTGACAGTTTTGAATCTTTAAAGAAAAAAAATGGTACAAATATAGAAAAAGAAAGGAAAAACACAGGTCTGGAAGCACCAGAGGTGTCCCTGTTCAATTTCAAAGCAATTAGCCAATACGTTTCGGAGAATTTAAAATGATTTCGCCACACACACACATGCACACACACACACACACACACACACACACACACACACACACACACACAAACCCCCCAAAATAAAAACATCACACACAGCCCAAAATACGCACAAATAAACAACCCCGTCCCACCAAAAAAAGACCAACAAACACATTCCAAAGATCAATGGATATTGACCATTTGAACAACTTTCGAGGAGACCCACCCAAGGTAAGACCCCCATCTTGTTTGATGTGGATCTGCTTGACATTTAGGAGAAAACTCGAAATATAATTGTGGACAGATGGCAGCCGGCAAACAACTGAATGGGTGACAGACGGACAGACAGGTGACGGACAAAGAGATCATGCTATAGGCTCAGCTGAGAACTCACCTGAGCTAATTACATACCATCTGTAGGTAATATGTAGTGCCAAATGTTCCTCACTCCACAGAAAACAATGTTTACAATGACAATATGTGTTGTGTCACAAACTCAACCGACATTCTGCCAGTTATGTAACCATGGTGTTCTGTCACCAATACAACTGTGAGGAGGGATCCCTAAATTGTCTAGACGTTATAGAGAAAGACAATGTGAAGGTCAGATAAAACAGCAACATCATAATATGCATTCTTGCTAAAATTCATTTTATTAATAAATGCATTGACACATGTACCATTCTAGTGTGTTTTGTTTGCAACGGCTTAAGGGACTTGTCTTTTCTTTTTAATTGAACTGCTATCCTATCTTATCATCTTACTGCTGAAATAATTTGTTCAGGTTTTTTCATAGCTTAGAAAGCTTCCAGTGATGGCTGACATCATGTCCTTAACTGGGACCATCCTGATATAAGTTTTTTTTTTTAAATATATTTATCATGTGCCCCAATCTTTCAATAGAACTTTTATGTGTGCGTTTTGTACTTCACCTGTATGTATTTTTGCAAAGGGAAAAAACAAACAAACAAACAAACAAAACAGGCAAACAAAAAACAACACACTTTAGAGTTCTCAGACTTCTCCTCAGGGCCACCCACTCCTTGTTTGATAATACAAGTTGTTTGTTCATTATTAAGTGAACACCATTAGAGGTGCGCGTATATTTGTATGGCAAAATTTTGTTCATTTGCAAGACTTTTGTTATGCAAATAAAGGGACAAGTTGATGATATAAGTTCCCAAAATTTGGAATCTTAATAAAGACAAATGACATGAATTGTTATATCACTGATTTTGAAGTTTGTATTACGAATATTTGTTTAGTGTTCCAGTTTCAAAATTTAAAAGAGAACTCTTAACAAAAATGTTGGTTCTACGTTTGACAATGGATTACCAAACTTTTTTAGAATCGAATTTAACTACACATTTGTACAATATATATATATATAAATATAGTGTTATGGGTTGGATATACACAGAGAAAAAAGGGTAGTCAGAAATACACTAACATAGTTGCACCGGAATGGTGTCGCTGCCTTAAACATGGCAGCCGCCAGCCACGCATATACAATAAAGTATTGAGTAAAGAAATCACTTTATGTATTATCTTGTTTACATTCTTTCTTGTGTTATGTTTAAAATTTTTCGTTATCAATATATCCCTTGGTATTTTGTGTTAAATATGTAGGCGTTGGTTCCAAATTGTGGTATGAAAAGCTTTAACTTATGTTTGCTTTGTATATTTATGTATTGCTGTCACCCCCATGTGCACCACTGGGTAGCGTGCACCAATATAAACATAAAAGTGTTCAGCACAAATCTTAGACATGGGACAAATAGCATAAAAATGTAAAGAAGGACGAAGTATGCGCTTGCACTGAGTGGAAGAAATATAAAAATAGTTGATATTTTACGACAAGGCCAAAAGAGCTCTGCTAAATTGTAGCAAAACCTGAAATAATAGACAAATAATTCAACACACATTAATAATTTGAGACAAGAAGTCATGCAGCGCTGCCAATGTTAACATATACACATGTTTATAAGATGCAACATTAGTTGGTATCTCAAAATAGGCTTAGGACAAGCTATGGAATCCAGTTTTCAGATGATATAAAAACCCCACCGATTATTTCAACTGCAAAAATCTGCAGAAACTTACACATCCTTGCTTCTATATGTTGATGAGATCAAGTTTCTAAAAAAATTCAGCAGAATACCGTGGTTTATTTCAAAAGGGAACGCCACTGTGATCAAACCATGCACAAAGATACGGGTTGATAGCACAATATTGTCAGTGGTTTGTTAACAGAATCCACGGGTCTTACGATAAAAGCACTCTTCAAAAGGATAAGTAATTTGTAATGTGCCTGTCTTCAATATAGTTTCCAAGGCCCGAGGAAGTAATTTTTAGTGAATTTTGTATGAGACCGCAAACACAAGGTATTGGGGATTTAATACAAATTGGGGTAGAGTTCCACTGAAGGATATAATTTGACTGTAGCATATAAGGAATAACAACACGGCTGTAGGGAATCTAATTTGCACAACTAAGAAAATTATGCAGGAAATTATGCGGCTAGAAATTTAAAGAGATAATAAATACTACAACAAGGAATAATAATGGAAAAATTTATAACAGTTCTAGAAGAAACGCAAAAATAAATATCGTCTATGTCAGTGTTAAATTAATAGTGCCCGAGAAGGAAAAATATAGTGGTAATAAAGAACGACAGGTAACGCAGATGGAAATCATATTTCAGTTCGATTACCCGTCAAACATGAACTAAAATGTGTATTACCTGATTAAAAATTAAAATGACAGAATGATCAAATTGAAAAAAGTGAATACTTAAAACTCTTTTAATCCTTGATGTGGTATTGCACATGTAAAGTGAGGCACAGTCTTGGCTCTGATGACGTGGTCAGCAGAGCTTATGACATCCCTGCTAATCTGCCGTCTATCTGTGCATCCGGTTGTCCGGTAGACTTTTTTCATATTTGCCTTCCTAAAAAGCCATTGTGTGGAATGTTTTGACTTTATACATGGTTCTATCTCAAGTAAAAGTGTGCCCACTTTGCACAAGAGGTAAGGATGTAACAATGTATTTGTTTATAATAAATTCCTTAATCCATAAAAAATCAAATTCTTGTCAAGATCCACTTCGCAAATTGCTTCAGGTTGCACACAGTGTCAGCTTGGATGATGTATTTTATAATGTGGCCATCAGGTCGCGTTGCATTTTGTATTGTATTTGTGTCTTTTTGCCCAGAACCACTTCCTAGTAGTCATTATTCTATTCCGCAGTCCGAACTCTTTACTCTCCATAAGCTAACCTGTTCCTGTCTAACCTATATACCTATGGAATTACTATTGTCCATATTGCACATATTCCTGTGTAAAAGATTGAAATAGGCTGTATCGGCCCAAATAAATTAAAAGATCTTCAGCGGATAGCCACTCAACATGTTTCGGAGTCTATTACCCGTACATGTCTCTTCGAGTAGCGCCTCCTTGTCCAAGCTAAATATTAAGAAAAGACAACCCACATAATAAAGAATAAATATGAACGTGGCGAATGAGAGTTAGCAAAAATATGTGAATTTAGCTCATAATGAGCTTCATTATGAAAGAAGAATGCCTGTCAAACAAACCAGAAATACTAAATTTGTATAGAACAGGTACAGATTAGAACAATGTGACTTACCCCTGAACCAATGTGTATCCTATCTAGCTGGACTGCTTATCATAGTTAAACCACCCGCCAGTGTATAACTGACGTGGAAACAAACTGGTGCATTATATTCAGTCCCAGTGATTGTAAAATAAACAGTTGCAGCTAGACCACCTGTACAAACCAAGGGAAATCCTAACAAGGACTGCAACAATGAACATACTGCACCAGAAACGTAAAACACACTCTATGACGACACCTACCCCTCAAACAATTAAGCTCTTTTTCACTGCCAACCCTGAGTTAATGTATCAACGTAATCTGTCAGGTTTGTGACATTTGAGAAAACACTGTCAATTTTGAGTATTTTGTTTTTAAATTGAGTAAAAGTGCATTTAGGCATGTCCGAAAAGAATGAAAGTCATAAGCATTTATGCCAAAACATGTTATCAAATCAATTTTTCTGAACAGGTTTTTAAGTACAATTAGGCAAGCTTGTAACTGTCGTCAGTAGCTGCTTGGTATCGATAGCCCCTGGGGGTTTGACCTAACAGAAAACAATCTCGCCTAAAATGTCTGAAAGGTGAACATTCAAACAGAATTATACTAAAAGATAACGTTAAGTAGCAAAAGAGACAAGTCTAAAAACTGTTAATTATTGTACAAAACTTTCTAATAATCTTTGGATATTAACAGGAAAATTATAGGGCAAGTCAGAAAAGAATAAAAGTCATTTGTATTAAAGGCTAGAGAATGCAATGAAAATATAATATTTCTTGACCAGATATCAAGTACAATTAGGCAAGCTTGTAACTGTCGTCAGTAGCTGTTTGCTACCTACAGCCCTTGGGGGGGTTGACCTGACAGAAAACAAGGTAGCCTAAAATGTTTGAAAGATGAACATTAAAACAGAATTCTGCCATAAGATAAAATTAAGTAGCAAAACAGGCAAGTCTAAAATCTCAACAATTATTGTACCAAACTTTCTAACCATCTCGGGATATTTACAGCAAAATTTGTAGAAATATTTGATCAAAAGTACATCTTTGAATCCTCTTCACTCAGGTTTAATGTAAATAAATTTGGTTCTATATGCAAAGTTCTAACAATTAGAACAAATAGGACCAAATCTCAAAATCTGTGACAAAAACATATTATATCCAATAGCTTCCGAAATATTACTGTCCGGGAAACGATAATTAACTACTTCAAAGTTAAACTCATCTATTTTGATTTTTCAAGTTCACTAACATTTTGTACATTTACGCAAGCAATTTCATCAATATATCTTACGTTGTTTGATAGTTTTATAGCCATTTGAAAGCCTTTTTCATCATACTGTCCATATACTGAAATTCAAGGCAGGTTAAATATAAATCTGCCAGTAAAGTAGAGCTGTTGCTACCCATTGGAATGCCTTTTATTTGTTGAAAAACCAGTGGTCGGCATTGAACAAAAGTATTATCCAAGAGAAATTTTATAGCATCTATCAAAGTTTCAACAGTGTAAGATTTAACGTTACTTTTTGAATATTTATTGTGTGACCAGTATGCTTTCTTTGTATATGAATTAATATTTATGTATGGTATACCATTATGTTTAAACATTTTGCTAATTAATTCTGAAAGTGAACTTTTGACTTCATTTATGGGTAGATTTGTGTACTGTGTAGAAAAATCAAAACATTTGATATTTTTTGCCTTTACATCTTTGATTTTAGATACAAACTCGGAAGAATTGTTAATACTCCAAAAACAATTTATTTCACAGTTTCTAGCAATTGCATTACAGTATTTACGAAAATGATCCCCAATTGCAGTCAAACACAATGTTACTTCTTTTGATAATGGTTTTGTAGTACATTTTGGAGCACCGGCTATGTACCTAGATTAAAAAGGGTTTTTGTGTCATTTAGGCATTCAGAACAAAAGTGGAATAGTGGAGACCTCTTCAGAAATTTTGATATTAAAACTCCTTTTCATCTCATGTTTATGTGTATCTATCAAATTATCAATGGATTGTTTGTGTAATTTATAAACTTCATTTCCTCTTATGTCTGAAATATTGTTTATACCAAGTTCCTTTTTCAAAACATCCAGATAATATGTTTTGCAGATGATCTCAAAATTGTTACCTGCCTTATCTGTGTTAAAGACTACAAATCTATCTTGTAGTTCTTTGACTGCTTCAGAAACTTCAGGCTCTTTTTGATTAGTATTGAACTTCCTAATGTGAGATTTGTAACCATAGATTCTATTTCTAAAGACTCTTTTCAAGTTTGATAACCATCCTTCACATTTCTGAAATTCTGTATGAGTATAATGTGACAAAAGATAAGGACAGGTTGAAAAAATGACGAGGATGTGCACAGTTTTGACAAAGCTGTGGGGTATATGATCTGTGGTGTCATGTGTCGGTAAGCACGATGAATTCACATGCAAATAGCAATACAGTGCATGTACTGTAATATTGGCAGTATGGTGTTTTGGAATGCTTGGATCTTACAGACTGATGCTTCCCAGGTTAGCCTCTACCATTTATTTGAAGAAGATGATGCAATGTTGTTTCTATTATGGATGAGCTTCTAGAGATATTTTAAAATTAAAATTTCTCAGGAACTGCTCGGCCACTTCCTTTGAAAATGCATGCACTGTCATGTGAGATAACGTGCTTTACACTTTAGTCATCATTTGGCAATGTATTTTTTTCTACTTTTGATGGATTTTGTGCATCAATGCTATTTTAGACCTCTTCTTTAGAACAGCCAACCAAACTGCTTTTATATTCTATAAGCAGAGAGTCTGAGTACAAAAGATGAGGAGGAGGATTTTTTTTCAAAAAAGACAGGGTTATGTTACTTTTAACAAAGTTATGGTACATCAAACATTGGGATATGTGTCGGTAAGTGCTACTACTGTACAAGTATGTAACAACAATAGGGTATACGCATCGCAAAATTGTGAAAACTGTTATGTGGAATACTTGCCTTTTGCACATAGATGTTCCAAATGTAAACCCTTCATCAGGTGTGTTAATCACGACGACGACGACGATGGTGATGATGTTGATGATAATGCTGATGATGCAAGTATGCATCTTTTGGCAGGGGATGTTGACTAGAATTCAAGCCCATTTTTGTTGACTCAGCATATCTTATATACTGGTTCATCTCCTGTTAATGATGGATCCTAGTCCCACAGTGATCATTAAACGTAGAAGTCTCTCTTTCTGTGTTGTTAATGTTGACCTGCAGTGATGTGGATAGGTGAAGCTGACATGTTGGCTTATACTTATATCTTTGTATTGATGCATCCTAGGTCCACAGTTTTTATTAAAAATAGGGAAGTCGGGCACATATTATACTGATTTGGTATTCCATATTCATTTAATCTATAGGGATTAAACAGATTGTTGTCACCCATTTTATCTGGCGCGCCATTCTCGCCAAGGTGAATTCGAGTTCTGACGTGCATAATTGGTGCAATGAAACACATCGTATGTACCTGCATGGCCAGTTGTAAATCGAACAGTTCTTCTTTTTTCTTATCCCGATATCCCTTTTTAACTCTACTTTACAATTATATCAACCAAAAAAGAAAGCAATCTAGGAGCATGGAAGAAAAACAAAAGCAGGCTTGTGTGCATACCCGAACGGAATTCTTGATTGTTAGTCATTTGGGGCACAGAGGGTCCACTGAGAATGGTTGTCATGGTATGCATGCTAGAACAGCTTTTGTTATTTTACTTTTTGTAAAAAAAAAAGAAAAAGAAATACAGCAGTTCTTAATGCGCCATTGTATTTTTTCTAAAGAACCAAAAGAAGAGAGAGAGAGAGAGAGAGAGAGAGAGAGAGAGAGAGAGAGAGAGACAGACAGACAGAGAGAGAGAGAGAGTTGCATGATCATTTTCTATTAGGACCATAAGGCCATTTAATACACAACCCTTTCAACACGACACTTACTACATTTCTGCTACAGATTGTAGACAAGAAAAGCTCAACCTTTGAAACACGTGTAGTGGTTGACCAAAGTTATCCAAAAGCGCACTCAGTTCATGTGGTATATCTAATGACTTTTTTTCTGGAAACGCTGCTTAAATTACATTATCCTTCCTTATATTTAATGAGCACAATTGTCCGCCGCAAAGGGCACTATTGCTTCATGTTTACGAGAGATCTGAAGACAGCATACAAACAGATACCCATTTGCCCATTTGACTGGTATTTATGTTGAACACGATGAGGAGACAAGTTTTATATTTACATGCATCAAATATTTGGTCTCCATTCGAGTGCATAGGCATGCCAACGCATGACCAATGCTGTGGCATACATTTTCTGCAATATGGGTTTTCATTATTGTAAATTTTTGAATGATTGTGGTGGCGCAGATACTGCTGACTTCGCCAATTTGGCTTTCGAGACATTATCCTTTGTCTTGGACAAATTAAGTGACAGGAAAAGCACAGAAAAAAAGTAGGTCCACCATCTACATCCACGATTTTTGTTTTCGGCACACAAATTGATTCCATGAACTTTACATTCACTATTCGAACTACGAAGTTGCTTAAAGTGCCCCGTTTACTCATGTGTGCGAGCCATGTAGTTGCAAATTGCACTCAATTGGAACATTGGAACATGTCTCTTTTGATATCAGACCATGTCGCATTTGCCAAAACCATATGCTTAATTATCTTTAAACCAATTGCGACCAAAAACTTGTTGCATTATATGACGAATTGTGTCAGGATATTACATAGTGGCTTTTTTACGGAGCATTTTGTTCAATTCAATCAGTTCTTGAGCACATTGCTCCATAAACAGTACACGGAAACCTCCAGTGTAAGTATAATGCTGGCCATTTTGTATGCCATAACACATAATATTCTTTCCATCCCAGTACTGCCCCCAAAGTATGAGCACAATGATGACACTGAAAATTTCTTTGGAATGTATAGTTCACAATGTAAGTTCAGTGGGGAATAGGTCATAATAGCGTCCATTGCAATAGCCTCCACACACTGAAGTACACGATTCTGTGCTGAAAATACCATTTGGTAGTGACCAGTATATTTCAACTATGACCGATGCGCCGTTGAAGTAAAAAAAAGCGCTGTCACTAAAGATGATAACTAGTTCAGACACAACTAGGCGGGCAGATTAATGAGAAGTCATAGCAAGACTTGTCTTAAAAATACTTTAACCACTCTTTTGCCCAGGCAAGTAGGAGAATGGACACCTGGAACCTAGAAAAATATTGTGATAACGATCACCAAACGACCGTGTCTATGCAATTACATGTATGCTGTTTCCCTGGCCCAAACAAGTTTAAGATAAAATGCTGTGTTTGAGTTGACTTCACTGCAAATTAACGGCACACGTTGGCTAGCCTTTTTATTCACTTACAACTCGATTACAGTTGATTAGAATGACCGTCTTGCTTTATTTAGCACTTAAACAGCTCTCTAGGCTATGGAAGGCTGGCGGAAAGAAACGTTTGTGACATTGGCAACAGTTTTACACCAATGACCACAGTATGGAGGAAAGCCCACACTTTTGGCTTCCCAATTAGGCTCATTCTAAATGCACCAAAATCACCATTTGAAATTATAATATTTTGAAAAAAAAATAACTGGATATACTTTCAAAGACATTTAAACCAAGATTGAATGGAATGTTAGTGAAATTACTTCCAAAACAATTGAACCAAAATTTTCTGGAATGTTAGACCTTATCAATCAATACGCCCTTTAATACGTTTGTATTTACTGTTTTATCTGACTGACTCTACCGTTGTTGCGTACCACAGCTGGGATCGCTCCAGGTCCCTGCTGGTGATTTTATCTTCAATACACTGGGAGATACAGACTGCTAGAGGTCTTTTCTCCACTTGGATCGCTCGAGGTCCCATATGTTTTCATTTTTGTTTTGTTTCTGACCATGTGAAGGCAGTGACTCGACTGTTTGGATCGCTCGAAATCCTATCAGTTTCTTTTTACAACTATCTTCGTTTCCAGATTGCCCAAGATCAGGTACCTCCTTTGGGTCGCTGGAGGTCCAAATTTGAATATTTTAGGTTCCAGATCGCTCGAGGTCTAGACCTATATTTGGGTCATACAAGATCTGAATCTTCCACCCTCAAAATTCATTTCGGTTCACATTTAGTTTAAGGCTGGCTTTCTGATTTAAAATTTATTACATTAAATTTTGTCAAAGACTTCATTTCAAGTCTATTTCTAATCTTCTTATGGTAACAGAAATTCATTTTCAAATGGTCTAATTACACAAACAGGTTTTCAGTTAATTTGTTTTTTAATTGAGGTTTATTGATGCTTGAAATATTTTCTTCTGGATCCTTGATTGAATTTCAAAACATTAAAACAAATTTCGGACCAAGTTTCTTGTGTTTTTTCATTTTAATGTGTGCCTTCATGTGTGTCATATTGTATAGATCATTTCATTTTTATTTTTGGAGAAAGTGAAATTATCCATGTATTTGAATCCAAATTGTACCCACAGGTATGCCAGTTTGTGAAATGCACAAATCATTTTAAGCAGATAATTTGACTCCACCGTATGCGGAAAAGCATTTTGCCCACCTTGCATCGCCATCAACTACAATTAAGCCTACAGCAAATAGCTTACACGAATGAAGCTGTATTTCACGAGGCGATAGTCAAGTGAAATACACGCTTTCTGAGTGTGAGCTATGCTTTAGTCAACTCCAAACCATTGACTGACGATTTTATCCCATTTTGGGTCTTTATTTCTGTCGAAAACACACATCAGGCAAGTTAAGATACAGCTATGACTCTGTAAAATCTTCGAAATTATCACCCTCCAACCATGGGCATGGTATTTCAATTTTCTTGCTGCGGGTGACTCAATGAATTATCCACTGGATCATCGTCGTGAGTGCATTGTTAAAGTTTCTAGGTGCGCTCCTTTCGCATTCTAGTGGCAAGGTTGTTAGCTTTCTGTGTAGTCTTGGGCACAAGGCACCTCTTCTTTGCATCCAATTTGGCCATAGAGTGATGGGCAAATTGCCGTGTGTGGCTAAGAGTCGGTGTAGGGGCATCGAGCCCGCCATTTTCTTGTCTTCTGACAGGGTGAGCGCGCTTTTTGTAATGGGAGAAATCATTAACTATAGCTGTTATCTTCAATGGGGAACATTGGATTTAGCGATGGGAAGGCAAGGCCATGAACTGCGTGTGGCCAATAGTTTTCAGCCATCAGAAGCCAAGATATTTTCAAAAATTTGGATCAAACAGCCCCTTTCCTACATACAGATGATTTACGAATCATTAATATACCACTTTAACACACAAAGTAATTGCCCATCGCCAAATATATATATAAAAAACCCCTTCAACCGCTACAGCTACGACAACGTAACAGCACAATGTAATCTAATTGAACTATATCATTGTTTAGCTATTACCTTTAAGCAACAAACTGCACTGCAAAGGCAGCAACCACTTTCTTCACTAAAGAGTCTAATAATACATATGCAACTCCTCACAGGAATCATCACAATAATCTGAAGGAACAAATATTTATGATGTATAATGTTCTTAAAACTTTTTGACCAAGTTTCATGCAGTAGTATATGCTAAAAACTATTGGCTTTTTTCTCTTTGCTTCTAAACATGTTAATATCTTTAATCAAAAGAAATCACCATGTATATATGTGGGCTGAATCCTTGTACTTTAATTAAAAAAGATTTGTGACCTTGATTGAAATTTCATTATAGAAATGACTTGCACTTTTGTAAGGCAGTGGTTCTTCACGCCCTTCTATTTAAGCAAGTGTTATCGTATGTTTGGACTTCTGATTATGGTTTCCTCCTTGAGAATTTTTTTATGATAGCCTACTTATTTACATAAAAATGGCCTTTTGTCCTCTTGGTGCCTTTCAAACAAACTGGGAGATTTTTCTCCTGGATCGGAAGACTTTGTTAAAAAGTTATAAAAACTGGGAGACCTTATGCCAAATAGGGACACTTAGAGCCTCTGCGATAGTTCAACATATTTTTCATAATACTTCTCCTCAATAGCTAAAAACATTTACGACCCAGCTTATCCAGATTCCCCATGAAAGGACCTTTCCAATGTGTTTCAGCATGCCATGGTGTCTGCCAACAGTGGTTAGCCCAGAGGAATGCTGTTGACTTCTGGTTTTACACAGCACAGCAATGGCATGCAGAGCTTCATTGTTTCTTGAGCGGATGCGAGACCGACTGTTTAGCCAGCATTCAGGTATTCTTCTTTCATAATGAAGCTCTGCATTTATAAACAAAGCTTCACGTATTACGTTAATTTATCTTTTGCCACGTTCATATTTATTCATTATTATGTGGGTCGTCTTTGCTGGACATTTAGCTTAGACAAGGAGCCGCTACTCAGAAAGGCAGGTAAGGGTAAAATGCTCTGAAACATGTTGAGTACTTACACGCTGAAGACCCTTTATTTTATTTGAGCTGATACAGCTTATGTCAAAATTTTACAGAGGAACGTGTGTAATGTGGACAATAATACTTCCATATCTTTATAGGTTTGACAGGGGCAGGTTAGCTTATGGAAAGTAAAGAGTTCGGACTGTGGAATAGGGTCATGACTACTATGAAGAGGTTCTGGGCAAAAATACACAAATACAATAAACAGTTGCCCTTGAACACCTGTACAAACCAAGGGAAATCCTAACAAGTACTGCAACAATGGACATCCTGCATCAGAAATGTAAAACAAACTCTGTGATGACTCTAACTCCTCACTTTGAAAGTCTCCAAACAATTAAGCTCTATGTCACTGCCAGCCCTGTGTCGATGTTTTAATGTTATGTGTCAGATTTGTGACATTAGAGAAAATATTGTCAATTTTGAGTAATTTTTTAAACATTGCGTAAATGTGCATTTAGGCATGTCAGAAAAGAATGAAAGTCATTAGCATTTATGTCAAAAACATGTTATCAAAACAAATTTGGTTAACGCGGTTTTAAGTGCAATTAGGCAAACTTGTAACTGTCGTAGGCCTCTGCTTGCTACGGATAGCTCCAGGAGGGTTTAACCTGACAATAACATGCAAGCCTAAAATGCCCGAAATTGAATATTAAAACAGAATGATGTCAAAAATTAAAAATTTAATAGGAAAACAGGCAAGTCTAAAAACTGTAAAATTATTGTAGCCAATCTTTCTAATAGTCTTTGGATATTAACAGCAAAATTTGTAGGGCAAGCCAGAAAAGAAAATTCACCAGGACCCGAGTCAGGACAATGCAGTAAAAATTTCTCTTAACCAGATATCAAGTACAGTTAGGCAAGCTTGAAACTGTTGTAGGCCGCAGCTTGCTACCGATAGCCCCCCGGGCTTTAACATGGCAGAAACCAAGCTACCCTAAAATGTCTGAAAGGCGAATATTGAAACAGAATGATGCCAAAAGATAAAATACAGTAGCAAAACAGGCAAGTCTAAAATTTTAAGAATTATTGAAGTCAAACTTTCTGACCATATCTAGATATTGACAGCAACATTTGTAGAAATATTTGATCAAAAGTACATCTTTGAATCCTCTTGACTCAAGTTTATTGTATATGAATTTGGTTGTAGATGAAAAGTCCTGAAATTTATAACAAATAGGACCAAATCTCAAAAGCTGTGTCAAAAACGTATTGTATCCAATAGATTCCGACATTTTACTGTCCGGGAAAGGATGGTTAAGTACTTTAGATGAACTTAACCACTATACAATTGTAAGCACTTTCTTGATCATGATGAGATAGAAATCCAGGGCTTATATGGGTGGTAATTCTGTGACGGTAAGTACAACAAAAAGAAGGGTCATCGTGATGTATCAGATGTAATATTACGGAAAACAGAGTTATATCACAGCAGCCTCGATTTCATATAGTGTACTGTACTATAATGTCAAATAAAGATACTTCATCATTGAAATGGACATTTTGATTCTTCTTCCGTATTCAGCACTTATATACAGGTTTCCTGGTATGCATATAAATTTCCATGTATGTCATTTTAATAAAGATTTCATCCAAATAAACTTTCCATCCAAAGACCATTTATCATTCACATTGATCCTTTTCCTTTCAGATAACACAAACGCAAATAATTTTTATGGGTAGAAAAATTGATCGCTACTTGAATAAATCCGTTACAACCTCATCGAGAATATCAGCTTGCACGACGATGTTTTTCCGTTTGCAACTCAAAAGTTGAATTTTTTATATTGGTTTTGTTGAATACAAAACTAAGGGAGCCTTCCCCCCCCCCCAACTAAACTTGATTAGATTTTATCCAATATCAATGTTTTTATTGCTTTCCTAACACACAGAGGATAAACAGGCTGTAGGCGTCGTTCAAACCCCCTTTTTTCCTACACCTTAGCCCACCAACTGGCAGATCTGTCTCAATCTAAGCAAAATGCAGTCAGGGCATCTTATCAATATCAAGAGAAATAAAATATTTTACAACAAACATGCACCCGAACCAATGTTTTGGGACTGTGAGTCATCATCCCACTTTGCGTCAAGAAATCCAAGCTAGCCCACTCATCATATCACTGACGGACAAAGTTTAATTTATTTAAGTTCATTTACCTTGAGTTCGGCAACACAATCAGTAATTGAAGAATGTCCCATAGTAAATTCCGTCCCTGATAGAGCTATGCTTTGTTCTCTAACATCCATGTTTTCACTGTGATGGCTATCATTGTTTGCGTGATTATACAAGACTTTTTATCGATTCGCTGGTCCGACATGTTTCTACACGAACGTGCACACCCCCTCCCCCCCCCCAAAAAAAACTAAAACAAAAAACAAAAACCCCACAAAATAAACAAAAACCAAGATACAAAAAAAAAAAAAAATACAACCCCCCAAAAACCCACTCACCCCCCAAAAATACCCCCCCCCCCACAAAACCCGACCTCCAACCCCCCCCCCCCCCCACACACACACACTCGTTGTCTGTTTGGGATTCAACATGCCATTTACATGTATGTGTCTGCCCTGAACAAAATAGTTTCTATTGCTCCTACACAGCACCGGTCATGGGAAAATTAAGCAGAGGCTCTGAATCAAAACAATGGAGATAAATTTCCAGCTATTTTTGATGATGCAGCAGAGTTAGCCACTGATTTTGATTATGGTGTTGTGCTCGCGGTCCACATGCTAAAATCAGGTTTGCTGTCTAGGCACACTCATGTCAGACATAATTTCGTCAATAAAAATATCTGAGCCATAAAATCCCTATTGAAGCCCACATGTGGCATACCATGTTCAGTCTAAGAGCTGTTTTAACTCATCATTCTTACCATTTCTGTGATAAATGGTGATAAATGATTTCTGCCACCAACTTTTGACGTGAATCCATTGACAATTTCAGACAAGAAATAAAAAAATAGTAAAAAACACACAAAAATCATAAAAAATAGAAAAAATTGCAGTGCCATCAGTTAAAGAAAATAAGAATTAAGAGTCCGTAGCAGTTTTCATATGTGATATCAAAGCAATTGGGTGAGCGGTTTAGAAGAAGGTTTTTCCCATAAAAGAACAAAAACAAAATCATAAAGGATCAATGTACCATGACCATTTGAACAACCTTGGTAGAGACTCACCAAAGGCACATCGCCATGAAGTTTAAAGTGAAAATGTGAATTGTGAATTGATGACAGACGAAGAGCGATAGCATAAGCTGTACTGCCAGACAAGCCAGCTGAGCTAAAAAGCCAACATAAAACAGGTTAGTCCATTGCGGCTGCTTTATTTATCTGCACTCTCAGTGACAAATAATCCATGATTTTCAATTCACGCTTTGCATATAACAAACACAAGAAATTATGATTAAACAGTTCAGAAAAAACGTTACCAACATTCATAAATTCCAAACTAACCATAACAGCAAACTTAAATACAACAAAAGGCAGAGTTTTAAGAGTTACCAAAACATCAATATTTATCTTACAATACAAATATGAAGAAGTAAATTCCCTTCCTTACTTGAGACAGGCATCCATCCATTAGAGGCAACAGGTGGTTTGATACCAGCTTCTCAACCGTTTAATTATTTTTCATTAACTACGGACTTTAGTTTTTTTGCCAAAACAAATAAGCCTAACCACTCAAAACCCAAAGTTATTCACTTGTGCAAAATATTAAAAGATATATGGTAGGCCAGCCACTTTTTGGTGTTCCTAAGTTGTAGGTCAGCTGGGCTGACAGCAAAAGAAGAAAGTGGACCGACATTATTTGTGACATTTATGGATCTGGAAAATGACAACACTATACTCCTTAATAACTATTCTTTTTAACTATGAGTCGGACGACGGCACACGGAACAAAAAAGCCAATAAATGCTGAGAAGCACAATAATATTTCATAAGCATCTGCACCATATTTTTTGGTTTATTTTTTTTTGCTTTAAACTAATATTTTGGAAATATAAAAGAATGACGCATGTCAATCCAATGCTTTATTCTTTCCCCCAAAATGTAACATATTGGCTCACCTATTAGCTTCAAATATTCTGAACTTCATTGCCATTATGAGGTATTTTAATGTTTCGGGGAAACTTTTAATATTTTTCTTTGCTTTTATCATCAAAGATTGTGGACATGCTGTGTAATCTACCTTGGGTAAGTCATTTTCACGCTTGTTTATATTTAAATTATATAGACAAAGCTTGAATAGGTACTGGCCACGTTTATGTTCAGGTTCATTATTACATCTCAGATACAGCAAGTTGTCATACTGTTCTTCATGTACGCATTTGAAAGAAACTCCACGACGTATACACTGTAACATACACATCGCTCATGGCACAAGGGTTTCAAAAAGAGTACTCCATCCACGAAAGTCACAGCCAAAACTACATGAATTACATCTGAAAGTTAAATATAGCCAGGCAACAGGACCTGTCCTAGGCATATAGTTTCTTCCTAGCTCATATACCATAATGCTTATATTTTATGCCCAAATTGACTTTAACTTAATGGAACATACATAGCTGAGAGGACAACACACACACAATTGAAACAAGATAAGGCAACATTAATTTGTCTTGATAGGCTGGTGAAAGTGGCTAGCACTATCATTGTGAATGCGATGCTGACCCGGCCATATATGTGGTCAACGTAACGGAAAAGGTGCAGGTAATCCACAGAGCATGATTGTCTCTCACATATCATTCATTGATCGGTTTTTACCCAATTAACTGCAAGTGATGGATCCTTTGAACATAATCAACTAATTCGAGACACCTACATGTAAGCAACAAATATTAAAACACATGAAACAACAATATCTGCTTACCAAATTATTTCAACGGATTCTTGACTTTTCAGCTAATCAGGTCACCAAAGATTACAGCTTGGCAGAAGAATAAAAGTGTGATGCTGACGCGGCGATCTTTAGCCAGTGCATGCAGGGTACAGAATATCGAACTAAATATCGCCTGTTTTGACGGAACCAGCATGAATCAGAGGCCTACGGGACGGAAGTTAAATATATACTTTACTTTACACATCCGAGACCTCTAACTAAAGACCCCCGTCTGGATCTTTAAGATGGGTATCCAAAAGAACTTGGACGAAAGACCTCTGACTTAAATCGAAAGCGGAGGTCAGGGGGTTAGAGGTTTGTGACATGCTGCAGATGGTATGATTTCTGCTGCTCAAGCCTGATAATGTTTCGAAAGTAAGTGCATTGTAAAAAGTAAAATGTTAAGAATATTTTGCTATTAATTGTAGGGTAAAAGTAATTTGCCTGCTCAGGTATTGGTCGAATCGTGAAATAAGGTGTTCCTTTTTACTAATTATATAACAACAATGAAATGAGGAATGACTGGCAGTCTAATAAAATTAAGGAAATGATGAAAATAAAATCAAAGTATCTTTTACAGTAAACCTGTGATAATTTAACAGTTATGATCAATGCTCTGCTGTTTGAAGTCTCCATGAAACTGAATTGTGCATGTTCCAAAGAAATTAAAGGTTCAGTTAAGCATTTAATGTTCATCTTTTTATGGTTATGAACCAATGCAATTTTATGCAAGTTGTGCATTTGTGAGTAACCAACTTTTACTCTTTCCAATATACCATTTCAAGACTATTCTAACATATCGTTCATCGCATTATGATATAATTTCCATAAATTACTGCTAAAACTATGGTACCTACCGGTTTTGTGTACATAAATACATTTGAAAAGCACAGTATAACGGAGGCCTACTTTTATATCCCGTAGTTAGTAAACTTAGAAATCCCCCCCCCCCAAAAAAAAGTCTGAATCCAATCTTCAGATACATCTTATTCTGATGAGGAGAGCAAATCTGGGCCAGCTGATGTTAGCTGCAACTTACGCTGATAATACCTTTGGTGGTACTTTCATGCTTGGTCGTCACTGATGCCGGATAACGACTAGCCGTGCGTATAATATGCTATCGTACCATGCAACTATGAACTTCGTCCTGTATAAAGGGGCTCAGGGTTGATGTGGCTAAATGCATGTACTATAACATTCTGCCAAAAGAGGGCAGCACATATTTCGTGTGAGAATTGTATTGGCGTGCTCCATATACACAAAGACAAAGTGGTGGCATGTTTGATCGATGAACTGTACTACTTGCAAATTATTGTACCTTTTCAAAATGTCCCATTTTGCTGTAAGGAAATTGAAATAAGTCGAACTGGAATCTCAAGGGTATATGTTAAGTATATTAAAGGTCGAAATTAATTTGTAACTTGCATTAAAATGGAAAATAATATACACTCACCATATCTATTGAAAATGTTGTACCTAAGTGGGCCCTTAAGAGAGACTCAAAGAGACGGTTTAAAATGAAAGCATTGAATATTTAATTTCATTTCAAGCTGATAATGAGTAGAAAGAAACAGTGGGTCACTTTTTATTTCTGGAGAAGGTTCTAATTATTTAGTAGTCATGTGATAAACTGTTTTTCTTTCATCCTTTTTATGTGAGCTTCATCTGCCGGGCACTACAAGTTTTTGACGTGTGGACTTCGTGCTGAGATGATGACAAATTGTCCTGAGTGGTGCAACATTTTTTCATATAGTGGTGCATTGTTATTCCCACTGTAACTGGACGGGACTGAAAACAAATTCGAAAATAGCGACACTTGACTTGTGTGATTTTAACTCAGCATACTGTCAAATGCAAAGAGCACTTTGCTTGCTCTCTCATGAATCTCTCTTTTATAATAGGATTTTTATGGCTTTATAATTTCCAAGTAATTTGAAATTGAGATTGACGTAACGGATCGGATTTGTATTTCACAATCGCAGGGTATTATTATGAGTTAAATTGTTAATTGGGACCATTCATTGTCTCACAATCCATAATTTATAAGTACTTTAAATCTCTTAAATCTTCCTGTTGGCCGAGACCTGTGATCATTAAAGGGTGATTAAACTGACAACGTTTAGCCGGCTTACCTATTAGGTGGCTTGAAAAATACAATCTGACGGGAATCAAATTCCATGTCCCTCAATTAACTACTTTGCAGAATTGCAAATACTGTGGATAAAAGATAGGAAATGAACACCTCTAAAAAGTGTACATGGGGCTGTATATGTATGGTAGTTAATATGATAGGGCCAATGTAATTTTACAAATTCTGACTTCATATGCAAAACCAGCACATTATGCTGAGACGTGGTGGAATTATAAATAATGGGAGGCTCCGACGACGATATATCCCAAATGATGATGCTTGGATCCCTAATCTTAAATTAATTTCTTCAACTAGGTACTTATTGGTCAATGCACACATTCCTGCTGATTGCAATGTGAGGCAATGGAAAATGGTATGGTAGTTCACAATTGCTACCTATTCTCTACTACCAATGATCAGATTCAATGCAAACTTGTTTAAATGCTCATACTCCAGTGCTTTTGCTTATTCCTGAATTTCTCTTGCTCAAATGTCTTTGTTGCCATTGTTTGGTTAAAATTTATGAATACGGGTAATGTTTTTCTGAACTATTTTTGATAAATACTTTATTGGCTATGTTGTGTTGTGGACTGTGTTCTTCATCTCAAATTTTCAAAGAGGTTGAGTATTTTTTATAATCTTCCAGATTCATAGATATCACGAAAATGATATAGGCCTACTTGCTCCTATTGCTGTAACCTGATCTCAATGACCAGTCAGGAGATCCAAAATGTGACAGGCCCACCTTGTCTCTTTTTGGCACGCGTGATAAAATTTGGGTTTCAACTGGTTAGGCCTATATCCTATATAAACACTGAAGTCTGTCGGTAAAGGCAATATTTCAGAGATTGAGTGGACAAGTTTAGAACAACCAGTTGCCTTTATGGGTGACTGTCAGGAGCGAAATTTAGTTTGGTATCAGGGGATGAATGTTGATGTTTTGGTAACTCTTGCATTTTTGTTGGATTGAAATTTATAAATGTGGTTGATGTTTTTCTGAACCATTTAGCAGAAGCTCAAATTTGTTCTCCAAAGCTCTTGGTCCATTGCTTTGAAGTAGCATAGGCATACCTCTGCTGACCATTAGACTTTAATTTGATCACCAGCTGGCGCTGTGATTCTTTTGTTGGTCGCGTTTTTTGCCTATATTAAACATGTTAATATTGGTTTATGGGGCACGGCTAATTGCATGTGTGGATGGGGCGGTGCAGGCCCCCTTTGTATTAATACACACACACGACAGTCATGGGTGTGGACAGGCGCAGTGGAAAGGTCACGTGGCCAAATGTGATATTATTAGCATGGCACCCTTTCCACTCAGTTTTTTTCTAGCTTTGCTGATGCAACAGCAAGTGTCACAAATTTTGTTCAACAATGTGTTTGCTCCAAGATTTGTGTTGAAGTTTGACTTTGGGTCTCCGAATCTGACATAAACCAAGTAGCCACACAATTACCCCAAGTTACACCTGCCCAGCACGAGTTTGCAAGGGCAAACCATGTCTGGATGCTTTGCCTTCAGGAAAAGGCCACAATGTCCACGGGGGAGACGCATGTGTTTCAGACCACCATCGACTCCGGAATTCAACTGGATGGCGTGCTCCAACGGACAAGAAATGCTGTTGGAACTAGACCGGCAACAGCACCCATTAACCCTAGGATTGCCCAGCCACCCATTCCAGGGTGTAGCTATTTAGGCACATTTCACAACTGTAACTGCTGGGTTTACACCATTTTGAACAGTTGAACGGACTACGTATGCACAAAAGCGGGCTCGCCCAGTGGGAAACGCCAAACAAAGAAAGCGAGCAATCGAGGCTCTTCTGACCTATCTGCTGCAAAATGCCATGCTCCAGCAAAGGAATAAATAACCTCCCTGGCCAATCTGGGGAAAGAGAGGGCCACTCGCCTGACAATACCACAGAAGTTGACTTCCAAACCTGGGCGACAGAGGCCGGGTTCAACTCAAGGACGATTGAGCTCCTCAAGATGCAAGACTTGGCAAGTACCGCCACGCTAGCGATACTGCTGCCCATGGAAGTGATTTCTGGACTCCAGCAGGAGGTCATGCATCCCAAATTGACCATTGGCCAAAAGATTTTTGTTACACCAGGCAATACAACGCCTTTGCGGCAATTCGGGGCAGGAAGCAGGCAGTAACAATGGCTCACAGTCCACACATCTGCCTTAAGAGGGCGCTGCAATGATTGAAACAACTTCACTTGAAATGCTAATAAGGATGGCCCCCAGGAAGCAATGGCTGCTAGTATAACGATGCAGCAACCACAGGCACAGGGGATTGCGACAGGCAGAGGCAATGCCAAATTTGCAGAACTAAGGCAGGGCCCGTTTGTACAGTCAGCACCATGAGAGCAGGAGGACGCGGGCTACCTGGCAATGAATGACATTCTTGGTCAAACAGGCACTTTCCAGCAGGCCCACAGCACTATGGGCACGGGTGCTCCACTAAAACAACATACAAGATAAACTCTCCATGCTGACCTTTGATGAGGCTGTTAAAATGGTTAGGTCTGGCTGCTTCCAAGCAAAATTGAATTGAATGCTGCTTATCACTCCATTTACATAAGCAAAGCCAGTCAGAGGGTGACAGGAATCAAGTGGTAGTTCCAGGGTCACAAACAGCCTACATATTTGGTTGACTAAAAGCTCTGCTGTGGGTCTAACTGGGCACCCTTTCTGTTCAATATGTTGACACAAGATGTTTGTTGAATGATGCATCGAAAGGGATTTGTGAATGTAAGGGCATATCTTAATGATTTTTATTGCACCAGGTTGACCTTTGACCAATGACTCTTGACCTTGAATACCCTGATAGCTTTGCTTATCAAACTGGCCTTCTATATAAACTATAATAAGGTGGTAGGGCCCATCCAATATCTCACTTATTTGGGGATACAGATTGACTCCACAAATATGACGGTATGTGTACCACAGGGAAAATGGAGGATTTAAACCATTTGTTGGCTGATTTCATGGCTAGGCACAGGGCCAGCAAAAGATAATTGTAACAGCTTACAGGGTCCCTAAACTGGGCGTCCAAGGTTGTATGTGGAGGGAGAACCTTGCTACACCACATCATTGATGCACAAATAAGCTAAAAGCTGCCAATCACAAAATGTTGCTGTCAGAATCTGTGCGGGCCGATACCCAATGGTGGGCTGATTTCATGAGTACATTCAATGGCTGCTAACTATTGTTAGACAACATACAAGCACCATGCGCAATATTCAATGCCCATAGTTTGTTGTGGGGCACATTTTGTTCCAGCTGAGCACTCAATGCATGGGTTGAATTTACATGACACATTATTACCGCGAAAAATGCCACGCTGTCCAAGCATAAACAAACCTTTGGAAACAAAAAGCATTCAACACCAAAAGCAACCCTCTCTGAAGCTCGTGCCAAGAGAGAAAAGGCGTTCAAAACAAGAGTTACCTCAGTGTACAGCTAAAATCTGCATAAAAGTCAAAAAACGTTTGGTAATTAAATATCTTTCTTTCAAGCATTCAGTACAAAGGAACTGCATTCTGTGATTGGTGCAAAATAGCTCCTGCATGGAACACATCTTGTTGAAATTCGCCCAGAAACATATTTCAGAGACTCGGGCGGCCGGTTACACACTTTATGTACCAGCAGTGTTCGGCAGAGCCATTTCTTTGAATGTTTTTTTTTTTTAAATCAAATATTTCACTATGGACATAATGGCACTGTGCTTACTTTATATACCACATAAACTCCCATTTCTGCAGCGTATCTCTCTGTGTATTACTGTCTCGCCATTTGTCACTTTATCTATTTGTATATTTATTATTTCAGCAAGGGTATAGTTGAAGAGTAGAAGTGGCATGGGGTTGAACATTGTTACGAGGTGAGGCTATTCGATGCAGGTATTTCAGCTGCACGCGCCAAAACCACAACCTTGAAACACACAGGTGTAATTACTGTAGAGGGAATATGAATCTTAATCTGGAAACGGGCAATTGACTGATATATGAACACACAACGGACAAAATGCAGTTTTAGATCTCAATACATTTTAATACTGCACATTAACAGATGATACACAGAATATGGATAGTTGTCCCCACGTTCTCGTCAATGGTGGTCTAGCCTTGGTGTGGATGAAATTATGTACAATGTACTTACAATATCACAGCAATAGTCCTAGTTCACAGTCACCAAGTAGCACTTTTAAAACACACTCTTCGAGTGTTGAACCCAACTTTTCACAAATGTCCTGACGAGAGCTCTGCTTCTGCTGAGGTTAAGCTGTTGACCGGTCTTGTGTACAAGAGTCGCCTCCCACGTAATGACTGCAAGTTTTGTTTCAAACAGAAACTCCCACCGCAGTGAGAAAAAGATTAGCACGGAAACGCTCACAGACAAACCCCATCGAGTCTACAGTCTAATGCAATTTCACGTTACTTAAGTATCAATCAAGATACTAAAAACCCGCGGAAAACCTGTGTCTCTAAAGGTGTACAGTAACCTGTACAATGTGTCTCTTCAAGGTGAGCACAAACCTAATACTGTATAGTTTTGACTGGGCGTCGGTGCACTCGACCACCACAGCTCTATACCGAACTCTATTTATTGATGTCCGTCTTACATGGAACATCTAGAAAACCATGTATTAATTAACAGTAATGCACTTGCAGGAACCAGATGAACCGCACACCACCGTCTTTTTAACCCAAACATTACATATCAAACACCGCGTAAGAAATGCATGTTTTGACGTCTAAATCAACACGGGGCAAAAGTGCTTTTGGAATAATATACAATATACACTCACTCCGTAATTTACGTGAGTTATGTCCCTCTATGCTTACACTCACTTCCGTAAATCAATACGCCAAGTTTATGTGCAAACCAAAATGGCTAGCCATAAACAGACAGCTTACTGCTCAAACTATGATACAAACCAAATTAAACCGATGGAAAAGTAGACATCTCGTCCTGGTCCTTCCTACGCCCCTCCTGGGCGGAGACCAACCTTCATACACACGGCCAGAATACGTGCTGGCAGTAGGATCACTAGGTCAGCCTAATTTTACTCTGGCCAAACCGGTCAAGATATAGTCGTCCTAGGGCGAGTTGGAATCTCCCATCAGCTGGTTCATTGGTCAAATAAGGGGTCGGAGAATATTACCACATGATTACCCACGCATGCATGCAAGGATTCATTTTTACACGGGCAAGGGTCTCTCGCTGGTAACAATCCTCCCCGCAAAAATGGCAAAAGTGACAAACTTTTGTCATCTTTTGAGATGTTCAGATGTATTATGTCTAAATGTAACATTATTTTCACAATAATTATTGCCTATGCCATTTATATGGTTGTATATATATATGTGTGCAGAAGCATTTACATTGTAATGTGTATATATATATATATATATATATATATATATATATATATGTAAGTTCTATAGTACTTAGTTGCATTATTACATGCAATATCATATGACCAAACTCCATCATAGCACTCTAATGGTCATTTAGCAAGTTCAGAACCTCCATTTATACATATGCTCTGCTCAATGCGTCTGGTATAACGTTTAATTTTCCACTAATGTGAAAAATTTCCAAGTCATATTCTTGTAGAAACAAACTCCAACTAGTAAGTCTTTGGTTCTTATTTCTAAACTTATGGAGATAAGAAATTGGATTGTGATCAGAGAAAACATGTACCGGCTTAACCCCCATGCTTAAATACATCTCAAAATGTTGAACCTATAACACCAACCATACTTCATGTAATGGGACCAACATTTCTTTACAATCGACTCCTTTTGAAGCCAAACATGGGCCACTGGCGTCTTGCTATTTTCTGGAACAGCCCCCTCAAGCATCAATGACTGCACTGATCCAGTGTCACGTAACACAATAACAGACATCTTCTTTCCGCCCTCATTCTGTGCCACGAAACCTTCTGATTTGAATCCATCATAAGACCCATTTTTAGAATCCGATGTAGGTCGACCAGACTTCAGCATAACAGGGTTTGAATGAGAGCCTTTTAACCCTGCCTCTTCTACCTGTTGACAACCCGTAGCTATTGTATGTACCAACGCAATGGGTTTACCGTTTTTTTTTTCACCCCTGGTCTTAATTCAGGATGCAACTTCCAGCACTTCTCTACAACATGGCCAGCGGACTACAATGAGTACACTCTCTGTTTTGACCTTGACCTTTACTGAAGTTCTCTTTGTTACCTGTAACATTTTATCATCCTTAACTTTTCCCCTTTGAAAGAATCTACTACCACAGTCTTGCTGTGCTGCTTTATGTACCAGATGATACTCGTCAACCACTATTGCCGCTTCTTGGAGAGTTTTTATTTTTCTCTCATCCAGGTAAGTACATACTTCACGCTGAACATTTCCCCGGGATTCTTTCATAAGGATTGGTTCTCTCAACTTGCCATAATCGCCCAATACATTTTCGGAACTTGACCACCTGTCACATGAAACAACTTTTTCCCGCGCAAACTCAACATGCGTCTGTTTTGGATTTTTCCGCCAACTCCGAAATTTTTGCCGATACGCCTCTGGAACTAGCTGATATGCTCTTAAAATCTCCGTCTTCACGGTATCGTAATTAGAAACTTGTTCTAACGACAAAGCCGAGTAGACGTCCAGACCTTTCCCTACCAGTGTTTGCTGAAGTAGCATGGTCCACTTGTCACGTGGCCACCGCATTGTAATAGCAGTCTTTTCAAATGCGAAAAAGTACTTATCAACCTCCCGCTCATTGAATTTTGGAACCAGTTTTGCCTGATGCGCAACACTGAATGAACCACTCCCCGCTACGGGAATAGCCCTACCACTACCATGCTGTAGATCTAATTGACGTAACCGATATTCCTGGTCATGGTCAGCCTGCTCCTTCAATACACGCTGCGTTTTTTCCTCACATTCCTTCTCGTATGCTTTAAACGCATCCTCACCGAAGAATCCTAGCTGTACCAACTGATCGCACAATTGTTTGACCAGCGATGGTTTTAACAAATCCTTAGCCGAAATTACTTCTTGCAGGTCTAAATATTCAACCACTTTTTCCAATTGCACTTTGCGTAATTTTCCGACTAGAGAACGGCTTAATTTCAGCTCCAAAAACTCTTTCGGTGAAAATTCGTCCCCCCCCCCCGTGGTTTTGTATTTTTCCCAGGTAATAGGCAAAACACGAACCTCTATACACAGTAAAGCTACATACCGTTGAACAACATGGAGCAGTCCCATATACATTTGGGAAGGGAGGAAGGTCACAAGCGAGATTTTGGCCAGCTATTGAAATAAACTCACTGAGAAGCGTGTTCCAATATCAGTCACTCTTTCCATTACAGTAAATTTAAAAATCCCCGACGAGCCCCCAAAATATGTTCCGAAGGGAGGCTATTTGATGCAGGTATTGCACCTGCACGCGCCAAAACCACAACCTTGAAACATACAGGTGTAATTACTGTAGAGGGAATATGAATCTTAATCTGGAAACGGGCAATTGACTGATATATGAACACACAACGGACAAAATGCAGGTTTAGATCTCAATACAGTTTTAATACTGCACATTAACAGATGATACACAGAATATGGATAGTTGTCCCCACGTACTCGTCAATGGTCGTCAAGCCTTGGTGTGGATGGTTGGTGTGGATGGTATTATGTACAATGTACTTACAATATCACAGCAATAGTCCTAGTTCACAGTCACCAAGTAGCACTTTTAACACACACTCTACGAGTGTCGAGTCCAACTTTTCACAAATGTCCTGACGAGAGCTCTGCGTCTGCTGAGGTTAAGCTGTTGACCGGTCTTGTGTACAGGAGTCGCCTCCCACGTAATGACTGCAAGTTTTGTTTCAAACAGAAACTCCCACCGCAGTGAGAAAAAGATTAGCACGGAAACGCTCACACACAAACCCCATCGAGTCTACAGTCTAATGCAATTTCACGCTACTTAAGTATCAATCAAGATACCAAAAACCCGCGGAAAACCTGTGTCTCTAAAGGTGCACAGTAACCTGTACAATGTGTCTCTTCAAGGTGAGCACAAACCTAATACTGTATAATTTTGACTGGGCGTCGGTGCACTCGACCACCACAGCTCTATACCGAACTCTATTTATTGATGTCCGTCTTACATGGAACACCTAGAAAACCATGTATTAATTATCAGTAATGCACTTGCAGGAACCAGATGAACCGCACACCACCGTCTATTTAACCCAAACATTACATATCAAACACCGTGTAAGAAATGCATGTTTTGACGTCTAAATCAACATAGGGGAAAAGTGCTTTTGGAAACATATACACTCACTCTGTAAAAACACTTACAGGATGAAATTACATTATGAGATCTACAATTTTTGAATATAAACAGCAAACCAAAACGCCTAGGCATAAACACACAACTTAAAGTTCAAACCATGATACAAACCAAATTAAACCAATGGAAAAGTAGACATCTCGTCCTGGTCCTTCCTTCGCCCCTCCTGGGCGGAGACCAACCTTCATACACACGGCCAGAATACGTGCTGGCAGTAGGATCACTAGGTCAGCCTAATTTTACTCTGGCCAAACCGGTCAAGATATAGTCATCCTAGGGCGAGTTGGAATCTCCCATCAGCTGGTTCATTGGTCAAATAAGGGGTCGGAGAATATTGCCGCATGATTACCCACGCATGCATGCAACGATTCATTTTTACATGGGGAAGGGTCTCTCGCTTGTAACAACATTGTGTACTGTAACATTAACTCATTAATTTAAATACGTATATTTGTGAGAAAGTTACGAAAATTGTTAACAACACTAATGCGTCTGTTTGAGTGGAGTCATGGTGAAAAATAAATACGCTGGTTTTTTTTTTTTCTTTGTTTTTTTTTTTTTTTTTTTTTGTTTTGTGTTTTTTTTTTGTTTTGTTTTTTTGTTTTGGCCGATAAAAAGCAGCCTGCCAAAGTTTGTTTGTATGCCGTCATGTACTACCAATAAACAGACATGTTTTACTGGCCCATTAGGATATGATTCATGATGCCAAGATGACAAAGTCAGGGATTGGGTAATACGTAAAGTTTGTTTGTAGAAACTTTACCTATACAAATAACATTTTACAAGCCACAATGTCCCTTCACTGGTATGGTAAGGAAAAACACGAATACAAGCTACACCAATTAAGGTTCGGTCCACCCAGATTAGATCTGAAGGACCAGATGTGTCTTTGGAGGTTACTGTTTCCTTAATCAGTTTGGTTGACAGGAAATTTCTGTTGTAAAGCCAGGATTAGGAGGTACATAACGAAAGAATGTATGCTCCGGATAATTATGAATGCAAGCTTTCTAAAACAGTGACGAATCATACTGCTATATTGTTTTAAAGAATACCCAAGACTTTGCAGATATTGCTTATGTCGCCTAACATGCGAAATACCAGGTATAAGTAAAATGTTTAATGTTATAGACGAGCATTTCAACTGTTTGTAGAAAGCACAATTTCACCGTGTTGGGACTAAGACAACAGCTTTTAAGCACATTTAATGACTCATTGCAGCAAGGCAGTGTAGGTAGATGTGTTGACTGGTCTTTTTGTCCTTATAACCAAACAGATGGAAATGACATGTACAACAGCAGAAACTCTGTTGTTGTGGTAACTTAAGTGTAATGAGCCTTGCATCCAGGTACTAGAAAATTGCTGGGTTGATGATGCTAATTTCTAGTCACCATATCCTTGCAATATGCATAGAACATTGAATCTGCCACGCCAATGAAGGCCACATATGACATATATTCCAGGAGTGTAGCGCATGTCGCAAAAGGCATTGAAAGAATAGCACATTCCTCATATGGAGATCAATTTTCAAATTAAATGTGTATAAATGGTCAACATAAGCTGATTATTTACAGGTCAAGAGAGATGAATCTATCATAAGCTATTAATTAAGAATTGCAATAATGGCAAATACGGATACAGTTAAGTAGATGATAATTCATAATTTGAATATTACCAATGTCCTTTCGCAGCTGATAAATAAATGATGACATGCGGTTATCTAAACGACAAAGAGTAAATCACTCTATGTGTGAATATATGCATTGAATAAAATCCATTCTCTCACTTGACACACAAAGAAAATCCCATATCACCATTAAATCTGGGATGTCGTATTCTGAAGCCTTATCCCATCTTATTACGCATGTTTTGATTTATTTTCGTGTATGCTGTGAATATCAAATATGCCGACATAACACTACATGAATAGCTACTTCCTTGTTTCCTGAAAATCAGCAACATTGTAATATGAAAATGACCATTTGAAGTGAAAGACCGCTACCACAGAACATGCCTAATGACAAATTAAAATTTGGGCACTCAATATGTTTTGGAACAGTAGAATGTAGCACTTAGTAAGATGTACACTGTACATTTTGGAAGCAAACATGACATCATCAATAACGAAACTGATATATTTCTACATGATGAAAATGACCACAAATGTTACACATTTCCTTATTCCGATACAATACTGTAATATCTACAAAAGATCTTGCATATGGTTTGTACCTTTATCCAACATGCAGCATGTCCCTGTTTGTACCTTTATCCACATGCAGCAAGTCCCTGTATGGACACACCATGCATAGTGCACCACAGAAGACATGGACATATTGCAAGCAGCCAGCTGTCCAAGGTTCATAGGTCTTCTTTTTTGTGTGAGTACACTGTAATATTTGCTATCTTCTTGTCATTCATTATCAATCTGTGTGTTTTACTTCACCCCTTCACATTTTTGATTCACTCAAAAGCAACCTTGACGGGATGGCCTTCAATTTCATAATGAATTTTTCAAGTTGATATGTAGATATATAGATGACCTATATAGCATTAAAATTAACTCTGTTGAGAATATACTTCACAATATACCCTGATGATTTGAAATCCAAAGAAACTACAGAAAGTGACAGAATGTTCATTTGTAGACATTATGATGCATAATGATAATAGTGAATGGAGGTTTCACTTATATGACAAACTTGATGATTTTAAATTTTCACATGGTAATTTACCCTCATACGGATAGTAATCTTCTTCTCAGGTCAGCTAAATGTATCATTGTGTCAAGATTAATTGCCTTGGCTAGAGTATACATTGAGCTTAACTCCTGTCATTTACTGCTGTTGTAAAAACTTGTGAAACAGGAATATTCGAAAATGAAAATAAAATAATCATTTGTGCAGTTTCTGGGTAAAAATGAAAATTATACAGATATCCAATGGATTTGAAATGTCGTATGAATGATGCAGTAAATACGTAAACATAGCAATTGTATTCGACATCTGAATCAATGCGTGTATGAGATAAGATATTTCATAAAGTCGAGAGTTGCCAGCATCAATCCCATTTGAGGCACTACTAACTTTTGTTAGTATTTGTCTCAGGTCAGGAAAGAGATTTTTTCCTTCATGCTGCGTTTCGTATTCGTTGACTGATAATATCACAAAGTTGTTGGGATGTCTCATTCATAATTTTGTATTTTGACCTGGCTTGTTTGGTGACCGGAGAGTTTTGTTCATGGATAGATCTAGTTTGATCTGATTTTTAGTGCAGCTTCTTTCACATAGAAAACTGTTGTCTGCTTCTATTTTTCATGAATGTTATTGTTTAAAAAATAATCAACATGTCATCTTATCCCTTAACATATTCAATGGACAATGTATAGCTTTATATTCAGGTCTTACAGTAATCAGTGGTGAGGTTTGTGTTGATGAACAAGTCAAGCTTTGGAAGGTCTTTGACTTGGACTGATTTTGGATTATGATATTGACAGGTAATGGTCTCACCAGTATTTAGCTAATAAAGAATATTTCATAGGTTCAGAGGACTGGTTTGGGGACCACTTGTTGCCTTCTGTGGGTGACTCTCCGTCACTAGTTGGGATTGAAATTTATTTTGTCACATTGGTATTGAAAGTTGCAAATTAATGTTGTAGTGATATTGGAACCTCAGCCTCTTGCTGTATATACCTTTGTTGTTTTTATTGTTGGGTTAAAATGTATGAATATAGGTAACGTTTTTGTCAACCTTATTTGCTGGAAAGTGACCCTTTCATCTTTCGTCTGCATCCATTACACTTAACAGGGATGAAATGCCTAGGGTGCAGTTTGGCTTCTACATGTGCACATAGGTAGATTTCTACACGTGGCCCCAAGGGTTTTAACATTTTGTAGCTACACTGAGCTAAGGACATTAAATTTGTTACAGAAAAGAAATTCTGACCAAGAGTTCCGAAGTGGCAACTACTTCTTATGTCGCTACACAGAAGAAAGCTAAGGTACCCCGTTTTTTCCTATTTCATGTTCCTTCAAAAATTAAGCTGTTTCTGGTCAGCAGATACCAAGTATCTCAAAGTGATCTGAAAATTATGTCAGCTCATTTTCGTTCCATAGTGCATCTCTGTGCCCAATTTGGAAGGAATTTATCCAGGTCCAATCCTCCTCTGAACTTGCATCAGCGAAAAGTAATTGCCCCGTGATTTGCGGAATTGGGTCAAGATAACTTTCCTTGAGGACCATCATTCAAAAATATCGAAGTACTGGCCCGATACCCTCAAATCCTACCCCAAGTAGTTTCAGGTCATAACATGAAACTTAAAATTCTTGTGAATATACCTGAGACCTTGGGAAGGAAGTTAAAGTCACCCACATCCTGTGTAAATCTCGCCCACCTATTGGAGAAGTTCTCAATCAAGCAGATCTTAAGTTGTCAAGGGAACACTACCGTTTTGTGGCCCTGTGATGTAGGGAATGAGATTCCCATGCACTTTTCACGATTTGTCCTTATCTTGTAGTTTTTCCATAAAACAAACCAAATGGCCACACGGTTGCAGAGATAAAGCTCTTTCTCAGACATTGCAAAAAGGGACAAAATAATGAAAGCAATTCATCATGAATATTTGAATAGGTTAATGAAGACCAACCCAAGATACATACCCATCACATTTAAATTGAATCCATGTTACGTTTTTGGTCAAGTCGCAAATATAATATTGCCATGCTATTTAACTCACACAGTAGTCAATATAGCCTTGTGCTTATATATTTACCGATAAGGACCTGAATGAAAATTCGCCAAAAAAAATGTGGAATGGATAGTAAAGCCAGATAACGTATAATTTTGTGTAAAAGAAACATTTCCATCCAATTTCAACATAATATGCATGACGGTTTTGCAAAATAAAAAATAAAACACACACACACACACTCACACACACACACACACACACACACACACACACACACACACACATACACACACACAAAATACCTCACCAGCTGTATAACAAATTAAGGTATGGAGTTTTCCGCCATTCTCCTGTGGATTTTCCTAGCATTCAATCAAGCAGTTTTGGATAATTGACTTGTAAGCTTAATAGAAATAATGGAACCAAACATTTGCAAAAAAATCACACATGAGTAAAGTGCAACTTCTTGTGGTAGATATATCTCAACCAAGGAGTTGGTTGGCGGTTTGGAAATGAATTTGATTTATTCTGCAGTCTGCATCAAATGTTTAGTTTAGCTTTCTTTGCCCATTATACATCTACAGTGTGTCTACTCTAAAGGCCAATGACACGCATTTTTCTGTCTCCTATCAAATTGCAAGAGTTGAAATATGGAACTCTGTTCTGCCATTGTTAGAGGCCGACTTTAACATTAAGTCTCAAGCTTCAAGTTTGGTTGCTACGGTGGTCACTGAAGCTTACTCACGATATTTATACTTTCTTTCAAAGTTTGTTTAATGTTTTTCAACGCTTCTGTGCACTCGAGTTATTTTATTTAAACTGCATTTACTTGAAATTAACATAGAAATACAGGAAAAACAGTGATGAAAAAAAAAAAAAAAAAAATAGTTGTGAAAGAAACCTGAACTTTTTTCTCACTGGGGAGACTGTGAAATGCTTCTCTCCCGGACTCGGGTTTTTTGGTGTGAATTATATTTATGATATTTTTGTTTGAAAAGAATAAAAATATGTCTCTCATGTAGGCTTTTTGAGGCAAATAGTATATGCAAATTTGACAAAAATGACCTGAACAGAATCTTTTGATATTTAGGTAAGCCTGAAAATGAAGGAAGAACTGTCAAACCCACATATCATCAAAGTTTCTAACATCACTGTTTCGCTTTTTCAAGATTGTTTTTAACCCTGGGGGAGATAGAATGATTTCGTGATTGCATACTCAACATATTTCGATTCCTCAGTTAAAAATATGTTCTGAATCACACAACCACTAACCAATTTTCCATCATGTGAATTTGACTGTACATTGAAGTACATAATAAAACAAATCTGCCTTTGTATATTTCACTCATTGTTTGATGATTATATGAGTTAAGACCACTTGACCAAATGAGAAAGGAATACCCAATTTTGCGTCCTTAACTGGGGTATTTCGAAATTTTGAATGCTTCGTGAGGCCTTGGCCCTTTCCAAACTGATTATTTAGTTTTTCTTCTTTCCAGGGATACATGTATTTAAATAGTTCACAAAAACGTTACCCTTGGTCTAGTAGTAAGCTTCACCTTCCTTCCTGGTGAAGACATGGGCGCTCACTTTCACTTTCCTCACGAACAGCATGTTTCAACAGATGGAAAATTTGATTCAAAAAAACGTTTTATTGTGAATTAATGACATATTTAATGTTTTTTTGTATTTAATTATGTATGCCATAATGTCGTTGCAGCTTTATTGCTCTTCGCAATCACTTCCTTCTCGGTTCGGCTTAATCTTAGAGTTAATAGTGTGATATGTACCTAAAAAAATCGAATTTCAAATCAGAATTCCCCAAATAGGGTCTCCTGGGACAGGCTTTTACAATACGAGTGAGATAACATGATTGTGAACAGAAACTTTACGTATATCCATATATCCAATTCAACAATGACAAATAAATTAAAATAGGATATTGTCGAAGCATTCGTTCATGGAATATTGGCCACTTATGACAGTCTATCAAAATAGGAAATCATGTAAAGAGCTGATGTCCCCGAGCAAGCGTTATTTTATATTATGGCAAATGACCGTGTATCTCAATTTAATGTCTCCATAGCTGTTCATCTATATTTGGAAATGTTCAATGTTGGTTTAGTCAAACACATTACTGTAATGGACTGTACAGAGCAAGGGCTATGTTTTATCAGTGATGTTATCCAAGGTGCAAAGGAAGCCTCAGACAAAATCAAATGAAAAGACTAGTTTGCATAAGACCCTATTCTTCCCGCGTTGATACATTTTAACGTCAATTAACCATAGGAAGGTATATGTACACTATAATTAACTAAAAGATGCTTTTAATTATATTTTGTTGCCTTACCACGATTGGTTATTTCTCATCTCTAATGATTTTATGTGTATATATGCAACATGCATTAGTTTCTGGCAAGGAAATATGTAGAAATGAAAATGGGTAAGTATGCATTATTTTAATATGTTTGAAATCTGTTCTCACATCTTTGATCAAAGTTACAAAATTTTCTACATTTAGTACATACATTTTTTAGACAATATAGTTTACCTCTTTTTAGGATAGGTACCTAGTGTCATAACTATAGTCATACGCCTGGACTAATCATGTTATCATGTTTGCATAAATCGTCTGAAATATATAGTATTTTGACCTGAAACCCCCCTTTAAACTGATGCTTTAACCCTTTTTTCTGGAAGTAAGGCTGAGTCAACAGCTTTCCTAGGCATAGTTTGAGTACTTATTGCAGTTGTCTTGGGGGGCATGCTTTCTTGATAGGTCTCATCTACAAGCCTCAGTCAAGATTTTCATTTAATGTTGAAATTAGTTGAAACCACTGAAGCAGAAAACATACCGATTTTGGTGAGTGTAAGGGGGAAAGGCTTAACTTACAAAAGTGATGACCAATGCTAATGAAATGCTATTGCTACTGAATCAGTAGCCCACTTTGCAGTACACGTATCAAATTGTATGCAAAAACTTAAGAAATAGACGCTATGTTCCTGTCTTTCAAAACATGCCCTATTTGTAGCCACCCAGCTAGCGTCAGATTGCATTGCCTAGACTCGCTCTGTGCCACCTGTGGCCTGTACAAGTTATCTAATGTGTAAATGGTCTCCACAGAAATGTAAGCCCCTTCAAATCATTATTCTTTTTGAAAGTCTTAAACTTAATTATGTGTTTGCTAATGTATGTTGCAGGTTTGCTGAATCTACTTGGTTTCATTTTGGTACTTTTTCAAAACCACCTGGCTAATTGTATTGAAACTACAACAGAAGAATGCCAAGTATTCCCACACTATGATTTTGGGGGACCTTTTTCTGCTGTGTAAATTTTTTGTCGATTTTAACTCCTTTTAATATCTTTAAAAACTGTCATTCATGTTGTGATGAAAGTTGGGGCAAATGTGCCATAGAAGGGCCAAACAAAGTTGTTCACTGTGTGGTGTTGTTCTGGATTCCGGATTTGCAATTAATTTTCTTCTTTATGTTTAATGCATAAATTCCCATAAACGTCGGTGAGCTTGATATTGTATTCATATGTTTATTAGTGTTGTTACCACACGCAGATCGTATGACCTCTATGTGTAGCTCTTTGAAGAGCCAATTTATGAAAATCCTACTTTTATATCCTACTAAACAAATTTAATAAAGGCTCCAAAAACCTGAAATTCAAAATAATTCTCATGTATTAGCTTTACTAATCTAGAGTTCAGAGTTCCGGCTTACTCTTTATGCTGAAGTCGTAGTTATAGTCGTATTTTAGTGTTTGAGAATCCCAGTGTCTATCCAGTTCGTATTTAAATGAGTTCAGTGACGTTGCTTCCACCACCTTCTTGTCAAATTGTTTCTTGTCCCTTTGAAAACTATACTTCCTGATGTAATAATAAGCCCTTTGTTTTACTATTTTTAGGGATGTCCTTTTCTAGTTGTATTGGTATAATTTTAGAAAACCCTGTGCTACATTTCTATCATAAGCTCCTTTGGGGTTTCGGATCTTATAAACCTCTTTCATTTCTCCTGTTGCCTTTCTATAAGATTGATTGCAAATATCCAATATTCGAAGTTTGTCAGAATATGTTCATTTAATCCTGGAACAAGATTTGTTGCCCTTCGTTGGATATTTTCTCCAGCTATAATATGTTTCTTTTGATGAGGACACCATATTTTGGCTTACAAGTGATTAAAAGAGATGTGTTAATATATCTGCATCCAAGAATTACAAATATTTTCATTTGATCTCCTTGACTTTGTAAGCTTTATTCATCTTTTCCTGCATATATTTCTCAAACATTAAGTCCTTTCAAAAATAACACGAATACCTGTCTCTGCCACCGTCTCTTTCAAATTAATTTGACTTGTTGATCCAATTCTGTAGGATCCCAAAGGCCAGTTTAATTTGCCTACCCTCAGTACAAAACACTTTGGGCGGGGGGGGGGGGGTGAAACATAAAAGCCATTTGTCACTCTACCATTATAATGCCTTTACATCACCCTCAAGGTGTTTGATATCTTCAGGTGACTTACTTCTTCTGCAGATTTAAGTGTCACCTGTGAATAGAGATACCTTCGTTATTGGGTACGTAATTGTAGGTAAATCATTAATGTACACCATAAACAGTAATGGTCCAAGAAAGCTTTCCTGAAGAATTCAACTTTTTACGTGTGTTCCAATTGAAGAATTCCAACTGCGAATAACTTTTCGTGGATGTATAATCCGAGGACTTTCCATCCATTTGTGTATTTTTTCTGATATTCCATATTTTCAAGTTTAAAAAGAAATCTTGTATGAGGTACAGTGTCCAATGCTTTCTGGAAGTGACAATGAATCTCATCTGAACAGTCACCTTTATCCAGTATACCCGACCAATCATCTAATACTTGAAGTAGCTGCAAGACTGTAGATCTGCCTTATAGGAAACCATATTGTTGCGCACTGAATAGTTCGTTTCACTACATATAGTCCTTGTGTGATCTCTAATAATTGACTCTAGAACTTTACATAGTATGCATGTTTAACTCATTGGTCCATAGTTTCCAGATCTTTTGATCACTTTATTTTTATATGGCTGTCACAAAACTTTTTATTGATTAACTAGATAGAATTCCATATCTAAGTGCTTCGTTGAAGAATATACTTATAGGTTTTGCAATGGACTGTCAGTTCTCTTCAGGATCCTTGGGTGTATACGATATGCTCCACGTGACTTACAAATATTTAACTTTCTTTCACCTTACTTAGAGTTATCTTGATATTTTCCTTTGGCTGTGTTATGTTAATGTCATCCACATGGCCATTCATGTCACTTTCATCTGTATATAGACTTGTAAAGTGTTATTTGATCCCTGTTTTCTGTAAAGCAGATGATGTTTGGTGAGGTCCCTCTTCAAGATATTCTGACCCGAGCATATCTAAATCGAGTATCCCGTTCCTCATAGTCAAGTTCCCCTGCATCCAAAACTTCTTGATGTTTAATTTAGAGTCCTTGGCGATATTTTTCTTCTTGTCCTTTATCATTTTTCTGGTTAGTCTTTTTACTTGGTTTCTAACTCTACAGTATTCCAGGTACCATTTCCACAGTTTATGTATCTTTTTGATTTTACCGATGGCATTCTTATCTAATTTATTTTATATGTTTCTGTTACCCCGAAATTTCTTTCCCAATTGTACAGGAACCTGTCTTTTTGTTATTTCTCTATTTTTTTTTTTCAAATATCAAGTTCATCTGTCCTGAATGCTGTTATGTTGTAAAATTGGTCCGTCCATTTTATTTTGATAGCTCTTCATTCATAGCTGCATTTGGTTTCATTTATCCTACAGTAACCTTGGTTTCCTGCCATTTGCTTGAGTTACACTTATTTCTCTGTGAAAATTTGATCATCCAGTGGTCATTCTTTTCAAGAGGTAGTTCTGATGACAAATTCTGTATGAGTTGCTCTGCATCACCCAAGATCAAAAAGAAGCATTTCTATATCGTTTTGTGAATATCATTCAATACAAGGTCACTTGGACACAATAATCTTTAAGTTTTCACATACGAAGCATGTGTTTGTATCTGATGATGTATCCACCAACAGGTAGAGTCTGGAATGCCTGATCCATGTGGGCGATTTACCAAATGAAGGAATCAAATGCAAAAGCTCCCTGCAAGTTGACCACCCTGTTTGTATATAAATGTACTTCAAGAAAATTTTATTGCCTGGCATTTTCAGACAACAGTCGTTTTCACAACCAAATGAGATTTCAGTATTTTCTGTCTTCAAAGGACTTTTGGTTAAGGACAGATTACTATGCTGTGAAGAGGCTCCAATATTAAAAAAAAAACCACGCACTCACAAAAGCACTGGCCAGTTTTTAGACCAATAACGGGAATTGTGGCTTGGATATAGATGCCTCTAAAATAACTAATGGATTGTCAGTTAGTCATTTGCAAGTTTTTCATCAGATTTTACCTGAAGAGTAAAAACCACCTGCTGAAACAGTCCCCTACAATGTAAAACATTAAAATGGTGAAAAAAGCCACTCCCCGCCCTATTTACATGTCACTGGAGCATATGAGCACAAAAAAACCACTACGACAGTAATTTTTTTTGAATGAAGAATTTTGATCTATCTATCTATCTATCTATCTATCTATCTATCTATCTATCTATCTATCTATCTATCTATCTATCTGTCTGTCTGTCTGTCTGTCTGTCTGTGTCTGTCTGTCTGTCTGTTTATCTTTTTAGACAGAGTAACTCTGATCAGCACGTATGCTGCTTTCCATAAAGACCATGATTACATATACTCATTCATGCATTCACCTTATAAGTGAATCTTGTGTACATAGATCCATAGAAGTAAATATTGTGTATATAGACAAGCTGTTTGGTGCAATTGAAAGTAACCATAACATTAAGTAAGGCAGAATTAGCAAATGGTCGGGCCTGCAGACCAACGACCTTCATCTTCGGACACGACAACTCCCAATAGTGAATCCTTTCGTATTGCACTAGTTGATTATACATATTGTATTGTATTGCTTTATTGCTGAAAATCATTATACTTTAGAGAAGATCAACTACAAATATTCTCAACAAGTGTTATATGTATACAGTAAGAAAGTTATAAGAAAATATTTTTATAAAAAGATTTTCAGCTGGGAGAAGAAAACCCCACAGGCCTTCACCCAACCAAAAGGACCCTTGATTACGTACGATTTACAAATGTCATATATTTACAGTAGATTATTACAAATAAGTTATTTAGAGGTGTTAAACTAAAAGGAAGTATTCACTGTGGCTGATTCATTGTTCTTCTAGAATATGATCCTTCAGTTATTTGTAAAATTTGTGAATTGTATTCGGTTTCTGTATGTAAATGGGATTTTTTTGCCAAATTGAAGGGCCTTGACAACCTATCGAAAACTTTTTCAAATTTGTACGACATTTTTGGATATAACAACCGTGATATTGTCTAGTTTTGTCACAATGTGTATCACCAATATCTGTAAAGAGATTTTGTATTATAGATAGAACTAAATGATATTTTACCTGATACATAAATATTCCTGTTAAGTACTCATCCAAACTATGAAACTTAAGGATTTTAAATCTATGGAACAGGTCATCAGTGTGAGTATTATAGCTCGAGAAAGTTATTATCCTGATAATTTTCCTTTGAATCTTTACGATTTTATCTAAGTTACATGTGTATGTTGCTGCCCATGTAGTATATAGATAAAATTAAGTGAGTCGTTAAACTGTCAAACCGAATTCTCCTCGTTGTTTGCCTGCCTGTGCGCCTGATCACCCAAGCGCGAAGCACGCGGGTGATCAGGAGTGCAGGCATGCAAACAACGAGGGGAATTCGGTTTAGACACATTAATGACGAGGGTTATTCTGTATTTATCCCCTACGGTCCATTAAGCAAGAATCGAAGACCATTTATATCACTACTTACATGGAACTTTGACACAGTCATGCCGTGCATATGAGAATAAAATTTAAACAACAAAGAAAAGTGGTTGACCTCAATGGCGGATTTTTTTAATCGGCAGTCGCTTAAAACAAAATTCTCGCTGAAAAGGCACTTTTTTATTATTTCTATATGGCATTAATTTGGTGGAGAGGAAGATTGGAAGGTCACGTAGACTTGGAATGTTGCACCAGCAAACATTCCAAAGTATGCACCCATGGAGCTCAACTGACTAGGCCGTCAGATTGACCCCATCACTGACAGCAGCATTGCCAGCATTGCCCGAAGGAAAGGGGATGGCTCCCTGTCATGCCAGCTGCTGGGACAAACGATGAAGACAGAGTCTGGGAAGTGTTTTGTAAAGATGTTAGAAGTCTCTGAAAAGAAGAATCATTTCCCTGGAGAAGGCTGCACGGGGCGTGCTGTAGATTTCAACTTGCTGTTGCATAATTGTTCAAGGACTACGCATTTTTGTGCCCGCTCAGCCTTTGATTAAAGGTTGGCGGGGCACTTGTGTAATGGTCGACTGCACATTGTGCGTCATACAGGGTGGTTGTTTTTTTCTGCCAATCATCAGTCCTACATTTTTGGCCCTAGTTTCATCACAGAATCGAGTTTATTCTTACCCATTGGCTGGGATTTATAGCACAGGCCATCAGGTTTTCGGCCGTGATTTATGGCAAGGTAATAAGGCGAGTTTAGATATACCAAATATGGAATTGATTCCTTCCATATTTGGAAAACCATATCTCTGATTTTACAAATATGGTAAAAAGTAGTCCCACCCATGGGATATGGTCAACAATATCACATAGGCCATATCCCGTGGGTTTTCAATGTAATATGGTACAAAATAGGGGATAAAACAGTAGATAATATATGGTTACACTAAAGCATAATATAGTTGAAATAAAATCTTTTTTTCCAAAATTATGTCTAACCTTTTTGAGAATTCAAAGTATCTTACCTAATGTTTTCAAAGTAAAAAATACGTATGTGCGACTTCCAATTTAAATTATCTTCAAACCAAATTCCAAGAAATTTTTAAGTGTTCACTCTTTGCAAGGGAGTTAGTATGCAACGAAAAGCCACTGATACTCTTCCTACCATTTCGAGTTTGATATATCATGTAATTTGTTTTTTCCAATATTCACTGATAATTTATTTGTTTGAAACCATTTCATAATTTCCTATAGAGCAGTACAACTTTTGGGATGAAATGTATACATGTTTTTGTCACTAAGAAATAGACTAGAATTGTCTGCAAGTAGCATGCAGAGCATACCCTCTGACACTTGACCTAAATCATTGATATAAAGTAGAAATAACAAGGCCCCAAGAATTGACCCTTGTGGAACACCAGAATTGGTTGACAGTACATCAGAGTTTTCATTCATATAATTCACATATTGACTTCTTTCAGTTAGATAACTATTGAACCATTTCTATGGTATACCCATAATTCCATAAAATGACAGTTTATTGCATAATATATCGTGATTTATAGTATCGAAGGCCTTGAAGAGGTCAAGGAACACACTGAGTGTATGCTCCTTTCTGTCCAAAGGCTCTGAAACCTTACTAGCCAGATAACTTACAGCAATTTCGGTATCATATTTCGTTTGAAACCAAACTGCAAATGGTAAAGAATATCTAATTTGTCAATATAATTGATTAATTGTTTGTAAGCTACTTTTTCAAAGATTTTTGACATACAACTTAAAAGGGAATTGGGTCTGTAGTTACTAAATATCTCCGAGTCTCCCTTTTTGTAAATAGAAATAATCTTTGCAATGTTCAAACAGTTTGGAAAAATCCCATTTTGTAATGAAATATTAGTTATATAGGTCAGCGGTGAAACTATTTTATCTAATAAAAATTTAATAACTTTCGGACGAATTCCATCATGGCCAGGACTAGAATCTTTACAGACCTGATAATAGTAGATATATCTTGTTCTATTACTGGTGTAAAGTAAAACGAATGGGTATTATTACCCTGTACATATGAAACAGGACCAATTCCAGTTTAGGGGATATTATTAGCCAAGGAGGATCCGACAGAAACAAAATATGGGTTAAACTTGTCGGCGAATTCTTTAGGGTTGACAATATGGTTTTTTTACATTTTTAAATTGATGTGCTATTTTAGTTCGTTTTTGTTTACATTTAACATCTTTGATAAGATTCCATACTTTTAACAAGTTAACCTTATTTTTGGTCGATAATGTCACTTCAATATTTTTTCTGGGCAATATGCATTGCATGATTGAGTTTATTACGGTAGTTGTTTTATTTCTGCTTGTTTTTCACCGAGGGGTGCTAACACTTTTTATAATTTGGATTTTTATCAATTGATCTAATCATTCCTGATGAGAGATAGGGTTTATTCACCTCGTATTTTGACGTAATAGAAATCTCCGGGATATTGGCTTTGTATAAGTTTATGAAGTCTAGCATGAAATCTGACAAAGCTGAATCAACTTCAATTTTTTTGGTAAATATACGAAAAGTTATGTGAACAGATTTTAGCTTTTAGGATATTGAAACATTTTGAATTAATAAGTTGTTTTTGCGGTCTGGGAGATATGATTCTATTTTTGAGAAGTACTTATGTGAAAAACTGGACAACGATCGGAAATATCGTCATAAATAATTCCATTGACAGCACCTGACGGATTACTATTATTATTAGTAACAATATGGTCAATAACAGTAGCAGAACTTTCAGTTATTCTAGCTGGTCTATTGATACAAGGTAGAAAAGTGTTACCATACATTATGTTTATGAAATCTGAAGTTGCTGCATGTTTATCACTGTGTAAGACAATATTAGAATCACCAAGTAAACAACATATTTTTTTTCTTGCTTAACTTTTTCCAATAAAAGCTCAAGTTGTTAGTTAAACAAATCTAGATTCGTACCCGGTGGTCTATATATAGCACCAATAATTGTATTTCGGTCATTTGATATGTTGCTAATTTCAACAAAGATTGATTCAAGTGTATCGTTAAAATGCAGTTAGATCTTTCCTTTGGATATATTGTAAGTTTTCGTCTAACAATAGAGATATTTTTCCTTCGTCTCTATTCAATCTAAATTTTTTCATGATTGTAATATAGAAGATTGTAAATATCTTCATTCGAGTGTCCTTAAGCCATGTTTCTGAACGGGCTATAATATTGAAACTCACATTTAAAGTATGCAAAAAGATATCAAGTTCGCTGAATGAGAAGAGAGGCTTCTAATATTTAAAGGTAGCAACGATAAAGTTGAGGGGTGTTCAAGTATTTCTAACATAAAATTGAAAGAATCTGTAATGTAGTATGGGCTATTACAACGAGAGTTAACAAAGACTAGATTCTCCAAAGAAATGAAAACCAGGGTCAGTATCATAAATGGGAATAATATTCTTGCCCTGATTAATTTCAAAAAGAATAAATATTTTGTTATAACGCTGGTTAAAAGTGATACGTGGTAAAGTAAACCACATTTCAGAAATAGATTGAGAAAGTCGTCATCACTATCAATATGATTAAAAGCGAATTCTGATTGGAGACGTAAGAAACAGATCCACGTATCTACTTGCTTACGGTTACCATCTAAACAATGAATATGGAAATATTTTGCGCATACCTTGCACTTAGACTGTTTTGCTCTTCTTGTACTTACACCTTTTTTAAAAAACAAATATAGCAAGTTATCATTACAAGAGATTATATATACCTAATTGAGTGTATACAAGTACTATGCTAAACATAACTGTAGTAAATGTTTGGTGCTAAATGTGTGAAATAGAGTGCCACAATGTCTTATGATATCTAAGAGAAAACCATATCCATGTCTGGTCTCTGTATCTACTAGATGCTATATATACATAATATGGTCTGTTATATGACGAATTCGACATAGGACATGCACGAGAAACAGTGTAATCATACATATAGCATGTCAAGGTATATAGCAATTATGTAGATAGAAAAATATGAAGCACAGTATTATAAATACATGTTCTTATAAACAATACATGTGTATGTATACTGGTACGGAGAACAAGTTTACTACAAACAGGAAAATGAGTTTATGCAAAAGGTGGCTGCTGTGCATAAAATTTGTTGAAATTCGTTACATTTCAACAATATAATGTAGATATATTCATCACACAAAATGTGGCATGAGTACAGTAGTACAATTTGAATACATATGCATGAGCAGGTACATGCTGTCATCCTGCTGTAATGCATGTAACGCTTAGTACGCAGAAAAAAAGTGAATGTGCCCGATACAACAAAGTAGAATGGAGTATGTAGCACTGCGATTATAATATAAAGTATAAATACATAACTAGCGAATTGCCAGTAGATATAAGTAAAAAGAGAAAACACAAGACTAGAAAAAGCTAACATCAAGCTTGCAATTGACGGAAACTATGATGTGATGCTTTTGTGTAAATAACGGTTTCGATCAAATAGCCTAGTGTGCCAAACAAAGACGGCAACTAATAGGTAAGAAGTGCATTTGATTCAAGTTAGAGCATGTCGTTTATCCTATATCAGAGTCCATAAGTAGTTCGACACACATCCATATATCACTCTGTAAAACTGTGAAGGTCTGTGAGAGAGATAATTTGTGTTATTTTATTTGACTTGTTTTTCATCATCATTACAAACGGTTGCCTTCTCGGATCATGGCTAATTCTAGTACGATTTTCAATGGTCTTGGTGGATTTGGAGCTAATTCTTTAACTTTATTGTTAGATTTACATACAGTTTATAATGAAAACGACCCAAATTTATTAGAACCAAAGCTAATCAAACAGTCTCTATATTTTGATACTGATCAACTCATGAACCATTTAAGAAAATGCAAAATCACTTTACAATTAGCAGTCTTAATTGTGAATCACTTAATGCTAAATTCGACGAATTATAAATTTTATTACATAATTTAGAAAAGACATGACTGTTAACCGAGTGCTATATGTTTCCAAGAAACACGGCTCGGTAACAAATCCGATCTGTCTCTTTTATAATTAGAACATTACGTTTTAATTTTTGCAAGGTAAAATATGTTCAACCCGTGGAGGCTTAGCTATTTATCTCAGGGATTCTTATAGTTATAAATTAATTGATGTCTATTCCCAGTCTGATATATATGAAGGATAATTTATTGAGATAAAAATTAATAATATTGATAAAAAGGTAGTTATTGGAAACATATATAGACCTCCGGGGGACTTAAATGAAAATTATAACACTTTTATTGATGAGTTAACTGTGGTTTTAAAAACATGTTACAGCTAAAAAGTGAACTCATTGTAGCTGGAGATTTCAATATTGATCTCTTAAAAATTCACGATAGACCTATCTTTGATAAGTTCTTTGATTCAATTACATCTTTAAGTTTTTTTCCTCAAATTACGTTCCCCACAAGGCTTTCTGCTCGCCGGGGAACTATCATTGATAACTTTTTAATATAATTAATTGACAAAAACATAATATCCTCTAATTGATGTACCCTAACATTTAGGATTTCCGACCACTTTCCATATTTTATCTGTGTTAATGTTGCTAATACGAAAAATGATATTCCACCTAAAAACATCCAGATTTGTAATCCAATACCTTTTGTTGTAAATACATTGAAAAAAGAATTAACTTGGCATTTGTGACCACTTAAATATGGAGTTGCATAGTGATCCAAATGTATCATATTCATTTCTGCAAGATATTATCACTCGTGCACTTGATAATCATTTTCCAATTAAAACGGTTAAACATAAAAAGCGTCAACACAAAAAGAATCCATGGATCACTCAGGGAATCATTCGGTCTATCTCAAGAAGGGTTTACCTCTGTAAGTATTTGAAAGAACTTCCTCACGATTTTGAGGAATGTGAAGTTCGTTCTTAAAACTTTTCATAAACTTTTGAAAAAAACAGTATACAAGAAGCTCAGAAAAATTTCTTTAAGACGCGTTTTGAAAGATATAATATGATATTAAGAACACTTGGAGAACTGTTAATGGTAGTCTGAATAGACATAAAAAGAAAAACAAATTTCCAGAGTATTTTAAGATAAATGGTGAGACTGTTAGCGATAAAACCGTTATCGCTAATAGGCTATATATATTTTAACCAACATTGGTCGTAAATTAGCCTCCTGGATAGATACTCCTGCTGAATATTCCTTTCTGATTCCTCATGCTTTTATTTTAAATCTCCTGACTGAAAAATATCCTCGATAATATAAATTCATTTACAGGTAAACAAAGTTATGGTCATGACAGATTATCAACAAATTTATTAAAGCTCATTTAACTGGAACTCACGCTTCCTATAACTTGAATTGTAAATCAGTCACTAACGACTGGAGTTTTCCCGACTTATTGAAGATAGCAAAAGTGGTGACAATTTTTAAGAAGGACGACCCTTCAATTATGGAAAATTACAAGCTCATACCTGTATTGCCTGCAATTTCTAAAAATCTTTGATGTACAGTTAAATCTCTGAGAGCTTTAAATTATACAATTTATTTTATGATGGTCAGTATGGTTTTCGTGAAAACCATTCTACTGGACTTGCAGCTTTGGAATTTATTGATAGTATATTATTAGATATGGATAAAGGAAAAATCCCTAATAGAATATTTTTAGGTCTTTCCCAAGCTTTCGACACCTTAGATCATGATATTCTACTTTATAAATCGATATATTATGAAGTCAATGGTTTGTTCTATTTGAAAGTGATCTAACAAATAGAAAACAATATGTTGTTTATGAAGAGACAAACTCCAACTCTTCAGTAATCCCTGCAGTGTTTCCCAAGGTCAACTTTAGGTCCTCTTCTTTTCCTTATCTATCTTAATGATTTTAATTTAGCTTCTGCTTTCTGCAAATTCATTATATATGCCGATGATACAACTCTATTCACCTCTATTTGTCCTGTGGAACTTACTGGTGTAAACTGTGAAGCCTCTTTATTTATCAGTGCCGAACTCTCGAGGATTGGCACTTGGCTGGAAGTAAGCAAACTGTCCCTCAATATTAACAAAAGAAAGTTCATGGTTTTTCATCAACCTCAACGGGATGTTATAGCCCCTACACTTGAGATTGATCATGTAAATATTAAATGTGTGGACGAATTTAATTTTCTTCGTCTGTTGCTTGACAGGCATTTGACATGGATAAGTCATATACAAAAAGTTCTGTAAAAAAAATTACAGACAATGGGCATAATGAATAAATTAAAGAATTTTCTTCCTTCTTATATTTTACAAACTATTTGTTGTTCTTTAATGCTTCCGAGATTCAACTACTGTCTTCTCGCATGGGGTCATAAATCGGGAAGACTTGTAAAGCTTCAGAAAAAGGCCATTCGCTTAATTAATCATAGTGATTATAATGCCCACATGGGTCCCATCTTCAAATCTAGAATTTTACTCAAGTTAGAAGATATTTACAAATAACAGGCTTCGAAATTCCATTATAAACTCTTAAATAATTGACTTCCTGTGTACTTTTCTACATTTTTTATTATTTCAACAAACCAGGTCCATGAACATAACACGAGAAGGCAACAGTTATTAGTAATGCATACTCAACATGTATTAGCTAAAAAATGTTTACGCCACGAAGTTATCCGTATTGTTAATGAAACCCCTCAAGCTGTTATTGAAAAAGTTCATACTCACAGTTACTTTGATTTTTCATATTGTATTAAGAAAGCAATTATTCTTAACTACTCAGATACATGTACAATCCCACACTGTTATATCTGTAGTACAAATTGATTCGTTAAAGTTGGATTTTTTATTCCTTTAGAAAAGCACGTATTCTGTAAATTTTACCAAAATAATGGCATCCATGATCAGGAATATTTTTTTGATACCATATGTTTGTATTGTGGCACACATAATAGTGGTCTGATAAAGACATTAATGTGTGTCTCCCTGACCAAGATATAATTTTACCTTTTTTCTTTCATTAGTTATATTGAATTGACTTGAGTGTTGTAATCAACAAGTATATTGTTTTCATCTGTATGTTTGATCTGGTCGAATAAAGTTCTTCCTCAATCCTGAATCCTGAATTCATCAGAACTTTTCTGTCGTAGGACCATGAGTCAGTGATCTTGCCTGTGTGCTTTAGGGATCTCGCCTTGTACAGAATGTTTGCCCAGTATGTAGTTAGGTCGTCGTTTAGATATATGGATTCTATCCCCTTGAGCTTTCTGTTGTTGGACATCATTGTTTTGTTGTGTCTGTATGATGTGAACTTCACCAGTATTGGACATATCTAACCTGGGATTTTGGGTCCGAGATGGCGTGATTTGACTGATTTCGCTGCAGGTGAGTGGCACATCCATATTATCGTTCGCCAGTGAGATGATCAAGTCGTCAGTGCTTTCCTCATTCGTTTCTTTTATGTCTGATGTGTGTATTGAATTTCTCCTTGAATACTGCTCTAGTTCGTCACAGCGTAGGGTTAGATCAGAGACTTTCTTATCTAGTTGTGTAATTTTTTCTCCTTTTTTTGGCAAGTTCGTCTTGGAGGATTTTAAACTGTTGTCCTATTTGAGTGCTTATTCTATTGGACAGTATATCAGCATCAGGTTCTGTAGCTTTTTTTCAGTTTGTCTGGAACTGTTTTGTCTCTGAGTGCTTCAATGAAAACAAGAATGAATTTATCATTTGATAAAGTGGTGCCGGTAGCAGCACTTGTGCTTGCGCCACGTGTTTCCTTATGTTGACAAACAAGAGATTTTCAGATGTAAGGGCACAGTGCCAGCTTGACATGGTCAGTTGGATGAATTGAGAAACGTATGTAGTGTCTATGCTATGTAATGGACAAAAAGGTTCATACAATGGTAATCTGTGAAGACTTTGTCGCAATGGTAATGCGAATCTGTGAAAGCTGTCAAATTGAAATTATTTCTCTAAATATCAGCATAGTCATAGGCCAAGCTGATACATTAGATCTCATCTGCTGTCCAAGTTATGTTTTGCATTATAATCTCAAGTTTTGGTTCGAAAGTCTTTGTCCTCCACTGGGCTAGAGCCTATATAATAAGAACATGAGTGGATCTCGTAATGATTAGCGCTGGGTGAGTATTTACGATTGTCCTTCCTACTTTCCAAAATGTCATAGCTTAGTCCTGTAATTGCCTTCCCAAGGGAGCGGAGGTAAGTTATCACTTGCCATATCACATAAGATCCCAGTTTGACTGGTTATTTAAGTCATTATGTATGACATTCTGGAGAGACCACAGTGGAGAAGCTTGTGACAATTAGCAGTGCCCTCTGTCATATAGTCAGTCACTAGGAAGAGAGGTGTCTTCGGGTACTGTGAATAACCCCTAAGTGATTATTTGGGGGGGGGGGGAGGGGGAGGGAGGTGCACCTATGCTAAGGAATCTGGTCTTCCGTGAAGGACCTAGGATTTTTTCAGATCCAAGCAAGGCTTTTCAACCAAAGAAAGGTCGTTCAGCCAAGTAAATGTATATACGCAAACACGAGTTAGCAAATATGGATTTTAATATATACATGTAAGAACACAACATCTGAGTCATATAGAAGTACTTTTACTGAATTTGAAGCAACAAAACTTCGTTTTAAAATATAAAAAAGACCATACTTGTAATTATGTCTCCCTGTGTACTCACGGAGGAGTCTTTCTCCTCTGGTCTTGGTCAAAATGTACCCTCCTTCAAATGTACCTGGGGTACGTTTTCACTAGCGTCAGTCTGGCCGAACAGATAAATGGTCATGCATGCAACAATGTTTGAGTTCTCTAGATCACACACATGTTTTCGTGGCACATTAAGAAATGTGGGCTAAAGTTTGATGCCTCGCAGTTTTCACAATTGGCATGTTCTTCTAATTTGAGTGTTTAACTCACGTAAGTTAGTGTGCAGAAAAAGCTTGTTAGATTTCCAGCTATATATGATCATTGGACTAACACTTTGCGATATGAAGACTTTCCTGGTCAGAGCATGTGAAGTAACGTTGAAACGCAGTATATGAATAAATCTCTGATACCCTAAAAATTAGCAAATCGATCATAACATATGCTTGTACTTAAAATACGTTATTAGTGGCATATGAGAGCACAGTGGAACAAAATTTATATTTGATTCTGGTAGCATATCCAGACGGGTCTATCACTGCATGTACCTTTCTTCAGCGCCATACATCATCCTTAGAATTAGTTCCATTCGGGTCTTTCCAGAATCTTTAAGTTTGAAGAATGTACTTCATAGTGACATCCAATATTTGACAGTTATGTTCAAAATAATAATAATAATATAATAATAATAATGATGATAATAATAATAATGATGCTGCTGCTGATGATGATAATAATATTATCAACAACAACAATAATGATGATGATGATAATAATGATGAAGATGATGGTACTGATGATGCAACAACAAGGATGATGATGATGATAATGATGATGGTGATGATGATGATGATGATATTATCAACAACAACAACAACAACAACAATAATAATAATAATAATAATAATAATAATAATAATAATAATGATGATAATAATAATAATAATAATAATAATAATAATAATAATAATAATGATAATAATGGACAGTAAGAGGTTGTGACTGTCGAAATGGCAATTGGCAACCAACGTGAGCCTCAGTGGGATTCCAAAGAAGGCACTTTAAACCTATGTGTAAATCGTTACTCAGAATCAAGGCATTATACACACCAAGAGCCTTACAAGTACAGTGAGGCCTGTCTTAAGGGACCACCCACAGGATCTGTGAAAATGGTCCTTTCTGACAGGTAGTCCCTTCAGACAGTTAAAATTAAACTAAAATATGCTAATGGGGATGTCGAGACTAGCCCTAGCACAGATGGTCCCTAAGGCAGGTTCTACTCTAAGTAGTTTAAAGTGTTACCTAAGTGTGGGTAATATGGGCATCCAATATAGCAAGAATACGGATGTGATGTAGATACCTATACATGAATTATAGTAGAGGTCATGTGACTAAAGTTGTGCAAGAAAGTTGGCACATCGGATATGGTTTGAAGTTACATGTATGATAAGGCGATACTATAGATCATAAAATACTTCTGAAAATGAATACAATGCAATTTCAAATGTGAAATTTCAGTGTTTCATTAGCTACTTAAATAATAGATCTCAATTTGTTGAAATTAATAATATTAAATCCTCAACAAGATGGCTGATCATGACCTCATTCCCAAGGTCACAGAGTCACATTAGTATATTTGGATTCGCATGATAACTTGAGAAATCTTTGGAATAGGACTTTCAAATTGTACAGTATAATAAACTCAACCAAAAAAGTAAGTCTCCGCTTAGAGAAGTCCACATAAAAAAGTCCACATCTTTTTCTTCGTCGACTGAAGCTGAGTCTACATCTGAGCCTGAGTCAAGTCTACTGGATATTTTCATAAAGATATAATCGCCTGTATAGAACCATGTTTTTTGTTATCACACCCTGGTAACGCCTTTTTCTTTCAAAAAACAAAAAAACAAAAAAACAAAAACATTCGCCTTAGCCTTTTCACTTAAAACTTCGTAAAAGTGTAACTTTCTGTATGATTGCCAAAAAGACCATGTTTCTTCTTATTGGAATATCGAGTTCTACTAGTAGAAGTGGGGGAAATAGCAGATAACGAATTTAGCTAGGTAAGTGGGGTATCGGCTAAGGAATACAAGATTGAGACCTCCAGTAATATCCATGTCCCTCAAGATAATATCATTCCTGAATATGCCATAAGAAACTTAAACGAGGCACATTAAGTACAAGTTTATATCAAACATGACCTGGGAAAACTGTGCTAATCATCAACATTCGAAACTTCACCACTAGAAAATATTGCCATAATTGACTATTCTACAGCTTATTGTACAAAGAATGGGTACTAATATTCATGTTAACAAAACGCTGCTACCAGAACCAAACGATGCATTGTACAATGCAGAAATTCGGCATTATATTGTTTTAATGTGTTGATGTGACAAACTGCTCACTTTGAGTACTTTTTGTGCAAAACTGGAGTTGTTCAGGTAACATTATGTTTCTTAGAAATACAATCTAAATTAGAAAAGGAACACTGGATACGACGAAATGAGGATATGATGCAAAGCTTATATGCAACGGAGTATTCATGACAAAATACATACGTCATATTTGTATAATCCTATATAAATGAAGGCTGCCAGCAACAGGGACATATGTTTATAAAGACAAGAAGATTTTATGATACTGGATATATATTGCAAAACTTTCAGCTGTTCTCGGTTAGTTACAGAGATTAACTGTTGCTTTGATAATGAACAGCGATGCTTTGCTTCCATCCAGCTAATACAGCCTTGTAGCCCAGTAAACTCAGATAATTCCAGCGGCAGGTAAAGTGTTACAAGATGAGGATGAATGCAACTAGCATTTATGCGTTCTGATATGGACGTGCCATACCAATTACATTCACACAGATTGATGCACTGTCCATTATATTGGTTCATAAATTTCCACAAAATATCGTCATGTTTGAATGGGAAAAAGTGTTTTGAAAAGAAAGCAAGCTTTATCCCACAATAATGGCTATGATGCATTGCAATGTGACTAATTTTTATCATCGCTACTTTTACATTCTCATCTCGGTTTAAATCTCCTGATACCCATCGAAAATCAACTGAATCGAATGTAAGCAATCTCCAATGTATAAGAAAGTGTTTGAGTTTAAAAAATCTGCCGTCTTTACGTATATCCCATTCATCATAATATATAAACTGTTGAACTGAGAACTCGATCTGTGCACATTTGGAACCATATGATGGTGATGATATCATCTTGAGATAGAATATAAATGATCGCTTTGGGCTTAGCAGCACAAATTGGCCAGCAGTAACTGTGTTTAGCAAATAGCACCAATAACAGTAGTGTTCCCTGGTGGGATTGAAAAAGTAGAGTTACTTTTCATCATACTTTTATAGCACGTGTGATCAGTTTTTATTTTACTTTGGTTTTGGCAATACATCGGAAAAAACTGATACCTGTTTACCATAAGAATTCCTATTCTTTCTCCTTTCAACATAAAGGGTTTTTCTGACCTTAAAACGAAATGATTCAAACGAACGGTTTGGAATGTTAAAAATGCTAAGAAAAGCTGAACAATGATATTCAGAGTCATGTTTAAATATGTAAATGCGTCTTCATTAAAAGTTGCTGAGGCGATTACAGCAATTTGACCTTCCATTCCATGTAGAAAAACTGGAGAGAAATGAACAAAGTCCCTAAGATCAAACGTATTTCTCAAAAATATAAAACATCCATGATATATTCTGTATATGGTCCTGAATTTTCCACATGATGGAAAAAATTTCAAACCATTGAACAGAACCACTTCGGCTTTGGTGCACCTATACGAATTTTGAGAGCTTCCAAACTCTACTCCAAAGCATGGGGTGGTTGCAGCCAATACATTGATCTGCACCAGCATGTTTGGTATCCAACTGTAGCATAAAAGTATGACTTGGGGTGTTACTGATACAACTAGATAATCAGGGCCGCTGAACATGCTTATGCAAAATGGACCCTTTTTGGTTTGAGGAGAGACATGTCCATCATAAACCACAAATCCACCATAATCACATGGCTGTTCATTATCGCCACTCCATAATACACTCAAGATATGTAATTCTATTCTGCATCCAGCAGAACAAGTAAAATACGTTATGCCTAAGGAAAAGTAATCAAAGTTCCTGCCTTTTAGAATATCGGGTGTTATGCTCAAGAAAAGACTAGAAGAACTCGAGAGATACTGCTTATTTATCTTTTCAAATGGAAACATTACACTCCCAAATATTGCTGTGATAAATCCAGGGACAATAAATGGTGAACAACATGTTGTTATTGTGATTATATGTGAATTTGAGCAATACAATTTAGATTCGTGGTAAGATTTTTCTTGTTCCCATTTCCGTATGCGTATGGTTGTAAACGTCATCATAAAATGACCATCTTCACATTGAAGCGACAAGGGTCGTTTGAGAAAAACGTAAGAGACAAAAAGTATTTCGTGTTGAAATCCTGGGGAAGTGATGACTTTCCAATTATATTGTAGAACATTTGACAACTTGCCCCATGCTTGCAAAGCTTCAATGGATTTGCTACTGGAAGAAAGTTTAATTTTGGATAAATTACCAGGAATCAAATTAAAGATTTCAAAAACAGTTTGATTTATTACTTGGAAACTCAGCTCGATATCTTCAAAATAATCTGCACACTTTGTTTCACTCCACCATATAATTGTACTCTTCACAATGTCAATCGGGCCAAGTTAGACATGAGAGTAATCCTAAAGAGTGTCAAAGTACCACAAAATCTACCAAGACTTTTAATTCCATTGCAATTTCCATCAAACATTTCCACATTAAACATCACACAATTTTCATTCATCTTTGCAACCAAAAACTTGAAAAAATTAAACTGAATCCGTCTGCTATACGGGGCTGTAAAGGTCCACACCATTAACCGCGCACAAGCATAAGCTGCAGAGACTGTTTCAAACATACTGAAATGTCCACAATGCAGCCGTATTGGTTCATTATATCCAGGTGCACAGATGTTCCAGTGATGTTGTGAAGTCTGCCTTTCCTTCTTCCTTTGACTGGCAAACATTGATCAAATATTTTTATAGTTGTAAAAGCAATTGTTATACATATAGTATGGAAATTTTGTTTCCCATTGAAATATACCATTTTCCAAATACAGTGCCAAATGATTTGGGCAATGTTTTCCTGTAATGTAACATCGTGTAAGTAATTGGGAAAACTGCTTCTTTTTGTTATAATTAAGTAAGAAGACATATATTTTGAGACGTGTCCTCTGACGCACAAGATATTTGTGAATGTTGTCACTGGTACATTTAAACACAATCCCTTATGCCAGCAGCATTCTCTTTGGAAAATTTTGATTGGGTCGCAACTATCCAAAATATGTACCCAATGTCGGCAGTTATCATCATGGCTAAACCTTATGTACTTTACGGTGAAATTTATGTGTGACCTACTTGCAGCAACTATTCTCAGAGAGAATTGCACGTTTTCTGCTTCAATGTTGAACTGAACTATGGGCCTTCTTGAAACGCGTGGTTTACAAATACGACTCTGGTCAATATGTAACTTACATTCATCATTATTCATAAGTTTAAGTTGGTCGACCTTCACTGATAAATGTTGTATTGTGCATAACTGTTGAATAGTTATAGATAAATAAATCAGGGGTGTAATTGAATGCTTTAAGCAATAAATACTTAACATCCTCAAATATACATTTTGATAAGGCAAAGAATGCATATTGTGACACAAGTGTATATCACAATAAAAGAATGACAGAAATAGGAAGAAAAACATGAAGAACTGCATTATTCTCACACAACGTTACACTTGGTAAGTTCCCATTATTCTCTTTTAGAAAACTGAAGTTGCATATATATTCTAAATTCTGTTACACACACACTTGTATATATATATATATATATATATATATATATATACAAGTGTGTGTGTAACAGAATTTAGGCATATTTTTCAATTAGCTGTTTTGTCCATGTGATGCAACATCATAAATATCTTCATCTCCAAAAAAATCTTAGTGGTGGTCTATGGAAATGTTGTGATTTATTCATTTGTCAGAGTTGAAAGAGGAGACACACTCTACATGAAATACGTGTGACGTACTGCAATGAAAAAATAATTGGCATATATATATATATATATATATATATATATATATATACATATATTGTAGTTCTAGAAATTTTGGTGCACAGTTTATCTGACACAGATGATTTTTTTTGCCTAAAATGGAAATTGTAGCACATTTTAATTTAGCCCATATTGCTGGCTGCCTTACACTTAAATTACACTTAAATGCACTATATGAAGCGACTCCTGATTTCCGGTTAAGCTGCTGGGTGAAACACGTCCCAATTGCAAATAAATGAATTTGCACTGTGGTCACCTCGATAGCCTTTGAATCTTTATTTGAAATTCTTGCTACATTAACACTCTGGGTGACATGCTCGCCGGTGACATTGTACTCTGCTGTCAGTTTTCCCGCTGACAGTGAGTGGTTTATAATTGGACTATGTAGGTCAAACCCAACCTCATTCTGGTCTTACGTGCTGTTGTTGTTTCTTTTGTGGCTTGGGGGTAGTATGGCGTCTCACAACTGCTAATACATGGTCACTTTCAGCTGCCAGAATTCACTGTCAAGGTTCATCCTATCATGTTCCAGTTGTGTCCACATTGTTGCCAAAAGAACAGTTCTGTCAAATGAGCAGAATTTTTGGAAAAGAATTCCAGTTTAATTAGGCATGAGGGTGATCTACCAAGACAGACTCAGCCTAGGAGCATTCTTCCCATGCATTTGAATTAGGTTGCAGGTGGGTCCATTGCTCCTACACCAGATCTGTCACCTCTGATTAACAAGTTATGCCCTCTGCTTTATATATATATATATATATATATATATATATATATATATATATATATATATATATATATATTTAGGTTAGACCACAAGTAAATGTACAGGTTTGGCTGCAAGTGGGGCATGTCAGATCACCCAGCCAACCTAGATGGATGACTGACAAGTATATCCAGGGCCCCAGTGACTCAGAGACTGTTTACTGATATATATTAAAGCTGTCTAATGTCGCTGGAGTGTAAATTGGTTCATTTAAATTGTCCTGTCATCTGCTGTAGGTACAAGCATGATTAGAAAATGAAGTACCATAAAGCTTGTACTATGGTAATTTCTTAATCCTGACAGGAAATACCAAGGGAAAAAGTAAAGGAACCTTCAGAGCTGCCCATTCTTACAGCTTTTGAGGGAATACATGTACAATTAAGGATTTAAAATCAAATGTTCTTCAGATTGACCTGATAAATATGTTTACATTCTTGTCATTCATTCAATGGTATGTCTTATTTGCTAAAGTTACAATGCAACTCAATTGCTTTATTATGCATAATAGTGCCAAAAGCAAATAAACAAACTAACTAACCTCTGCCTGCCTTCAATAAAATAAATATGACAATTTTGACAATAACAGTACTGTCCCTTGTTATTTGGATAAAGTTTCACGAGACACATCCATTTCTGGACATCATTTTAAGTCTTACATTTTTATCAAAGGCAAGATGCGTGCGAGATAGATGTTTTGTGTTCCTGCAAACTGTTTCTAATAACTTTGACGATAACCATATTCTGATTATTTTTCTATGATTTTACAATTATGAAATGAATGTTGTATTTACAAAAAGTAAAAATGCAGTGCTCCAATTGTTGTTTTAGGGGGCTATGATCTAAACTTGTGAAAAGTGATGTGTGGGCTAAATGAGGCTGAATTTCTCTCTCTCTCTCTCTCTCTCTCTCTCTCTCTCTCTCTCTCTCTCTCTGTATCTCTCTCTCTCTCTCTCTCTCTCTCTATTCTCTCTGGGCCTCCCTCCTCCCTCTCTCTTCCCCTCTCTTTCTCTCTCTGCCTCTGCCCCGTAAGGCTGATGTATGATGTAAATATCTATTAATTGAGTAAGGCCCACGGGTGGACTGCAGTGAATTCTGCGTCTTGGACAGTTTAATTACAAAAGCTGTGAATATACACAGGTAGAACCTTGACTGAAGGGGTGGGAGCAAGATGATTCTAAGTGACTTCAAAGACCAATGGTGGAAAGTACCAATCACTAAACAATTTTATGTAGGTTGGGTACTTTGTAGCACTGGGCTTCATAGTCACTTAGAACGTTCTTGCTCCCACCCCTTCAATTATTTTAAAAACCAGTGATACATGTTAATAAAGATGAGGCACAACATCATATCATATTTTTTTTTTTTATATTTGCACCATATGTAGGACAAAATACATGTATCTATTTCCCTACTTGCCTATTAATGAAGTATAGTAACAGCAAACCATTTACTTCAATAAAGCTACATTTCGGGAATCATAATGTAAAATAAATAAATAAATAGATAAATAAATAAATAAATAAATAAATAAATAAATAAATAAATAAATAAATAAATAAATAAATAAATAAATAAATAAGTGAGTGAGTAAATAAATAAATAAATGAGTCAGTCAGTCAGTCAGTAAGTAAGTAACTAACTAACAAACTAACTAACTAACTAACGAAATAAATAAATTAATAAATAAACAAATAAATAAACAAACAAACAAACAAATAAATAAATAAATAAATAAATAAATAAATAAATAAATAAATAAATAAATAAATAAATAAATAAATAAATAAATAAAATTACCACGTAGCATCAATTCATCCATGATATTATAGAGTGACTTGTGGTGTACTGTACATATGCTCTTTAACTTTATCATAACTGTTTGTGAATGGAAAGGTTTTAACATGTGAAGGTTCTGCTGTTGTGAACTGTGTTTTGACGACAAATTTTCCATCTTTCCTGTTGCAAGAAATATTGTTTCCTGAAGACTGACATGGAAATACATAACTTTTTATACAACTGTTTGGGGTTAAATGTACCACATGCTACCTGTAAGCAGTTTACGTAATGTATTTCAGTATGTGATGGGGACATAGTGCTACTGATTCTAGTTTTAATGATCTATTATTGTGAATCAATAAATCCTGGACAGTAAAATTGATTTCTCTGTATGCTTTCAACACAGGACCGTGAAGACGGGTGTTCAAGTGTGTCAGTAGAACTGAATACCGGTTCTAAGTTCCTGTACCCATGTACGAGATAGATGCAGTGTGTCATTAACCTTTTGCCGTCTGAGTTGGTGTTCTCCTCAACCATAACTAACTTTTCATTGTTACATATGGTTTCCATGTTTAATATGGCACATCAAGGAAGTGCTCTAAAATGATGGCATCAAGCGCTAACATTTCTAGTTCTGTATATATATATATATATATATATATATATATATATATATATATATATATATATATATATGTATATATATATATATATTTGTGACTGTATGTCACAAGCCATACACTTTATTACTACTACAATAGTAGTTACCTATTTTTAAAATTCTAATTTCTAGAATTAAATTTCTTTAAGTTTCGTGACTTCATTTAAGTATGTTTATCACTTATTCTTAATCTGCAAAATGATTTTACGTGTGTTTATAGTGTGTAACTGAAGTTATTTCCTTACGCACACATAACGCAATCTGCAGATAGCATCCCCAGGTTAAGATATTCATGGTTCTTTGTCTTTCTTTAACATTTAAAGCATCACCGTGCTTGTTAAGCCATCGTAACTTGTTGATTTCAAAGTCGTCCAAATTTTATATTCCAACATTTATAGACTGCAGATGGCACGGTATCATATCCTGCAACTTTGTCAAGTTCTTTTAACTTGATATAGGCCTAGTGGCATTTTATTAATTTGGAAAGTTTCTGTCAGGACTCTGTTTTTCAGGTCTAGGAGCACTTATGTTTTTAATTTTATGTAGAAGTTCTAAGTTCTGTATAATTCATATTTTAGCTTCACAAACTTTCATAAATAGCAATCATTGTGACCACTTTCATTTAAATCGTTTGTGTATTTTATTGTGTCGGTGTAAAGGTTATGGCAGAGACATTGGACATTGAGCAACCATGTTAAAAACGAATAAATATTTAGACATGTGGTGACACAGTAACACCTCACCAAAAAGGAAGTCTCATTAAGTTACAAAATTGGATTTGTGTCTTTATGCCCAGAACCACTTCCTAGTAGTAAATACCCTATTCCGCAGTCCGAACTCTTTACTCTCCATAAACTAACCGGTCCCTGTCTAACCTATAAACATATGGAATTACTATTGTCCATATTGCACACGTTCCTCTGTAAAATTTTGACATAGGCTGTATCAGCCCAAATAAATGAAAGAGTCTTCAGGGGGTAACTACTCAACATGTTTTGGAGCCTTTTACCCGTACATGTCTCTTTAAGTAGTGGCTCCTTCTCTGAGCTAAATATTCAGCAAAGACAACCCACATAATAAAGAATAAATATGAACGTGGCGAATGATGAATTAGCTAAATATGTGGAGTTTTGCTTATAAATGCAGAGCTTTATTATGAAAGAAGAATATCTGTCAAACAAACTATAATTACTAAATTTGTGTGGTACAGGTTCAGATAAGAACAATTTGACTTACCCCTGAAACAATATGTACCCTTTCTAGCTGGACAGCTTATCCTAGTTAAACCACCCGCCAGTGTATAACTGAAGTGGAAACAAGCTGGGGCCTTATATTCAGTCCCAGTGATTATAAAATAAAACAGTTGCAGCTGGAACACCTGTACAAACCAAGGGAAATCCCAACAAGGACTGCAACAATGGACATCCTGCACCAGAAATGTAAAACAAACTCTGTGATGACACTTACCTCTCAAACAATTAAGCTCTATTTAACTTCCAACCCTGAGTCAATGTATCAACGTAATGTGTCAGGTTACTGACATTTGAGAAAATACTGTCAATTTTGAGTAAATGTGCATTTATGCATGTCAGAGAAGAATGAAAGTCTTAAGCATGTATGTCAAAAACATGTTATCAAAACAATTTTCCTTAGCAGGATTTTGAGTACAATTAGGCAAGCTTGTAACTGTCGTCAGTAGCTGCTTGCCACCTACAGCCCCTGGGGGTTTGACCTAACAGAAAACAAGCTAGCCTAAAGTTTCAGAAAGGTGAACATTCAAACAGAATGATGCCAAAAGATAAAGTGAAGTAGCAAAACAGACAAGTCTAAAAACCGTGAATAATTGTAGCCAAACTTTCTAATAATCTTTGGATATTAACAGCTAAATTATAGGGCAAGTCAGTAAAGAATGAAAGTCATTTGTATTTGAGTCAAGAGAATGCAATGAAAATATAATATTTCTTAACCAGATATCAAGCACAATGAGGCAAGCTTGTAACTGTCGTCAGGAGCTGCTTGCTACCTATAGCCCCTGGGGGTTTGACCTAACAGAAAACAAGCTAGCCTAAAATGTCTGAAAGGTGAACATGAAAACAGAATGATGCCAAAAGATGAAAGAAAGTAGCAAAACAGGCAAGTCTAAAATCTCTAAAATTATTGAAGCCAAACTTTCTAACCATCTCGGGATATTTATAGCAAAAATTTGTAGAAATATTTGATCAAAAGTACATCTTTGAATCCTCTTGACTCAAATTTATTGTAAATAAATTTGGTTCTAGATGCAAAGTCCTGAAATTTAGAACAAATACTACAAAATCTCAAAATCTGTGACAAGAGCATATTATATCCAATAGTTTCTAAAATATTACTGTCCGGGAAAGGATAATAAACCACTTCAAAGTTAAACTCATCTATTTTGAGATAGACTTGAATACAAAACCTGTCATTAGTGACCTGAATATCCAAGTCAAAAAACACATCTCTGAAACCATCTCAATTGTTACCCTCCAAAGGGATATCTTTTGGGTAAATTTCTTTAGCAATTTCACTGAAATTTTCTACATTTACGCAAGCAATGTCATCAATATATCTTGCGTTGTTTGGTAATTTTTTTAGCCATTTGAAAGTCCTTTTTCATCAATTTATTCATATACTTAAATTCAAACTAGGTGAAATATAAATCTGCCAGTAAAGGGGAGCAGTTCCTACCCATTGGAATGCCTTTTATTTGTTGAAAAACCAATGGTCCGCATTGAACAAAAGTATTATCCAAGAGAAATTTTATCGCATCTATCAAATTTTCAACAGTGTAAGATTTAACATTACTTTTTGAATATTTATTGTGTGACCAATATACTTTCTTTGTAAATGAATTAATATTTATGTATGGTTTACCATTATGTTTTAACTTTTTGTTTATTAATTCTGAAAGTGAACTTTTGACTTAATCTATAGGTAGATTTGTGTACAGTGTAGAAAAATCAAAACATTTGATATTTTTTGCCTTTACATCCTTGATTTTAGATAGAATTGTTAATACTCTAAAAACAATTTATTTCACAGTTTCTAGAAATTGTGTTACAGTATTTACGAAAATGATTCCTAATTGCAGTCAAACACAATGTTATTTCTTTTCATAATTGCTTTGTAGTACATTTTGAAGCACCAGCGATGAATCTAGATTTTCAAGGGTTTTTATGTAATTTGGGTATCCAGAACAAAAGTGGAATAGAGGAGTCCTCTTCAGAAATTTTGATATTAAAATTCCCTTTCAGCTCATCTTTATTTGTATCTATCAAATTATCAACGGATTGTTTGTGTAATTTATATACGTCATTTCCTCTTATGTCTGAAATATTGTTTATACCAAGTTCCTTTTTCAAAACATCCAGATTACATTTTTTTGCATATGATCCCAAAATTGTTACCTGCCTTATCTATGCTAGGGACAACAAATCTATCTTGTAGTTCTTTGACTGCTTTAGATACTTTAGGCTGTTTTAGATTAACCGTATTGAAATTCTTAATGTGGGATTTGTAACGATAAATTCTATTTCTAAAGACTCTTTTCAAGTTTGATAACCATCCTTCAAATTTCTGAAATTCAATTTTTTCTTTCTTTGCCCATTTCATACAGTAGGAATCAAATGCATCACATGTATCCTGAAAAATAATGTCAGTATTCAACTTGGGACATATGCGAAATTTTGTACCTTTTTTCATCATTTCTTTTAAACCTGAATTTTGTATAATATCCATGTTACCTGTAAATACATGTTTGTGGTATGCATCAACAAAATTAGAATATTTACTATTAGACATACAGTCACAATTTTGATTTGCTGCGATATCCTCAAGAGTAATTGAAGCCAGATATTTCTTGTAATTCATGATACTTTGTCCAATATTGTTGCCATATTTATAGGAAATGATGGGGGGATCTTTTATTTTGCACTGCTTGGGAATCATGTTGCGAACAAATTTCAGTTTGAATAGGGACTGAATGTTTAGTAAGTCGATGATTTTGTGTTTGAAAGGAATGCTGTAAAACATTTTATCTAATTTTTCTTATTAGAATCTGGTTTCCGAATAGTTGTTGTGTAAGCATACACAATTTCACAAAAAAATTGCGCAAATATGTGTTCTGAATCAGTAAGACCCAAATATTCATTTATTCTTGTTATGCTTGGCATGGTAGTGCTTTAAGAGCTGTATGTAATTGATCAATGCCATTGGAGAAAGCCGGTAGTAAATTTTGGACAAGGTCTTTTGTATCCACGTTCTTACATTTCCTGTTTTTTGTGATTTTCTTTGTCCATGACTTCGTCTTCTTCTTCTTTGAATACCAGCCTGATTATTATGAAAAGGTGCATGACTTATGTCAAGTGTTGCAAAGTCCAAATTCCTAACATAACCGAAGCCTAAAATTCTTTCATTGAGTCCATAAGGAAAAGCTGAATTAAGTGTTTTGATCCAAAAATCTTCCATTTGTAATAATTTCCTTGTGTTAACAAAACTGTCTTGGTCTAACAAATTATGACTGTAAACGAAATTTTACAATCGGTTCATTATCATTTGATACATACACTCAAATCATTACTATGCAAATGCGATTCCAATAGAACATTACATTTTTTGGAGTTTCTATCCACAACTGGCAATGAGATTCACTTCAAACTTGTCGGGAGATATTTCTTAAGTAGGTCTCCATTAAGTGTTGCCAAATGGCTAGGCTCCAATGATTTTTATGCACTATTGTGTTCATGTATTGGCAAAAGCTTATTGTTTTTCCAAATCTGCTTGGCTGATATGGGCTTTAACTTGTACAATAGGTTGAATTATCATTAAGCTTTTTTCTTTTTTGTATTTTTGTTTTTGGTTTTTGTTTTTTGTTTTGGTTTGGTTTTGTTATTTGTGTCTGTTTTGAGATTGTCAATAACTTCTCCAAAACTACAAGTTAAATTTTCATCAAATGTAGTGGAAATGTAGTTTGCTTCTGACGCCAGGAGAACTATTTACATGTCTGTATGGGCAGTATTTGTGCCAAATCAGTATTCAGCTTTTTCCAAACTTAATGGGGATCTACCCTGGACAGATATTTTCCTACTTTGATTTCATGGTTCAGTTTCTTTAGGACACTTTATGAATTCTTCAGATAGGTTTTGTGGAAAAAAAATTAAAACAAACCTTCATCTCTGAAGTCTCTGAGACAATTGCTTCGGAACTACACTGGTACCTTCTGGGCTCTCCTTGAACAGGTGGGCATAGATTGGATGTCAGGGTCAGCTGAGAAAGGACTGTTCACACAGATGTATTGTTGCCTTTTGATTTTTTAGGAACTTTTGGGTTGAGATAAGGTCTACCATTAACAAAAATTAAAGTAATTCCTTTGAAGAGAAAAGGCTACTGGAGGGACCCAAGGACAAAGATAAGCTTCGGTTGAACTTCTAAGACCTAAAAACTAGACTTAAGTAAGGATGTTACCAATAACTACCAGTAGCTGAGTTTAGTTACCGAATCGGGATTTCAGACGCATTTAGACTGATACCAATCTTATGAGTAATGTTAAAACATTGCGCTTGTTAACCGTATACGATTGGGGATAATTATGAGTTTTTCATATCAAATGTCTGTGATCATGTGCACATGAAAGAGATAATAGTCCTTCCATACTTTGAGCTAGGTAATAAGCAATATACATTTCGTAATGCGCAATTTCCCCTTTTTAGGTCTATGTTTGTATAACTGCAGGGCAGGCAAGTTATCTGGGATTAAGAAATATATGGAATGTGGTGTTGTTTCATTATTTGCACTCCCCAAGAGGGAGTCGAGAACCAAGTCGCGTAAAAAGAGAATAGTAATAATATTCCTTCATATGTATGTATACTTTTCATTGCTTGGTAATTCTCAGTCAATTTTCGGAATCTTTGACTTGAAGGAATGTATGGGCTTATCTAATGAGTTCCTATCCCTTGAAATGGGATTAGCTTCGTGTCCGTTACAATGATCACATGGAGTCACCAAGCACTTAACTGCATTTCCTAGTGTAAGTATTTAGGTAGTGTATCTGCATATAAACGGGACATATTTTTCCAGCCGCGGGTTGCCTCATCCTTGAAGAAGAAACTGAAAACAAAATTTGCAAACAGGCAAACAGTTAAATATGCTCCAGGAACAGACTGATTTATTTTCGATTTGATGTAAGTTTGAGCCATCTCAGATTGAAGTTATATTTTGGGCAGAATTTGCACCAAGATATTGACATTTGATAGGATGCTGGTGTCCGGCTGTTTCATGTGAAATATAGTGTTTTAATAAGAGTCAATACTTTACAGATCTTAGCGTTTTAATTTAGGACAAAACAAATGAACATGGAAGCACATACACAAAATGATTACTATTTTGCACATGAACCCTGGCATACAGACCCTTGTCACTGTGACCAGACCGAAGCACTGTGGGAGAGGAAAGCTGAATTTTACTCCGCATTCACTGTGGGGCAGAACTGCTCTCCGGGGAATAATTTGTTCCATGAGGATGGAGGTAGAAAAATAATATCAGATACTCAAGCACATAAGAATAAAAGTGGCTACAATAGATCACTATACAGCTACATATATGAAATTATGTATTTTATTAAAGAACAAAATCTTTAAAAGGGGAAAAAAGCGTGTGCAGTGCAAAGTTTCAGTATTTTGTTAAAACAATTTATCTCGAAAAGGAATATGGGAACCAGCAGATAATTGTTAATGTGGCAGCTCAGTGGCGATATGAAAATTTCAGCAAAATGCCCAAATCTATTGTGGTTTAACATATTTACCAACTGCAAATAAAAAATGAACATGGCATAGGCACAAATAAGTGATTATTTAGATATGAAATAAATGATGAAAATAGCGCCGTGTAAAGCTGTTGACTAAGTCTGAAACGTGTTACTGAAATAGTTAAAACATATTATGGTTGAATAGAGGGCATTCAAATTCCTTACGCCAATCTGGCTTTCATAAATCCGCTCGAATTTACATGTATCTTGATGGTGTATTTTCACAGTAAGAACTTGAAACTACCATCAATACAGATTTGAAAAATGTAGTTACTAAAGTTGGCACTGGTCGATACTCTCTAACGATAACTTTTTTGCAGGATGGCCCCAATGTGCTTTGCATGAAATGAAATACAGTGCAATAGAAATGTTATGGATGTTGGTCTGACAGTGCAGAAACTCCTGTCTTTCCACAGCAATAAAAATGTGGGAATCATTACAAATATACGCTTTATATTATCAGGACTTTGGCAATAAAGTTAAGACTGATCACTGAATGGAACATGTATACACAAATTAAGCGATAATACTTGAACTTCTTGATCAGTGGGATCGACAGTCAGAAACTATAGTAAGAAAGCATGTTCGGGTGTTTTCTGGTGTAGATGTTTAATCTAACACAGTCTAGTTACCAAAACAGCTTTCAGTGACATATGGATTACCCTTCGTCTAATGCATTGTAATTTCTCTCTCCTTATAATTCACAGCAACGTCCACTTTAATGTGTGCGTGAGCATATGGTAATGTATGTCATTGAATCAATGGTTTATTTGTTTTTACAAAGATTAAAACCATATTACACAACAATTAATATTGCATAACCTCAATTTATTATGAAGCAAGATGAATTCTGCGTGTTAGCGTGACCCTACAACTTCGTGGTGATAACACTTTTTTGCTGATCTCTATGACACGGAAGTAGGTGGAGCGCGGGGTTCAGTGTGTTTTTATGTATAAATTAACTCGCTGGGAATCAGCAGTTCAGGTCACTCTGTCAACACATCTATCTGCCCTTCTGATTAAAATGAGCAGTATTTCCACTGTTTCCCATAATATACACAAGAGGTTTCCAAACTGTCCACACACTATGAAGGTAAAAATCTTTCCTGAAGTAACTCCATGGGTTTAAACATATTTCGTTTCGAAAAACAATTTGGGAGGAGGCGAGGTCTTGATAAACTCATGTCGCCTCCCCCCTTCAAAAGTAAGCAGGGGCAGTGCACTTTAAGCATCTAGAAAAAAGACAAACAGGTGTCACGAAAAAGCTGCCATCCTTGTGTATAGGATTAAGAAAATGGTACAGAGTACCATATAAATGGTGCCCTTATTAGTGAGAAACGTGAAGTATAATAAACCTGAAGATAGGAATGTCAACCCAATGCATAGCCATGAGTTGCCATTTCCCGCTGAGATATAATAACACCGACTAGAAAAGAACATTTGCTTCACAGCAAATCTGTCTGCGTTCCTTCAAAAAGTTGTAAGTATGGCTGCATGAAAATTTCAAAGTTCAAAGAACTTGACTGTTAGAGTTCACATGTAACTTACAAAATTGTGCAGTGTTGCAATACCTACAATTTGAGCTCGACATGACAGCAATTGTATCAAATTTGACCAAGTGGTGGTTACATGAAATTTCCAAAGGGTAAAAAAACTGGCCTTTGACATTTAGAGGTGCCATGTAAATTACAAAAATGGGTAGTGTTAAAATATCGATAATTTGAGCCCAACATGATCAAAATCAGATTACAATTTACCAAGTTATGGCCAGAGGAAAATTTCAAATAGCAAAATGACATTGACTTTAGACCTTTGAAGGTCTCATGTAAATCATAAATACTTGCAGCGTTCGAATACCTACAATTAGAGTCCAACATGATAAAAATAGAATGGAAATTGACCAAGGAATGGCTACGTGAAAAATTCAAAGGTTCAAATGACCTTGAATTTTGAACTTTGATCTTAGAGGTCAGATGTAAATTACAAAAATATGCAGTGTTGCAATACCTACAATTTGGGTCAAAGATGTTTCTAACTGGACAAAATTGACAAAGTTATTGTTGGTTGAAAATTTCGAAGGTCCAAAGGACCTTGACCTTTGACCTTTAGAGATAATAAATAAATTTCAAAAATATGTATTATTACGATATCACTAATTTTGAGGGCAATGGAATAAAAATTGGGTACATATTGAGCGAACTATAGCTGGAAGAAAGTTTCAAAGGGCAAAATGACCTGTACCTTTCACCTTTAGAGGTCACATGTAAATTACAAAAAAGTACAGTTTTACAATCATAGTAATCGAAGTTGGATTGGTTACCTGTACCTATAAGATGTTTGGAGATACTCAAGATTTAAATTTTTCAAATAATCCTTATTTGCATAATTTCAAAATCATCACTGTTCTTTGAAAAAATTAAAATTTTCATACTTTGACAAAACGTAAGCAACCACACATATGAGGGTATACGGCAAGGTCTTTAATCTTCCTCAAACTACAACAAAAGCCGAAATAACTTTTACTGAAGCTGCAAATTTGATAAGTATAAGTATCTGTGTGCTTCAGGAAAGTTTGGAATAATGATCAACATCCAAATACAATAATACATGTGGCCATAGGGCTAAACAACATCCCAATTTTGTCAAAGCGTATGTCCGTATGGCAGCAAACACAAAGGACATATAATATTATTGAGAGACACCACATTCCGCATATTTTTTCTACAAAAAGGCAAATCATGTTCATATATATATATATGTATGTATATATATATATATGTATGTATATATATATATATATATATATATATATATATATATATATATATATATATATATATATATATATATGTATAGAGGGAGAGAGAGCTTCAAGGTGTCAGAACTAAAGAGAAGGTTGATGGTCGCAAACGATTAGCAAATTAATAGGCCTATTTTTATAAATATACAGCCTATGAGTTTGCTTCCCCGTTTGTCAATTAGAAAACAAGACCGTAACAAACTAACTGTCCAGTTAGTTTTTATTTGTCTTTGTCTGCAAATTTAGGATCTTGGACAGGTATATCTAAAATTTATATATTAAAATTTAAATGTAATTAATCTAACCTAAATTGAAGGTACTTCCAAGCCACCACGTCCAAATCAATGAGACTATGGCAATGCCGATGCTATGCGACCATCATACTGCCAAAGTATTTTTTTAATAAAACATACAGCTTGTATATGAATGGAATATTTTCATGACAACATACTACTTACAAATGAAACACTTACAGAAGACTATTACACAAACGATATGAAATAAATTACTAACTAAATCAGCGCATTATACATACATGCAGATAAAAAAGACCAGTGCTAACCATATGCGTCAATATAACTTTCATGACGATATTATTGGTCACAGCCAAACTAGCGTCCTTTATGGTACTAGTAAAGAGCAGACTAAAGTCCATGGTGAGGTAGAATAAATGTTTGGCAAACCGAACTATTAACTCTCCACATATGCCCCCTGTGAACACAATTAAATAACTCCATAATTCTATGCGTACGAAACTCAGACTTGGTCATCTGCTCCATGTTCCTGTGAACTTTAATCTCAGGGAAAGACCAGGTTGTAAAGTCTCTTTATGTATTGTCCTAGACAATGGATGTATTTATTCCCCTTTATGGATAATAATACAAACTGTCATGAGCGGTGTTCATGGTTGAGACGAAATTATTCTGGGCAGGAAACCATGAGCCGCAAAGCAGGGAGTTGTGTCCTTGCGCAGAAGTATTGAAACACACGTGAATGATGGTTTGTATTTATCCCGTAAGGTTTGTATGGAATGTTCTGTTTAATTAGAGAACTTCAACAAAACAATAGTTTTAAGCAAAAAGAGGTCGGAAACACGTTGAAAAACACACAGAAGAACCAAACAATGCCATGCACGGATGAATCGGTCCATTTTATAGAAATGTAATGCTTTCCAATTTCGAATCAATGGCCAGCAAGTAGACAACCGGCTTGGCAGTGAATGGCGAAGAATAAAGAACAGTTGTAATTAAAAAATAATGATAATAAATTGAACGATGACTCGATTAGCAAAGCAAACAGCGGCCTCAAAAAGGAAGCAGCAATATATGTATATATATATATATATATATATATATATATATATATATATATATATATATATATATACATATATATATATATATACGCGTATACAATATACATACATAAAGATGTTTTCTGCATAAATATGTTTTATTGTGTCTCTTGAACGGCCACAAAATATGTTGTCCAAAAAAATATGATCCGCCAACAAACAACTGACAGACAGCATCTGACTCTAAATACGGCCACTCTTTTCTATGCGCTTACTCATTGCACAGCAGTCCCAATTCATTACAATCATTTGTATATCAAAATAAAATCAAAACTGTAAAATCAAATTGACAAATATACGATATTTACGATGGCTACCCCCAAAGGGTATGTTCGACGTTATAAATCTTATTTTTTCAATGGTATCCATTGGGCATTGCCAAATAGCAAAAATTACATCAACGTAACGTTAGGCACTTAACACAGAAATCTGTACACTATTAACCCTTGTTAACACGACAAACACGTACGTGGGGTGCTCTTTATGCAAAACTAAATACTGGTATAACTTTTATGTGTAACTTTGACCTGTTGTACTGCTTGTGAAAAGTGTGTTACAGGGAAACAGGCTCATATTCTGAACTCCATTAATATGACATCAGCAAGAAGTGTGCAACGACAGTAAATGACGATCACTTTGTCATGCTTAAGCAGATTCTTTTTCTCAAAATTATGCTTTGCTTATGTATGATATCGCAACATACTAAAACAAGAGGAATGCGACAGTTTTTAAGTCAGCTGGCCTTACTTGGACAGACCGAAGTGGTCCTAGGATCTTCTGTATAAATTCCATGACACTTTTTTTTTTGGAGACCATAATCAGTGTTTGGAGTGTCAATGTTCTGTCATACAGTTCAGGAGTCGTCATTTTTTCAAATGAAAAGCGACAGAACCCACTTTTTCCAGGATATAAGCCAATATGTCAGTCTGATCTTTGGAGGTCACTCAGGGTCAGAATTAACATGAATAGTAGCCGCGTAACTACTTTCCTTTTAGTGTATGACAGTATCCATGTGCCTGAGATCCTCCGTTATCAAAATATAATGCAATATGTCAGGTCCATCTTTCAAGATCACTCAAGGTAAAAATTAAAAACACCGAAAGACCCCTATAATAAAGATATAATAGTAAACATTGGCTCAGGATCCATCCCTACAAAAATATAAGCAAGTATGTGAGATATGCCTCTATCCCTTGATGAAACAATGCAAGTCTCTGCATATGCTGGTGCAGATGTTTCCTAACTTTGGTAATTGGTTAAAAGTCAGCAAAAATATCACCACCAGCATATAGTGACAAACATGGCACACATTCTCGGTAAGCTTGAAAGGAATACAATTAAGATACGGTTTGGGTGATAAAATGTGAAAAACAAACCGGAAAACCTACAAAAAAACTCATAGAAATTTAGGAATTACATCACCACTTGCTATACTAATTAAGGTCAAGGGGTCAGCAGAAGTGTCCAGATACAAATTTTAAGCAATGGGACTGGCGCCTTTAGAGATGCTGTGAAATTTTTACCAAAATGAGCTAAGACAGTTTTTAAAACAGCTAAAACTAAACAGGGTAGGATAATTTGGACCAAGTCAGCGACCTATCCAAGGTACATCTCCACAACGTCTGGAACTAATATCGTTTGAAGTTTAAGAGAATGAAGTAAAAACATAAATTGCCATTGCAATCCCTATTGACAGACGCGGTAATCAACGGGAATGTATGCATTAACCTCTACTTACCCCAACTCAAAAGGAAAACTCGTTGAAAGTATGGTATTGGATTATCTCCATATAGTGAACAACTTAGATTGACCCGCTGTACAAGTAACATTTTATTAAGTTTCAGTACAATCTGAGTGACAATTTTGAGGTCTTTAACAGCAGGAATACACAAAGATTCATAACAATATAGAAAAAGAGCACAACACCAGCCGCAAAACAAATTAAGGTATGGAAGCCCCAGAAGTGTCCTTGTGCAATTTCAGAGCAATTAGCCAATACGTTTCGGAGAATGTAAAATGATTTCACCAGAAAATGAACATATATAAAAAAGCACACACACACACACACACACACACACACACACACACACACACACACACACACACACACACACACACACACACACACACACACACAACCCCCAAAACAAAAACATACACAAAGCCCAAAATAGAAACAAACAATCACCCCCCCCAAAAAAAAAAACAAACAAAAAACAAAAGAAAGACCAAACAAAGTCGAAAGATCAATGGAACTTGACCATTTGAACAACTTTCGAAGAGATCCACCCAAGGCCCAAGGTAAGACCCCAGATAAAACAGCAACATCATAATATGCATTCTCGCTAAAATTCATTTTATCAGTAAATAAATTGAAAAATGTACCATTCTAGATTGGTTTGTTTGCAACGGCTTCATGATCTTGTCTTTTCTTTTTTATTTAACTGGTATCATGATCAACTTCGGGCTAAAATAATTTGTTAAGGTTTCGTCATATCTTAGAAAGCCACATTTATGGCGGACATCATGTCCTTCACTGGGGCCATCCTGATATAAGTTTTATATATATACATATATGTGTATATATATATATATATATACATATATGTATATGTTTATATATATATGTATATGTATATATATATATATATATATATATATATATATATATATATATATATATATATATATATATATATATCATATGCTCCAATCTTTCAATACAACTTTTATGCATGCGTTTTGTAATTCATGTGTATGTATTTCTGCAGAAAAAAACACTTCTGATTTTTGAGAGTTCTCCTCAGAACCACCCGCTTCTTGTTTCATAATACAAGTTGTTTGTTCATTATTAAGAGAAAAACATTAGAGGCGCAGGTATTTTTGTATGGCAACATTTTGTTTATTTGCAAGACTATTGTTATGGAAATAAAGGGACATGTTGGTGATAAATGTTCCCCACATTTGAAATCTTTATAAAAACAAATCATCCCATTTAAAGAAAAGAAAATGGCATTAAGATATACCATGAATAGTTACATCACTAATTTTGAAGTTTCTATCACGGATATTTGTTTAATGTTCCAGTTTCAAAATTTAAAAGAGACCCTTTAACAAAAGTGCCGGTTCCACTTTTGAAAATAAATTAACAAACTTTATTTTTGGAATCAAATTAAATTACACATCTTTAAAAATATACAAGAAATATAGTTGTATGGGTTTGATATAGACAGAGAGTCAAAGGGTAGTCAACAACATTAACATTGTTGCCACAAAAGGGTCTCGCTACCTTAAACATGGCAGCCGCCAGGCACAAGTATATAATAAAGTATTGAGTGAAGATGTTATATTATGTATTATCTTATTTACATTCACTTTCTTTCTTGTGTTATGTTTACATTTTTCTTTATCAACATGTCCATTGTTATTTTGTGTTATATATGTAGGCGTTGGTTGCAAATTGCGGCATGAAAAGCTTTAACTTATGTTTGTTTTATATTTGTGTATTGGTATCACCCCATGTGCACCACTGTGCAGCGGGCGCCAATATAAACACAAAAGTGTACAACACGAATCTTAAGCAACGGACAAATAGCATAAAAATGTTCTAAAAAATGCGTTTGTACTGAGTGGAAGAAATATAAAATAGTTGATATTTTACGCCAGGGCCAAAAGAGCTCTGCTAAATTGTAGCAAAACCTGAAATATTATACAAATAATTCAACACGCATTAATACTTTGAAACAAGAAGTCATGCAGCAGTGCGAATGTTAACATATACACATATTTATAAGATGTAACATTAGTTGGTACCTCAAAATAGGCGTGGGACAAGCCACGGGATCCAGTTTTCCGATGATATTAAACCCCATCCATAAGTCCAACCACAATAAACTGTAGAAACTTACACCTCTGTGGTTCTGTGTTTTGATGAGACAAACATTAAAAAAATGTCACCAGATTAGCATGGTTTTTTTCAAAAGGGAATGCCACTGTGAACAAAACATGCATAATTATACAGGTTGACAGCGCAATATTGTCAGTGGTTTGTTAAAAATTCCATGGGTTTTACAACTAAACCACCCTTCAAAAGGACAGGTAACTTTTAATATGCGTGTCCTCAATATAGTTTCCAAGGCCAGATAAAGTAAATTTTAGTGAATTTTGTATGAGAACGCGAACACATGGTATTTTTGAAATAAGAATTTAATATAAATTTGGGTAGAATTCCACTGAAGGAAATAATTTGACTGTAGCATATAAGGAATAACAACAGAGCTGCAGGGTATCTAATTTGCACATGATAAAAATACGTTTGTGCAGGAAATCATATGGCCAGCAATTTCAAAAAGGAATAAAATATATAATTAGGAATGATTGTGGAAAAAATGTATAACAGGACTGGAAGAAACGCAAAAATAAATATCGTCTAGTTCAGTATTATTAATAAAATGGTGCCCGATGACGAAAAAAATGGTAGTGGTAGGTACGAACGATAAGTAACGCAGAAGGAATTCATATTTCAGTTGGATAAACTCATCAACCATGATTTAAAATATGTATTGCCTGATTAAAATCTAAAGACGACAAAATGATAAAATTAAAAAAAAAAATACTTAAGACTTTTTTTAATCATTGCTGTGGTATTGCACATACAAAGTGATGTACACTCTTGGCTCTGATGACGTGGTCAGCAGAGCTTATGACATCCCAGTACATCCGCCCGCCGTCTATCTGTGCGTCTAGTTGTCCGTTACACTTTTTTAATATTTGCCTTTCTAAAAAGCCATTCTGTATAATGTTTTGACTTTGTACATGTCTCTATCGCAAGTTATGCTGTACCCACTTTGCAAAAGAGGTAAGGATGTAAAAAAATGTATATATTTTTTAATGAATTCCTCAATCCATGAAAAAAATCAAATTCTTGTCAAGATCCACTTGGCCAATTGCTTCAGGTTCATTTCAGTGTCACCTTGGATGATGTAGTTTACATTTTGCCCACCAGGTCGCGTTGCATTTTGTATGAGTATAATCTGACAAAAGATAAGAACAGTTTGCAAAAACGATGAGGATGTTTACAGTTTTGACACAGCTGTGGGGTATAAAAACTGTGGGGTCATGAGTCGGTAAGCACGATGACTTCATATGCATATAGCAATACAGTGCATGTACTGTAATATTGTCAAAATGGTGTTCTGGAATGCGCAGTTAGCCTCTACCGTCTATTTGCACAAGATGATGCAATGCTTTTTTTCTATTTTGGATGAACTTTTAGAGATTGTTTTAAATTAAAACTTCTTGTCAGGAACTACTTGGCCGATTCCTTTTGAAAAAGGATACATGTCACCTGGGGTTACATGCTTTACTCTTCAGTCATCATTTGGCAATGTATTTTTTAATGGATTTGTGTGCATTAATGCTATTTTCGACCTCTTCTGTAGAACAGCCAGCCAGATTGCTTTTAAATTCTCTAAGCGTAGAGTCTGAGTAAAAATTATGATGATGAGGATTTTTTTCGAAAAAGATAGAAATACCTTATTTTTGACAAAGTAATGGTACATCAAACTTTGGGATAATGTGCCGGTAAGAGCTACTACTGTACAAGTATGTAACAACAACACAGTACATGCATCGCAATATTGTGAAAACTGTTACATGACACACTTTCCTTTTGCACATAGATGTCCCAAATGTAGACCTTCATCAGATGTATGAATGACGACGACGACGACGATAATGATGATGATGATGATGCTACTGATGATGATGATGATGATGATGATGATGATGATGATGATGATGATGATGATGATGATGATGATGATGATGATGATGATGATGATGATGCAAGTATGCATCTCTTGGCAGGGGATGTTTAATAGAATTTAAGCCTATTTTATTGATTAATCTTATTTATTGGTTCATTTCTTGTTAATGGTGGTTCCTAGTCCCACAGTGATCATTAAACGTAGGAGTCTCTCTACGTGTTGTTAATTTGACCTGCAGTGATCTGGATAGGTCAAGCTGACACGTTACCTTATACTTATATTTTTTTGTATTGATGCATCCGAGGTCCACAGTTTTTATTACCAAAATGGCTGTGTGAACAGCCAATGCTCAGTTGACCTACACCTACATCACACTTGCAGCGCTGTGACCTTGGGATAGGATCGAGGTCGCCCATTTACTGAGTAAGTCTGACCTTTATAGAACACTAATGTGCAACATCAAGGTCCCAGTTCAAGTAGTTCTCAGGTAAAGGGAAGAGTAAAATTCATGTTTGTTACACTGTGACCCCAGAAACAAGGTCGTGGTCACTCATATATTCTCTAAGCATGCCGTTCATAGAGAAACATGAACGCGTCAACTTCAAGGTGCTAACTCAACACAAATCTCGAGTTATCAAGTGAACAGTAAATTTCATGTCAGTTGATGTGTGATCTTGGGAACAAGACCGAGGTCAAAACATCACCGGAGCTAATCACTTGCACAGAATAGGCAGACACTTATAAAAGGTGCAGGACTTCATTACCAAATTTAGCACAAATCTGGCCCATAATATTTAAGTTATAACCATTTCAAGAAATTCCCATGCTAAACTTTCCTATTAAAAATTTTTGCAAATATTTTCGACAAAAAAAAAAAATAATAATAATAAAAAATAATAAAATAAAAAAAACATAAAAAAATCCAAAAAATCACTGGAACATGAACATTTGTACAAACTTGTTAAAGACCCACCCAAGATACATTGCTACCAAGTTTGAAATGAATCTGAGAAACAGTTTCTTCAGAGAAGTCCAAAATGTGAATTACCATTAGACTGCATTAGCATGCCCATTGACTTGAACAGTAAGTAAGAGAAAAGGGGCATTTACCAATAAGTACCCAAATTGAAAAACATCTTTAAAAATCAGGAATCCACAGCAGTGCTACCTAGTGAACATCTTTCCTTGACCCTTTCACAAAGAACATCTCCACCAATTTTCAACTTAGTCTGAGTAACGGTTCTGGAGAAGAAGTCACAAGTAACGAAAGCATGCAAAAAATCCATAAAAAAGTTGAAAACAAAAACAAGAAAAAAAAGACAAAATACAAAAAATCAATAAAAATCCAAAAATCACAGGAGCGTGACCATTTGAACACACCTGATAGAAAGTTATCCAAGGTATATTGCTATTAAGTTTATGGTTGATTCTGGATGACGGTTTTGGAGAAGAAGTCGAAAATGTAAGAAAGGATGAGAATGCCCACTTCCTTGCATTATAACCAATAGGAAAGCTGCATTTACCAATAAAAAGTGCCCAAATTGAAAATAATCGTTATAAATGAGAAATTCACAACAGCGCCACTAATAGACAAACTTTGTTTGACCTTTCCACAAAGAAGATATCCACCAAATTAGGGCCTAATCTGAGAGACGGTTCTGGAGAGGTCAATAATAGCAAACACACACAAAAATCATTAAAAAAATGTAGCACCACCTGGTGAACATATTCAGAACTAGGGGCCTCAGGAGTGTCCCTTTGTGATATCAAAGCAATTAGGTGAGCGGTTTCCGAGAAGAAGATTTTGTAAAGATTTGCCCCCCCCCCCGAAAAAAAAATCATAAAAAATCCACAAATCACTGGAGGGTAACAATTTTAACAAACTTGGTAGAACTTACCCAAACCACATCCCCACGAAGTTTAAAGTGAATCTGACAGATGGTTTTGGAGAAGAAGTTGAAAACGTAAATTGTGGACAGATGATGGACGGTCGATGGACGACAGACCCCCACAAAAGCTGACTAACTAGTAGGCTGAGCTAAAAAAAAATATTGCAGTCGTGTACATATGTACTGTTAGGCATGAATCCGAATGTTCTTTGAACCAAGATATTTTCCAAAACTGGAAAAAAATAGCAATTATTGATTTTTTTCTAATTCCATATTTATTTAATCTGCAGGATTAAATAGGTGACAACAAATTGTTGTAACCCATTTAATCTGGCTAGCCGTTCTCGCCACGGTGAATGCGAGCTCTGATGTGCATGATTTGTGAAATGAAACACGTGGTACGTACCTGTATGGGCAGTTGAAAATCGAATAGTTCATTTTTTCCGATCCCGATATTCCTTCTTAACTCTACTTAACAATTATATCAACAAAAAAGAAACACACAAACAAACAAAAAAAAAACAATCTAGGAGTGTGGAATCAAACTAAAAGCAGGCTTGTGGGCATACCCGCGCGGAATTCTTCTTGATTGTTAGTCATTGGGGGCAGATATGGTTCACTGAGAATACTCGCGAGGGTTCACTGAAAATATTCGTGAATATAAGAAAAAGAAGAAATACAGCAGTTCTTAATGTGTCATTGTATTTGTTCTAAACAACCAAAAAAGTAGAAGAGAGAGAGAGAGAGAGAGAGAGAGAGAGAAAGAGAGACAGAGACAGAGAGAACCTAACACCCTTCACGCTTGTCTCAGTGTTGATTGTGAATTTCACGCAGAAAGATATTGAAGTTTGTTGACTTATCCATGTTGCAATAAGCTTCAATCCTCCTTACACTCAGATGTGAGAAAAATAACCCTTGCTATCGCCAAACCCACATACAATCTCCCGAGGAAGATGGTTCTACAAGGTTTTACAAATAATACCACACAAAATGGGCATGGGTGACGTGCACTTTGGGTGCGGGCTCACAGTGAAAAAATCACAATACCCAAAGACCCAATAAACCACAAATTTGGTATGGCGACTTATTTGGTTTGCTATCAGGATTTATATGTACATGCAATTTCCTTTAACCTTTGTGTACCAGGCCATAACATGATTGTGAAATTTTTCACCTTAATTCCCGGGGCTTGCTCAACTAAGGTACATTCAGTTTCTGGCTAATACATTACTAACTGCTTTCTACATACTCAGCCGGCCTGGTCTGTGCAATTCTTTAAAAAGTTCTGATCAATACAAGTACCCGATAGGTTCCGTTGAAACCTATGATTATAGCATTACGTGTTCTTTGTACCGGCCAGCAGCGCGGGTCCACATCAGGCACCAGCATGAAGTACAACGTCCTTATTCATTGACCAAAATAATATAGGTACTAAGGCCATAATGGTGAAAGTTTTGGAAATAAAACTGATTAATCATGTAGACCTTCACCCTTTTGTTTTGCCCTGACGGAAACTCTGCATTGGTAGCACGTGATCAAGTGGAGCCAGGCATAGACTCTTGTCAAATTTCGCTACATCCCCAGGCGTCAGAAAGCTTCTCAAGAAAACAAGTTTACTATTTTCGCTGGATAGCTGCACTCACGAAAATTTCTTCTTTTTACTGCCATTTTAGTACATTCCATTTCGAAACTGTATCCTGGGGTTCTATTTCTGACTCGGGAATGTTAACATGAGTATACGAACAGCTGCTTCTACAACACGGGAGGTTACTAGCACACCTAAACGTTCTGAGACATTGAATGGTACCGACGAATGCATAGAAAAGCTTGTGGCTCTTGTACAAAAAATGGCGCAGAAAATGGAAAGTTTGGAAACTATGGTAACACCACACACTGGGCACAATGAGAATGTCGCAGGTCTATGCAAACGTGGTGTATCATTGGATTCCGTTAATACTACCTTGCCCGACTTGTATTTCACAGATACACTGAATGCAGGTGTGGTCTTTCTGAAGGAGGACAAAACGAGTAGAGGTGTCACGGAGGTCTTGACGATAACCTTTAGAGGTGTTAAAGCTCCTAAATATCTCCAGAAGCATAGCTTCCGTTAAATCAAAGTTCTAACATTCGTTTAAACATATTTTATTTCGAAAAAACAATTCGTAAACAGGCACATGCCTATCTGAAGACCTTTAACTTCCAACATTGTGGCGGCATCTGTTTGTACACCGTTCAAGGTTGGCTCAATTAGAGCATGACTGTTAGACTATGCCTGAATTTGTTGCTGAGACCACGGCCAGAATAAACTGTCCTGAAATATATATATATATATATATATATATATATATATATGTATATAAATTCTAGAGAAAAAAATGCACGCTAATATACCTCCAACAAGTGATGACCCCAGCCAATAAAGTGCGAAACGGGCAAAATATCTGGCAAAAAAGGACCAAGCTCAAACATCAACAACACACAATTTCAAAACTGCGCATCCCGCACTGCTCAGATGGGGACCCACACCCAACTGCATGACACCCAAGGTGACAAGAAGAACCATGCAGTGTCTTTTTCTATGACAAACGCACGCTTCACTCTACCTTTGGATATTCCTAAAACTGTAAGGACCTATCTGAAACATAATTTTCAAGGACATTGCATTCCAATGCCTTTCAATTTAAATATACCAATATGGCGACATGGGCTTCGTAATTATTCAGACCAGTTTAAATATTTGCGACTTTCTGGAATTTGGTTTTCTAATTAATTATAGCTCGACACAAATCCAGACATCAACCACAAGAATTATCATCTGGCATTTTAATTTGCATCACATGTTGCTAAAGATATTTATCTGGACTTGCAAGATCATTTCCTATTAGGAATATTAGGCCATTTTACACACAATCCTTTCAACGCGACACTTACTACATTTCCGGTACAGACTGTGGACAAGAAAGGTTCAACATTTGACAGACGTGTAGTGTGGCCAAAGTTATGCAGAAGTGAACTCAGTTAACGACAGTATAGGTAATGACTTTTTTCAGGGAACGCCGTTTAAATTATATTATCTTTCTGCATACTTAATGAGCACAAATTGTCTGCCACAAAGGACGCAATTGCTTTATGTTTAGGAGAGATCTGAAGAGGGCATTCAAACAGATACGATTTTCCCATTTTGACTGGTATGTTTGTTACACATGAAGGGGAGACAAGATTTATACTTACATACATGAAATATGTGGACTCCGTTCGAGTAAATAGGCATGCAAACGCATGACCAATGCTGTGGCATACATTTTCGCCAATATAGGTTTTCATTGTTTTAACTTTTTGAATGATGGTGGTGGCCCAGATACTGCTGACTGCGCCAAGTTGCCTTTCCAGATATTATCCTTTGTCTTGGACAAATTGTGTAACAGAAAAAGCACAGAAAAAGCATGTCCACCATCTACATCCATGGTTTTTCTCGAAACACAAATTGATTCCATGCACTTTACACTCACTAGCCCAACTCCGAAGTTGCTGCAAATTAAAGGCATACATTGGCTGGCCTTTTTATTCACTTAAAACTCATTTACAGTTGATTTGAACGACCGTCTTGCCTTATGTAGCACTTAAGCAGTTCTGTGGGCTATCTGAAAGAAAGGTTGCGTTTGGGACATTGGCAACAGTTTTACGCCAGTAACCACAATCTGGAAGGAAGCCCGTGTTTTGGCTCCCCTGTGAGGCTGATTCTAAATGCACCAAAATCATCATTTGAAATTATGATATTTTTAAAAAATCACTGGATATAACTTCTAAGACATTAAAACGAAGATATTATGAAATGTAAGTGATATTACTTCTAAAACATTTGAACCCAAGATTTTTGGGGACGTTAGACCTTATCACTTAATACGACCTGTAATAGATTTTTCTACTTATGGTTTTATCTGAATGACTCTACTGTAGTTGCTTACTACAACTTGGATCGCTCGAGGTCCGTGCTGGTGTATTTATTTTTAATACATTCGGAGATACAGACTGCTCGAGTTCTTTTCTCCACAAGGATCTCTCGAGATCCCATCTGTTTTCATAATATATTTTTGGTCTCTGAATGGGCGAGGCAGTGACTCGACTGTTTGGATCAACTCAGTTTCTTTTTACAACTATCTTCGGTTCCAGATTGCTCGAGGTCGGGTACCACCTGTGGATCGGTGGAGATCCGAATTTGAATAATTAGCGCTGGGAAGTCAAGACCATGAACTGCGATGTATAGTGAATAGCTCTCAACCAAGCAGAAGTCAAGATATTTTCAAACATTTGGATCAAACACTCTATTCCCCACATACAGATGATTTACAAAACATTAATATACCATAACAAACATGAAAAATTGCCTGTCCCCATGAAAGAAATCCCTTCAACTGCTTCTGCTACGAGGATGAAGCAGCGCAATGTAATCTAATTGAACTGTATCATTGTTTCAGCCATTACCTTTCAGCAACAAACTCTACCGCAAAGCCAGCAACCACTTTCTCCACTGAACAGTCTCATAATACATACACAACTCCTCACAGGAATCATCACAATAATTTGAAGGAACAAACAACTATGATGTATAATGTTCTTAAGAAATTGGTATTACACAATGCTAGGTGTAGTGAAGTTACTCTGCAGGAAAGCCGGAATCTCCACCACTTGTGATAGACTTTTAAGGAGATGTTGAGACTTTGTCTGGCCCTTTAACAATCTTTGTTCAGTGAAGATTTGAAGGCGACTTCCAATACGGTCTATGCATAAGTTCACCCAGTGGGAAAACCCCGGCAGTTGTCCCGTATGGCGCGCTGTGCACCTTCTCAAAAGTGGTCACGAATCTTGTTCGTGTCAACATGAACAGAAAAGCAGGAAATGGACCAAATACAGGAGGTGTATAGAAGTTTACCAGTGTAGATCGTTGGCGGAGGGAGTACGAAAAGCATTTATAGTTAGAACGTTGAGTGACAAGGCGAATTATGATGGTAAACCACCACTGAGGGTTGTGTAGTGGGCTGTAATGTTGATACCAGGAAGAAACGTCAAACTGACAAATATCAAAAAAATAAAAGTGCTGCTTTATTCCTTCCATCAACTGATATTCCTTTGTCTTTCAAATACTTTTTCAGCCACCCTAGATTCTGTTTTTTTGAAGAAATCATGGTCCGTGTTTCACTCATCATTACTTGCTGTATTCAGTAGTGCTATAGCCTGTGTGGTAAGACTGAGTTGCCTGCGAATTACCCAGAAACCTGTGCGCGCCTGGCTCTGACGTCGAAATCTCTGCTGAGGTTTTCCCGCTTAGTGAATTTATGCATGGACCATATTGGTCCATTTTATTGGTGTTCTTGTACCGCGATTTTTTGCTTACAGTGTGTCCAACATTAGTATTCACAAACTATATATATATATATATATATATATCACCTTGCTGCCACGGAGTATAGGAACTGTTAGCATACAATAAAGCGACCAAAGGCATCGCATCTTTGAGCTTGATAACCTCAACTTGGAATCTCAACTTTGGAAAGGATCACCTAGAGAAACACGTGATTTGGTAAACACATAAACTGTTGATGTCCCTGGTTTTTTTTTGTTTTTTTTTTTTTTTTTGCGAATTTTGTTGATTTATTGTGCTGAGAATGGAATAAAAGACTTAGAATTTCTGAATCATTAGATCACTAAGCCAGTTCATGGGCGACGTTTTAACAAGTAACTTTTTGACCAAGTTTCATGAAGTAGTATATGCTAATAATTACTCATTGACTTTTGTCTTTGCTTCCAAGCATGTTTATACCATTAATCAAAAGAAATTGCCGTGTATATTCGTGGGCGGAATTTTGCACTTTTATAAAAGAAATTTATGTGACCTTGACTGAAACTTTATTATAGAAATGACATGCACTTTTGTAAGGCAGTGGTTCCTCACCCCATTATATTTAAGCAGCAAGTTTCATTGTATGTTCGGACTGCTGATTATGGTTTTCTCCTTGAGAATTGTTCTTACGATTGCCTATTTATTTGCATAAAAATGGCCATTAATCCTCTTGGTGCCTTTTAAACAAATTAGGAGATTTTTCTTCTTGATCAGAAGACTTTGTTGAAAAGCATTGAAAACTGGAAGATTTTTGCCAAATCGGGAGACTTAGAGCCTCCACGATAGGTCAACATATTTATCATTATACTATTCCTAAATAGCTAAAATAATTTACGACCCAGCATATCAAGATTCCCGATGAAAGGACCTTTCCAATGTGTACTAGCATGCCATGAAATCTGCCAACAGTGGTCAGCCCAAAGGAAAGCTGTTGACTTAGGCTTTTACACAGCACAGCAAGGGCATGCAGAGCTTAATGGTTTCTAGAGTGGATGCGACACCGACTGTTAAGCCAGCCTGTATTCAGGCTCAAATTTGGGGAAGTCTTTCCCCAAGGAAACATGGCTAAAATCATCTGTTATGATTTAATTACAATCAATACTGAACGCAAAGAAGGAAATGAAACGAAACTATGCAAGTCTAGTTAGGCATGAAAGAACAAAATGCCGATGTGTTTAACTTTTATAAGGCCTGCCTTGATATTTCTTAAATTGTAGTCCATTTCCTTAGTTTGCGATGCCTTACACCCTTTATTTTTTTTTCTTCTTTTTTTTGGGGGGGGGGGGGCGTTTGAAAAGGGGGTTCGTCGAGGCCCCCCTACCCCGATACAGGAATGCCGTTCCAGAGACCATGCCATCCATGTGACAGCTCTGAGCCTGAGTACGTAAAGCCCAAGTTTCGACTGTATATTGGGTGTGCTTTTAGGACACAACCCTCTTGTGCGCATTACAATCAGAACTCTCTCGGTTACCTTGTCCTGAAAGGCAGTGCCGCCATACTGGGCACGTGCACGTCCGAATATAGTAAGCTTGTTCCCTACCTTTTTATATGTTCAAGTTAAAACCAGAACCTGCAGAACACAATAAAATAGCACAGTGGTTTGATCGTCTCTGTATAGAATTAGGCAGACATTTTGCGTATATTTTTGAAGTATTTACCTCTTATGATTCATTGACTTTTAATGAAAAACAATAGGGAAACTACCAGTTCCAGTTAAACGTAAAAAAAGGGTAAATTAATAGTAGTATCAAACATAATTTCTAGCTTTTCTGCTACGTCCAACTCTGTTTCGGCATTTACCCTAGCCTTCCTTAGTGTGTATGGTGAAGGCAAACTGATGCTTGTGGTGAATTTTTAAATATGGCCTTCAAGGTAAAATGTATGCCATCAAATTTCACTTTGTGACCCGATTTTTAGAATTACAGATATTCTAACATGACTATCTTTGTGTGTTAGTGCACTAGAACTAATTAAATTTACATCTATGAACTTGCACTATCAGGATGGGATTTGATGTATTCACTAAATTACGTGAGTTTTCTTTATAATTTCGACCAGAAGGTAGAATTAGTGACTTTTGAATTGGTACTCAGAAGTACAATTGATAAACTTGGAAGATGCTGCAATCACATGAATGATTACCAAATAAAAGTGTGATCAAAAACTAACTTTTCACGTTTCATCTTTCAAAACAGTCGCAATGCGGCCTAAATGGTCACGTTTGAAGATTAAAAAAAACTGAACGAAGTTTTAACAATTTCATCACAATGACCTTCATGTTGCTTCATGGTGGCACTGAGTTCGTGAAATAGGAGTAACAACAAGTACATGTCATGGAAAATGTTTTGTGACAGCAGGAATAAGCTATGTTTCCCATGGGGGGGGGGGTACAACGGGCGTCAATATAACTTCACTTACCAAAGTTTTTGTGTCAAAAATATTTTATTCCCACAAACAAAAAAAATATGTACATCATGTAAGTGAAAATCAAACGAAATGAAACGGTATATATATATATATATATATATGTATATGTATATATATATATATATATATATATATACATACATATATATATACATATATATATATATATATATATATATATATATATATATAAAAGTGAAAAAGAAAAAGAAGTTTATTGTTCTTTTGGGAGGGTAAGCGTAAAAGGTCAAAAATCACACTGAAAATCCAGAGTGGCATAGCTTCGAGAATGCTTGATATCTCAAGAACAGAAACAGTCGAGAGATTCTTTTTTCACAGATGTACTTGTTTGGCACAGTGCATATTTATATATGAACAATTGCATAAATATTCAGTTTGTTTGTAAAAGGTAGAGGTTCCCTTTAGTAATAATACAGCAGATCTATAGTAGGGGGTTGACTTGGCATGAACGGCGCACAATTCAAAGCTTGAAGTTATATTTCTAACGTTCATCAACAACATACTTTTGTACCTAAAGGTACCCATCAAAAGTTCAATTTTTGCAAAAATAAATAAATACGTAAATAAATAAATAAATAAATAGATAAATAAATAAATGAATGAAAGTAATTTTGTTTTGGTTCAGACCCCCCCCCCCGCCCTTCCTTAAACTTTAATTGGCTTTACATTGAAACTTCTGTCTTCCCGAATGTTATCATCGCTTTTGTTTATGCCGTTCCCGTTTGCTTGCGTACTCCTTCTACTGGGGAATTTACTATTGGAGAGATGGGCGAGGTGGTGGGGGAGCGTTGCTGTTAAGACTGTATTGATGTAAGTTTCACCCTTCTAAATAGGCCTAGGCTCAAAATAGTGATCATAAAACAACAGAGACCGAAGTATGTCATAATTATGTCTTAGCCTAATATTAGGCTATCCTGTAGATACAGCTTTTGGAAGCTTTCTGAAACATGAAAAAAACTCAGCTTCAGACGAACGATGTTCAATAAATGTGACTGGCTGAATGAGGTAATGTGACAAATCAGTATATCACGGCTGAAAGTGAACGACGATGGCACGCAGGCAAATTCGCTGTATGCAAGATTGCCTGCTTGTCATCGTCGTTCACTTTCTGGGCGATTTTTGAAATGGTTTGTGTTCTGTTTGGATTATATTTTTTTTGGGACAGAGATTTCTTCAGTGCACAACAGTAGATAATATATGGATACGCTAAAGCATTATATAGTTGAAATAAAATCTGTTTGCCAAAATTATGTCTAAACTTTTTGAGAATTCAAAGTATCTTATTTAATGTTTTGTAAAGTAAAAAATAAGTGAGACTTCCAATTTAAATTTTCTTTAAACCAAATTCCTAGAAATTTTTAAGTGTCCATTCTTTGCTAGGGAGTTCATATCCAACGAAAAGCCACTAGTAGTGCTCCTACCAATGTCGAGTTTGATGTATCATGTAATTTGTTTTTTTCCAATATTCACTGGTAATTTATTTGTTTGAAACCATTTCATAATTTCGTTTAGAACAGTACAACTTTGACGATGTAGTGTATCCATGTTTTTGTCACTAAGAAGTAGACTACTATTGCCTGCAAGTAGCATGCAGAGCATACCCTATGACACTTGACCTAAATCATTGATATAAAGTAGAAAAAACAAGGCCCCAAGAATTGACCCTTGTGGAACACCAGAATTGGTTGACAGTACATCAGAGTTTTTATTCACATAATTCACATATTGACTTCTTTCAGCTAGATAACTATTGAACCATTTCTGTGGTATCCCCATAATTCCATAAAATGACAGTTCATTGCATAATATATCGTGATTTATAGCATCGAAGGCCTTGAAGAGGTCAAGGAACACACTGATGTGTGCTCGTTTCTCTCCAAAGCCTCCGAAACCTCACTAGCCAGACAACTTACAGCAATTTCGGTATTATATTTCGTTTGGAACCAAACTGCAAGTGGTAAAGAATACTTAATCTGTGAATATAATTGATTAGTTTTTTGTAAGCTACTTTTTCAAGGAGTTTAGACATACAACTTAAAAGGGAAATGGGTCGGTATTTACTGAATATCTCCGAGTCTCCCTTTTTGTAAATAGGAATAATCTTTGCAAGTTTCAAACAGTTTGGAAAAATCCTATTTTGTAATGAAGTATTAATTATATAGGTCAGCGGTGACACTATATTATCTAATAAAAATTTAATAACTTTCGGATGAATTCCATCATGGCCGGGACTTAAATCTTTAAAGACCTGTTAATAGTAGATATATCTTGTTCTATTACTGGTGTAAAGTAAAACGAATGGGTATTGTTACCCTGTACATATGAAAGAGGATCAATTCCAGTTTGGGGATATTATTAGCCACAGAGGATTCGACACTAACAAAATACGGATTAAACTTGTCGGCGAATTCTTTAGGGTTAACAATATAGTTTTTTTACATTTTTAAATTTATGTCCTATTTTAGTTCGTTTTTGTTTACTGATGACATTTTTGATAAGATTCCATACGTTTGACAAGTTAACCGTATTTTGTTCGATAATGTTGCTTCAATATTTTTTCTCGGCGACACTCATTATATGATTTAGTTTATTACGGTAGTTGTTGTATTTCTCCTTGTTTTTCACAAAGGGGCGCTGGCACTTTTTCTAATATAATTTGTATTTTTATCAATTGATCTAACTGTTCCTGATGAGAGACAGGGTTTATTCACCTCGTGCTTTGACGTAATAGAAATCTCCGGGATATTGGCTTTGTATTGGCTTATGAAGTCTTGCATGAAATCTGATAAAGCTGAATCAACGTCAGTTTTTTGGTAAATATACGAAAAGGTATGTGAACAGATTTTAGCTTTTATGGTATTTAAACATTTTAAACGAATACGCTGTTTTTGCGCTCCGGGAGATATGATTCAATTTTTGGGAAGTACTTATGTGGAAAAATGGACAACAATCGGAAATATCGTTATAAATAATTCCATTGACAGCACCTGGCATATTACTATTATTATTAGTAGTAAAAATATGGTCAATAACAGTAGCAGAACTTTCGGTTATTCTAGCTGGCCTTTGATACAAGGTAGAAATGTGTTACTATACATCATGTTTAGGAAATTAAAAGTTGTTGCATGTTTATCACTGTGTAAGACTTGATTATGTTTACCATCTATCCATGAGCATGGAACTATTTTGCACATACCTTGCACTTAAACTGTCTTACTCCTCTTGTACTTACACCTTTTTTTTTTTACAGATATAGCAAGTTGTCATTACAAGAGTTTATATATAAACCAAACTGAGTGTATACAATTACTATGTTAAACATACCTCTAGTAAATATTTGGTGGTACGTGTGTCAAATAGAGTGCCACAATGCCTTATGATATCTAAGAGAAAACCATATCCATGTCTGGTCTATGTATCTACTAGATGCTATGTATACATAATATGGTCTGTTATATGACGAATTCGACATAGGACATGCATGAGAAACAGTGTAATCATACATATAGCATGTCAAGGTGTATAGTAATTATGTAGATAGCAAAATATGAAGCACAGTATTATAAATACATGTTCTTATATATCATGTAGATATATTCATCACACAAAGAGTGGCATGAGTACAGCAGTACAATTTGAATACATCTGCATGAGAATGTACATGCTGTCATCCTGCTGTAATGCATGTAATGCTTGGTGCGCAGAGACAAAGTAAATGTGCCATTATAAATAAAGTAGAATGGAGTATGTATTACTTCGATTATAATATAAAGTAAAAAAACATAACTAGCAAATTGCCAGTACATATAAGTAAAAGGAGAAAGCACAAGACTAGAAAAAGCTAACATCAATCTAACAATTGACGGAAAATATGATAATATTGTGTAAATGACGGATTTAGATCAAATAGCCTAGTGTGCTAAACAAAGACGGCAACTAATAGGTAAGAAGTACATTTCATTCAAATTGGAGCATGTCGTTTATCATATATCAGAGTCCGTGGGTAGTTTGACAAACATCCATACACTACTCTGTAAAACTGTGAAGGTCTGTGAGATAAATAATTTGTGTTATTTTATTTGACTTCTTTCATTAGCAGTACAAACGGTTGCCTTCTCGGATCACAGCTAATTCTAGTACGATTTTAGATGGTTTTGGTGGATTTGACGCTAATTATTTAACTTTATTGTTTGATTTACATATAGTAACTAATGAAAACGACCCAAATTTATTGCAACCCCTGCTAATTAAACAGTTTCCATATTTTGATACTGATCAACTCATAAACCATTAAAAAAAAATGCAAAATCACTTTACAATTATCAGTCTTAATTGTGAATCACTAAATGCTAAATTCGACGAATTACAAATTTTATTACATAATTTAGAAGCACATTACTGTTTACCGAGTGCTATTTGTTTGTAAGAAACATGGCTCAGTAACGACTCCGATCTGCCTCTTTTACAATTGGAAAATTGTGTTTTAATTTCGCAAGGTAAAATATGTTCAGCTCGTGGAGGCTTAGCTGTTTATCTCAGGGATTGTTATAGTTATAAGTTAAGTGATGTGAATTCCCAGTCTGCTATGTATGAAGGTCAATCTATTGAAGTAAAAATTAATAATATTGATAAAAAGTTGGTTATCGGAAACATACACAAACCTCCGCGGGACTTAAATGAAAATTTTAATACTTTTATTGATGAGTTAACTGTGGTTTTAAAAATAAGTTACAGCTAAAAGTGAAGTAATTATAGCTGGAGATGTTAATATTGATCTCTTGAAAATTCACAATGGACCTATCTTTGGCCATTTCTTTGATTCAATTACATCTTTAAGTTTTTTGTCCTCAAATTACATTCCCCACAAGGCTTTCTGCTCGCTGGGGAACTATTATTGATAACTTTTTAATAAAAATTTATTGACACAAACATAATATCCTCTAATTGAGGTATCCTAACATCTAGGATTTCCGAACACTTTGCATATTTTATCGGTGTTAATGTTGCTAATACGAAAAATGATATTCCACCTAAATACATACATATTTGCAATGCAATACCGTGCACTGTAAATACGTTGAAAAAAGAATTAACTGATGCTCGCATTTGTGACCACTTAAATATGGATTTGCATGGTGTTCCAAATGTATCATATACTTTTCTGCAAACTGTTATCACTCCTGCACTTGATAATCATTTTCCAATTAAAACGGCTAAATATGAAAAGCGTGAACACAAAAAGAATATGTGTATCACTCAGGGATATCATTTGGTCTATCTAAAGAAGGAATTGCCTCTATAGTTATTTGAAAGAACTTTCTCATGATAGTGAGGAATATGAAGTTCGTCCTAATAATCTTAAAACTTTTAATAAAATTTTGAAAAACAGTATACGGGAAGCTTAGAAAGATTTCTTTAAGTCGCGTTTTGAAAGATATACTATGATATTAAGAACACTTGGAGAACTATTAATGGTATTCTGAATAGACATAAAATGAGAAACAAATTTCCGGAGTATTTGAAAATAAATGGTGAGACTGTTAGCGATAAAACCGTTATCGCTAATAGCCTTAATTCATTCTTTACCAACATTGGTCGTAATTTAGCCTCCCGGATAGATACTCCTGCTGAATACTCTTTTAGGAACTATTTTACGAGGCCGATTCCTCATTCTTTTACTTTTAATCTTGTTACTGGGAAAATTATCCTCGATATTATAGATTCATTTACAGGTAAACAAAGTTATGGTCATGACAGATCATCAACAAATTTATTAAAGCTCATTAAACTGGAACTCTCGCTTCCGATAACTTTAATTGTGAATCAGTCACTAACGACTGGAGTTTTCCTCGACTTATTAAGGACAGCAAAAGTGGTGCCAATTTTTAAGAAGGACGACCCCCTCACTTACAAATTTAGAAAATTACAGGTCCATATCTGTATTGCCCGCAATTTCTAAAATCTTTGAAAAAGTAATGTACAATCAAATCTCTGAGTATTTTAAATTATGCAATTTATTTTATGATGGTCGGTAAGGTATTCGTTAAAACCATTTTACTGAACTTGAAGCTTTGGAATTAATTGATCGTATATTATTAGATATGGATAAGAGGAAAATCACTATCAGTATATTTTTAGATCTTCCCAAAGCTTTCGACACCTTGGATCATGATATTCTACTTTATAAATTGAGATATTATGTTGACAATGGCATTGTGTTTGATATTTTTACACGTTATCTAACAAATAGAAAACAATATTTATTTATGAAGAGATAAACTCCAACTCTTCAGTCATCTCTACCGGCGTTCTCCATGGGTCAATTTTAGGTCCTCTTCTTTTCCTTATCTATCTGAATGATTTTAATTTAGCTTCTGTTTTCTTCAAATTCATTATATATGCTGATGGTACAACTCTTTTCTCTTCCATTCGTCCTGTAGATCTTACTGGTGTAAACTGCCAAGCCTCTTAATTTATCAGTGCTGAACTCTCGAGGATTAGCACTTGGCTGAAAGTAACAAACGGTCCCTCAATATTAACAAAACAAAATTCATGGTTTTTCATCAACCTCAACGGGATGTTATAGCCCCTACACTTGAGATTGATAATGTAAATATTGAATGTGTGGACGAATTTTAATTTTCTTGGTCTGTTGCTTGACAAGCATTTGACATGGAATAGCCATATACAAAAAGTTGCATCCAAAATTTCGCAGACAATTGGCATAATGAATAAATTAAAGAATTTTCTTCCTTCTTACATTTTACAAACTATTTATTGTTCTTTAATGCTTCCGAGATTTAACTACTGTCTTCTCGCATGGGGTCATAAATCGGAAAGACTTGTAAAGCTTCAGAAAAAGGCCATTTGCATAATTAATCATAGTAATTATAATGCCCACATGGGTCCCATCTTCAAATCTAGAAATTTACTTAAGTTAGAAGATATTTACAAATTGTAGGCTGTAAAATTCTATTATAAACTCTTAAATAATCGACTTCCTGTGTACTTTTCTACATTTTTTTATTATGTCAACAAACCAAGTCCATGAACATAACATGAGAAGGCAACAGTTGTTAGTAACGCATACTGAACATGTATTGGCCAAAAAAATGCTTATGCTACGAAGTTATCCGTATTGTTAATGAAACCCCTCAAGCTGTTATTGAAGAAGTTCATACTCACAGTTACTTTGGTTTTTCATATTATGTAAAGAAAGCAGTTAAATCCGAACTACTCAGATACATGTACGATCCCAAACTGTTATATCTGTAGTACAAATTGATTTGTTAATGTTGGATTTCTTTTTCCTCTGGAAAAGCAGGTATTCTGTAAATTTCACCAAAATAATGCCATTTTTTGATACCATTTGTTTGTAGGGTGGCACACATGATAGCGGTCTGATAAAGACCTTAATGTGTGTCTCCTTGACCAAGATATAATTTTACCTTTTTTCTTTCATTAGTTATATTGAATTGACTTGAGTGTTGTAACCAACATGTATATTGTTTTCATATGTATGCTTTATCTGGTCGAATAAAGTTCTTCCTGAATCCTGAATCCTGAATTCATCAGAACTTCTCCATCGTAGGACCATGAGTCGCTGATCTTGCCTGCATGTTTCAGGGATCTCGCCTTGTATAGAATGTTTGCAAGGTATTTAGTTAGGTCGTCGTTTAGGTATATGGATTCGGTCCCCTTGAGTTTTTTCTCGTTGGACATCGTTGTTTTCTTGTGTCTGTATGATGGTAAATTCACCAGTATTGGACGTATTCTACCCGGGATTTTCGGTCCGAGATGGTGTGATTTGGCTGATTTTGCTGCGGGTGAATGGCACATCCACATTATCGTTTGCCAGTGGGTGTCCAGGTCATCTGTGTTTTCGTCATTCCTTTCTTTTATGGCCGATGTGCGTATTAAATTTCTCCTTGAATACTGCTCTAGTTCGTCACAGTGTAGGGTTAGATCAGAGACTTTCTTATCTAGTTGTGTTATTTTTACTTCATTTTTGGCAAGTTCTCCTTGGAGGATTTTAAACTGTTTTCCTATTTGAGTGCTTATATTATTGGACAGTATATCAGCATCAGGTTCTGTACCTTTTTTAGTTTGTCTGGAACTGTTTTGTCTCTGAGTGCTTCAATGAAAGCAAGAATGAATTCATCATTTGATAAAGTGGTGCCGGTAGCAGCACTTGTGCTTGCGCCACGTGTTTCCCCATGTTGACAAACAAGAGCTTTTTAGATGTAAGGTCACAGTGCCAGCTTGACACAGTCACTTGGATGCACTGAGAGACGTATGTAATGTATACGTTATGTAATGGACAAAAAGGTTCATACAATGGTCAGCTGTGAAGACTTTGTCCCAATGGTAGTGCAAATCTGTGAAGACTGTCAAATTGAAATTATTTCTCTAAATATCACCATAGTCATGGGCCAAGCTGATACATCAGATCTCATCGGCTGTCCAAGTTATCGTTTGCATTATAATCTCAAGTTTTGGTTCGAAAGTCTATCTCCTCCACTGGGCTAGAGCCTTCATTATAAGAACATGAGTGGATCTCGTAAAAATGATTAGCCCTGGGTGGGTATTCACGATTTTTCTTCCTATTTTCTAAAATGTCATACCTTAGTCCTGTAATTGCCTTCTGAAGGGAGCGGAGGTAAGTTATCACTTGTCACATCACATAAAATCTGAGTTTGACTGGTTGTTTAAGTCATTATGTATGACATTCTGGAGAGACCACAGTGGAGAAGCTTGCGACAATTAGCAGCGCCCTCTGTCATATACTCAGTCACTAAGAAGAGAGGTGCCTTCGGGTACTGTTAATAACCCATAAGTGATTTTTGGGGGAAAGTGGAGGGAGTTGCACCTATGCTTAGAAATCTGGTTTTCCCTGAAGGACCTAGGATTTTTGCAGATCCAAGCAAGGCTTTTCAACCAAAGAAAGGTCGTTTGGCCAAGCATTTATTTGTTAAAATATAAACTCAAACACGAGTTAGCAGATATGGATTTTAATATACACATGTAAGAAGACAACATCCGAGTCATATAGAAGTACTTTTACTGAATTTGAAGCAACAAAACATTGTTTTAAGGTACAAAAAAGACCATGATTGTAATTATGTCTCCCTGTCTACTCACGGAGGTGTCTTTCTCCTCTAGTCTTGGTCGAAACGTACCCTCCTTCAAATGTATCTGGGGTACGTTTTCACTAGTGTCAGTCTGGCTGAACAGACAAATGGTCATGCATGCAACAATGCTTGAGTTCTCTAGATCGCACAAGTGTTTCCGTGGCATATTAGGAAATGTGGGCTAAAGTTTTATGCTTTGCAGTTTTCACAATTGGCATATTCTTCTAATTTGAGTGTTTAACTCACTGAAATTAGTGTGCAGAAAAAGCTTATAAGATTTCCAGCTATATGTGATCATTGGACTCACACTTTACTGTATGAAGACTTACCTGGTCAAAGCATGTGAAATAACGTTGAAACATGGTATACGAATAAAACTCCGATATCCTAAAAATGAGCAAATGGACCATAAAAAATGCTTGTACTTAAAATACGTTATTATTGGGATATGAGGGAACAGTGGGACAAAATTTATATTCGATTCTGGTAGCATATCCAGACGGGTCTATGACTGCATGAACCCCTCTTCAGTGCCATACATCATCCTTAGAATCAGTTCCATTCGCGTCTTTCCACAATCTTTTGGTTTGAAGAATGTACTTCATAGTGACAGCCAATATTTGACAGTTATGTTCAAAATAATAATGATGATGATGATGATGATGATGATGATGATGATGATGATGATGATGATGATGATGATGATGATGATAATGATAATAATAACGGACAGTGAAAGGTGGCGACTGTTGAAATGGCATTTGGCAACCAACGTGAGCCTCAGTGTGATTTTTAATGAACGCAGTTTCAACCTATGTGTAAATCGTTACTCAGAATCATGGCATCATATACATTACAGAGCCTTACAAGTACAGTGAAGCCTGTCTTAAGGGACCACCCACAGGATCTGTGAAAAATGGTCCTTTTTGACAGGTTGTCTCTTCAGATAGGTAAGATATTAAACTAAAATATGCTAATGAGGATGGGGAGACTAGTCCTAGCACAGGTGGTCCCTTACCAGATGTGGGCTCATAGGCAGGTTCTACTCTAAGTGGTTTAAAGTGTTAGGCTAAGTGTGGGTAATATGGGCATCCCATATAGCAAGAACAGGGTTGTGAATTAGATAGCTATACATGAATAATAGTAGAGGTCATGTGACCAAAGTTGTTCAAGAAAGTTGGCACAACAGATATGGTTGGAAGTTACATGTATAATTAGGCGATACTATAGATCATAAAATACTTCTAAAAATGAATACTATGCAATTTCAAATGTAAAAATTCAGTGGTCCATTAGCTACTAAAAAAATAGATCTCAATTGGTCGAAATTAATAATATTGAATCCCCAACAAGATCGCTGATCATCACGTCATTCCCAAGGTCACATTACTGTATTTAGAATCGTATGATAACTTAAGAAATCTTTGGACAAGAACTTTCAAATTGTACAGTATAATAGTTTCTTATAAGAGCTTGGTACAGTCTGCAGATGGGGGAACTTGACCTAATTCCCGAGGTCATAGAGCTGCATTTTTTAACATCAATGAGAATGGGTAACTTCAGAGATTTTGAAGCCAGAGCCTTCATATTGCACAGGATTATGTTCCGCTATAAGGGTTCCATGAAGCTTGAAGATGGGTGACCTTGACCCAATTCCCAAGGTCACAGACCTACCTCCTAAGCTATGGGTCCATGCCATTAAATTAATTTACTTGTAAGATTTGTAAGTGCGACAGCTGGAAAGGGTGCATGGAGAACATTCGATCTTCAGTTGGAAAATCTTTTCCTAGTTTAGATTGTAAATATTACCTCATTTATCAAAAGGTGCAAAATATCGTCAATAGATAATAGAATGCCGTAAGCAGATTTCACGACTAAAAACACCATACTTTTACCTCCTGGCTTACACACCAATTCAAGACAAAATTCAAGGACTTTCCCCCAGAGGTTCAGCACTGTGCCTAGTGATTTTCTCACCTCCAATGCCAACTGAAAGCCCCCTTGCTGGGGTAAGACTATTTGATTGTATAGTTTTGACACAGGCACTTGCCACAGAGCAAGGTTTACATGCTAAAATAACATGAATGTCTCAGCTGAACAAGTTTAAGTATGGAAAGAAAATGGCCTCAAAACTATAGATGACACCTTTCACAAACTGTTGAAGTTATAACAGTAGGTTAAGACTATTTTAAGGGCAGCAAATCTTGCCTAATAAGCCATAAGTAAAAGAATGACATGTTGCCCTTTAAACACCACATCTGTATGAATGTCTCTATCCCACAGACCCATATGCTGTGGCATCATGAGCACCTGCTGCCAAAATGTACTCAGTTTAAAGGTCTCACAAACTGCTCTGGTGACTAACCTCACAGGTGTTAGAAACCAATTGACACCTATGCATGCATGTGTGGTTGGTGGTGAATACACAGATACTGTATGACGGTCTCATTAATTTTGCCTATAAAAAGTTTGAAACATTTTCAAATTAAAAATCTCCTGCATATTACCTATATTGACAGGCATACTAACATAGTTTTAAAACTTATGTGATGTTGCTATAATTGACCCCAAATTTTCTTTGAAGATTGGCCCTTTCAACATCATTAAACTATGCCCACAGGTGTCCACCCCAGTGAGCTGCAGGTGAGGAAACTCTATGGTTTGCTGGTTCTGTGAAAAGAGACGATTGAGAAACCATCTTAAATCGTTGTAAGATGGCAAATATATGCTCCTGCTCACTGACAGTCGTTCCTCACAATTTCTTGAAATTTAGTAGAGCTGCACCCAAAGAACCCTAAAGTTTCTCTATAGAACTGTTAGGGCTCTCCAAAGAACCCCATGGTAAAGATTCTTCCAGGAACCAAAAAGGTACCCCATTTTTCACAAACCGAAGATGGCTGTTATACAGGACATGATGGCACAATTGACACATCCCTAACCACCGACGTGGACAGGATATAGCATCAGCTTCCAGACGGCCAAGACTGACCCATAGGGCTACAGAACAAAAGGAAAGACTAAGAAGATCAACTTTATTTTATGCCAGTTTTACAAATATCAGAAAAAGTTAACTTAGACACATCAAGCTGTTGTCACCGACCATAGTAAAAGTATATAAAACGGAAGTTAAACAATAAGTAATAAGGGGATAATTAAAGTACAGACGTATCAACCAGATGGTTCGGTAAAACCCCATTAGAATTGTAAAGTGATTTTGCAGAATTTTAAGTGAGTTTGGAAGGCTGATACTTAAAAAAAATAATGTAATTTCATATTAATACAGATACACATGTTATCATGATTAAGGCGAGACTTGGTTGAAAAGTCCGAAAGATGCACAGATAAACTCGAGTCCAGTCCATTATTTATAGCATACTTAAACAATGCTAGGTCTGAAACCGTTTTCAACATCAAAAGGCTGACGGTTTAAGAGTTTTTCCCCTCTTACAAAACAAAACTCAGACCATGTCTTGTGCTATAGCAGGTGGGGGCAACAAGTCGGATATGATCAGGAAGACTGGAATTTATTTACTTGAAAGTTAATAAATTTTGTATGTATGGAAAAAGATAACCAATGAATTGCTCTGTATACTTCTATGGCTGGGAATCAGAGTCGTCCAGTTGCAAGGGTTGGAGAATTGTCTTTTCTCTGGAGGTTGTAGTATGCCTACTTGTTATCACTAGTTATGTATCTTAGTGCACTCTCTTTTATTCTCTCTAACTTGTGAGGGTCGCTCTTGCAACAATTAAATAATGTAAGGAACTGACTCAGCATGAAGCTCCTAAAAAGTAACATTTTGACATTTCTAGTAAGAACTTAGGACATCCCTTTGAGTACATTGGAGCTGAAGAGCTGCTATTTGAAATATTAATTTAACTAAGATGTTAACTGAAAGACATATTAATGCCTAGGTGAACTCCAAGAAATTTTACTCAAGCTTCATGTAGAATTTCAATAAGATTTAGGTCAATTCCTTATCCAGAACAGCAACCAATATGTAAAAGTTGACTAATCTCCTTTCTAGAGTGACCAGGTATCAGTTATCCTCCCCGAGTCCGAAAGATCAAATACATATGGGCCAAATTGCCAACAAAGATGAAAGTCGGTATCAAAGGAAACATTTTCTGCTGTGATAATCACGCAAAGTTTTCCCTTTCATTAACAGAACCATTGTCAAGGAATATGCTGAAGAGGTTGAAGTCTCTTTGGCACCTACTGGCAGTTGTTAAAATGGATCCAGACATATTTAGAATCTCTAATTCAAATATTGTTCCATTGTTTTATATCATTCAAGCCTTTTAAACTTGTAAAAGTTTAGGTACTGCTATTAGTATCAAATACCACTAAGATTTTGATTGCACAATTGTACTAAATTTGTTGGAGATCCACACAAAGTTAAGGATGCTGGACTGGTCACACTATTTTCATATTTTGACCCATACATTAGACAATAGTGTAGGTGGCGCCACCAACATCGCAGTCGACGTAGATTTCCATACACTTGAAAATACTCCAGAAAGTCATATGGGCCTAATTAAAAAATGGGAGGTGCGGAGCATTCACAAGATTTTCGTATTGTTATGCTATAGTCGATCAAAATATGCGCCCCACTACAAACTGTCCATGCATTGTCTGTTTGTTCGAATCAGGTAATACGTTTAAGAGTTATTGAAATATAACTTGGACAAGCGCCATTCTTGACTGCACTTTGACCCAAAAAGTAAGTTACCAAGTACAGTTTTTATGTAGTATGCACTCATGTGCAAGTTTGATCTGAAGGCTTAATTGTTTTTGTCATTGATGTCCAAGCTACACCTTGTCGTTACAAAATCACTTCTTTCAACTAAGACTTAATAAAATATGTCAAGGTTACGGATATTATAAAACATACTAGCATAAATAGATAGATAGATAGATAGATAGATAGATAGATAGATAGATAGATAGATAGATAGATAGATAGATAGATAGATAGATAGATAGATAGATAGATAGATAGATAGATAGATAGATAGATAGATAGATAGATAGATAGATAGATAGATAGATAGATAGATAGATAGATAGATAGATAGATTTGGTCTAAACTGCGTTGCACAATGTGGTACAAGAATACATTAAGACTCCGAGGATTGACTGACATGTAGGCCACCCTAAAGATATGCTTTGCTTACTTTTTATGTTTAAACTCATACATTGTAATGTTTCTAACATTATACTGTAGGCTGTATGATAGCAGGTATTACAACACTTAAGTTGATAGAACAAGTGACAATAATACATATACAATGACTAATAATCCTTGTTGAAGACGTGATAATTAAAAATGTTACAATTAATTTCCTAATGTTTAATAATAGAATTCTTAACATATTGTGAGAAGGCTTTTAAGGAGTGTTTATCAAGATTTGTTATAACTATCTCAGGTAATTAATTTTCATCAATTAAATCTGGTATTTTATGGGTTAAACATAAGCGATTAATTTTGGTATTTGTAAATAGCATTTGGATCATTGGAGTTACAATATGAATATTGTACACTGTTGCATCATATCTACGTGGTATTGTTACAGTTCTTCTGGTTTTTTATCAGTGTGTTAAATCCAGTTTAAGTTAAACTTATCACTGATTTGGTCAGGCAACATTGTTTTTGTACTTTCTGTACTTGTAGAATATTTTGATGCAGGATAACTTGAATATATATATACATATATATACATATACATATACATATATATATATGTGTGTGTATATATATATGCATATATATATATATATATATATATATATATATATATATATATATATATATGCATATAAATATGTATGTCACTGAACTTAAGAAGTCGAGGTTTTTTAAAGATAGGATATGTGTGCATTGTACTTGCTGTGACTGATAAGTCTCATAGCTTTTGTTACAGCTTTAATTGTCTACTGCAAGAGTGGAACCCCCATGTAATCATTCCATTATTCAGATGCGGTAAAAAACAAGGCATTGTAAATTAGTTGTAATATGCCTTGAGGCAGTAGGTTTTACAGTTAAGAAAGTATGCCAAACACTCGAATTAATTTATTTGATACATGTTTGCTCCAACTGAGATTACGATCAAAAAAGCTGCTAAAAATCTAAAGTCTTCAACTCGTTGAACTGGCTGGTTATTTTTTATTACACATGGTAATTGATGAGCAGGTAAGTGTTTCTGTTTTGTATGAAAGATCATATATTTTGATTCGTTTATATTCAGAGATATTTTGTTCACAGCAAGCCAGTCACTTACATTAGCTAATTCTTTATTAACTTTTTCAGTAAGTGAAGATGAGGGAGTTGTTTCATAGTCACATATTGTGCTTGGTAGGCTTGTGTCGCGACCGTACATAATTGAGCCAAAGTTGCTGGATTTGGATAGGTCGATAGGATATAGGTGAGGAACCAAGGAGGACCCAAAATAGAACCTTGGGGGACTCCAGTAGTGATTCCTAGTCTTGGGGATTTTATATTATTAATTTCGACAAATTGAGATATATTCTTTAAGTAGCTATTGAACCACTGAAGTTCTATATTTGGAATAGCAAAGTATTCATTTTAGAAGTATTTTATGATCTATAAGATTGAATGCCTTAGAAAGGTCTAGGAAAAAAGCAAGTGGCAGTTTCTTTTGCTCAGGATTTACACGTGTCCTGTCCATTCGTTGTGAAACAGCAGTTTCTGTTGAGTGATTTTTTTCTAAAACCATGCTGATTATTGCAAAATAAGCTATTATATGTGAAGTATTGGAATAATTGCATATGGACAATTCTTTCAAATACTTTAGAAATGTGCCGAAGGAGGTATACGGGTCAATAAGTATTGAATTCATGTTGATCATCAATTTTATATATAAGGATTACTTAAGCAATTTGCAATTGTTTGGAAAGACGCAATTTTTTAGTGACTGGTTAATAATAGCAGTTAAGGGCTTACTGATATCTTCAATGGACAATTTGAGAAAAGTAAAAGATATGTCATCTCTTCAAGTGCTTCTTTTTGGATTTTGATTATCAATCACTTTCTTAATTTGTTCTTTCTCAGCATTAGCATTGGACATGCTTTATACATCCCATGAATTCGGCATATCTAACTCAATTCTTTTTAGAGAGATGGAGTTTCATCGTTCAACACATTTTGCCTCATAATATCCATCAAGCAATAGGTATCGCTACTAGTATCATACACATGTAAACAACTGAGATTTTGACCTTTGCAATTTCACTAAATTTCCTAAACATGAATGAAACATAAAGGATATTAGAGTCGTCGCATAATTTTCACATTTTAACTAATATATGATATAATAGTGTAGGTGGCACGACCAATATGGAACTCGACCTCGATTTTATACACTTGATAAGACGTGAAGTTCTATTGGGCTATCTTCACGACATCGTACTCGCAAGCAAAAGTTAATGGACGGATGGAATGACAGACATGAGTGATCACTTAAGCTATGCGTCCTGTGGATAACAAAGCTAAAAACCGGTAAGCATGACGTACCTTAAACAACCATTCTGAACATATTCTAAAGGAACTTGTATCACTCAATGTATATCTTTCATTTCTGTTGATCTCAATGTGTTGCACCAGATGGCTGAGCTGAAATGATACTGCATCTGATACCGAAAGACAGACTTTCTTCTTTTAGGAAATCGGGGAACTATTGTGGGACTGCTCTAAGCAGTACAATAACAAGACATTTAACAGGTTAATTTTCCAGAGACTACAAAATTGTTATGTTCTTCAGATAGATAATTTCGAGTTAGAGGTAACCACTGCCTGTGAACCACTGTAAGGGTCAGTGTACAGGTATCATAGTGGAATCTACATATCACAATATATTTAATTGGCAATAATATTAATTTGATATTTCAACAGTACATGCACCAAAGGCGTTTGATAGAGCTGAATATCTGAAATAACAATTGTTGCTAGTGTAAATATAAATCTCATCGATGTCGACGGTGATCTGAAACTGATTGTCGTTAAATTAATAATGACTAATGAAGTTATAATGTTATATGGCACAAAACCACCATCACATCAATTTTTTATCAAAGTGGGGTTAAGCAGGGCAGAGTCCTGTCACCTATTCTGTTTGGACTATACATTTAAGTGATCCTTCGTAAATCGAAAAAAAAACAAACAAAAACACAAACCAAAAAAAAAAAAAAAAAAAAAGAACAAAAAACAAACAAACAGGACTTGGATGTCATATTGGCAATGTACATGTGCTTGAGTGGTGCTTCATAGTAGAACTCACGAGACATTCATGGAAAGGTCTCTATGGTGTATCATTAGCGTGCTCTTAAGACACAACAAGTTAAAGACTATAAATTCATCTTTTAGTTTTTGATGAAGCTGAGTTGAATTGTATTGATAAAGGGGTGATTCATGAAATTATGTTGAAACTGAGTAAAATTGTTATTTTTTTAATATCTATTCTATGTTATTTGCCTATATATATATATATATATATATATATATATATATATATATATATATATATATATATATATATATGTGTGTGTGTGTGTGTGTGTGTGTGTGTGTGTGTGTGTATACTGTGGACATTTAAAGTGAATACACTCTATGACTACTATTTGGTGGTGCTTCAGCAAACGCCAATCATTTGTTTTGAGCCTCCATGACTCCCACAATACATGCTATGAACAAATTGCTTAATGTATGTCATCACTTCGTAATGGAACACAAAATAATATTTAATCAAAACAAACACAAAAACAAAACAAAAAAGACAACCCCCCCAAAAAATAATAATGATAAAAAAGGGAAACAAAAACAAACAAAAAAAAACAGAAAAAAAACAAAAACAAAAAAAAACAAAAAAACAGAAAAAAACAAAAACAAAAACGAAGAAAAAAAAACAAAAAAAAAAGAAAAAAACAAAAACAAAAAAAAAACAAAAAACAGAAAAAATCAAAAACAAAAAAAACAAAACAAGAAAAACAACAAAAAAAACAAAAAAACAAAAAAAAACAGAAAAAATCAAAAACAAAAAACAAAAAAAAACAAAACAAAACAAAACAAAAAAACAAAAAAAACCCAGAAAAAATCCAAAAAAAAAAAAAAAAAAACGGGATGTCTGATGTTCAAAGTGCCGTATGCAACTACATCCATCATGGAAGCAAATACGTTCACAAAGTGTAAGATTGCGTTCATCTTGGACATGTTGTACTGGGAAACTGTTTTCAGAACAGTTGTGAAAATCTTCTCTTAGGTAAATTTACTAACGATTCAGTCCGGCAAAGATTTTGCAAACACAATCCATCAGCTGTTTTAGTATTACAGCATGTCCTTTGAGGGCTCCCAATTCTGTTTTTTTTTTTTTTTTCGAACATATGGGTGGACAGAGTGTTTGCTGCTTGGCGCGCAACTGTATAATTTCGCGGAAATTACAAAGATCACCACATTGCAAATTACATGTACTGCCACATATAAGCAGAGATGCTCAGCCGTTTCTTCAGATATACTAAAATGTGGTCCAAAATTAAAAGCAGTTGTCAGAACAAGTAGAAAATTATTGCACCGGCATTCATGTTTGAACACATGCAACTCTATAAAACTTCTTATTATTTGAATATAACAGAGGCAGAGATGATCTTCTTGATGATGGATTTATAGCATATCAGACAATAATGCTAACAAGTCACCAGCTTTGGCAATTGTGAGCTGTGCGACATCAGACAGTGGCGACTTACTGCCACCCTAGGAGCGAGCATACTGACATTTTAATTGAAAATTATAAACCTAATAATCATTATTCCACCGTGTTCTAGCTAATCCATGCAGGTGTGAGACATTGTGATCTTAGAACAGCCTAGCTGCAATCAACTAATACTGATGTATATATTCTTTTAGTACTGGTATGCCCAATGTTTGGTTGAAAAGGGTTTTCACGTGTATAAAAACTATTCCCGCGACACTATTCCACAGCAAGTAACAATTTCTGTATGCAGATATGGAGGGTAGGTACGGGGGTAGATAGGTAGGTATATAGGTAGGTAGGTATTCATGGACAGCAACGTTCAGGGTGAAAGGCAGACCTTGATGCGACTTTCACTCCATCTATTAACCTTGCTGAAAACATCATATGCCACAATTTACATATCAACTGTGTGGATAGTCCTTGAGCACAGCAAGGAGATGAAAATAAACTTAAGATAAATCTTAAGCAAGAAATTGAGAGAATTGACGGTGTGTCGTACGGGAAGTGGTCAAAGTGAAAAACATCTGCATTTTTCCACTGGCCTCCAGGCAGCAGATCTATACAAGAAGCTTCTGCATTTAGGTCGCATGAGGAAAATATCATAAAGCAACACAATGGGTTGTGTAATTTGAAGCAAAACTTAGTCACATCGCTATTATGCAAGTGGATTTTGCTGCGAATTAAGACAATGGGAAAGAAGAACTTGTTCTTTAGCCGTACGTAGTTTCCTGTGTATAAACCTCACCGTTTTTTGTGTTTCAGGCATTTAATCGTGCGCTAATTTCACCATTTCTGACCTTAAAGCTATGCTATGAAACTTATGCTCAAATACTGTTTCATCCAAATTCATTTCATGTACATAAAAAAACAATTTGCCAGCCATCTGCAAGGTAAAATGTCAGCTTTTGTAGCTGTGATCTTATAAATATCACATAAACTACGTAAGCCTACTTTATTCTTTTGCTAAAAACTACTCTGACTGGCAAATCAGGAGAACCAAAAAGTGAAAGGCCTACCTTGTTTGTTTTTACCTTTGGTACAAGCGCTAAAATTTGGGCTTTAAGTGGCTAGGCCTATATGTTTTGGAAAACCTACAGCCTGTAATTAATGGGAATTTCAAAGGTTGAGAGCAATAGTTTAAAACCAATATTTACCGTTTACGGGTGTCTCTAGTCAAGAGGGAATTTTTTTTTCTTCACATAGGCACTGGAAGATGAATATTAATGTTTTTTTAACACTTGAATCTTTTTGCAGTCATTATTGGATTGAAATATATGAGTATGGATATTGTAATCCTGAACTATTTGGTACCACGTATGCAGGACACAGTTCAAAGAAATGTTTATAAGCTATAACAGCAAATACAAATTTGGCTATGATTTGGAACTATATACATCGTAGCACGGGAAAGGGCCAGCTGGTGATGAATTGCCTAAGAGACAAGTGATCTCATAAATGACATAAGTACAGTCTTTGTCAGCAAAAATGATCTGCATCACATCGGGCTTCCTGTGTGACTAACTCAGAACATCAAGCTGTGGCTTTGTGCGTCGGTTACCCACAATCAGATGTCAGATGCCAACGTCCTATGCCACAAGATTGCAGAAATTGATTGTTATCAGTAACCATGATAACATCACTGCCCATGAAAATACTATTGCTGAAAGAACTGATCAACAAAAAGTGACTAAATGTGATTTTGCTTGTCTCCCCCCCCCCCCTCCATCAAGCTATAAGTGGCAATCACGATGACTTCTTGGAGCCATCCATGAGGCACAGATAGTGGTTTGGTACTGCTAGGCCAGGAAATTGCTGGCGATAATGATGGCATTCAGATTTTGTCCATGTATAGTCTTGGGTCATGCATAAGGTTCCACAGTCCCATGGCAAAGAAGATGTATGCACGAAGCTAGAAAGCTGCATGATGCATGTAAGTGCTGGATCTAGATATCATTTGTCATTGGAAAAGTTAAGCCAGCACTTATCCCAGAAATATAAAGGTCCCCGTAATTTTTGCACCTGATAACTAACTTTGGCGGAGGTCAATAGACACTTTCAGAAGTTTGTATTAACTTGAAATTACTACCTCCTGATCATATGCCACCGTTAAATGGGCATTGTTGATCCTTAAACCAGTGCAATGTGCACATTTTATGGTTATTGTTTGCACAGATTTGCACACTGGTAAAATGACACTGGTTAATATCATCATCATCATCATCATCATCATCATCATCATCATCATCATCATGTTTCGTATTGCCATATGGACAGTACCAATACAGGACTTTTTCTTAATTCAATGGTGATCTGTGTGATGTTAGTCAGGTACACACACAGAGACATGCACACATACCCATACACAGACATAGACATACACACACAGACATACATACACACACATAGACACAGAGACACACACTAAGGATCTGTGACAGTCCTGTGCTGAGCTGACCTTAGATGCACAGATTTGAGTGACACTCAGACATTCAGAAAAAAAGATAGTCATGTTAAATATCTAGTACAGAATCAACAGGTCTCAGGTAAACAAACAAAACAATGACTTTAGTTCTCAAATTACGCCCTATTATGATAGATTTACTAAAGTTGTCGTGTAACATGAACTTTGGGTCAAGATCATCCATTTCCATCTCATTGTAACCCTTATACAGGACTATCGCCACACACAACATTCAACTTATGGCTGGAATAGATTCTATTTCTCCTGCTATAAAAAGAACACTGTAAGTAACTACAGTGTGCTGTGATATTGGATATATCATATTAATGTGCTCTGTCAAGCTGGCCCATTCTAGGACCCTCACTGTTGCAATACCAGTCTTTGCTCCTACACTTCTGGGGTCATCTCTTTTAAAATGAAACATAACAAGATCTTCCAGTACTGAGAGATAAGCTATAAATCAGTTCTACCTTTGAAGGGTGCTCGAGGTCGAATATAAAAGTAGACTATTCAAGACATGTACATATAGCAAATATACAGGTTGACAAGCTCGACTGTTGCGCAGTCTCACCAGAGTGTTGTAGGGATCAAAATATGTTTATTTCATTCTTTTTCTCCATATATACAGTAAATTTTAGTTCGCATGTTGTAGATTTTTCCACTAGATCTCTTGGATTTACTCCCATTGCTTACACCACTCTCTCGCCCTAACTTTGAACTCAAGGGATACAAAGTCCGAGCTCCAGACGTTTTTTCCTTTACTTTGGCCATAACGTACATTTTTTCTCAAATAATCTCCCGGCAAACCTTTATTATTATTCTTCAATCACGTTCATTATACGGTCATTTTTTTCTCAAATAATCTCCCGGCAAACCTTTCAAATGTTTAAGGGTTTTTTTCGACTGTGTCCAATACATGTACATTCGCAAAAAAGGTTAAAAATATCCAAGGCTATTATTCTTCAATCACGTTCATTATAAGGTCATCTAACAGTTGGCTTAACTATATTAACAACACACAGTTTTTTTATAACACTGATAATTAGCAGCTGGATGGGAAAAAGAACTACTCCCTGTATTGAAACCCTGTGAGAAAAACCGAGTAACAGAGGTGGATACTAAACACTCAAATACATACAAAAGGCACATATACTTGAACAACACAGACTATCGGGCAATGCGTTAAGCAACAAAATAAATATTTAAACCAGCTACAATTACGAAGTGAGACTATATTCAAGTATGTATTTTGAGTATAATTTTCCAAATCAGCAAATACCTGTTACATTAAAATGATACGATTCACAAATAAATCCCTGCATTGCTAAAAAAAAGGTCCCAGTTATCACTTAACACTTACATGCAATTTTCGTGCACCCTAACACTATGTAAAGATGCAAAATTTCTTTAAACAAAATACTGAGCAACCAGTCGTAACAGCCATTTTTTCTGTACTATTTGAAAATCACTTCATTGGCTATGTTGTGCTGTGGGCTTTGTTCTCCGACTCATAGTTATAGTGGAGGTAGAGTGTGTTTATAATGTTCCAGATTCATAAATATCACAAAAATGATGTAGGCCTACTTTACTCTTTTGCTGTAAACTTGTCTTACTGACAAGTCGGGAGAACTAAAAGGTGATAGGCCTAACAGGTATCTTTTTATTTTTTGGCAGATGTAATGAAATTTGTGTTTTGGGTGGTTAGGCCTATACAATTTGGAAAAGAACTAGTGTCTGCAGTTCATGATGAATATTCCTAAGGTTGAGAGGACCGGTTTAAAACCACCAGTTGCTTTTTATGGGTGACTGCCTGTCTAATAAATAAATGAATAAATAAATAAATAAATAAACAACTAAACAAACCAAAAAACAGACAGACAAATAAATAAATGAATAAATAAATAAATGAATAAATGAATAAATAAATAAATAAATAAATAAATAAATAAATAAATAAATAAATAAATAAACACGGACAAGTGCATGTTACATAATGTAATTGTCCATTTCAGTCTGCCAGAGAATTACGAATTATATTGTTATATTTGGCCATTAACACTGAGAAATTATAGTCTATACATGTATTATACCTAAACTACCGGAAAACATACTTGCGACTTTGGCTGTTTGCCACGAACTGGTAAGTAGATGCCTTGTTTAACTCTGTAGGCTGTCAGGTTGTAGAATCATCATTGTTACATCACAGTGAGTAAGTTTGGTTTGAACCAATAGGAGATTCCAAGATGTCTAAATCCCCGAAAAAAGCAACTCCTTTATTTAATGACGCACTGACAGGCTTTAAATGAGCGGGGTGTGTGTATGACAGAATTAAGAAAGTTTGCAACTTGCGTGAAAAGAAGAGAAAACCACAAAGGTGTGGCATGTTCTATCTTCACATTTGTAGCAAAGAGACAGCATGTAATCAAAACAGGCACATATCCAAGCAAGACTTCGCCCGCAGGCATTACCATTCTTAAATACTGATATACAGTCATTGAGTTTCTCCCACTCTTTTTGTAACTGTGTTGAACGTGGAACAAACACAGCACGGATGCAAGAATAATGACAGCGGATACCATGGACAAAAACAAAACCAACACGTATTTAATCCACCAAAGGTCCCTGTGTGTGGAGAATAATATACCTCCAAACAAGCATGCCGTTTTTAGAATTTATGCTAATTTATCTATTAAAAATCCGGGAATGACCAAAATGCCTGTGATAGTTGCCCAGGTAAATCCAAAGATGACCACCACAAGACTTCCACAAAAACTCAATTGTTTTACTTTGAAAACCAGTACTATAGCAATAAATTGATTTAAGATCTTTATCAGAGATGTGAATGCTGTGAAGAGGAATGACACTGTTGACAAAATCACACTTAACCTACACCATATGCTTTCCCACAACTATAAAGATGACAAGCGGAATTCCGCACCAAAATATTGGTCAGCCATAATATATATGCTAAGGTAAGCTGGTACAAATGCACCAGACAAAGGATAACACAGGGTTAGTAAATTTAATGAGAGTGTTTTCCAAACGGCTATTCCCAAGATAAAAGCCACTATGTTAAACATCGTGCATAATATTAACCTTAGAACTGTGCACCACTGTAGAAGGCGGGTTTTAAGTAGGCGTGAACAGTGGGATGCCACGTCAGTCTTTGGAGTACATGTTTTGGCATTTCTGGCAAGACAACACAAGGAATACACGTCACTTGCAAGAACCTCTATTTTGTTTAAATCAACCAGTGTGTTCCATTCAACTTTAGACAGTTTGTTTCCGGTTAAATTCAATATATTTAAACTTTCCAGCCCCTCAAACATGGGTTTGTTTATGTATGATATTCTGTTAAATGAGATATCCAAACCTTTTACATTCCTAGTACCAACAAAACATTTATCTTGCAAAACTTTTATGCCCAGACTGCCTAGATCTAGTCTTATGATTCAGTTCAGACCAACAAACGCTCGTGTGTAAACTGCTTGTATGGGATTACCATTTAAACCAAGTTTGTCCAAAAACAGGAGACCATAAAAAGTGTAGCCATCTATTAGAGATATTTTGTTACACTGGAGAAAGAGGTCACGTAAATGCTTACACGATATGAATGCTTTAGCATGCAGGATATTTATTTGATTGTAAGAAATATCTAAACGATAAAGAACAGCAAAGAAATTGAAGATTTAATACCCCAAGCTTCCCTATAACTTCCTGATAGTATTATTCCTCGCACCATTCCAATATACGTCCAATTTGAAATGGAAGAAAAATTTGTATGTTGACATATAATTGTATGGCCCATGCAAATACAAAACCCTGGACAATTTATCATTTTACACAACATTTCGTCATCCCTAGACCGCAGACAATGGAATTTTTCGTCGCAAAATACAAAGATGTGAAGACACGTATCTTCATCTTTGCATCGGAAATGATTAGGGCATCTATAAAGCCGTTAATCATGTTCTTCAATACCATTCTTACAATCCCATTTATTATCACAAATGTATCTTATAGGAATACAGTAGGAATTAGGACATTTGAACATATGAGGACATTTCATGTATTGGCAATTTTGAAAATGAGCCCCATTGGTACAGAAGAGTAATTGATGGGGATCCATGTAATCAAATAAACAAGCAGTCCATCGAGGATAACAAGGTGATTAAGAAGTCTCAAAGCACGGAAGGTAATTTACATTTTCACATGCCAAAATTAATTGTCGTTTTTTCTTTGATTTTGATGTCAGTCCTTGCTTATCGGATGACATTCTGAGTTTAAAGAGCAAGAAAACCTAGGGATGAAAAGCCCAGCACAGATAAATATGACCATTTGTTTTTACATCAATACAGAATTTCAAAGTAATCAGAACAATGGTAGTGATTAATCTGAACTGGCCCATTCTTCTCTTCACAGCCAATGGTTTCCTATGAGCGACCCTTGTCAATAGCTCAATTGGTTTCCAGGGTCATGGACTAACGACTGTGCAAACAATGACATGGTTCATTATCATGCCCATGCAAACAAAGACATGTGTCCGGCACTGTTTAAACTTTTCATTGTCAACAAAAGTTTTAAGATCAGTTACCTCATATAAATTATATATTCACACATCTGAGTTTTTGGAAGCATGTAGTTTAAGTATCAGACTATCCAAAAATATGAAAAAGTGATTTGAGGTTATCCAAAGGTGCGGCTTCAGACCTTCCACCTTAATAAGGGCCAGACTTAGACAGTAGACAAGTGACCATGACCAGGTCACTGGGACCCAGTCACTAACCTGAATTTTATGTTTCATTTTATAACTTGAGAAGTGTGGAAGTTAGGACCTTGATGTTGAACTTGTTGTTGGTCCTCTATTTAGAAAAGATTTAGACAACATTAGTGACCTTGACCTGGTTCTCAAGGTCACAGCGCCACTAAGATGGAGATTAATAATCGTGTGATAACCTGTGAAGTATTTGTACTGTGACTTTTGATCTTGCACATGGAGATGGCCCTCTATGAAAGTTAGGTTTAGATTAGGTTAGGGACCTTGACCTCATTTCCAAGGTCGTAGTGGAAGTTAGACAGCTCAGCACAGGACTGTCACAGTCCTCTTGTAGCAGATTTCGCCCAGAAAGATCTGAGAAGATGTCCTTGTTACATACTTCACAATCACCAGGTTACTATTTATGGTGATTGATTGACTTTCACTCATAGGCTTAAGTAGTTTTGCATGGGCAGACAGTACACTGTGAAAGTTTTGTGGACACAGCAGAAACAAGTACCAAGACAAACAGGTCAGGGAGATCAAATTATAAATAAACGAAATAAACATTTGTTACCATTGTTTCTTGATTGTTTGTGTTAGCTACAAGAATTGGTGGGGTCTGTACATTCAAACAACCATTACTTTTTTTTTTTTTAAATCTCCTCGACAAAAGCAAACTTGACTTTTTTTCTGGTATTTATAATCTAAGACTATACATGTGATATTTTGTTTTATTATGTCTGGTCCATGACAAATATGTCTTGTTGATAGCAAGAGATGAATTTTGTATGTGCCACAAATTTTCTACTTGAGCAAACCATGGTATTAAACACTAAGAGAAACACCTGAATGGTTTTCCTAGTGGGAATGGTACACAGATCTTGATATTTTTGTGCAATATTGTCATATATATGGGACATTATAGGTAATTAAAACAATATTGATTAATGTATCAAAAAATCACTAAATACAAAATTTGAGTGTGTGAGAGACAAACTGATTAGATGAGACTAATTTTACAACAAATAAGGAAAATATGTACAAAAAATGGGTAATATTAACCTGTTACAAGTCTATGGAACTATGCATGGGTACTCTGCGATGTGTCATGTCTGTGACAAATAATGATTATATTATCTTGATATTATCAACAAGGTTCCAGTTTTAATAATCTTAGTCACCTTGGAAAGCCTTTATAATGGATACAGAGAATATTAAATAACTTTTCATTCCTACCAGTAGTAATAGTAAAGTATCAACCTTTTGAATGACATTTGTCACGGATGGGACATTATGGCAAATAGACAGGCTGTATTGATAATTATTAATAGTTCACCAGCCATTACATAGTTCATGATAAACAAGGTTCCCATTTTACTTTGTCCCAAGCGATAAAAGTCACAGAACATGATCTATATTACAGATATATTATAAAACAAAATTCGTCTGTGACACAAAAATGCTAATTTGCATAAATGTGGATTAAAAAATTGAACACAGGGTGCGTTATATGAAAAAATTCTAAACAATTTGAATACTTTAAGATGTTTACTTTTCAGTGGCATTGAACTTTTTTCTCTTTGTGAAAATTCATTTTCTGATACCTGTGTCCCTATTATCAATGAATGCCCCATATCTTCTAGTAATCTCTGTTCATATATTTAGTACATAAAATCTAAGACTTCATTTGTTGTATAAATATTTTGTAAGTGTGTCTCTCTTGATCCACGGTGGCCTTCAGTGTTAGCAGACAATCCTTAACCGGGGTCATCCTGACAGTTCTGTTCATATTTCTGCAAACTATAGCAAATGGAACTTACATTTTTCAATTATTTCATACTGTTTGTGTACCTATACTCTCTGTCAAATAAAAGAACTCTGACTCTGTGACAGCAGCAAATCTGGTTTGTTGGCATCTAAGTTATATTTTGGCATCATTAAACCAAAGGGCCATGATTAATAAACACTAAAAGATTTATTTTGGTGTTTTTACATTGAGTGGCCTTGATGTGACACTGGCTGATATCTTTGACATGGTGGATCCTGTCAGTTTTCATTTCAAAAATGAATACCCTTAGACTGTGTGCAGGTTAAGACTTAAAGATTGCAAACAGTGGTCCTCCAAAAGGGTAAACTTTTGACTGTGTACAAAGCTGGTCTAGACAGCTTGTACAAGCCCACGGGACACTTATCTATTTGTACTGTTCTTATGATATTGGGAGTACATGCAATACTTCTACAAAATTAATGTTGATAATCTTGAACATTGGTGATCTTCAGCCAGTCTCCAAGGCCATGTGACTGTTCAAGTAAATTTAGTGTGTTGAGCTTACTAAATGTTAATAGTCTTGAACATACGCTGAAGTGATAAACATTAAGTTATCTTGACCCAGTTTCCAAGGGCACGCAGCTACTTATAAGTGATTTCAGTGATGGTTTTCCGGAAGACTCACAGTTGCAGACGCTTTTCAAAAATTCATTAAATTCTTTAATGTATTTACAAACAGTCAACTTTCACAAGGAGACGCAACAAGTTGTAGTGTTCTGATGACAAATTTATATTTATTCAAGATTTTTTGGCAAAAGAAATAAGTAACACTCAGATATCCATCATATTCAATAAAATAACACAATTTTCATGGGAAAAGGTTCATTTTCTTTGTTATTTGACATATTTATTCAGGTATCAGACTCATTTCTTAGGGGACGAATGGTGTCATTTTAACAAGTTTTCACTGTAATAACCATAAATGAAACTTTGGTAACATTCCTTTAGTAGAGAAACCAAGAAGTACTGTTGATTCAACTGACCATGTTAGCTTAAAACCTGGGCTTTTCATTCAGCAACTGCTCGTAAATGATCTGTGAAATTGCCTTCAAATTGTCACAAGATAGAAATAGTGTGCCAAAAAACTGAAACATTTACGGCATTACACCATAGCTGGAGAATAAAACTAAGATGAACTGTACAAAAAAGGTACATTTTCCACATATTAAGGGGTCTGGCCAAATTATCAACAGTTTCAAAAATGTACACACACACCCCCCCCCCCGAAGGGTATTCTAAAAATGTTGATTTGTTGCCAAATATTGATCAACATTTTCAAAATAAGTGAACAACAATCACTCCTCTAGTTACCCCCCCCCCCCTTCCCGCATACTCTATGTACTAATGTGAAAATGTTGATAAAAATGGCTGACCCCAGGTGCAGATCCAGAGGTGTGCCCACACACATACAAAGTGAAACCTATTTTCATTGTAACTCTGCAAACATCACTAATTAATGTATATGAAATATATAATTGCCAGTAAAGTAGTAGCCGGAGTCTGGTTTCAATCCAACAGTGAGTCCCAGATCTGTCAAGTCTCCTGATTTTTTACTCTTCGCCAGGCTTGGGCACATGAAGGAAAAGTACAACAATATGTAAATCTGTCTAACTTATCCTGTAAACTGCAAAGGATGCAGACCATTTTCATCACCCATGTGGCCACACATACACTGTTCATTTGAATCAGAATGTTTAATCACTGCTCTGCTACAAAGGTACAGCGATCTGTCGAAAAGGACAAAGCAGACATATGCAAACACTGACAGAACATCATCAATATGAGAAGATCAGACCTCAACATAAGTCCCAGATGGTTATGTTCCTGAACATTTCCAATACTTTTGCCTTCAAACATTTACCTTGGATGGGGTGTGGTAATTCGTTTCCTGCTGACAATAATTTCTAGTGTTGTGTGATTTGAATGTCAGGAGACACTCCCTGGACCATTTAGAAGTCCGTAAATATGATGTATGTAATAAAGAAAAATGATGGAAATTGATAATGCCACGTATCAGTGAATCATATATTAACCTGATATCTCAGGATGTTTGTAGGCCTACAATTATTTTTCCACAGAATGTGTCCGATTTCACCATTTTGCATGCTTAAAAAATAGGGGGGGGAGGGGGGGGGAGGGGGGGAAGGTAGGCTCAGACCCCTCTTGTGAAGCACCCTCAGCAACCTTGCAACCAGCTCACTCTGTACTGGTTTTTAGCTGTAAAATTTCTGGATCTGCCCCAAATACAAGTGATGCGGCAATGCTCTGGATAGGTGTGCTTTGTTTTCAGTTGAAGAGAAAGGTTCAAGTTCGATCGTGGCCGGAGCTTTACCTGTTTCATGGCCATATGGATTGGACCTCAATAAATTGACCCTTGACCTTTGAAAGTAGGTCAATGTTATTAACAATATACTCCAACAAACCTTTAATGTTATGAACTGTTCTTACAGTAGAAGTTCTATGATAATGCCATGTATCAGTAAATTATATTTTCAATTCCATATCTCAGTATGTTTGTACAACTATTTGTCTGTTCAAAATTGCATTATTTTGTCCCCAGAATATGTCACAATTTACCATTTTGCATGCTCAACAAAAAAGGAAAAAAAGAAAGAAAAAAAAAAAGGGGGGGGGGTATATGCTTTGTATTCCCTTGAACCACATAAAAATCTGCAACTTGATAGCTGCTACTCCTTGAGGTTTCACATGTCACTCATCAGTTCCGTTGTGTCTGTTAAAGAAGCCTTCTACCTCCAGTGAAGGTACAAAACTATAAATTGTCATCGCTGTCATTTTCCCTTGGCTCAAAAGGTTTGTATGGCACTGCCGGTGCATTTGGAAACTGCTTCCTTATGGCTGCCACACAACATGCAGGTATGACCCTCCGTTGACCTCTGCCCAATCTCTTCCTGTAAACCCACCAAATGAACTGACGGTATGCAGCCCAGCGAAGTCCCCTGCAGGAAACAAATACAATACTTTTGCAACATGTAGTTATCACAGAAACCTGATTACATGGAAATGTATGTTGCAAGCAAGTTTTTTCAATTTGTGGCAATGTCGACATCTGACCTCTAAATATCATTTACAATGTGGCAACATTGCAGTTTTATTTTGCTATAATGATTCAAACCCTTTTTCTTTCTTTTTCCTGGGGTGGGGGTGAAGCGTATACATCTCAGCATGTAGGACAACTAGGGTTCCAAAACATTAGTATGGTTTCAGTTGAAATCACAACCTGAAGGTTTTATAATTATGTACCACATGATAAAATTGTGAACATTTTTGGCAAGATACACCAATACAGTTCAATAGCTTTGCATTTAGTTTAAAAAATCAACATTTTTAAAGTACTTATTTCAAAAGGGGGGGGGGGGAGTCCTATGAAATAGTACTCTGTGACATACTATTATGTAAATATATTGATAATTATGGCTGGTCCTGTATACAGGATATAAAAATGGTACATGTTTCCAAATATACATATACATATATATATTATAAATACATACTCATTTGTTGGTGGGTCTACATCCCATCCATCCCTTCGGAGGTCATTCAGCAGTACCAGGATGTTGGTCAGGACAGCCCTCTGAAGACATACTGCCCTGAAGTCCTCGTGCTGTGTGACGCATTGCAATTCTGTAAAATTAAAATACCAGTTCTTTGAAGACAACAATGGATATATTCTGTTGAGCTATATGAAATAGAACTGTAGCTGCGGTTATGAACTTTCACTAAATTACTGAAAATAGTCAGCAGGCCTACATTTTAGGACTGCGACAGTGGGATACAAAATCAGTATACTCGTCTTTCAACATCACAATCAAACCCGAATCTGGTCTTAAATTTCTGCACAAACTTTTATCTTCCCTTCCCTTACTTAAATTCTTAATCCTCTTGAGTGTCAGTTATGTAGGCTGCGAGTAATTCTCGGACACTCTCGTGTTTTTGTGTGATACTTGCAACACACGCGGACTTGGAACTGTAGGTTGACTTACATGCCCGATGTGACCACAAATAAAAAAACAAAACAAAACCCAACAAAACCCAAAACAAACAAACACACACACAAAAACGGTCAGTTGTAAAAAAAGTGGAATTGCTGGTATCTAATCGTCCTTAATCGGATCTCAAGTCCATGATCTGAGTCAGTGAGCGAAGTGCACGCTCCTTCGAAGTGACAAAGAAAGTGTCGGCGTTTCGAATTTTACTTTATCATAAAACTCCCTTACCATGTTCTCGTACGATTGCTCGCACTCTGGCCTTTTCATGGCAGCAGATGTGTTCATTTTCCGTTGCAAGTGTAGTCCACTCACACATCTCGCAGACACACCAGTTCACATTTCCTATCCGCCCCAGCATCCGTGGATCATCATCGTGGTCTCCTTCTTCATCGGACGCTTCTCCGCTGCTGCTTCGACTGTCAGCAGCCATGGTTTCCACACATTCCGGCCAATCCTCCACCAAAGGCTCGTACATATAGCCACCATCGTCGTCCCTTTCGCCTGCTGCCACCGGAAAAAATAGCATCTAAAACTTCAGTTTCATCTCCACTTGAATCTTCGTACGAACTCGCCATCTTCAGAACTTGTAAACGCATGGAGGAAAAATACGCATGCGCAAAACGCACCGCGGTCATAAGGTACAAGCACGTTGTCAAGCGGATTTTCTGGCTCTTGCTGTCCGCAGTGATATTTCTGAAAACTGAGTCCCCTCTTTCACGTCATCGCATCTGCAAACATGGCGGCATCTTTGAATTTGGAAAACCTCAGACAAAACCCCCGATTTTGCACAGTGAGGCACATGTTGAAACTGATAATTTTTATATTTTGATTTGATTTGACGACATTAACAAGGGGCCTGACCGTTTATGCTTGGTTTCCTTGTTCTTTAAGATCCGACTTCTGTTGATTACGTTGGCATTAGGCAGACGAATATTACATTGCATTTCATCTGATCCATCTTTGCAATCCAAATTTCCATCACACAATTTTGATAGGACTATGTAACCAACAAGGACACACTGAAAATACAGAGGGCCACATAAACACTTCAAGTTTTGACAATAATGTACACATGTATGTACATCAAGTGGGACTAAATTCCCTTTAAAGAGGCTACAGGTGGCCTCATAATTTTCTTCGTCTGTCCCTTCTGTACAGTCTTTTCTGCCATCACAGATATGATGACTCAAAATGCAAACATCATTTGCGCACTTGAATGTTCCAAATATAGATGCACTTGGGCGAACTATCATTCCAGCTTCACAAAAAACACCTTTTGAGTGGTATCCGAAGGAAGTATTGTTGTTTTTACAAGAGGCTGTTAATACTGTCAGAGGGGGTATAGAGGCATCTAATGTGAAAAGCGTCATAACATGAAAATAGTAGTGCTTGTAGTCATCAGATGTAAATTGAGTTGGTTTGATCACATATGCCTCAGCTTTTCCTTGCTGATGTGTAGTTTCGTCTTTATAAACGTATACCTAAGCCCAAAGACTGATAAAATGCCACTTCCAAATGTCAACTGTAAAAAGAAATTCAGATAAATATCCCCACATTTTATACCGTGCATCTATGTGATACCAGTACTGTGCCATGCTTGGTCTGAAATATCCACCACCTAACATTGAAGACCACGGTTTTTGCCTCATCCACATATTTGCTATTTTGTAAATCCTCTTGATAACGCCTGATGGCATGCCAGCAACAGTGTGCCCAATGCACAAGTTGCTTGCTAGAATGATATTTGAGATGACGTTTAGTAGGAAATACAACCATAAGCAGCGGTTGTCCACTACAAACCAATATGTTTTACATAAATATTTACTTATGTTCATACCAAATTGAGAAACATGTTTCCTTTTCATATTAAGCAATTGATCCTCACATATATAAGAAGAGTTCGGGTGTTGGACGTTACAGGGCAAGGCAAACCAGTTGGTACTGCCCAGAGAAGAAATTAAAATCACCCCCACACATTTTCCGGCTGTCCAATGGGGCTGCATGAAATGAAAGGCTTGCTGCACGTGGGGCAAATCAAATTTTGATGCAACATTTGTGTAACGTATGGCTATTTGCGCCCACTATTCGGGATTATACCATTCTGAATAGGTGAGAGGAGCCCCATTTATCCAAACAGCTCTTCTCTTCTGTCTCAAACATATGTCATCAATAATATGTTAGAGTAATGATGAATGACGAGGAGTAAATGTACATCGTGCTTCAGTCCAATTGTGGGTAATAGCTCAAAGATTTAAACATGAATGGTGTGATAGAAGGAACAGTAAGGCTACATCTCACTTTTAAATGGAATTGTTCACGTCTCGTATCGTATTTCTAAAATCACCACTAAAGCTTTACATTTTCTTAGCCTCTTACCATCTACAGATCATAACCAGGAAAGTATTTGCAGACCACACCATGAACAACGATTGCCAAGAAACAGTGAAAGACCGTGCATCAAGCACATTCAGATAAAATATGATCATGCGCAAACTTGGGTACATTTGATTATGTTCAGTCCACCTCGTTCATTTTCATCCATGCACATTGCAAACAGTGCTAATAAAAGGTGTCCTTAGGTGCAACTGTCCCACAATGTATTGTGTCATGTTCAAGGCAACACTCACCTGATTAGCACGGCTATCGTGTCACATTTTGATTTTTAATTAACAATAAAACTGCTTCAGGCACATTAAAGTTGAAATAGTAAGTCATGTTTTATAACAACTGCTTGAGGGACACCCGAGCGGGCAGAATAAAGTTGGAATAATAAGTCTTGTAGAAACACTTTACCGAAGGTTTGCTGTGATAACTGAAAAAACAGACACCTGGTACCTAACGAAATATTACGGCAACGGTCACCAAACAACTGCGGGTATGCAGCTATTCTGTTTCCCCAGCCTAAGTAAACCCTCCAGACAAGTTGAAATGAATTGATGTATTAAGTTGACTTTAATACAAAATAGCGTCACACGACGCTCACTTTTATGATAAAATCTGTCAGGGTTGATCAATTTTTATAAGGGAAGTGTGGCTTGAAACCTTGTTTTATGTGTGCTATAATTTTTTTCGGGGGGTGGAGGTGGGGGGTGGGATCGGATTTTTTCAATTGGGTGGGTCGGGTTACTATAACTGTATAATATATATATATATATATATATATATATATATATATATATATATATATATATGTATATATATATTTAGGCCTTAGGTAACTTGGACATTTATTGAAACATGTTAAAAATGGATTTTCTTTCCCCTTTTACATATTACCTCCTTGGACATCAGTTTCATTTGTTACCAAGGCAGAGGGTTTGTAGGGTCATGGGGCAGAAACATAAATGCTGCACAGCCACAGTTTGACGAAATGGACAATAAGTATTACCCTAGTGAACGCAGCCGCATCTAGCAAACAACTTTGTATGACCTTTTTACAAGAAACATATACAGCAAGAGAAAGAAGATTTTTCCAAAAAATGTTGTCTTTCCCGCAAAAAAAAAAAAAAAGAAAAGTAAAAAAGAAAAAAAAAAAAAAATTTTGAAAAATTACAAAAAATCCAAATATCACTGGAGCGTAACCATTGGAACAAAATCGATAGAAACGCGTCTCAGGTACATTGCCACCAAGTTTTAAGTGAATCTGGCTAACGGTCTTGCAGAAGTAAAAATTGTAATGTGAAAGGAAGGACAGACAGATGACAGACGACTCAGCCTCCTAATAGTTCAGCCTGAGCAGCAAGTCAGCTGCGCTTAAAAAAACAAACAAACAAACAAACAAACAAACAAAAAGACACCCAACACACACTGAATCTGTCAAATTTTGAAGTCTAGTTCAGTAGAAATGGAAACGATTGTTCAAATTGCAAGGACATGGTTCAATTATAGGGATGGTCAAAACTGTGAAAAATAGACCACGTTATATATCCTGTTTGGAATCATTTATTTAAGATAAAGTGCTTTCAATCCACTACAAATTATGGTTGTACAAATAATAAGATCCAAAAACAAGGATTTTTTTGTTATTATTAATAACCACACATGGAAGACCTTGCGAGTATTCCCTTCAGGTATCCACTTCTTCAAGAAGCAAAAGTGATGCCATGTGGCTTGTACATATGATATAGCGCCATTTAGTTATCATTCTGGATGAGGCGACCTATGGTTTACGTTTTTCTTATTAATGCTACATAGGAGAATAGTGTGACCACAGTTGCAAGAGTAGTTGTACGGGGTTTCTGTGACAATCCATAGAGTATAAGTAATTGATAGATAATTGTGCAAATTGCTCGTGCTTATGTCCCATTCCTCACATAAAGAAACCATTGGACACCATACCAACAGACTGGAGGTAGATGGTGGTCTGGTTAAGTAAATTAAACAGTAAAATAGCTTAACGGAAAAGACAGAACAGATTTGCCACTACAACATACAAGGCAAGTCTGACTCTACAATACATGATTGTGTGAAACCATTCCCAAATAGCAAGTGACAAAGTTGGTCTAACTTATAAATCTGATAGTTTTACCTGTTCAGTACACATGCTTTAAAGCTGGTAAACCAGCCTCCCCTTAATTTAGTTTTCCAAAAAACAAAAACGTGATGATATAATGAAATTTCCACATGGCAAATCTTCTGTTGTCTCACAGACACACTTCTCATGCGGAGAATTAGGTGAGGAGGAAACTCATGTGCCATGAGTGATCTAGATTCCAGTTTTTGCTGGAAGCTTGATAAGCCATAAAGAACGTTCAAATTGGTTCAACATAAAATTGGGCTAGGGTTAATTGAAGTCAAAGGAGTTCCAGGATTGTTAAAAGTGTTATAATATGAGACCAGCTTCATAATGGGCTGTAGATTCGTAGGCAAAGCTCCCAATGCCCAATGACTGGCAAATAGGTGAGGAATTCTAATTTTACCTTTTTCACGTCGTATCTGTCTGAAAGGTCACCCTAAAACAATAGCTTAGTTCCGAGATAGGGAAAATTTTTGCCACCGGTGGCGCTGACTACTATGTTCCCGCGATGTCACGGACGTTTCTGCAAGTCTCGGGGGACACTTTCAAGTCTCGCCATTTTGCCCCATTGTGTTAACACGGGAAAGTTGGTGTCATTTTTTTAACGCCGGTTATTTTAATAACCTACAAGTGTAACAAGAAAGCATGCCAGTGTACAATTGTAAGATACCAGGATGTACCTCAAATAGCAGAAAACACGGTCACTATGAAAAATACTGACACAAAACCTGAAACAAAACCTACACAAATCGGGGCCTGCATTGTGGCACAACAAACCATGCATTAAGTCACCCTTGATTGACTTGGTGAGTTCTGAGGGATTAGCCTGGGGCGCACTTCTGCCCCTGCTTTGAAGATCCTCGCGCTTGGCTGACCACTAACCAGATTAGCGCTTGACAGGTGCAATCAGAAATTAACAGTAAAGCACTTGACCTAAATTCGCAATACACTGTCTGCAAACTTTGTCACCTGATCACTGGCATACTGTAGGCCTTCAAGCATTTTCAGATCAGCTATTATTATTTGGTTAAGATTGGCGACATTAAACAATAAATAAATATCGAATAATTAATATTAAAGCCCTCTTACGCTGTACACTGGCACCCTCTGGTATGGATGACCCCTTCTTCCGTGACTTTTCCCTAGACCTGGTACGGTGCCTCGCCTTGCGAGGTTTGTCTTGTACAAAGTGCCTTCACATACAAAAGTTTGCATGAAACAATGTTCGACAGCGCGTGTAACTTAACCCTATGGATGTGCCCCTGTTCCGCAAGTTGGTAGCCCCTGGATTCGCGGCACTTCTGAACATTGTTGGGTGTCCAGTCACATTTGCTTATTAGGTAGGCGATGACATGGGGCATCTCAACCACTGGCATTGCTTTCAGGTCTTCTGTCCAGGAGGTTATCGAAGATATGTATGGCAAAGTCACCTTCTTCTTCCCATCGGGAAACTCCAATCGAGTTCTCTGCACGTCCATGGTATCATCTTTCTCCTCAATAGGTCTTTCTTAACATATTTGTACCCCTGCACTCCGCGAATCTTCAGAAATTTCCTATGGTCAACCACTTTCATCTTTGAAAATTTGTCGTATAGTTCATTTCCCGTCTGTTCAATCACGTTAATCGCCGCTCCTCCGTCGTCCGTATTTCCCGCCATGTTCACTGAAACTGAATGATCACTGTTGCACGTCGATTCTTGTATGGGTTTCGCTGTCACGCTGTGTTGGTCACGGCCTACTATTACCCCGGGAAAGCTTGACCGCGGAATTGTGTTACCAGGCATGTCGGGCATGCGCGGAGGGCAAAAATCTACCATGCGAAGCCTGGTGTTAAAAAAAATCCCTGACTCGGAACGCCCGTATTGTTTCATATTTGGAAGGAATTTACTAAGATTTCTGGGTTAAAAGAAAATTGAGATCAGACGAAATTACGTAGAATTGTTAGTATAAAATATACAGATTAGACTACAGACACAAACATGACACACAGGTCATTAATGATAATGTAACTATTTTAAGTATTAAAAATTCCTCAAAACCGCCTGAAATAGTACAACTAAACTATGAACCACAGAATTATGAAATGCATAAATTAATCAAGCTTTGGCCAAAGAAAAAAATTCATATCACTTGGCAAGACTGTCATAAATTTACTGAACATGACCCGATGCATTCATACTACATCAGTAGTCCCAGAATAGTCCCCATAAATATTTAATAAAAAGGTGGAGAAACTTATCGTCAGAAATCTGAAACAAAAACCCTGATAAGGGTGACAAAAAATATTTGATTGCACAAAGAAAAAACTGAGGAAGTTTACGTTTACCTTAAATTGGGGGCACAAATATCAGCATGTGTGCAGATAAGTATTTAGAAACTCTAATATAACATGGACAGATTTGCTTATATGTTTTCTTTCTGGTAATGATAAAATATAATATTATATATATATATATATATATATATATATATATATATATATATATATATATATATATATATATATATATATATATATATATATATGTATGTATGTATGTATGTGTGTGTGTGTGTGTGTGTGTGTGTGTGTGTGTGTGTAAAATGCTTGGTGTTGACGATAATCTGAGTGATGGCTGGACAACATGGAATACGCTTTATACCGAAATATTGTAATGTCACGCTCAAATAAAGACAAGGCAAATCAAGCCAAAATGACATTTTTTAAAACTGAAATGCAAAACACAGATAAAACGAACAAAATATCATTCCTGAGCACCCATCAATATGGGTTCAGCGCGGATTACTCTTCGAAATTGGACTGCTTAGAATGACTGACCGATGGCTCTATAATGTAAAAATTACAATTGTGAAATAAATGGGTTCATATACATGGAATTAGAGAAAGCCTCTGACACTGTGGTCCATCAGCATCCGTTTGAACCACTCGCTGGGTACGTTGTGTCTGGGCATTCTTGGTACTGCTTTATACTTACCAGCCCAACAGATTACCCAAGGTTTATGGGCAAGGAAAACATCGGAAAGTACAGGGTATCACAGTACGGGTACCCCAGTGGTTGGTCTGGGAGTCTTTGCTGTTCAACCTTTGCATAAATGATTTACTACATGGCCTCAGTGAGTCAATTTACATGCATGCTCACGTCAGCACAATCCTGACCTCACACAAAATTATTAGTGCACCTGAGGCCACATTATCACAAGAAATTAAAAATGTTGCTCAATGGATTGCAGACAACAAACATAACGCACACATCGGCAAAACAAGAGTCCACCTAACTTGGTCCTATGAAAAGGTAACCAAAGACACCAAAATTACAGTGGTGTATGATGATTCTACGTTAGGCCAACTCTACACTGTTAATTTACTTGAAGTACATATTGACAGCAACTCAACATGGCATGACCGTTTTGAATACATGTGCAAAAGGTTGTCACAAAAACTGGAGTTCTTAAAAGGCTAACATGACATCCTTAGTGGCTTTATCCTGAAATTAGTATACGACAGAACAGTTTTGCCACACATGGACTATGCATGTACGGTATGGATGTGATGGTCCAATGCAAGAAATATTGATAGAAATGTGAAACTTCAGAAAAAGGCTGCTAGAGTGTAATGTAATGTTCGCGATATAGATTACCAATCTTATCTCTACCATCAAATGGTTCCTTTTAAAGGCAGAGTGTCATATAGTTGTTACTCTATGATGTATATGATTTTAAACAATATCACCTCATCATATTTGTATGCTTTTAAGCCCATCTGATCAATTTATCATCTAAACACGACGTCTGCAGCAAAGGGTAATCAACACTCAGAAAAAGCCACTTTTTCCTACAAAACAAGAACTCTTAGATTTGAAGCTAGTAGCCTATGGTATAATTTACCTTGCAACATCAAGTAAGCTGCGACAATGAACTTTTACAAAACCAAACATGTTCGATTGTATTTAATTATTCTTTTCAGAAATGTGGTGTATTAATCTAGGTATATTCTTATGCGTCTAATCATTATTGTGAAATGTACTGGTAGGTCGCTTATGCAAAACAGTATTGTACATATTACACAAATAATAGCTAATTTACAATATTACAAGAAATTTGTTGATGCCCATCTGCATGTGTACTTTTCTCATTGGGAGTTTCACAGGCCATTGATGTGTTTTTACGTGTATATGTATGCACATCTTTTCTTGGTCGAATAAAACTGAGTCTACATCTGAGCCTAAGTCAAGTCTACTGGATATTGTCATACAGATATAATCGCCTGCATAGAAGCATGTTTTGATATGAGACCCTGGTAACGCCTTTTTATTTCGAAAAAAAAAAAAAACATTTTCCTTAGCCACTTTACTTAAAACTTCGTAAAAGTGTTACTTTTTGTATGATAGGCATAAAGACCATGTTCCTTCTTATTGGAATGTCGAGTTCAGCTACTAGTAAAAGTGGGGGAAATAACGGATAACGACTTTAGATAGGTAAATGGGGTATCGGCTAAGGAATACAAGATTGAGACCTCCAGTAATATCCATGTCCTTCAAGATAAGATCATCTCTGCATATGGCATAAGAAACTTAAGTGAGGCAGATTATGTACAAGTTTAAATTAAACATGACCTGGGAATAATTGTGCTTAAAAAGTAATCGTCTGTGTTCCAAACTTCACCACTGGAAAATATTAACATAATGGACTATCTACAGCTTACTGTACAAAGAATGGTTACTAATATGGAGTTGTTCAGATAATATTATGTTTCTTAGAAATACAATCTATCCTGCTTATATTATTTTTTGTATAAATGACAATAAGTCGGCATTAGAAAAGGAACACTAAATGCCACGAAATGAGGATTTGACGCAAAGCTTATATGTAACGGAGTGTTCATAACAAATACATAGTTTATAACGACAAGAAGATTTCATGATACTGGATATATATTGCAAAACTTTCAGCTGTTCTCGGTTAGTTACAGAGATTAACTGTAGCTTTGATAAGGAACAGCGATGCTTCGCTTCCATCCAGCTTATACACCCTTGTAGTCTAGTAAACTCAGATAATTCCAGCGGTGGGTAAAGTGTTTCCAGATGATGATGAATGCAACTAGCATTTATGCGTTCTGATATGGACATGCCATACCAATTACATGTACACCAATTGATGCACTGGCCAATATATTGGTTCATAAAGTTCAACAAAATGTCGTTATGTTTGAAAGGGAAAAAGGGTTTTGAAAAGAGGCTAAGCTTTATCCCACAATAATGGCTATGATGCATTGTAATGTGACTGATTTTAATTATCACTAACTTTACCTTCTCATGTAGGGTTGTATCTTCTGATAACCATCGAAAATCAACTGAATCGAATGTAAGCCATCTCCAATGTATAAGAAAGTGTTTGAGTATATAAAATCTGCCGTATTTACGTATATCCAATTGATAATCATGTATAAACTGTTGAACTGAGAGCTCGATCTGTGCACATTTGGAACCAAGTGATAGTAATAATATCATCTTGAGATAGAATATGGATGATTGTTTTGGGCTTAGCAGCACAAATTGGCCAGCGGTAACTGTGTTTAGCAAATACCACCAATAACAGTAGTGTTCCCATAGTGGGATTGAAAAAGTAGAGTTATTTTTCATCGTACTTTTATCGGACGTGTGATAAGTTTTTATTTTAATTTGTGTTTGGCAATATGTCGGAAGGAACTGATATCTGTTTACCATAAGAATGCTTATTCTTGCTCCTTTCAATGTAAAGGGTTTTTTTCTGACCTTAAAACGAAGTGATTCAAATGAACTGTTTGGAATGTTTAAAATGCTAAGAGAAGCTGAACAGTATATTTCAGAGTGGACGTTTAAACATGTAATTGCGTCTTCATTAAAAGTTTCTGAGGCAATTACAACAATCTGACCTTCCATTCCATATAGAAAAACTTGAGAGAAATGAACAAAGTCCCTAAGGTCAAACCTATTTCTCAAAAATATAAAACACCCATGATACATTTTGTATAAGGCCCTGAATTTTCCACATGATGGCAAAAATTTCAAACCATTGAACAAAACCACTTCGGTTTTCGTACACCTATACGAATTTTCAGAGCCCCCCAATTCTGCTCCATAGCATGGGGTCGTTGCAGCCAATACATTGACTTGCACCAACATGTTTGGTATCCAACTGTAGCATAAAAGGATGACTTGGGGTGTTACTGATACCACTAGATAATCTGAATCAGGGCCCCTGAACATGTTTATGCAAAATGGACCCTTTTGGCTTGAGGAGAGACATGTCCATTATAAACCACAAATCCACCATAATCACATGGCTGTTCACTATCGCCACTCCATAACACACTCAATATATGTAATTCTATTCTGCATCTAGCAGCACACGTTAAATACGTTACGCCTAAGGAAAAGTAATCAAAGTTCCTGCCTTTTAGAATATCGGATGTTATGCTCAAGAAAAGACTAGAAGATCTCGAGAGATACTGCTTATTCATCTTTTCAAATGGAAACATTACACTCCCAAATATTGCTGTGATAAATCCAGTGACAATGAACGGTGTACAGCATGTTGTTATTGTGATTATATGTGAATTTGAGCAGTACAATTTAGACTCGTGCTAAGATTTTCCTTGTTCCCATTTGCGTATGCGTATGGTTGTAAACATCATCATAAAATGACCATCTTCACATTTAATCCACAAGGGTCTTCTGATAAAAACGTAAGAGACAAAAAGTATTTGGTGTTGGAATCCTGGGGAGGTGATGACTTTCCAATTATATTGTAGAACATTCGGCAACTTGCTCCATGCTTGCAAAGCTTCAATGGATTTGCTGCTGGAAGAAAGTTTAATTTTAGCTAAATTACCACGAATCAAATTTCCGATTTCAAAAACAGTTTGATTTATTACTTGGAAACTCAGCTCGATATCTATCAAATAATCTGTGCACTTTGTTTCATTCCACCATATAATTGTACTCTTCGCAATGTCAATCGGGCCAAGTTGGACATGGAAGTAATCCTTAACAGTGTTAAAGTACCACAAAATCTACCAAGACTTTTAATTCCATTGGAATTTCCATCAAACAACTCCACATTAAACATCACACAATTTTCATTCATCTTTGCAACCAAAAACTTAAAAAAATTAAACTGAATCCGTCTGCTATACGGGGCTGTAAAGGTCCACGCCATTAACCGTGTACAAGCATAAGCTGCAGAGGCTGTTTCAAACATACTGAAATGTCCACAATGCAGCCGTATTAGTTCATTATATCCAGGTGCACAGATGTTCCAGTGATGTTGTGAAGTCCGCTTTCCCTTCTGCCTTTGACTGGCAAACATTGAACGCATATGTTTGTAGTTGTAAAAGCAATTGACATACGTATAGAATGAAAAATGTAGTTTCCCATTGAAATATACCATTTTCCAAATACAGTGCCAAAAGATTTGGGCAATGTGTTGCTGTATCGTAACATCTTGTAAGTGATCAGAAAAACTGCTGCTTTTTGTCATAATTAGGTAAGAAGATATATAATGTGAGGCAAATCCTCTGACGCACAAGATATTTGTGAATGTTATTACTGGTACATCGAAACACAATTCTTCATGCCAGCAGCATTCTCTTTGGAAAATTTTGATTGGGTTGCAACTATCAAAAACATGTACCCAATATGGGCAATCATCATCATAGCTCTCATATATGTAGTTAACAGTGAAATTTATGTGTGACCTACTTGTAGCAACTATTCTCAGAGAGAACTGCACCTTTTCTGCTTCAATGATGAACTGACCTATTGGCCTTCTTAAAACGCATAGTTTACAAATACGACTTCGGTCTTTATTCAACTTGCATTCATCATTATTCTTGGGTTTAAGTTGGTCGACCTTCACTGATAAATGTTGTATTGTGCATAATTGTTGAATAGTTATAGATAAATAAATTAAAGGCGTAATTGAATGCTTAAGCAATGAATACTTAACATCCTTAAATGTAAATTTGGATAAGGCAAAGAATGCATATGGCTACACAAGTGTATATCACAATAAAAGAATTACAGAAATAGGAAACAAAACATGAGGAACTGCATTATTCTCACACAAAGTGAGACTTGGTAAGTTTCCATCATTCCTTTTAGAAAACTGAAGTTGCATATATACATATATATATATATATATATGTATGTATAAATATATATATGTATATATATATATATATATATATATATATATATATATATATATATATATATATATATATATATATATATATTTAAATGTACGTGTTTGTGTGTGTGTGTAACGGAATTTAGAATTCATCATATTTTTCAATTAGCTGTTATGTCCATGTTGCACAACATCATAAATATCTTCATCTGCAAAAAAATTATCGTAGTGGTGGTCTATGGTAATGTAGTGATAATTGATGAATTCATTTGTCAGAGTTGAAAGAGGAGACACACTATACATGAAATATGTGTGACGTACTGCATTGAAAAAAATCATTGGCACATATATATGTATATAAGGATTCCTGTTATTTTAGACTATTCAAGACTGATCTTTGTTGATAGGATAATTTTTTTCTTGACTATTAAATATTCTACAATAAATGAATGGGAATGAATAAATTAAATGGAATTGATGAATGAATGGATGAAAATATCCATGCAAAGAACTCAATAAATAAATGAATGAATAAATTAGTAAATAATAAATAAATTGATGATATATAGTCCAGTAGCCTATTGTTGCCTTCATTTATAACTTATGTAAAGCTCGTTACTACTAGGGCCCTATAGCCTACGTGTAGGCCCTACATGTAACATGCCTAATACTATGGAGTGGAAGTGACATTAAATAAAACAAATTATCCCCCGGCTTCAAAGTAGGCTGTGTTATGAAACAAAACATCAACAGTCAATGAATACATGTACTACGAAAACATTATTTTTGGTGTAATGGGCTGAAGGCCTATATTAGATTTAAGCACTGTTTATTTATCCTTTTTGTATTAAGATGAATATGTACAAACTGATAAACCTAATCCAGAATAACTAAGTAGCAGGCGTGAAAACTTTCACACATTTTGCTGACACATGTGTACGTACTTCTTAATACGATCCAAACTAAACACAAGGTGTTAGAATACTGTTATTCTCGCGGAATCTTCAAAAGGCTTAAGTGACATCAAACGATGTATGTGTATAAATTGAGACGATGCTCCGGTCCAAAATCACTCGTATAACAACATCGACAGACTAAATCTACAGAGAGAAGGAGAGAGATAACACATTAGCAGTTCTAAGATTGAGATCTAGGCTACGTCGACCAGATGCTGATCGGATCACCTGCCCCAAAGTGCGGCCAACATGAGATTGATGCCAGTACTTTGTTGCGCAGGGCCACCAGATTAGCTGGCGTTGGCCCAGCAGGAGTTTAGGACTATAGGCCTACAGTCTTGTGCCTATTAGCTGTACCAGTTAGGCTACGCCAACAGGCTACATTAGAACTTTAAGTTAAAATAACGCTGCCTGAATTATTAAACAAAAGTTTACAGCCTATAATACAGGTCTGTATCGACGGGGTAGGCCTATGTGAGTGTCACCTGGGTTAACCAAGGCCTAGATCCACTGGCTTTTGCATTAGGCCAGCCGTTTGTAAATATGCATTGTGGACATTTCAGTATGTTTGAAACAGTCTCTGCAGCTTATGCTTGTACACGGTTAATGGCGTGGACCTTTACAGCCCCGTATAGCAGACGGATTCAGTTTAATTTTTTAAAGTTTTTGGTTGCAAAGATGAATGAAAATTGTGTGATGTTTAATGTGGAGTTGTTTGATGGAAATTCCAATGGAATTAAAAGTCTTGGTAGATTTTGTGGTACTTTAACACTGTTAAGGATTACTTCCATGTCCAATTGGTCTACCTTAGCAGCCTGATTATTTAGGGCTTAGTGAATGTAAGTCCAGTAGGGCCTACATTGTATATCCAGTAAGATTTATTATGTAACGTTAGGGACCTAGGTCTCTCTGATAAATTCAAGTGAAATCTGTGGTTTTTAATAAAATTTCTGTAGTCTATGGCTTGTGTTTTTGTTTATTGCACATTCTTCGATCCAGTACAATGAGCTTAGACTAGGCCCCTACATGGAGGCCTAGCTTATCGGCCTAACTTCCGTACATATGAGATATTCATCTTAAGAGAGGGTAATAATATGGGTACTATGGGCCCCAGACTTTTTTTGCTTAAATTTTGAAAATGAAGAGAGGCAGCAGCTGGTATTCATATTTCTTATGCAGCACTCCTAATCATGTAGGCCTACCATTAAAACATTATGCCCTGCTTATTCCTTATTATATACACCAATGTTAACTGAGAAGCAGTAATAAAAAAAGAAAAAAATGAAAAACATGCTCCTATTACCCGAAGGTCAGATAATAGGCCTATGAGCAGTATTTGCTGCAAATATGGATTGCTTGTACTTAGTTTTTAGAAGAATTGAACTTGCAGAATTGAACTTACAGTAAAGAGTGCGTTTAAAAATTTGGGGCATTCCATCAGTAAATATTTCCGTCTAAATGGCTTCTTGTGGGGTGATTTTTTAACCATTGGTCCTAAAAGACAACACATTCCCAATTTTTTCAGTGTTCAGTTTTGAATCAATGTAAAACACACTGTAACGATTCACAGTATCTAGCCTTTCCAACAGATAGGGCCTAGTCCCTGCCAATTCTCTTCTGTCCTGAATTTTCCAATGTACGCCATCCAGTTCTTTGCTTTCCGAGAATTGGGCAGCCCCTATAGACCTATTTAAAGGATATATAGGGCCTACTATGTAATATATTAGATGGCAATTCATCTATTAAAAAAAATATTTGATTCAGTCTTGAACTTCGCGGTACCAGTGTTAACAGTCTCACGGTGAAAGTGTTAAAACAAAATAGATCTGACCTACATGAGGCTGGTTTGACCTGGGCCATTTTGACAGGAGGCTGGTTTGACTGACGGCCACTTTGACCAGGGGCCGCTTTGACTTGATGGCCGGGTTGACTTGAGGCCATTTTGAATTGGGACCAGTTTGACTGGGGGCTGCTTTGACCCAAGGCTGGTTTGACGCGAGGCCGGTATGACTAGAAATCGTTCACGCTATCATGTTCCAGTTGTGTGCACATTGTTGCCAGCGAACAGTTCTGTCAAATCAACAGATTCTTTGGAAAAGAATTCCAATGTAATTAGGCCTGTGGGTGATCTACCAAGACAGACTCAGCATATGAGCATGCTTCCCATGCATTTGAATTACGTTGCAGGTGGGTCAATTGCTCCTACACCAGATCTGTCACCTTTGATTGACAGGTCATGCCCTCAGCTTTCTGTATATATATATATATATATATATATATATATATATATATATATATATATATATATATATATATATATATATACATATATATACATATATATACACATACATATATACATATATATACATATATATATACATATATATACATATATATATATATATATATATATATATATATATCTTGTACTAAAGTAATTTCTTAATCCTTACAGGAAATACCAAGTGAAAGAGTACAGAATCCCTCAGATCTGCCCATTCTTACAGCTTTTGAGGGAATACATGTACAATAAAGGATTTAAAGTCAAATTTTCTTCAAATTGACCGGATAAACATGTTTACATTCTTGTCATTCATTCAATAGTATGTCTTAATTGTTAAAGTTACAATGCAACCCAATTGCTTTATCATGCATAATAGTGCCGAAAACAAATAAACAAACTAACTAACCTCTGCCTGCCTTCAATAAAATGAATATAACAATGTTGACAATAACAGTACTGTTCCTTGTCATTTGGAGAAAGTTTCATGAGACACGTCTTACACCTTTGTCAAAGGCAAGATGCGCGCGAGATAGATATTTTTTGTGCCTGCAAACCGTTTTCAATAACTTTGAGGGTAATCATATTGTGATTATTTTTCTATGTTTTTAATCTTATGAAATGAATGTTGCATTGAGAAAAACTAAAAATTCAGTGTTCCAATTGATGCTTTAGGAGGCTATAATCTAAACTTGTGAAAATTGATGTGTGTGCTAAGTGAGGCTGAATCTCTCTCTCTCTCTCTCTCTCTCTCTCTCTCTCTCTCTCTCTCTCTCTCTCTCTCTCTCTCTCTTTCGCTTTATTCTCTCTCCCCCTCCCTCCCCCTCTCTCTTCCCCTCTCTTTCTCTCTCTCTGCCTCTCCCCCGTGAGGCTGATGCATCATGCAAATATCTATTTAATGAGTTGGGCCCACAGATGGACTGCAGTGAATGATGGGTCTTGGACAATTTAATTACAATAGGTGCGAACATATTCAGGTAGAACCTTAATTGAAGGGGTGGGAGCAAGAGGGTTTAAGTGACTTCGAAGAACAATGGTAGAAAATACCAATTTCTAAACAATTTTATGTAGCTTTTATTTAAAAGACCAGTGATACATGTTAGTAAGGATGAGGGACAACACCATATCATATTCCTTGTATATTTGCATCATATGTAGGACAAAATACATATATCTATTTCCCTACTTGCTTGTTTATGAAGTCAAAAACAGCAAAACATTTACTTCAATAAAGCTACATTTCGGGAATCATTATGTAAAATAAATAAATCAATAAATAAATGAATAACTAAATAAATAAATAAATAAACAAATAAATGAATGAATGAATGAATGAGTGAATGAATGAATGAATGAATGAATGAATGAATGAATAAAATTACCACGTAGCATCGATTCATCCATGATATTATGGAGCGACTTGTGGTGTACTATACATATGCTCTTTAACTTTATCATAACAGTTTGTAAGTGGAAAGGTTGTAACATGTAAAGGTTCTGCTGTTGTCAGCTGTGTATTGAAGAAAAATTTTCCATCTTTGCTGTTTGGGGTTAAATGTACCACTTGCTACCTATTAGCAGTTTATGTTATGTATTTCAGTATATTATGGGGATATAATGGTACTGATTCTAGTTTTCATGATATATTATTGTGAATCAATAAATCCTGGACAGTAAAATACATTTCTCGGTATGTTTTTATCACAGAACCGTGAGGACGGGCGTTCAAGTGTGTCAGTAGAACTGAATACCGGTTCTAAGTTCCAGTACCCTTGTATGAGATGGATACAGTGTGTCATTAACCTTTTGCAGTCTGAGTTGGTTTTCTCCTTAACCGAAACTAACTTTTCATTGTTACATATGGTGTAAGTGTTTTGCTTTTCCTGTTTAGCGGTCATTGTCCTTTTGTTTAGTTCTATATACATAGGATTGAAATATGTCTTGAACTGCCCATGTCTTTATGCAACAGGGACTGACACATCCCTGATGCAATGTACGTCTCAACTGTTTTGTAAATTTAAAAACAAACACTGACCTTATTCAGGTTATGCGTTGCTACTATCTCGGGGATGTAGACTGAAACTTCGAACTCTAAAGGAAGTGTATGCAAGCAACACAGGCAAACAAACATTGTAACTTTTATCAAAAGTTTGCAGCTTTTAAGAAAAATATATGTTAATTCATGATAAATGTGTGATCGTAGTGTTCACTCTAGCAGACGCCACTGCCATGTTGCCCAAGTGAAAGCGAGACCATTTTTATCTGGAGCTGGGGTATCAATTTACAAATAGTCCACATAAACTGCTCACTGAGACCAACATATGTTCAAGAGGCAAAAAAGTATCTTTCCTGTGTAAGGTGCTGACTTAGACGTTCTCCATAAAACCATTCAACTCCGACAAAGTCTTCTAGTTCCATTGTGCATTTATTATTTTGCATAGATGTTTTAGCGCACTTTAATATGGCACATCAAGGAAGTGCACTCAAATGATGGCATCGAATGCTAACATTTCTAGAACTACAGCATAAATTTATATATTTATATATATTATATGGCTTGATTTCAAAGAGATTAGACTGTTGAGCTGAAACACATTATGAGAACTTTCTTGTTGCTTCTTCTAGCCACTTGACACCGTCAAGCCATACAGAGACACTTTATTACTACTGCAATAGTAGTTTCCTAACGTTAAAATTAAATGTTTTTAAGTTTCATGCATTCATTTAAGTATGTTTATCACTTATCCTTAATCTTGAATATGATTTTACGTGCGCTTATAGTGTGTAACTGAAGCATTGCCTTACGCACATTTAACGCAATCTGGAGATAGCATCCCCAGCTTAAGATATTCATGGTTCTTTGTCTTTCTTTAACATTTAAAGCATCACTTGTGCTTGTTAAGCCATCATAGCTTGTTGATTTCAAACTCGTCAAAATTTTATATTCCAACATTTATAGACTGCAGATGGCACGGCATCATATCCTGCACCTTCGTCAAGTTCTTTTAACTTAATATAGGCCTAGCGGTATTTTTTTAATTTGGAAAGTTTCTGTCAGGGATTTGTTTTTCTGGTCTAGAAGCACTTGTGTTTTTAACTTTATTTAGAAGTCCTAAGTTCTGTATAATTCATATTATGGCTTCACAAACTTTCATACTCAAGAAAGCATTGTGACCACTTTCATTCAAAGTGTTTGTGTATTTTATTGTGTCGGTGTAAAGGTTATGGCTGATACACTTGAAATTGAGCAATCATGTTAAAAACGGATAAATATTTAGACATGTGGCGAAACAGTACCACCACACCAAGAAGGAAGTCGCATTAAGTTACGAAAGTCATCTTGACTATGCCCAAGGACTGTCAGTAAAATAGAAGGTAAAAGCATTCAACAAACCAAATACTTTAATCAATTTCTGTTTGAATGAGGAATGAATTGACGAATTGAATCCAAATAAGAGATAGTATATTGCATGTTAAATCAATCGTAGTTAAGCAGATACAAGGGACATATTGTGGTGATATTTGGCATAACGAGAATGGTATTGTTCTCCTAGAATTCGCTGAAAAATACCTAAAATAATAACAAAGGTGATCATGGATACCTGGATTATGATACCATTTTTGTTCGCATGAACGATCAGGACATTGGGTTTGACCATCAATACTTGGTAATAATACATAACAGAACTGTTGCAGGACGATGCACACAAAGTCTGAAAGTCACTAAACAAAGAACTTCATTTCAATCTTAATGTCGCCTGTTCTTTCACAATTGTCTCTTTCAAAAGCTTCTGCTACATATTTGAACACTTACTTTACATACTCGCACATTCTCTTGATATCAGAGGAAGGCATTATATGTGCCACTCCTTAAAAATTGACATATTTTCAGAGAGTCCATGTTACTTTGTTATGAACACTTTGCAAAATGCAGTTATACGAAACTTAAAATGAAGAGCGTGTATAAAGCTGATACTCTTGGTTTATATAGTACAATTGCTCACATAAAAGGCCACATAATAGAATATAGCATGGTGGGTTGCCCTTTTTTGATGCTCACCTAGTAGGTGATATTCATGTAAATCCTGGACCAAGGCAAAACGTACCGCCACCTTTTGTTCTCCCATAGACAGATAAGATATTTTTTGTGAATATTGCACATGGATGAGCCCATATCGGACAGTTACACCACAGCCAAGATTTTCTGTTCCTTTTTTGTTCAACAGCACACTGTTAATACGTGGGCAGCTAATCTGTGAAAAATTACCGTTCTGGTAACCAATCCCAATTTTTGATTTTTTAAAAATCCAGCTGACATACAAATAGCCGAAACTCTTTTATGCCTAGACACCATCAAAGCATCTTATCCTCATCTCGAGTGTAGTAGGCCTGTCTGAAGTGGATGTACCCCATACAATAAATAAAAGTTTGAAAAGTTTCAGTTATATGCTACCAACATTATCACTGGTGCATTAGAACGCGAAATACTAAGATTGCATAAGTTAGCGAAATGAAGGGACTGGTGAGTCAGCTGAGCCTGGGCTGTGGGTCTTCCACCCTCATCCACTGTTTACATGTTGAACTCCAAAACGGCTGGCCACAAATTCATTAAAATTAGCGTGAATCTTCCCTGGGTGGATCATAACTAGCGTTCTTCAAGTGGTCACGCTTCAATGCATTTTGGATTTTTATGAGTTTGGGTTTTGTTTTGTTCAATATTCGGCAAACACTTAAAAATCTTCTCCACTACCTCTTTGGCAGTTGCTTCGAAATTGCTTTGGAATATCGACACTTTAAACTGTGCTATTTTTTTATTTATTATGAAGTTTTGTGTGTATTTAGTGATTTTGACTTCAAAACCGTCGTACAGATTGTGCTGAAATGTGATAAAATTCACCATGTGGAATAGTCGAACAAAATTGTTCTTCTTTTGGTGGTGTTGCGGTGAATTCGTGACTGTAAACAATTTTTGCACTCGGTTCATTATCATTTGATGCATACACTCATATTGAGTACTATGCCAATGCAATTCCAATGGTACATTACATTTTCTGGAGTTTCTATCCACAACTGGCAGTGAGATTCACTTCAAACTTGGCAGGAGATATTTCTTAAGTAGGTGTCCATTTAGTGTTGTAAAATGGCTAGGCTCCAATGATTCTTGGATTTTTAAAACTATTTTGTTCATGTGTTGGCAAAAGCTTATTGTTTTACCCAATCTGCTTGGCTGATATGGGCTTAAACTTGTACAATAGGTTGAATTATCATGCACCTTTTATTTTTTTTTCTTTTGCTATTGGTGTCTGTTTTTGAAATTGTCAATAACTTCCTCCAAAACCACAAGTTAAATTTTTATCAAATGTAGTAGGAATGTAGTTTGATTCTGTCGCCAGGAGAACTATTTACATGTCTGTATGAGCAGTTTTTGTGCCAAATCAATATTCAGCTTTTTTCCAAAATTAATGGGGATCCACTCTGGGCAGATATTTTCCTACGTTTACTTCACGGTTCAGTTTCTTTAGGGGACTTTATGAATTCTTCAGACACGTTTTGTGGAAAATTTTAAACAAACCTTCATCTCTGAAGCCTCTCAGACAATTGCTTTGGAACTACACTGGTACCTTCTGGGCTCTCCTTGAACAGGTGGACACAGTTTGGATGTCAGGATCCACTGAGAAAGGACTGTTCGCACAGGCGTATTGTTACCTTTTGATTTTTGTAGGAACTCTTGGGTTGAGATAAGGTCTCACATTAACAAATATTAAAGTAATTCCTTTGAAGAGAAAAAAGTTACTGGACGGACCCATGGACAAAGATAAGCTTTGGTTGAACTTGTAAAACCTAAAAGCTAGACTTAAGTAAGAATATTATCAATAACTACCGATAACTGAGTTTAGTTACCGAATCAGAATTTCAGACGCGTTAAGACTGATGCCAATCTTATGAGTGAATGTTAAAACATTGCGCTTGTTAACCGTATACGATTGGGGATAATAATGCGTTTTTCACATCAAATGTCTGTGATCATGTGCACATGAAGGAGATAATAGTCCTTCCATAGTTTGAGCTTGGTGATCCGCAACATACATTTCATAATGCACGTTTTCCCCTTTTTTTAGGTCTATGTTTGTCTAACTGCAGGTCAAGCAAGATATCTGGGATTAAGAAATATATGGAATGTCGTGTTGTTTCATTATGTGCACTCCTCGAGAGGGAGTTGAGAACCAAGTCGCGTAAAAAGAGAATAGTAATAATATTCCTTCATATGTATGTATACTTTTCATTGCTTGTTGATTCTTAACCCATTTTCGGAATCTTTGACTTGAAGGAATGTATGTGCTTATCTAATGAGTTTCCTATCCCTTGAAATGGGATTAGCTTCGTGTCCGTAACAATGATCACATGGAGTCACCAAGCACTTAACTGCATTTTCTAGTGTAAATATTTAGGTACTGTATCTGTATATGAACGAGACATATTTTTCCAGCCGCAGGGAGCCTCATCCTTAAAACAGAAACTGAAAACAAAATTTCCAAACAGACAAACAGTTTGGGTAAAAATGCTCCATGTAATGTTGAGCCACCTTAGATTCAATTTATACTTTGGGGAGAATTTGCACCAAGATGTTGACATTTGATAGGACCCTTGTGTCCGGCTGTTTGATGTGAAAGATAGTGTTTTAATAAGAGTCAAGACTTTACAGATTTTTTTGTTTTAATTTAGGATAAAACAAATGAACATTGAAGCACATGCACAAAATGCTCACTATCTTTTACATGGACCCTGGCACACAAACCCTTGTCACTGTGACCAGACCGAAGTACTGTGGCAGAGGAAAGCTGAATTTTACTCTGCATTCACTGTGGGGGCCGAACTGCTCTGTGTAGTTAAATAAACTAAACAACCATATTTTTGTGCGTACTTTTTTAAATATGTTAAAATAGAAATCCAGGGCTTATATCGGGTGGTAATTCAATGACGGTAACTACAAAAGAAAGAAGGGTCATCGTGATGTATCAGATGTTATATCACGGCGAACAGAGTTATATCACAGCAGTCTCGTTTTCCCATCGTCTACGATATTATGATTTCTCATAAAGATACTTTACCATTAAAACTGACATTTTGTTTCTTCTTTTGTAATCAGTATTTACGTACAGGTTTCCTGGTTTGCTTTTATACCATGTCTGTCATTTCAATAAAGTCTTCATCCAAACACCATTTTTCATTCATGTTTTTCTTTTTCCTTTCGGATAACATAACTGAAAATAGTTTTTAAGCGTACAAAAATTGATCGCTACTTAAATAAACCAGTAACAACCGCATATCAGCTAGCACGACGATGTTCTCCCGTTTGCAACTGAAAACTTACATTTTTTTTATATTGGTTTTATTGGATAGAAAACTCAACGAGCCTAAAGCCCCCCCCCCCCGCATAACTAAGTTAATTAGTTTTTATCCGGTATCTTTGTTTTGCCGGCTTTCCTAGGACATAAATGATATGCGGCATGTAGGCCTCGTTCAAACCTTAGCCCACCAACTGGCAGAGTTGTCTCAATCTAAGCTAAATGCTGTCAGGGCATCTTATCAAAATCAAGAGAAATGAAATCTTTCGCTTCAAGCATGCACCCGAGCCCCTGTCTTGGTATTGTGATTCATCACCACACTTTGCGTCCAGATTTCCAAGCTTGCCCACGCATCATTTCACTGACAGACAAATTTTATTTCACTTAAGTTCACTTACTTTGAGTTCGGCAACACAATCAGTAATTTGATTGAATGTCCTGTCATAAATTACGTCCCTGATAGAGCTATGTTTCGCTCTCTAACCCCCAATTCTCTCTGTGATGGCTATTTCTGGCTGCGTGATTACACAAGACTTTTCATCGATTCGTTGGCCGGCCATGTTTCTACACGAACGTGCGTAAAATACAAGAAAAAAGAAATGAAAAAAAAATCATTGTCTGTCTGGGATTCAACATGATATTTACACGTATGTGTCTGCCTTGAACAAAATAGTTTCCATTGCTACTATGCAGCACCGGTCTTGGAAAAATTAAGCAGAGGCCTTGAATCAAAACAGCGAAGATAAATTCCCAGCTATTTTTGATGGTGTAGATTAAGCCACTGATTTTGACCATTTTTTTTTCTTATGGTGCACGTACTGAAATTTAGGTTCCCTGTCTAGGCACACTCTTGCAACCCAAAATTTCGTGAGTATTGTAGAGACGGCAACAAATTCATAAATTAAAGATATCTGAGCCATTAAATCGCTATTGAAGCCCACATCTGTCAAGCCATCATCAGTCTAAGAGCTGTTTTAACTGTTCATTCTTAGCATTTCTGCAATAAGCGATGCCATCTTTGCAACTCCCATCCGTTTTGTCCAAGGCTGTTCATATACGATGTCTTAGTGCGGAAGATAAGGTAGACACACAAACTCGTCCATAAAGGCAGGGATAAAATAAAACAAATCCAAAAATAAGAAAGAAAAAAAAACAAAACAAAAAAAAAAAAAAAACAGAACCCAAACATACTAAATATCATAACAAACTGAAAAACATTGCAGCACCACATGGTTAACAAATTAACAACTATGGGTCCTAAAGGTGTTCCTTTGTCATTTTAAAGCAATTGGGTAAGTGGTTTTGGGGAAAACATTTTTTTCAGATTTGCCCCCCCCCCCCCCCCCCAAAAAAAAAAAAAAAAACCTTCATAAAAAATGCACACTCATTGGGGCGTAACATGATTCAAACAAACTAGTGCAGACCCACTACAGGATCACTGCAACCAAATTTGGAAGTGAATCCAGCTAACGGTTTAGGAGACAAAATAAACACACACACACACACACACACACACAAACACACACACACAGAAAAAAAATCATAAGAGATAGAAAACATTGCAGTGCCACCTGTTTGACAAAAACTGGAATTGAGAGTCTGTAGGAGATTTCATATGTGACATCAAAGCAAGTGGGTGAGCGGTGTAGAAGATTTTTCCCATAAAAAAAAAAAAAAAAATCATAAAAAAAATCAAAGGAGCGTGACCATTTGAACAAACTTGGTAGGGACTCACCAAAGGTACACTCCCACAAAGTGAAAATGTGAATCGTGAACGGATGACGGACGAAGAGCTTTGGCATAAGCTGTACTGCCTGACAAGCCAGCTTAGCTAAAAAGCCAACATAAATGTGTCCATAGGTCAGTTCATTGCAACTGCAATATTTATCTGCACTCACTAATAAAAGTGGCAAATAATCCATGATCTTCAATTTACACTTTGTATAGAACAAACAGAAGAAATTATGATTGAACAAATCAGAATAAACATTACCCATATTCATAAATTCCAAACCAACAATGACAGCAAACTTAAAAACAGCAAAAGGCAGAGTTTTGAGAGTCCCCAAAACACTAACAGTCATCTTCCAATACAAATATGAAGTAGTACCTTTCCTTTCTGACTTGACACCGCCATTCACCCATTAGAGGCCACGGGTGGTTTGTAACCAGCCTCTCATGCGTTCAAATATTCTTCATTAATTACGGACTTTAGGTTTTTTTTTGGTCAAAGAAATAGGCCTCACCACTCAAAACCCAAAGTTGAGCACTTGTGCAAAAGTTCAAAACAGAGAAAAATACAACACTATGCTTCCTTTATAACTATAAGTCGGAGGACAGCCCAGTGAACAAAAAAGCCAATAAATGTCTGGAAGCACTGTAATATGTCAGAAATATCTCCACCATCTTTTTTTTCGGTACTGGCTTTAAACCGATATTCTGGGAATACAAATGGATGTTGAATGTAAATCCAACGCTTTTACTCTTTTGTAAAAAATGTAACATTTTGACTCACCTATTAGCTTCAAATATTCTAAGCTTCATTGCCATAATGAGATATTTTAATGTTTTGGGAATTTTTTTTTTTTTGGGGGGGGGGGTTCATCATCAAAGAATGTGGACATGCTGTGTAATCTACCTTGCATAAGTTACTACCACGATTGTTTACATTAAGATTATGTAGACAAAGCTTAAATGGATACTGCCCACGTTTTTGTTAAGGTTCATTTTTACATCTTAGATATAGCAAATTGTCACGCTGTCTCTCATGTACGGATATGAAAGAAAATCCATGATGTATACACTTTGACATACGCATCGTTGATGTTATAAGAGTTTAAATAGAGTACCCCATTTTGGAAACTCATAGCCAAAGCAACATGAATTGCATCTGAAAGTTAAATATAGCCAGGCAACAGTACCCCGTCCCGGGCAGATAGTTTCTTCCCAGCTCATGTACCATAATGCTCATACTTTATGCCCAAATTGACTCTAACTTAAAGGACCATACATAACTGACAAAACAACACACGCACAGTTGAAACAAGATAACGCAACAATAATTTATCTTTACAGGCTGGCGATTGTGGCTAGCACCATCATTGTGAACGTGATGCTGATCTGGCCATATATTTGGTCAATGTACAAAGAAAATTTGCAGGTGTATCACAGAGCATGATTATCACTCATATCTCAATCATTGCTCAGCTTTAACCCAATTAACTGCAAGGGATGGATGCTTGGAGCATAGCCAACTAATCAGAGACATCTGCATGTAAGCTACTAATATTAAAACACATGAAACAGCAATGTCTGCTTTTCAGATTGTTTCAACGGTTTCTTGACTTTTTTAGCTTATCAGGTCACCAACAGCTCGACAGAAGAATAAATGCGTGATGGTGACGCGCTGATCCACAGCCAGTGCATGTAAGGATATCAAATTTCGACCTTAAAATATCTCCTGTGTTGACGCAACCAGCATGAATGAGAAGCCTACGAGACGGAAGTTAAAAACGTACTTTACTTTACGAATCAGAGAGAGCTCAACTAAAGACCTGCGTCTTGATCTTTAAAATGCGTATCCAAAAAAGCTCGGACGAAAGACATCCTACTTTTATCGAAAGCAGAGGTCTCAGGATCAGAGGTTTGTGACATGCTGAAAATGCTATGATTTCTGCTGCCCAAGCCTGATATTTTTTCGAAAGTAAACGCATTATAAAAAGTAAAAGGCAAACAGTATTTTGCTATGAGTTGAAGGTTGTAAGGAAATTGCCTGCCCAGGTAATTTACATATATTGGCCGATTCGTGGAATAAGGTGTTCCTTACTAATTTACTAATTGTATTACAACAATGAAATAAGAAATGACTGCCCATCTACTAAAATTCAACCAATGGTCAACAAAAACAACAATAAATAAATAAATAAATAAATAAAAAAAATCAAAGTATCTTTTACAATAAACCTGTAACAATTTACCTCTTATGATCAATGCTTTGCTGTTTAAATTGTGCATGTTCCAAAGTCCATGTGCATCATGCTCTGAAGATATTCAAAGCTCAGTTAAACATTCAAATATCATTTTAATGGTTATGAACCAATGCAATTTTATGCAAGTTGTGCATTTTAATGCAACCAACTTCTGACTTTCACTCTTTCCAAATATACCTTGTTCAAGACTATTCCTACATATCGTTCATCGCATTATGATCTCCGTATTCACAAATTAGCTGCTAAAATTATGCTAACTACCGAATATATGTACTTAATACATTTCAAAAGCACATTAAAACAGGAAGCCTACTTACATATCACCTAGTTAGGAGACTAGGACACCCCCCCCTCCCAACCAACCACAACCAAAACCGAAACCGAAACAAAAAGTCTGAACCTTATCCTCAGATACATCGTTTTCTGATGAGGAGAGCAAATTGGGCCAGCTGATCTAAGCTGAAACTTGCGTTGATAATACGTTTGGTGGTACTTTCATGCTAAGTCGTCACTGATGCCTGATAACGACTAGCCGTGCGTGTGTATGCTATTGTATCATGCAACTATGAACTTGATCCTGTATAAAGGGGCTCAGGGTTGATGTGGCTAAATGCATTAACTATAACATTCTGCCAAAAGAGAGCAGCACATGTTTTGTGCTAGAACCGTGTTAGCCTGATGCACATACATAAAGACGAAATGGTGGCATGTTTGATCAATGAACTGTTCTACTTACAAAGTATTGTACCTTAATAAAATGCTCCATGTTGCAATAGGTGAATTAAAATCAGTTGAACTAGAACCTTAAGGGTATATGTTGAAATTAAAATGTCGGAATTAATTTGTAACTTGCACTAAAATGGACAATAGTATAGAGTCACCATATATATATTGAAAACATTGTGCTGCAGTGGGCACTTTTGATCACAGAGTCGATTAAAAAAGTATTGAATATTTGATTTCATTTCAAGGTGATAATGAGTGGGAAGAAAAAGTGGGTCACTTTTCATTACCGGAGAAGGTTCTTAAACTTTCATATAATAACCTTGTTGTCATTTGATAATCTGCTTTTCTTTCATCCTTTTTGTGAGCTTAACCTGCCGGGCACCACAATTGATTTACATCTCGCTGAGATGATGACAAATTGTTGTCACTGGTCCAACATTTTTTCCACATGCTGCTGATTGTTATTCCCACAGCAACTGAACAGAACTGAAAACAAATTCAAAAATAGCCAATCTTGATTTGTGTGATTTTAATTCAGCATACTCTCAAATGCAAAGTCTATTTTGCTTGCTCTGTCATGGATCCCTCTTTTATAATAGGATTTTTATGGGTTCCTAATTGCCAAATAATCTGAAATTGAGTTTGAACTAAAGGATGGGATTCGTATTTCACAATCGCAAGGTATTATTATGAGTTAAATTGTTAAACCACTGGGCCATTCATTGTCTCACAATCCAAAAATTAGGAGCAATTTAACTTTCTTTAATCTTCCTGTTGGCCAGGACCTATGAACGTTAAAGGAAGACCAAACTGACGATGTTTAGCCAACTTACCTATCAGGTGGCTTGAAACATACAAGCTGACATGAATCAAATCCCACGTCCCCCAATTAACTACTTAGCAGAATTGCAAATATTGTGCATACAAGATAGGAAATGGACACCTCTAAAAAGTGTTAATGGAGCTGTATATGTAAGTTAGTTAATATGCCAGGGCCAATATATATCATTTAACTATTTCTGACTTCGTATGCAAAGCAAGCACATTATGCTAAGACGTCGTGGATTTGTAACTAATGGAAGGCGCCAACAGAAATATACAACAAATAGTGATGCTTGGATCCCCGATCTTTAAATTTGTTTGTTCAATTAGGTACTCATTAGTCAATGCATACATTCCTGATGATTGCAATGTGAGGCAATGGGCATTGGTATGGTAGTTCACAGTTGCTGCCTATTCTCTACTCCCAGTAATCAGAGTCAATACAAACTTGTTGAAATGGTCATACTCCAGTGCTTTTGCTTTTTTCCTGAAATTCACTTGTTCAAATCTCTTTGTTGTCATTATTTGGCTAAAATTTATGAATATGGGATATGTTTTTCTGAACTATTTGATAAATACTTTATTGGCTATGTCGTGTTGTGGACTGCGTTCGTCATCTCAAAATTTTAATGGAGGTATAGTGTGTTTATAATGTTCCGGATGATTAATATCACGAAAATGATATAGGCCTACTTGCTTCTTTTGCTGTAATCTAATCAAATGACAAGTCAGGAGTCCCAAAATGTGACAGTCCTACTTTGTCTCTTTTTACCTTTGGCATAAGTGATAAAATCTGGGTTTTAAGTGGTTAGGCCTATATGCTTAAGGAACACTAAAGTCTATAGTTAATGGAAATGTTTCAAAGGTTGTGTGGACCGGTTTAAACAACCAGTTGCCTTCTTTGGGTGACTGTCAGGAGTGAAATTTTAATTTTGGTATTGGGAGATGAATGTTGATGTTTTGATAGCTCTTGCATTCTTTGTTGGGACGAAATTTATAAATATGGGTAATGTTTTTTCTGAACCATTTGGCAAAAGCTCAACTTTGTTCCCAAAAGCTATTGGCCCATTGCTTGGAAAGAGCATAGACATACTTGTAGTGACCGTTAGACCTTAATTCGTTCCCCAGATGGCGCTGTGACTCTTTTGTTGGCCACGTGTTTATCAATGTTGCCTGTTTTTGATTGTGTCGAAGTTCCTAAGCTGTATATTAGCATGTTTTTGCATTAAGTGGGGATGTTTGTGGACTGGATCTCCATCATATATCTGGTCACCAAATCCTGCTGCTTTTGCTATCCTATCTTTAACGAATTATCCAAATTAGGATAAATTGGTAAGGGTAAATGTCTGTGATAGCATCGATAGAATAGTGTAGCTGCAAATGTTAACTATTGGTTTGCATATTGGTAGTAGTGTATCCTAGACCCGTCGTTGCTATTCAACACCAATAGAAAAATACTTATGGACTTTTCGGTGTTGTTGATTTTGACCTTGAGTGACCAGGAAGGGGCAAACCGACATATTGTCTTGTGTGTGGGCAAAAGTAGATAATTTGTTTAGGTAGTCCATTGTCTTAAAATTTTGAGTGTGTCAAAGCCCAGCCGTGGTGCTGGTAACTATTTGGAGTATCTCCATATTTTTCTGCATGCTAACTGAGGTTGAAGTGAATATTCCTTTTATGTAAGCTGAGTTTGGCAAGGCACTCATGGACAAATGCTCACCCCTACTAATTGTTTTCCCCTTTGCTAAACAATATAAAGAGGGCCAAGCAGGTGTCAGAATATATCAACACTTTTTTTGTGCATTTGACTCTCTCTACAAACTTAAGATATGTAGTACTTACATGATAAATGCACTGGGTTAATATAGAAACATGCCTAAGGCAATTATATTTTTCTGGAACTTTGGCTTTTATGAGACTTAAGCAGCTTTTACGAGTATAGGGTAAACTCATTGGATATTCATTCATGAAAGGGAACCCAGAATAAACATTCAGTCAGGCAAATGTTATTCATAAACATCACAGACATGTGTATGGTCCTAACCATAGGAGTTGTGGTCTACATTACCATATCAACATAAGGAAAGGGGTAAAGTCAACTTTACTCGGATGTATCTAGCATGACCTGATATATATCATTATATTTGTGGTGTCTTAAGCTTTGGAAATGAATCTGAAAAAAATACTAATAATTGTTAAGTGCCTGGGTCAAGTTACAAGGAAGCAAAAATGCGAAATAAGCCTGTTATATATGGCTTTAAAAATAAAATATATATTCATTTTTTGAAACCCCGTGTCCTTATTTTTCATATTGGTGAAAAATGCTGCTACACCTTTATTCCGAAGACAGCATGCACAGTGATTCATCCAGGATAAAAAAAAACTCTTAAGGTTTAAACTTTGAAACATTTGCAGTTGATTCATCGTGTTTTATTAGGAGCAGCTTGTAATGTGTCAAACATAATGCTGAACATGTTTTCCTAGCAAACTAAAAGATCTTTATATTGCAAAAAAATGACAAATAAGAGGTTTTTATCCCGAGGAGCCGTACATATATATATATATATATATATGTGTGTGTGTGTGTGTGTGTGTGTGTGTATGTGTGTGTGTAAAACTTCATGTTCATTTATTTTACGTGTCTATTAATCAGGATTTTATCATCTACGTTGCATTATACATGTGCGCTATCATTGTCATTTTGAGACATGCAGATATAACATAAGTGTATTTTGTTTAAAGGAGGCGAGATTGCTCCAAGATGCATATCCGAATAGTACATCTTGTACTGTGCTAGAAACGCATTGTCGTCGTTCTACAGTTATTCAGTACAGGACGTCAGTATTCTCTGGGACGGAGTTACAGGATTTCCTCATGCAGAATCATTCTTTGGTGTATTTTCATTAACGTTTAGGTACTTTTAGGGTAACTAAACAATTGTGTGACAGTTCAGGTAAGAACATTGACTTACAAAGTGTCTAGCTATAATAAACTTTTGTTTTTCCTGGCACTAGATTGATAAACGTAAGGAACATGGTTATCATGCGTCTATAAAGCAATTGGGATGTCCTCTTATTTGCTTCAAAATAGTTTAAGCCTCGATCCCTACTCTACCTGGATCTTATAGGCAGAGCAATTTAGTTCTTATATTTAAGGCAGAGACCCCTCAGGTATTTCATGTTTTATGAAAGTATATGATTGCATGTAAAGTCGTGGACAAAAGTTAATCTCCTGAAATTAAAATGGTAAAAGAGAGCTAAGTAGGGTGACTGCGTGCACCATGAGCAATTCTAAATGACCATGGTTTGTTTCTGGGCACATTTTGTTCCAGCAGAGCACCAAATACTTGGGTTGATTTTTCATAAGACACTATTTACGCGAAAAATGCCCAGCTGTCCAGGCATAAACAAAACTATGGAAACAAAAAGCATTCAATACCAAAAGCAACCACCTCTGAAGCTGATGCCAACAGGAGAAAAACGTTCAAAACGAGAGTCACCTTGGTGTGCAGCTAAAATCTGTATAAATGTCAAGACACGTTTGATAATTAAATATCTTTCTTTCAAGCAGTTCGTAGAAAGGAACTGGATTCTGTGATTGATGCAAAATAGCTTCCGCATGGAACACATCTTTGTTGAAAATCGCCCAGAAACATCTTTAGGAGACTCTGGGGGCAGGATACACACATCATGTACTGACAGTGTTCGGCAGAGCCACCCAGCCTTTGGTTGTTTTTTAAAAAACAAACAATGCTCAAGATGTAAATTACGGACAGTCTGATCATCTTCTAAACTCATTGGAGGGATGTAAGCATATTTCAATCATTCTCTTGCATTGCAGAAACATAAAAATAGTTAATATTTGACCTCCAAGGCCGATAGAACACTGCTAAGGTGAGACAAATACTGTAATATGAAATTCGTATTCAAGACAGATTCAATTCGTGGATACAAGTTTGCAGGGCAACAAAATATCACAATTACAAACATGATCATGTTTTTACAAAATACAACATTCATTTCGTTTACAGAGGTCTGAAACTCCCAGCCAAAAATTTAGCAACGTAAAACTGCTAGACTTTACACCTGTGTGCATTCTTTTTCCATGTGACAAAGTTTCTCCAAATATTTCAATGTTTGTCAATTACGGGTCTTATTACAGAGGGTACCACCACATTTAGTGAACAATCCATATTACGTTCAATTCGTAAACAAGTAAATGTGTTTCATGAGGCATCAATTTTTTCGCTTTGGAGATATTGCATGTGTGCTTACTTTATATACCACATTAACTCACATTTCTGCAGCCTATCTCTGTATGTATCACTTTCTCGCCATTTGTCGCTTTATGTATTTGTTTATTTCATATTTCTGCAAGGGTATAGTTGAAGATTAGAAGTGGAAGTGGGTGGAACGTTGTGTTCTGAACATTCACACATTAATTAAAATAAGTATATCTGTGAGAAGGATATGGTTTTTGTTGAAAACACAAATGCGTCTGCTCGACTGGAATGATGGTGAACATTGAATATACTGTTTTGTTTTAGTTTTGGCCGTTCAAAGCAGCCTGCCAATATTTGCTTGTTTGCCGTCGACTCTGCCAAGAATATACTTTACAAGTATACCCTGATTATTTGGAAACCAAAGAAACTACAGAAATTGACATATAGTGTTCAGTTGTACACATGATGATGTTTAATAATAATAGGAATAGAGGTTTAACTTGTGTGATAAACGTGATGAGTTTTGAATTTAACAGAGTAAATGACCCTCATATGGATATAAATCTTCTACTTGGGCCAGCTCAATGCATCATTGTGTCAAACCTAATTGCCATGGCTAGAGCATACACTGATATTGACTCCTGTCATTTACTGCTGTTTCAAAAACTTGTGAAACAGTGATATTTGAAATTGAAATTAAAACAATCATCTGTGCAGTTTCTGGGTAAAAATGAGAATTATACAGATATCCAGTGGATTTGAGATGTCATTTTAATGATGTAGTAAATATGTAAACCAAACAATATGGTAGAGCAATAACTCTGCGTTCTCTCATTGACCGCCATGTGCCGCTGCAGACAGCTTTCATCCGGGTATTCAATAGCGGGTCAACCTGAGTAGCGTCGCATACTATGATGTGTTAACGCATGGTGCAAACTGAGCATTTTTCTTGGCGAATGAAATAACCAAGTGTAACTCATAATCATGATAATGTTATCACTAATAAATACTTTTTGTAGAAAGTAATGCAATCAAGGAATCAACGCAAGACACATTGTTGTGGAGTTTAATTTTAATTTAACTTTAAAACGCTACCTGCCGACCCCCCCACACCCACCCACACACATACAGTAACACTGTAAAACTTGGGAATTCATCTACAATAACATATTCTGATGAGGTTGTCTACTTGTCTTTATTTTTGTCACAATGACAACACACCCGGCAAATAAAATACAATCGACTTCTTAATCTTAAAACGCGATGACCAATGTTGTTTTATTCTACTCGATCCTCCATTATCGCCAGCGATGAACCGGGTCACATTAAATCCATGCAACAGGAGTCTTATGAAATCCTCACGCTGTTGAGTCCATATTATGTGCTATGTCGATATTTTGTTATATGTGATCATTGCATTATCTTAATAACTGTCGAAGAATATTCTTTATTATTGCATTTCTTCCGACCATTCGCATAGTCGAGTATGTGGCGCTACGTAGGAATGTAACAAGCAGAATGCGGTTCCCGGTCACCGCGGTTCAAATGGATTTTTCACTTTTTTAACAATAAGAACAAATGCATTCATGCTCTCCTATAATACAATCTTGTCTTTCGTGTGTGTAAAATTTATTAGTAGATATTACGTGAAAAGGAACATTTTTGTCACTTTGATTTCCGATACGTACAATGTTATCACAGTGTTTCCAAATCCGCCGACACCAATGTTTACCCGCAGGCAAGTACCCGGATGAAAGCGATGACTCGCACCGTGCAGTGGAAGTTTCTGGAAACTTAAGAAACTGCCCTTCCCTGTTGTAACCAACATTTGAGCCAGTGCATGTATGAGGCAACATGTTTCTGACAGTTGAGAGTTGCAAACATTAAATCGATTTAAGCTACTACCAACTTTTGTTGTTATCTGCCTTAGGTCAGGGGAGATATGTTTTCCTTCATGATGCATTCTATCTTCGGTGATTGATAATGTCATAAAGTAGTCGGTATGTCTAACTTATAATTCTGGACTTTGACCTGGCTTGTTTGGTGACTGAAGAGTTAAGGTCACGTACAGTTCTTGTTTGACCGGATTTTTAGTGCAGCTTCTCAAACATTGTTGAAAACTGTTGTCTCCTTCTATTTTGAATGACAGTTATTATTTCAAAATAATCAACAAGTCATCTTATCTTCTTTTGATATTCAATGAGCACTGTATTGCTTCATAATCAGGTCTTGCGGTTATCTGTAGTGAGGTTTGTGTTGATGGACAAGTCAAGATTTGAAAGGTCTTTGACATGGACTGATTTTCGATCATGATGTTTACAGGTAATGGCCTTGCCAGTATTTAGTTAATAAAATATACTTCAGATTGAGAGGACCAGTTTGGGGACCACTTGTTGCCTTTTGTGGGTGACTCTGTCACAGGTTGGGATTGAAATTTGTTTCGCCACATTGGTATAGAACGCTGAAAGTTGTTGTTTTGGGGATTCTGGAATCTCAGCCTCTTGCTGTATTTACCTTTCCATTCATTGTTGGGTTGAAATGTACGAATATAGGTCAGGTTTTCGTCAACTTTTGTTTGATAGAAAGAGACCCTTTCAGCTTTCGTCTCCATCAATTACACTTAACAGGGATGGAATGCCTCGAGTGCAGTTTGGCTTCTACATTTGCACATAAGTACATTTCGATACGTGCCCCTACGGATTTTAACACTTTGTAGCTACACTAAGCTACGAACATTTAGGTTTGTTAAACAAAAGCAATATTGACCAAAAGTTGTGAAATGGTAGCCACTTCTTATCTCACCAAACAGAAGAGAGCTGAGGTACCTAAGGCATCCCCTTTCCCCCCTTTTACGTTCCTTCAAAAATTAAGTTGCATTTGGTCAGTAGATACCAAGTAGCTCACAATGATCTGAAAATTATGTCAGCTGATTTCCGTTCAATAATATATCTATGTACCCTATTTTGGAGGAATTCATCACGGTCCAGTGCTCATCTGAACTTGCATGTGCAAAATGTAATAGTCTCGTGATTTGCGGAATTTCGTCAATGTCACCCTCCTGAGGACCGTCATGTAAAAATATCAAAGTACTGGCCTGATACCCACAAATCTTGCCTCAAGTATTTTCAAGTCATTTCGTGAACCATAAAAGTCTGGTAAATGTACCCGAGACCTTGGGAGTGAAGTTAAAGTCTCCCACATCCTGTGTAAATCTAGCCTACATATTGGACAAGTTCTAAATCAAGCAGATCTTAAATTTTCAGGTGAAGATTAATGTTTTATGGCCCGGTGACGTATGGAAGGAGATTCCCATGCACTTTCTAAGTTTTGCCTTGATGTATATAGCAGTTTCTCCATAAATACATATCAAATGGCTACACGGTTGGAGAGAAACATTTTTTTTTCAGACATTGCAAGAGAGGACAAAAAAAAAATACAATATAAAAAAGCAATTCATCATGATTATTTAGATAAGTTAGTGGGAACCCACCAAGATACATACCCACGACCTTTAAATTGAATCCATGTTACAGTTTTGGACAAGTCGCAAATACAATGTTGCCATGCCTTTTAACTCATAATAATCAATAGACCTTTGTGCTACTATTAACCAACAAGGACCTAAACTGAAAATTCACCAAAAAATGTGGAATCGATAATAAGGCTGGTAATGTACAATTTTTGTAACCTTTCCAAAAGAAATATTTCCATCCAGTTTCAACATAATTTGCATGACGTTTTTCGATGAAAAAAAAGAGACAAACAAAAAACAAAAACCCGCACACGCACACGCAAAAGGCAGCACCAGCTGTATAACAAATTAAAGTATGGAGGTTTCCACCATTCGTACTGTGGATAGTCTTAGAATTCATTCAGCAGATTTTGCTAAATGATTTGTAAGCTTCACAAAAAACAATGGAAATGTTCGCAAACATCAAAAATGAGTGGAGTGCAACTACTTGTGGAAGGTATATTCTAACCAAGGAGTTGGTTGATCGTTTGGAGATTAATTCGATTTATTCTGCAATCCGCATCAAATATTTAGTTTAGCTTTCTTTGCCTATAGTACATCCACAGTGTGGCTACTGTAAAGGCCAAGGACACTCATTTGTCTGTCTCCTTTCAAATTGCCAGAGTTGAATTTGGGAGCTCAATTGTAGTTTCATTTTTCCACTGTTAGAGGCGGACTTTAACATTAAGTCTTCAGCTTTTATAAGTTTGGTAGATATAGTAGTCACTGAAGCTTACTCACGGTATTTGCACTTTCTTTCAAAGCTTATTTGATGTCTTTTAACGCTTTTGTGCACTCGAGCTACTTTATTAAATTGTATTTAATTGAAATTAACTTTGGCGTAGAAGTACAGGAAAAGAAATCATACAAAACTGAAGAAAAATTAAGTTGTGAAGGAAACCTGGATTTTTTTTATCCCTGGGGTGACTGTGAAATGCTTCCTTCCGAGACAAGTGCGTTTCCTTACATCCAGGAGGTATATAGCATATACAACACATGGAGTTAGACAGACAGACAGACAGATACACACACACACACACACACACACACACACACACACACCGTGTGTACATATATTCAAGTAGTACAGTGATTAGTCCTGAATAATGTTAGTTTTACATTAACGTAAGAACTTGTGTCTGTCTTTTTCAGGCTTTAGCACTAGCATGTTCTGTGCTTAGATGTCAGGCTACATCTACCTTTAGACCAACCATGGGGGGAACAACTTATGCTTCCTCACGTAACTTGGCAACAAACCTATTATAAAATCTCGACAAGTCAGCCGATTGCTGACTAAACTTTTTCACAGCACTGTTATTGGTATTCTAATGAAGGCAGCATTAATTCAAAACAACATCATTTTCAAAAGAGCACACTGGAAGGGTACCCAGGATTAGTCACACATTTGGTACTGAATGAAGGGTGCGCATATAGGAGATGAAAAACCTCAACTCGAAACGTTAAATAAACTTTATTTTCTTCCAGCTTATAGCAGTATGTGGCGTAGTTAAAAATAAACCTTTGGGGTTGGTTACCTACATTTACATACATGTAGCACAAGGTGGATCGTCAGACCCTGCATGCTTACGTACAAGTTATGGTGAGTGCTGCAGCATTAGTATACCAGCAAATGTCTCTGCGAATGCATTAAATAACCTAGGAAAATTGTTATAATCTCCATATTTGAGTAGTACTTACTTGCACTAACGTAGTTGGTCAAGGCCGAAGGTCATGTGTCGAGGAGAGAGGGCACCCTATAATAGTGCTCTATAGCCTCCAGTCCAGAGGATATGAATCAATGGTTCCTGATGAGAAAAAGGTTTGTATCAGATACGATTTCATAGAGATTGTACCAGAATGTAGTGCACACGTAATGTATTAACACAAACAGTAATAGTTAAGCTTCCTCGTCCTTGCAATTGAAAAAAATAGGCCTTCAACTTTTCTCAAGATACTATAATTAATGAGTTTTTTTGAAGACAAAGTAATTAATTTTTTTAAGATAGGCAACTGGTGTCATAACTATAATTTTAACAAAAAAAGAACTCTCAGAAAGCACCACAGAAGTGCTCATACGTCTCGACTATTCATGCTTGCATACAATGTTCAGCATTTTGACCTAAGACCCCATTTGAACTGATGCTTTAACCCTTTCCTCTTGAATTAGGCTGAGTCAACAGCTTTCCTGTGTATAAATTGGGCACTTAGTGCTATTGGCCTTGGGGCCAGCTTTCTTGATGGGTCCAATCTACAAGCCCCAGTCAAAATTGTTTTTATATAAAGTTAAAGTTTTTGAAAGCACTGAAGCAGACAACATGAGAAAATCAGCCGATTTTGGCCAGTTTTAGGAAGAGACATATAACTAACAAGGGGTCGCCCAATGTTAATGATTCAGTGTGTCTGCTTTGCAGTACAGTTATCAAAATTGTATGCGGAAACTAGACGCTATATTCCTGTCTTTCAAATTTTGCCCTATTCGTGGCCACCCAGCTAACCTCAGATTGCATTGGTTAAACTCACCCTGTGCCACATATGACCATTACACGTTATCCAATGTATAAGTGGTCTCCACACAAATTTAAGCACTTGAAATCACTATTCTTTTAGAAACTCTTTCATTTTGTGGTTTGCACATGTTTGCTGCAGGTTTGCTGAATCTACTTGTTTTTATTTTTGATACTTCTCCAAAACCAACTGGCTACTTGCATTGAAACTACATCAGAACAATGCCAGGTATTCCCACTCCATGATTTTGGGGGACCTTTTTTAGCTTTGTAACTTCTGTCGACTTTCAATACTTTTCATTTCTTTAAAAACTGTCATTTAGATTGTCCTGGAAGTTGGTGAAAATCCATCATAGAAGGGCCAAACAAAATTGTTTACTGTGTTGTGTTGTTCTGGATTCCAGATTTGCAATTATTTTTTTTTACTTCGGTTTAATGTATACATTCCTATATAAGTCGGTGGGGGTTGTTATGGTATTCATAAGTTTATAAGTGTAGTCATTACACACTGATCGCATGACCTCTATGTGTAGCTTTTTGAAGAGCCAATTTATGAAAGTTCTAGTTTTATGTCTTACAAAATGAATTTTAAAAAGGCCCTAAAAAACTGAAATTCAAAAATTTTCTCACGTATTTTCTTTAATTATTTAGAGTTCAGAGTTCAGAGTTCCGGCTTTCTCTTTATAATGAAGTCTTCGTTGTAGTCGTATTTTAGTGTTTGAGAATCTTGGTGTGTAACCAGGCTGTTTTTTAAAGCAAAACGCTCAGTAAAAATTCCTTCCACCACCTCCCTTGTTAAATTGTTCCAAACTGGAACTACCCTTGATGAAAAACTATATTTCTGATCTCATTATGAGCCGTTTATTTGTTTGTTTGTTTTTTGCTTTTATTTTAGGGATGTCCTCTTGTGGTTGTATTGGTATAATTTTAGAAAAAAACCTGTGCTACATTTCTATCATAAACTCCTCTGAGGTTTAGGATCTTATAGACTTTCATCATTTCTCCTGTTTCCTTTCTATAACATTGAGTACATACATCCAAATTTCGACGTCTGTTAAAATAAGTTCATTTAATCCTGGCACAAGCTTTGTTGCCCTTTGATGGATATTTTCTAGAGCAATAATAAGTTTCCTTTGATAAGGGCACCATATTTAGGCTAACATGTGATGGAAAGAGATGTGTTAATATATCTGCATCGAATAATTTCAAAGATATTCGTTTTATCTCTATAAGCTTTGTTAGCTTTATTGACCTTTTCCTGCATATTTTTCTCAAACCTTGAGTCATTTTCAAAAATATCACAAATGTCTTTCTCTGCCCCCGTCTCTTCCAAATTAGACTTATTGGTCCAATTATGTAGTATCCCAAGGCCAGTCTAATTTGCCTACTCTCAATACAAAACACTTTTCGGGTTGAAAACAAAAAAGGCATTTGTCACTCAACTATTGTAATGCCTTTACATCACCCTGCAAGTGTTTGGTGACTTAGTTCTTTTGCAGATTTTAGGGTCATCTGCGAATAGAAATACCTTCGACATTGGGTACGTAATTGCACATAAATCATTAATGTACACTATAAACAGTAATGATCCAAGAAAGCTTTCCTCAGGAATTCCACTTTTTATTTGTGTTCCTGTTGAAGAATTTGCGCTGCAGAAATTTTTTTGGGAACGTCCAATTAGAAAACTTTCTATCTATTTGTGTATTTTTTCTCAGATAGCATATTTGTTAAGTTTAAAAGAAACCTTTTATGTGGTACAGTGTCAAATGCTTTCCGAAAGTGGCAATAAATCTCATCTAAACAGCAGTAACCTTCATCCAGTATATCTGACCAATCATCTAATACTTAAAGTAGCTGCGACACTGTAGATCTGCAATATAGGAAACGATATTGTTGTGCACTGACTAATTCGTTTCTATACATATAATATTTATGTGATCTCTTATAATTTACTCCAGGACTTTACATAGTATATATGTTTAACTCACTGGTCTATAGTTTCCAGATCCTTTTCGCACCTTTTTATAGATGGCTGTCACCAAATTCTGTATCCAATCATCAGATAAAATCCCATAATTAAGTGCATCATTAAAGATTATACTTATAGGTTCTGCCATGGACTGTCAGGTCTCTTTGGGATCATTAGGTGTATACGATCTGCTCAAGGCGACTTACAAATATTTAACTTTTTGAACTTTCTCTCACCTTACTAGGAGTTATCTCGATATTTTCATTTGTGTGTGCTATGTTAATGTCATCGATGTAGGAATGCATGTCACTTTCATCTGTATATAGACTTGGAAAGTATTATTTGGTACCCGTTTTCTGTAAATCTGATGATGTTTGGTGACGTCCGTCCTCATGAGATTCTGTCCCAGGTATATCTAAATCGAATATCTCGTTCCTCATAGTCAAGTTCTCCTGTACTTATTTTCAGAACCTCTTGGGGTTTGATTTAGATTTTTTTTCTCCTTGTCCTTTATCGTTTTACTTGGTAGTCTTTTTACTTGGTTTTAGACTCTAAAGTATTCCTGGTACACTTCACCATTCCTGGTGCTGAGATACCTTTCCACAGTTTATGTTTCTTTTTTATTTTTCCTATGGCCTTCTTATCTAATTTAGTCTTTATTTTTCTGTTCCCCGAGATTTTTTTTCTCACTTGTAGTGGAATATGTTTATTTGTTATTTCTCTCATTTCTTTCAATAGGAATGTTATGTTGCAGTAATTGGTCCATCCATTTTATTTTCAAAAGCTCTTAATCTATAGCTGCATTTGTTTTCCTTAATCATCCAACAACCTTGGTTTCCTGCCATTTGCCTGAGTTACACTTATTTCTATGTCAAAATTTGATAATCGAGTGGTCATTCTCCCGAAGAGGTAGTTCTGATGACACATTCTGCATGAGTTGCATTGTATCACTCAAGATCAAAACTTATCTAGGCTTGTCTGTCCCTCAGCCTCATGTTACCTCTGTAATATGCAGATGCAAGAAGCAGTCTCTAATACACTCAATAAATCTGGATTCGTTGTTTGTTTTAGGTGGTGAGGAATACCAGTTTGACCATTTTTTTTTGGGGGGGGGGGGGTAATTAAAATTTCCGAGCAGCACAATATTCTTGTAGTTAGCAGTCATAATATTTCTCAGTGCTTGGTTCATATTTCTGTCCTCTGCAGCTCAATTATCATGGTGTCTATATAAGCACCCGAAAAGCATATTATTGCTATTCATGTGTTTGTTCTGCAGTTTTATTTTGACGAATATACCATGTCTTATTGGTATCTCTATATAGTTATTTTCATCCTGAAATATCTTGTGTACATATATAACAGTTCCCCTTTCTGTCATTGTGAAAATCATCATTGTATATATATATATATATATATATATATATATATATATATATATATATATATATATATATATATATATATATATATATATATATATATATATATATATATATATATATTCGTACTCGTGGTACACAGTTCAAACAGGTTGTAACTTAAGCATTAGAAAAAAATAAATATATATACTTAGCTAATACATAAATACTTAATAACATCAATTTCAGTATGACACAATATAGCACTAATTCCCCCGTCACAAATGCCACAGAGCTTATTATGAGGGACGCCCTAGGCTGGTCACAGGGGCTCGCTGACTGGGTATGACTGATGATCATGACATTGATTCTCTTGAAGGAGCTGCAATTTACAAACAGATTCAAGTCTGTTTCGTTTTTGACTGGTAAAGCATTAAGTGATTTGCAAATAGCTGAATGGCTTCCAGCCAAAGTCAGTCAGGCACATGAATCTATGACTTCATTTTGGCTACTAAGTATACTATGCAGCAATTTAAAGAATCGCGTGTGCAATCGGATTTCAATCGACATGTCACACTTCAAATTAACGGCAGTAAATTGCAGTGTTTCCTGGCAGGCAGTCGTCAAGTGAGATGTGTAACTTTTTTCCATACTGCAAAATTTTGTCTATTTTCCTGTTAGAAAATTGCTCAACTGAGACCCATAAGATGACATACAATACGATCTTAAAAGATTAAAGAAACATGGTTCAGGGGTAAGTCAAATTGTTCTTATCTGAACCTGTACTATACAAATTTAGTAATTATGGTTTGTTTGACAGGGGTTCTTCTTTCATAACGAAGCTCTGCATTTATAAGCAAAACTTCACGTATTTAGCTAATTCATCATTTGCCACGTTCTTATTTATTCTTTATTATATGGGTTGTCTTTGCTCAATATTTAGCTTAGACAAGGAGCCGCTACTCAGAGAGACATGTACGGGTAAAAGGCTCCGAAACATGTTGAGTAGTTACCCGCTGAAGACCCTTTAATTTATTTGGGCTGATACAGCCTATGTCAAAATTTTACAGAGGAACGTGTGCAATATAGACAATAGTAATTCCATATGTATACAGGTTAGACAGGGACAGGTTAGCTTATGGAGAGTAAAGAGTTCGAACTGCGGAATAGGATATTGACTACTAGGAAGTGGTTCTGGGCAAAAAGACACAAATACAATATATGAAAAAAGAAGCGAAAAGTATACATTGAGGCAACCAGCATCATTAATGATATGGTGTGAATAGCATCCTTGATATCCGTCAGGTTTACCTTTTTCAACTTTCCCAGTCAATTTACTATTTTCTGTACAGACACGGGACATTCAGCATTATGATTAGAAGTGGAGCCAGAAATCAAATAGTTAATTTCTTGTTTCAAAATATTCATCTCACGAGTATCATATGACATGCTATTAAACAAATCATTGTATTTCTCAGCAAATAACCGACCAATTTCACCAGGGTCAGCTTCTCCGTTTATGACGCCTGACACAAAACCGCCCATGCTTTTGATGCCTTTGACCTCCGACCAAAAGTCTGAAATACCTACCTCTTTGACATCTTCTACATGATTTGTTATTGAGTCAATTTGTTTGGCCAGTAACCAATGCTCCTGTGATTAAATAAAATCATTTTGGGTGGCAAGTTTATTAACATATTCTCACCTACCGACACAATGAACCTTATTACGTATCATACATCGGCAATTTTAATATAACAAGGTCCCCTTGTGTCTAGTTTAATGGTTTCACTTCGTTGATCCCTATAATCATTTCCATTTCTACATTTAATCTCATATTTTAAGTCAGCTTTTTTGTTAGCACTTAGATATTTGTGAAAAAAAACTTATATGTCTACTTTCAACAACGCATTTAATGTTGGCAAGTTCAAAGTGATTGGCCAAACAGTTAGAGAGAGAGAGAGAGAGAGAGAGAGAGAGAGAGAGAGAGAGAGAGAGAGAGAGAGAGAGAGAGAGAGAGAGAGAGAGAAAAAGAAAGTGATATAGAGAGGGATTTCCCATACCATTGGTGCATGATCAATTAAACACTTGACGGGGACGTAGCCAAGCTACATGTAAACCAAGTTTGAAGTAGAGTTGATCAACCATTTTGCTGAAAACTACAAAGACATGTGGATCATGACCCTGTACTCTGCTGACTGAAATCTGCTGGTTCTGTAAGTGCAGACGTCGATGATCTTCACATGTTCTGTATTTGTACTTGTCATAAGATACCAAAGGTTTGATAATACGAGGAGGCCATTATTCTAGTTTGATATCTGAAGATTATTCGAAGTCTTAATTCATAACGCCAAACGAAACAGCATAAACACTTTCCTATTAATCTTTCATATTAACCATAGGCTTAGGAAACATCATTACCAAAATATAAGGCAATACATCAGCTTGACCTTTCAATGTCAATTTATTATCCTGGAAGAAATTTCACAGGTACTTTCGTGTTATGTTTATTGTAGCCGAGGGTCCAAGATCCACTATCACCAAGATTTGAGCAATTCCCAAGATATCAGCCAATATGCAAGTATTGGTGAGTCACCAACAAGCTAAAAAATAACAAAAAAAAAAAAAAAAACCAACAACAAATACAAAAAAAATCCAGAAAAAAACAAAACAAAACAAATAGAACAAAAACAAAGCAAAACAAAACCGACAAAAACAAAACAAAACAAAACATACACACACAAAAAAAAAACAAACAAACAAAAAAAAAAAACAAAAACAAAAACAAAAACAAAAAAACAAAAAAAACACACACACAAAAAACAAAAAAGACCCGCCAACCAAACGCTATTTTTGCATCCCCTGTTAGAGGATATGTCATCACTGCATTGTTGTCTGCCATACAGTTTTGGTAATGTTTTATCTCTGAAAGACCTATGTGTAAAGGCAAAGCATCCCATACAATAGTTTAAGCCTACTGACAATAGGACGCTGAGCTCATACAATCAGTCATGTCTGTCCACCCATCTACCTCTAAAGATTTGCTTCTAAACGCGATACAGTCCACAGTTTTCATGATAGCCCCATATAACGTTCCGAACTGATCAAGCGTATATAAATTTAGGATGAAGTCAACATTACTGGTGCCATCTGCAGTATTGTATAATACAATGGCCAAAAAATGAAAATGTTGAGAATGCTGTTTTTTTTTTTAAATTTACATTATATACATGCCAAAATTAGATATAATTGGGAATGCTGTTTTTTCAAATTTTTTTACAAATCATCATGAAATTTGATAGGAATGTTTATCATGCAATAAGACAAAAAGAGTCGGAAACAGTTGCGTCTATCTGCACTATTGCGACGATATGAAGGAAAGGGTGTTGAAAACAAATTGAATTCAAAATCTTGAGAAAGAACAAGATAATGATTCCAAAGGTACCCCAAAAAAATCATGTGCACAAGTATTATATTGCATTGAAGGAATTGTTTAGATTTTCTTTCTCAAAGTCATGCAGAGACTACATTTCAGGAAATGATTTTTTGTTAAGGCAATGAATAACATAGAAACAAATGAAAGGGCATATCTTATACAATTAATATGCATAATGAACAAATTTGTGTTAGATGAAGTCATATAACTTGCTTGTGTCAGTAATATCATTCATAATATTTGGAAAAAGGAAGGACTCATTAAAGCTTCTCGTGCTCTCGTATATGAATCCCATAGTAGTGACACCATTACGTGTCAATACTATACTCAAAATTCAGTCTAAAACCATTTAAATCTTGCCATGTCTATCAACATAAATATAACTGGACACAGCAACAAGACTTAAATGGTCATCAAGCAATACATTATTCATTGAACATTTAAAGAGGATGCGATGTCATATTGACAACGTGGAAAATATGACTGTCATGAAAAATATAAGTGGGCAACTGCCTTCGCAAAGGGTGGAGAAGCTGCATGGAAAATCCGAGTAAACACAAACTTTCCGTTATAAAAATTCCTCAGTCTTCAAACAAGCCAGGTCAAAATCTGGAAGTTCAAGGTAGACATAGCAACAACTTCATGACATTTTTTATACATTGTTCAAAGAAAACGAAATGCAGTGTGAAGGAAAACATCTCTCTCGTGACTTGAAAGAGGTACCAACAAAAGTCAGTAGTAATTTAGCTTGATTTGATGCTAGGAAGTCTCAACTTTAAGAAATATCTTTCTTCATACACGCATTGTACAAAATGTCAGTCACAATTGTCAGGTTTCCATTACATAATCTATATAACATCTCAAATCGACTGGATATCTATGATATAAATTTGCCTTTTTCGCTAAAAACTTAGGAAACGATCATTTTAATTTTTACCTCAGCTGACTTGTCAGTCAGCTGAGGTTATGTTATAACTAGCCATCCGTCGTCCGTTGTCCGTCGTCCACAATTCACATTTTCGACTTCTTCTCTAAAACCACAAGCCAGATTCACTTCAAACTTGGTGGGGATGTGCCTTGGGTGGGTTTCTACCAAGTTTCTTCAAATGGTCACGGTATAGTGATACTAGGCCAATTGCTTCGAAATTGCATAGTGACACTTCTGGGGACCCCTAGACCTTAAATTGTTCAACAGCTGGCGCTGCAATTTTTTTCTATTTTTTTTATGAATTTTTGTGTGTTTTTCCCATTTTCAACTTCTTCTCCAAAAGCATCACTCAGATTATGCTGAAACTTGATGTAAATGTTCCTGGTAGAAGGGTCACACAAGTTTGTTCCCTATGTGGCGTTGCTGTCGATCCCTGATTTTTAACGATTTTTTTCAATTCGGGTACTTATCGGCCAAAGCATACATTCCTCTTGATTACTGTGTAAGTGAATGTGGACTGCCGTGGTAATTCATGTTTTTTACTTCTTCTCCAAAAACCGTCAGTCAGATTCACTTGAAACTTGGTGGGGATGTACCTTGGGTGGGTCTCTACCAAGTTTGTTCAAATGGTCACGGTCCAATAATTTTTGGATTTTTTTATGATTTTTTTTGTTGTTGTTGTTTTTTGGGGGCAAGTGTTAATTTCTTTTCTTTGAAACCGCCCGTTCAATTGCCTTGATATCACATAGAAACACTTCTAGGGAGTTTTAGTTTTTAATTTGTGCACCAGGTGGCGCTGCAATTTTTTTCTTTTTTTTTTTAATGATTTTTTGTGTGCTACTGCTATTTTGGACTTCTTCTCCAGAACTGTCACTTAGATGAAGCTGAAACTTGGCAGGTACGTTTCTTGTAGAAGGGTCAAAGAAAATTGTTCACTATGTGGTAATGCTGCTGATTGCTGATTTTAAACGAATTTTTCAATTCGGGTACTTTTTGGTAAATGCACCTTTCCTATTGATTACTATGTAAGTCAATTGGCATTCTAATGCCAAACCACATTTTTTACTTCTTCTCCGAAACCATCAGCCAGATTGACTTCAAACTTGGTAGCAATGTACCTTGGGTAGGTTTCTACCAAGTTTGTTCAATTGGCCACGCTCCATTGATTTTTGGATTTTTTATGATTTTTTTGTTCTTTTGTGGGGCAAATCTTAAAAAATCTTCTTATCTGAAACTGCTCACTCAATTGCTTTGGTATCACACAGGAATACTTCTGGGCAGTCTTGGTTTTTAATTTTTTCACCAGGTGGCGCTGAAATTTGTTCTATTTTCTTATGAATTTTTTGTGTGCTACTGCTATTTTCGACTTCTTCTCCAAAACTTTCACTCAGATTAAGCTGAAACTTGACGGATATGTTTCTTGTAGAAGGGTAAAACAAAGTTGTTCACTATATGGAAATGCTACGGATTGCCGATTTTTAACGATTTTTTTCAATTTGGGTACTTATTGGTCAATGCAGCTTTCCTAATGATTAGGTGGGTCTCTACCAAGTTTGTTCAAATGGTCATGGTCCAGTAATTTTTGGACTTTTAATGAATTTTTAGCTCAGCTGACTTGTCAGTCAGCTGAGCTTTTGTGAGGGTCTGTCGTCCGTCGTCCGTTCGTCCGTCCGTCCGTCGTCCACGCGATTTTTTTCTAATTTAAAAAAAAAAAATGTGTGCTACTGCTATTGTCGACTTCTTCTCTTGAACCGTCACTCAGATGAAGCTGAAACTTGGTAGATATGTTCCTTGTACAAGGGTCAAACAAAGTTGTTCACTATGTGGAGAATATGGGGATTATTGATTATTAACGATTTTTTCAATTCAAGTACTTATCGGTCAATGCAGCTTTCCTATAGATTACTACGGAAGTCATTGAGCATTCTAATGCTAATTCACATTTTCGCCTTTTTCTCTAAAACCATCATCCAGATTGACTTCAAACTTGGTGGGGATGTACCTTGGGTGGGTGTCTACCAGGTTTGGTCCAATGGGCATGTTCCAATGATTTTTGGATTTTTTTTTTTTTTTTTTTCTCAAAAATCTTCACAAAAGTTTTCACAGGCAAGTTTAACACGGGAATTTCTTGTAATGGTTATAACTTAAATAATTTTGGCCAGATTAACTTCAAACTTGGTGGGGATGTGCCTTGCTTGGATGTCTACCAAGTGTGTTCAAGTGGTCACGCTCTTTTGATTTTTGGATTTTTTTTATGAATATTTTTGGGGTTTTTTTGGGGGGGGGGGGAAACCTTTAAAACTCTTCTCCTCTGAAACCGCTCACCCAATTGCTTTGATAGTATATATTGACACTCCCAGGGATACCTAGTTCCCAATTTGCTCACCAGGTGGCGCTGCAATTTTTTCTAAATTTTTTAATTTATTTTTTGTATGGTTTTGCTATTTTTCACTTGCTCTCAGTACCGTCCGTCAGATTAAGCTGAAATGTGATGGTTATGTTCTTGTGGAAGGGTCAAACAAAATTGTTTACTAGGTGGCACTGCTTTGGATTCCTGATTTGTAAGGATTTTCAATTCGGGTACTTATCGGTCAATTGATTTATCAGTCAATTGATTGACTTATCCTATTGATTACAATGTAAATGAATGGGCATTCTAATGCTAAATCACAGGACAATTGACACGAAATTTACTGTTTACTTGATTACTTGAGATCTGTTTTGAGTTAGTGCTGTGATGCTGCACATGTATATGTTTCTTTATAAAGGTCATGCTTGACAGTACATGAATGACCTTGACCTGGTTTCTGGGGTCACAGTGCAACATACATGAATTTTACTCTTCACTGTAACTTGAGAATTACCTGAACCTTGATGTTGCACATGCTAGTGCTCTTCTACAAAGGTCAGATTTACTCAGAGCATGGGTGACCTTGATCCTTTCCCGAGTTCACAGAGCTGCAAGTGTGATGAATGTCTAGGTCAGCTGAGGATAGCCTGTTCACACAGCCCTCTTGTTTAATTTCTTTGTCAGGTATCAAGTATTTGAAGACTCGGGGACGTTGGTATTTGAACTTCTGGTACTCTGGTGTTTGAGCCTCAGGTGCTCTGGTATTTGAACCTTGGGTTCACAAGTATTTAGGAGTACATGTTGCAGTTCACGTCTAATATTTTCACGTTCAGGATATTTATTTCATTCTTTAGATAACTGTTACGTAAATTGGCAGAGGAGCCTGTAATACCGTAATGATCAAGTTTATCTACTTCTATTTGATGTAGTCCACTTCTGATATTTTCATCTTCGGTATACTGTTTTTTTACCTACTGTCAAGTAAATTGGCAGAGGAGCCTGTAATAACGTAGTGATCATCTTTATCTTCTACAATTTGATGGCCTAGGGCTTTAAATACTTTGGATAAGTTAAGACTAATACATTTTGGTAGTTTTCTCTCGTCGATTTCATGCATGATTTTGTCGATTTACTCCCTTGTGGATTGACTTGTTCTAAATCAACACTGAGTATTGCATAATGAATGTTATGGAAAACATGTATATGGTAGATTGATCTTTTCTATTACATTTGAGGATGTGGGAAGCATAGGTATTGGCATATTATTTGTAGATTGCAATTCGTCATCTTTTCATGTATGGCAGTAGCTTTTGCAATTTTACAATTTGTCCGGAAAAATACCGTTTTTGATTAGTTGGGTAACAATAATAGTGAGATGATGTTTAAAAAAAACTTTAATAGCTTTGTGGAAATGCCATTGACACCACAGTTTGTTTTGGTATGGAGTCTTTCATCTATATATCGTTGTATTCGGTGACGCCGACCGTATGAACAGGGTGAACTACAAAGGTTGTTGTTGCGCTCATGAACACCACATGCGATTTTGTTAGGCATTCTCTTGCAATGCTGCACTAACTATGACCTTTGAGTGTTGTGCTCAACGTTGAATACCATGTTAGCCTGATGCACGCTTCTTTGAACAAAGACTTCCTTTTAAGCATGTTAATGAAACTTGCATCAATGCTCGCCCATTTAGGTGTTCAATGCGCACAGGAAATTCAGGTTGATTACATATAAGTTGCTCGCGCTGGGAACCAGCATGCAACATGTTAGTAGTTTTCAGGTTCTCTTACAATTATTTCGAAAACACAGTACATACGCAATGGGTTCAGAAGCTGCAGAATATGTACTGTGGATATATACATTTATAATATATCCATTAACTGACCCAGTGGACTGAGCCAACAGGTCTCCTCGGCTCTTTGAGTAATGCTCACCCAAAGTGCCCCAAGGAAATGCGCTGGCCCATAGTAAATTATTCTATATAAGTTCAATCATAAGACTTAAATGAACGGTCGTTTTACAAGGAAAGGTGATCTAGCGCCCTTATTATGGTTTAGAGCAGTTTGTGTCAGCTGTTTCAATGCCAACTAAATACAAACGGCTTAAAATGAACCTTTGTTGGCTTATAATGAGGATACCTTATTTATTTGCATTTAGTAAAATAGTCTCTCCAAATGCTTGAAAAAATAGCTCCTGTTTTAATGTCTCTAATTACACCATGGATGCAACATAGTTGGGTGTAGTACACTGAGGAAACGCTTGTGATAAGGTTTTTTCACATTTTGTTTTGCAGGAGCTATTTGGACTGACATGTGTTGTATTCGACAGTAATCTTTATTGTATATACCAAGAAAAGGATGGCAGTGTAACAGTAAAGCTAAGATTTCAACAGACCAATAGTGCAGCCAGTGGTGTAGTCAGCCATGACGATCAGAACACTACAGTGTATAAACGGAAAAGTGAAAAACAAATACTGAGGGATCACAAAGGCGCACAGAACTGGAGACAAGGTGTTGTCACAAGAAGTCAAAGCCATGAGATGTCGATGGACACAGAAATACCGAGGGAAACTGATAATAGTGATCACCAGAGTGACAGTACATGTATAATTTTTTCCGCTGCTTGTGTTGAAATGGATCCAACAATTGAGCCATCCACAGTGTTACCAGCATTCACTGAAATTGACCAACAAGAGGTTTGGATATCTAGAAATGAAAACATAGAGACGGACAATGAGCGTGAGGACATGTTTTGCACAGGGGAAGAATTGATTCCAAACATGGAACATACTGCCAAAATACCAGTCAATGACAGGCAATTACAGGACAATCGGATTCGTAAGCGTGACAAAGAAATCCAATCTAAATCTTCTGATGTAAAGACTGGCCAGCGTGGTGTACAAAACTCTGCATACAATTAAAGACGCAACACATTCTGAAGAGACCGACACATGTATATTTGTACCAATTGCCCCAATGTTCAAGCTTACCAGCAGTGTTATAAGGCAGGGGCACACAACAGGCACAAAGAACATTGAACAGTTAAGTCCAGGAGATGAGACACCTTTATTTATGTTTTCGAGTGCATTTTGTTTGAACATGTTTTCTAAGGCAGAAATACCTGGAGAAATCAAATCTGGCAGTCTTACAAGCTGAAAGTGGTCCATTTGCTTTCCATACAGCTGTTTTTGGGGGAATCTCACCTTCCAAAATTGGCACAAAATTAAGGGGTAGGGGAAATTTAAACGGCCATATCTTCGTCCATATGGCTTACATCAGAATGTGTTACCGCTCAAAATGTTTGTATATAGCCCCTCTAGCCAATAAAGTAAACTAAATTTGAATATATTAATTAGTGACGTCAACAGAGGTCATAAGGTCAACAAAATGGGTCACTGGCTATACCTCCTGGAGGCTCCAGAAAAAACACCACAAACTAGAAGAAACAAGACCAAAATGATTTATTTGACTTTTATTTAGTAGAAAAGATAATGCTTCACACATCTGCCCACAGTAAATCTTTGTAAAAGACAATCTGCATTGTTTTAAGCAAACTGATTCAAATTACATTGCTTTTTCATCAAATTTTGACATTTGCCACTCGGGTGCATTGCTTGACATTGTAAAGTGGTCAGCAGCTGTTAGGCTAACTTTCTGAACTACAGGATTACGCAAAGCTCGGATACATTGCTTATGGTCTTTTCTGACCACTTGGATGACAGAGAGGACTCAACAGATGAAGTTTGGTACTTGTGAAAGGGACTATAAGTTCACACTGACAACATCTCTAGCATAACTCATTGCCATTTCCAAACATAGTCAGGCTTGCTGCAAAATAATGGACATATATATCACCCTTTGATATATCAAGAAAGCTGAATCAAGGGTTTTCAAGTGCTTTATAAATCATCTTCGATTTCATAGTCTGAATCATCAGAGTCAAAGGAATTTTCATACTCATCCTGGTCATCATTGTCTGATGGTTTGTCAGCTGTAACGTGCTCAGCTATGTCTTTTGGCATTTAGTCCCCAACAAACCAGACCATCTGGTATTTGCCATCAGTTAGTTTCCAGCCACACTCAGTAGGATCAATTGAATCAGATATTGGGTCCTGGAGGTGTGCATTTCTCCAAATCATAGTCACATAGTTTGTCAAGCTCAGCTTTTGTGAAAGAACTCGCCTCGATGGGGGAAGAGTGGTAGCATCTGCTCCTTTAATTTTGGCTATTGGCTCAGCCACCCTTCTAGGTGCATACTTCTCTCTGAAGATTGCGTACCTGGCTTCCCCGAGGTTAGAGACCATTGCTTTGTTGTTGCCTTCTGAGATCCCTTTGCTTTCTCCCAGCTTAGCAAAGAGATTTTGGTAATACTCTGACGACTCTACTTTGCCAACTCCGTGTCAACGAATATTTGGGCCCCATTTCATATTTGATTCCTGTCGCATTTCATGTGACATCTTAACTACAGTTGTAACATTGATAATTTTAACAGTGGAAAATAGCAAAATTGGTCATGTTACACAAGACTAAAGGTAAAAGGTGCTGGTCACAGTGTTTTGTCAGCTCAGCATGAGAATAGATTCTGCGCAAAATGTTAAAATGTAGTCCTGAATCATGTGAATGGCATTATAATTGATGCGGAATTATAACCAGATGACTCGATCCTAAGTTTACTTTCTCATAGAAAATGGGAAATTTAACTTGGTGCAAGTATGTTCACGATCTGAGTATAAAAGTAATTTTTATGAATAGCTGAGCTACTTCCAGTTATGTAGATAGCGGGGGGAATGGCTTTTGTTTCCCAAATGTTTTGGCCACTTGACCCCTGAACAGTATCTAAGTGCCTCAAGGTGGATATTAATGAGGAAGAGGCTCTTTGATTCCAGACTATTGGGCCACCTTTTGGTATCTAAATGCATTAAGTGGATATTGAATATTTGGGCCCCCATTTTTGTAAGTAAATGCCTTGCAGTGGGGATAAATGGGGAGGGGGCCTTTTGGTTTCAGAATATTTGGGCCCCCTATTTGTACCAAAGGGTCCCCCCCTCCCCATTTATATCCACTCTATGACACAAACAAATAGGGGGCCCAAAAACTCTGGAAACAAAGGGCCCCCTCCCCATTTATATCCACTGTAAGGCATTTAACTACAAATAGGGGGCCTAATATTTTGGAACCAAAGGGCCCCCTTCCCATTCATATTCACTGCAAGGTATTTACCAAATAGGGGGCTCAAATATCCTGGAACCAAAGGGACCCCCTCCCCCATTTGTATCCACTTCAAGACACATGCTAATAGGAGACCCAAATATCCTGGGACCAAAGGGCCTCCCTCCTCATATATGTCCACTGCAAGGCATTTACTTAAAATAGTGGGCCCAAATATGCTGGAACCAAAAGCCCCTCCCTCCCCATTTATATCCACTGCAAGGCATTTACTTACAAAAAAGGGGCCCAAATATTCTGGAACCAAAGGGCCCCTCCCTTTTATATCCACTTTAAGACACTTACAAACAGAGGAAATCAGCTGAAAACCCACATCCCTGATTCCATTCCAGAATATTTAGGCTCTCCCAGTATGAAAGAGCTTTCTTTAAAAAAAATCTGGTGTTTTATTGTATTTTTTCATTCATATCAAGAGCCAGATATATCACGTATGTATCTCCAGCAATGCAGATAACCAGGAATAAGGGGGAAATGGAGACACCCGAATCTATACATACGGGGTAGATTTGTGCTAAAATATGTGTTGCATATATAAAAAAAACAAAATTGGTATATACTTGGAGGGATTGTGAGATAATTTCTACAAGGTATTTTGGGGGGGGGGGGCCCAAATGTTTGCAGGGAGGTTCAAACGTTCGGCAAATGAATGGGCTCCTGGGGGACCATCCGTTGGGGGGGGGGGGGGCAAGTATTCTCTGACACCGGCACTTGTTGATGGTTTATCTGACATTGTCACAACTGACATGGAGTAATGCAGACTTATCAACCATCATGTAGCTTTCACTGCATCTATACAAAACACAAGTGCATAAAATATCACTGCATCTAGATACAAAGCACAAGTGCATAAAATACCACTGCATGTATACAAAACCTGAGTGCATGAAACAAAGACTAAGGATGATACAAACAGCACATTCACGAAATAAAATAAAGACTGATAACCTTCCTGCTCACTAAAGGCAAGCAGTTAACTGACTGACTTTTCTACTGGCCTAACTTAGGCCAAGATTATATGTCTTTCCAACAACAGAGTGGAGAAAATACACTGTCCTTTTGCTTACCATCCTCTTCGGCCTACTGCCTACCTAAAGCAAATGACTTGGACTTTACTAGTTAACTGCTAAAGTGTCAAAAACAAAAACCAAAAAATAATAAACAGATTAAGCCCTAATTGCAAACTAGATTAAACTAGACCTTATTTTAGGAACAGAAATGTGGCTTGACAATTGTAACAAGGGCAGTGAAATTCCCCCCCCCCCCCAAATTACAACATAGACCGCAAACACCAGAATACAATATTATGATGAACAGAACAAACAAACACACATGTAAAACACCCGTTTTATTGTGAACAGTAAGTGCTTGGCCAATCAAAATCATGCCTTGTTCGCCCCATAGCTTGCGTATCATAAGTACATGTATTCACGAAGAAAAAAACCCCAAAATATCTGAATGAGGCAAAAGCCATGGTTATCAAGCATCGGAAAATCTATCTACTACTATTCATAGTATGGTATTTCATTCTTTCGACATTGCTCTACCTTCTCTGACAGTATCATGTACAAACCACAATGCATCATTGGAGCATCATTTAATTAGTGTTCGTTGTAAAGCCAGCCAAAGTGTTTCTATGCGTGGAACATCCAAGTGTTTCAACGATGTTTGCATTTTGAGACACAATGTCTGCCATTGCAGCAGTAACGGAACAGACCAAGAAAATTGTGAGGCTTGTAGCCTCACCAAAGGCAAATAATCCCGTTGATGTACATTTATTTTTGTGTGTTCTTGTCAAGAATCTAAATATTTATGCGCCCCCTTATATTTTCAGAGTAAACTTGGCGGTTGCTTTATCCAAACAAACTTGTGCGATGGACCTTCTGATTACAATGATATGTCTGATGAAACAATATGTAATGTCCCTGAACTTTTACCAAATGTAAAAAAATCCATCTATCAGATCCTGCAATTAAAACGATCTCTAATAACCAAGGACAGGCGTTTATATCAGACCAAAATTTGCAAATAGTTTTCACTGTTTGAGAATGCAAAATGGATTCCCTGCTTTGATACCTATACATCACCTTGTTATCTGCGATGGCCTGCTTGTTTATTTAATTATGCAGATCTCCATCAATCACTATTTATGAAATAGCCCTCTCTGGCAAAGTTCTCAATCCATGTTGACATACGTGGATTGTTTTTTTGTGAAATGTTCTGGCATGTTCAAATGTCCCAATTTGTATTTTTTCCTGTAAAATAAATGTGTGACATAAAATCGAATTGTGCCAGGCTCATTGAAGAACATAATGTCCGATTTCACAGATAGGCAAATCATTTCCAGTGCACATGTAATAATACGTGTAATGACGTCTTTGAATTTTGTGATGGCAAGGTTCATTGTCTTTTGTCTAGAGACGATGAAATGTTTGAAATAAGAGGTAACCCAGCTTTTTGTCTCAGCATAGTCTTAACAGTTCTTTGTCAACATACAAATAATTCTTCAATTTCAAATTGGACAAATATACATATGGCGTAAGGAATAACACTGTCAGCAAGTCATATGGAAAAGTGTGATGTTAAATCTTATTTTTTTTTTTTTTTTTTTTTTTTGTTATTTCTTTATTATTTAGATATTTCGGACAATAAGATATATACCGTGAGTGCTAACTCATTCAAATCGCGTATTTGCAGTAGCTCTTTTGTCAGTACAAGTTATCTGTGACTGCTAGCAACACTTCCTTTGGTCCCCAGTTTCTAAAAAAGGGTACTGCTTTACAAATACTTTACACTTGTTCGGTTTTTTTTGGGGGGGGGGTTGGGTTTTGTTTTTTGTTTTGTTTTTGTTTTTTTTTTTTTTTTTTTTGAGTGAATTCAGTTGCAATACTATATTTAGACATCCTAGCAATAAATGTGTTGCAAGAGATATGTTTCATTTGTGGTGGTAGAAAGTTACCTTCGGATGTCTTATTTAACGAAGTTTCATTTATAAACAAATCCTATATTTGAGGAAATCCAATGTTTAAGTATACTAATTTAATTGAGAAAAAAAAACTGTTTAAAAGGGGCACAGTAGCTGATCTTCACAGGAAAGAGGTTCTTGCAAGTGACGTGACTGTTTCCTGTTGTCTTGCTAGACACACAAAAACGTGTAATTCAAAATCGGATATGATATAGCAATGTTCACAGATGCTTAATACTAAAATGTTATTGTCGCGCACATGCTTCTTGTCACTTTTATGCACGGAGCTAATATAATCTTTTTAGTAAATATATGGAAACCTCGCACATTGAATTTGCTCGAAATGTGTTATCCTTTGTCTGGATGATTTATACCAATTTATCCTGGAATAAATTTTGCAGCTGACGAACATTCTGATGCAGCATTCTACCTGTCATATCCGTATTTTTTGCAAAAAGCTACGATGTAGGTTAATTGTGGTTTTATCAGCAGTGAAATTCCTGTTACTATCATGTTGGTCTCTTATAAAGAACATTAGCCAATTTATTTCCATTGTACTGGTATTCAAAGTAGAAAAGCTAAGTATTTGCGGCACGCTTGTTGTGTTACCATTGGATTTGTCAGTGCAACTTTCACAGCTATGTGTGGTTATGCCAGGTAATATAATGTATAAATCTGTCTTCATCCATTTGCTTATTTGGAGGAATGTTATTCTCCAGAAACAGGGACCTTTGGTGGACTGAATTTGTATATGTGCTATATAGTGTCCGTGGTAACATGTTGGGGAGTTCGATGTGCGCCGGATTGTTATTTTTTTTTTTTTTTTTTTTTTTTTTTTTGGTATCGGGCGTTGAAAGCTAGAAGAACAGACCGTATACCTGTTCGATTGTGCAAGATTACATTGAATTAAATAAAGTTCGTGTGTTTACTTGCAAAAAAACCGCGACGAAAACAGCAAGGACATTATTCGTATCGACCCATAGGCTGAAGCTGACCTCCAAAAATGTGAGAAGATCGAGAATTTTTTGGTTAATATTGTTTACAAGCAGACAGCTGCTCAGAATCAGTAAATCATTGGTAAATACCTGTTATGCGGGTCGTTTAACTGCTTTCATTCTCCAAAAAGGTCGAGGAAGGGAGGTAATCGGTGGGAGGCAATAGATACACTCCTGTTCAAGGACGTTGTACGAGCCTCATAACTCGGTCTCGCGCCTTAAGCTAAGCTGACTGGTCAGTCAGCTGAACTTGTGGTAGTCCGTCAGTGTGTTGCCCGTCCACAATTCACATTTTCGACTTTTCAAAAGCCTTCAGCCAAATTTACTTGAAACTTGCTGATGTGCCTGTAGTGAATCTTCAATTTTGTTCAAATGGTCATGCTGCATTAATTTCTGTATATTCCCTTGATCCATCATTCTTTATGTATTTTCCAATTCAAGTATATGTCACTGAATGTATGCTTTCTTATTGATTACTGTGTGAGCCAATGGGAATTGCAATGGAACTTCATATTTTGACTTCGCTAAAACCGTCAACCAGATTCACTTCAAACTTGATGAGCATGTACCTTGAGCAGTTTCCACCAAGTCTGCACCAGTGATTTTCATATTATTGTGATCTTTTATTCATTTTTGGCAAAATGCTATAAAATCGTCTCCGAAACCACTTGGCCAGTAGCTTCCCAATTGCATAGAGGCACTCCTGTGGACCCTGAAACGTCCATTTGTTCTATTAGTGGCCCTGTAATGTTTCTTTATTTTTTACGAATTTTGAGTGTTTTTGCTTTTTTGGACCTTTTCTTCAAAAACATTACTAAGATTGTTTGCAACGTTAATGCAGCTGTCTCAGTACTCTTGCCTGTATAACTCTGTGTATTCACCGTATAACTACGCACAGTGATGTGTTTCCACTTTTCGATCACAAGTCTTACCGTCATTGACCACACACAAGTTTACTCAAAAGTAACAAACTTAACGTGTCATTAAAAAAAGGCGTTTAAAATCAAAATACGATACATGACTGAAAGTCTTATAACCCAAAAATATACTTAACAGCTGTTCACAGTGTCCATTGGCGATAGACTGAGAACGAGCCCAGGTCGTTTGCGGTACAATCAGAGCAAAAATAAGATATTTGTATCAGATCACAGGACAAAGGATCACATACCAAGCATTTTGCTTTAATATTCAAATTATTGGGTTGGTGCCAAGGTAACGTAATATGTAGCTAAAGGAGTTTTGGCACTAGTCTCTTACACCAATTATTGTTCTGCATCTGTACAATTACCTAGTGTTCTAATGCTTGGATAGAAACCCTATGCTCAATATTATCTTGATGAAGGAAGTGATGTATCGCAAAAGTCGAATGCGCGCACAAATTTGGCGCTTTGTAATTTTCCAGGAAAACTTTTGTATTTCCATCGATTGCATTATGGGTGATTTTTGAATTATCCCTTGAATAGTTATTTTTTTCTTATTACGGCGATTACATTTACCGATTTAAATGCCGATTAAAGATACTCTTTGCCCCGCTTATCTCTCCCTCAATTTAATGACAATATATTTAGAAACATCCCAGAAGAATACGCCATATTTCAGATGACTTTTCTGTCTGCATTATGTAAAATCAAAATTCCTTCTCTGCATAATTGCAAATGCTATTGTTGGGTTTTACTTCGAAAAGTTTCCCTTACATATTTCGTGGCAAACTCTAATTTCCAAACAAACAATTGCAACAAGCATGATTTCAATGAACTTGACAAAAGGGAGAATGTCGGATATTTAAATCTTGTATATATATATATATATATGTATATATATATATATATATATATATATATATATATATATATATATATATATATATATATGTATATATATATATATATGTGTGTGTATGTTTGTGTGTGTGTGTGTGTGTATGTACATATGTACGTTTTACGTAAATGCGTATGTCACTCAATTGTAAAGTTCAAGGCATGTCATTTTCCAGCGTTCGAAAAGTTGATCTTCAGCGGACAGAGATTTAATGATGTTTACCTCATCCATCAATCAATGAACACACACACACTCTGCACCATCTTCACCTTTGCAACACACGGACATACTTTTTGTGTGCATACGTAAATAAATATGTACACTGAAAAACACATCGATGCACACATACAAGCAATCCACGCTTATAAGAGAAAGGTGTAACGGAAACATATTTTTAAAGCTGTTTGTCCTCATAGGGGCATAGCCCAATGTTGCAGGTGCATGCCCAATGGAATGACATGTATAGAATACATTTACCCCCATATATATATATATATATATATATATATATATATATATATATATATATATATATATATATATATATATATATATATATATATATATATAAACATTGTATAGTTATATATTGCATAGTTATATCAAGTACACAGTGCTCTGTATGAATATTATGTCTATTAACTGACTATCCTGTCTGAATAATTATCCTGTCCCGGAATCCAGATACATGCTCCACATTACATCATGCATCATCGTTATATAAACTTGATTTTATACATTTAATTTTTGTTGTGAGTTCTTCTACGTGACCTTACGTGACCTAACATGACCTGAACCTCGAGTTTAGTCCCTCACATAACCGTAACTAATGGGCGATAACATTGTCCGATACCGAGTGACTATTGGTCTCTTCAACAATAAAAATGTTTATTTCAAAACTTAATTTAATCTGATTCAGTTGTCTACCTTCAGATATTTAATTGTTTTTGCCTCCTAGGAGTATTCATGATTGCCATAATTCTCAAAGGGCCCTAATGTTTACAACATATTGCTATCCTTAATAATAATCTACTAGTATTACTTCTAGCAACTGACATTGATCCGAATCCTGGCCTACCAATGACAGTATCACAAATAACTTTCTCAAAGTTTGTCACACAAAATGTTCGTATCCCAAAATATGCCGGTAAACTGGGAAAACCTAACTGCTAGCACAGTTTGTAAGTTTTCATATCATAATATTGTCTGAAACTTGGCTGGATGAGAGTGTTCCAGACAAACTATTACGTCTTGATATTTACCAACCACCTTTTCGTAGAGATCGTCTGACAGATAGAGGACGTGGGGGGTTAACTCTCGTTCATTCTTCTTTGTCTGGTTTAAGCCGTTCTGATTTGGAAGATCTTTATTGTGAGTGCATTTGGATAGAAATATCCATATTTCTGGAAGAATTGTAGTTGGAAATTACTATGGACCGCCTGGTCATCCTGCGGAGGTCTGCGACACATTCCTTCTTTCCCTATCTACATCAATCTCCACAGCTACTGAGAGCGACAATATATCTTACTCGTCACAGGTGAGTTCAATGTACTGACTAGAACTCTTCTCATACAGAAAGTGAACTCGGCTTAACTCTTGTCAAACGTCTATGTCAATACAACCTCTTTCAGCTCATAGACGAACAGACAAGATTAAGTACGTAGTCTAACAGTTTACGTGACCTTTTGATCACGACCCACTGGGACTTGTTTTGGATTGTGGTGTTTTAGCTCCAGGTTTCAAAATATGATCACTCAGATGTCATCGGTTCCTTTTCTTTTTTCTGTGTTTAAGGATGAATCATTCAAACGAGCTCTATGGAACTATATAAAAAGACGAACTTTCAAGATCTTAATGCAGCGTTTTTTTTCCACGTCCCCTTGGACACTGCTCACGAAATCTTCGATTCAGTTGATGATATTGTCTCGTATTAATGAAATCTGTTTGTGAGTACAGCCAAAGCTTTTAGCCCGTTTTGGAAAGTACTCATCCGATCAAGAGACAAACTGTAGATTTGGAATGGTATATAAAAAAACACTTGCCCCACTAGACGCGTGCTTGGAAACGCTTTGAGCGCGTATTTTACCAACTTCGTCAGTCATGACGTTTGCACCAAGACTGATAAGCAATTCTGTCCCGAAACAAGACAGTCAATCAAGTTTGCTCCTGCATCCGCCAATATTTTCTTTAAATTACAACAGCAGCTAGGTGATAAATATATCAACCACAAACAATGGTGGAGTCTATCTAAGTCTGTCTTAGGTTGTACAATCCCTGATGACATGCCCCCTATCATATCTATGAAAAGTTTGATTTTGATATTTCGTAATTAGGCTGATGATGACATTATTACGCAAAAGAAATACATAGTACATAAAATACAAAGTGCTCAAGATAAAGAACATGTTTGCAACTCTTTCAAAGCGACAAAATACACATTAATTGAAAATAACTGAGACTAATCCAAGTGTTCTGTCGAGAAAGAGTTTTTTAACGTTAACCAGATGATCGCATGAAGTTTGGTACATATCCAATGCCTTTATCCATAGCCCCAAGGGGCATGCTATCAAGGTTTTTATTTGACATATTCAAACACTACGCAACCAATGCTCTGCGACTTTTAAATTATGCATACAAAATACATCATAAAAACTCAATAAGTTCTCCGAAGCATACGCACACGTTGAATTGTTATACCATTTTATTTTGGAGGCGAACAATAGTAAACTGGTCAGCAACTTGTATATTTCAACAGCACAGTAATAATGTTTACATCGCATTGATATGTTTGCAAAGAAGACGTGATTGTCATTGAGCGAGCGCTTTTTTTGCATATGAAGAGAGTGAATAATTAGTATTAACATATGGAAGGTCATAGTACTAGGAGAATTGAATGCAACATTTCATGGTGGACTGTGTTCACAAAAATAAAAAAGAACACAAACAAACTAAAGGTTTAAAGATAATTGAGGACATGCTCTTACATAAATATGAAAATCTTTTGGAACAGATTGCCAAAAAAACTGGCCCAGAATTGATAATTTACAATCTACCTGTTTAACATAAAAAAGGGTAGTAAATGAGCCTTTCACAAGACGCTCGGGATATATTCTGTGCCAACACGAATGACCTTTCAGATGTAGGGGTTCTGAGAATGGTTCATCCAGAAATTACATTGTCTCTCATATCTATAACATTACAACTACCACTCGTGATTAATTGAAAAAAAAAATACTTGTTTTACGCTTTACAAATGTATCAAACATTACCCTTTTCCCAAAAATATATCAATGATAACGCATTTTGCAATTACTCCAGGGGACATTCTATCTATCTATCTATCTATCTATCTATCTATCTATCTATCTATCTATCTATCTATCTATCTATCTGTCTGTCTGTCTGTCTGTCTGTCTGTCTGTCTGCTGTCTGTCTGTCAGTCTGTCTGTCCGTCCGTCTGTCTGTGATTTTCTGCCAATCTCTCTCTCTCTCTCTCTCTCTCTCTCTCTATATATATATATGTATATATATATATATATATATATATATATATATATATATATATATATATATATATATCAGAACTGTGATTTTTCGCTAAGCCTTGTAAAAGGTATATCATGTGTTGTTATAGCAGTTGAAAATCTTCATGTTAGCCAATAATTCAATCGAAAATACTTATATGAAAGACGAAATGGTGTGTAACATCATTGCAGATGTGGTTGAACACAAATTGTTTCGAACGACTATTTTATTAATCTGAAAAAAACCCACTAGATCATTGCCGATAAGTGTCCGAGAAAAGGTTCTGACATACATGTAATGTATATAACGCAAGTGCGTTTCAACCAATAAACGGAACTTATTTCTTCTGCCATGCATAAATAGAATGATATGGTCACCGATGATAATAAAGTTGATTCATCCCATTAGGTGGAACCCACTTCTTTGTATGTTTTCCAACTTTATGTGCCAAACAACTTTATCCAGATAATGTTGTACATCGGAATTGTGGTTCATCTGCATTTTATTGTTTTATCTCACCTTTGTTGGGATCTGTAAGGTGTTTTAGCTCACCTTTGTTTGAGCCTGTAAGGTGTTTTTGCTCGCTTTGTCTGATTCGATCTTTTACGTGTTTTAGCTGAATTCCTTGTTGGATTTGAACTTTAAAGTGCTGTTCAATTTATACGCTAAGGGTTTGACGGATTAGTTTACTTTTTAGGCAACTTTCCCATCTCGACGAGGGCCAGTGGTATCCCCACAATAGATGCCATAACAGCCAGTACCGAAAGACCTAAAGCTACACCATGACCGGCGATAATTGCCACCCGGTTTGGGTAACACCAAGAGTCAATGGCTGGGCTCGTGCTTCTTCCGCATGGATGAATGGCTGCGATGGACAGTCCGACCGAGATCATAGCGGTGGATATCCCAACTACACAGCTTACAATGTATGCAATCAGCTGAAAGGCACAGGACATCTATTACAAAGAGCAACTCCAATGTCACATGCAAAAATTTATACTTTGTTACTACGGCAGGTGGTGGGATTCAGAGAGGGGGCATGGAGCTCACTTGCTCATCAGAGAATGCTCCTAGATGCTGAAGACGTTACGCTTTATTCAGAATATTATTTTAAAAAGCAAAATCATGGCGCGGGATATGTGGAATAGCTTTATGATTCAAATAGTTTATATTCGATTCAACTGAGCGGGGAATGCATTGCGGAGCAAGGCGCGATGCTACTTAGCATCATTCGAATGCATTTTTAGTATTGTGCTGCTTGCTACGGAGAAAGGCGGGATGCAAGTTAGCATCATTTGAATAAATTTACAATCGTATTATGCTGCTTGCAGAAATACTTTGGTACATCAATTTTAAGAAATTAAAAAGAACAATAAGTCCCGCTTTTTGTTTTACAGAAAATGAGCGCTTCAAAGGCGTAGTTAGATTTTTGGTTGGGGGGGGGGGGGGTTCAAATGATAACAAGAATGGACCTGTGCACAGCCAAAGGTTGTAAAGCCCTGCGAGGGGGGGGGGGTCGCGGGCATGCCCCCAGCAAATAATAAGATTAAAAGTGCAAAATGGTGCATTTTGGGGGCTAAAATACGTTTCTAACTGCTAAATTTATTCGTGAGTTATGCTGAAAAAGCGTCTTGTCGTGCTGGTAAGTAAAGCTGTGTTTTTACTCATGTCCTTTCTTTTTTTCGTTCCTTCAATTTTTTCTCTTTTTTTTTTTTTTCTTATTGGGCCAAGCTGGACCTTTTGCTGAAAATGGGAGATTCGTTTGAACCCTTTGACACCCCTCCCCCACCGCCCATCCCTCCCCCTCGCCCTTGCTCTTCCGCTTTTGATCTACGAGATGTTCATGACTCTTTTAATAAATGTGTTACGTTTTGTTCGATTTGTTACGCTACAGAAAGCGGCAGTATGTTATTTTACTTTTCATATATCTTTTCCTTTCTACCTCATTCGATGCATTTAATATGGTTGGCGAAAGAATATTAATTTTTGTATAGATTATTGTAGATTTGTTTGCACAGAATAGAATACGTGAAAT